>OY735239.1:16504186-16544186 GCA_963457665.1 Thysanoteuthis rhombus | reverse complement strand
TGATTTCTTCCTTATTCTGGAAAGTTTCATTGGAATTTGTTGGGAACTTTTGAAGAAATCTCTACGATGCAGGCATATGACTGTACATGGATTCACCCGAAAATTCAATCACTTTTTCCCTAGCCAATGACAGGGTTATTTTTTAAAAAATACCTCTGCTAACGAAGTTCGAAGAAGCATATGCATTCACTACTGTCAGTCCACATGATATCCCTAAACCTTCTCAATGAAATTTTGTGTCCATGGAAAACGGTGAGTAGAATAACTGAAATGACGGATAAAGAAAGATCACCTTGCCTTTTATACATAAAATGAGAACCTTTCTTAAGTTAGTACTTAGCCTGACCATGTCCGGTGAGAATAAGAGCTGATTTCACTCAACGTCACAAAACCTTGCGTAATACGAGTAGATAGCATTAAGCCTACTGGCAGACTAACTTCAGTAGTGTGGGTAACAATGAGCGTCAGCAGCATGCGCATATCCGTTCAACGGTGCAATCACAGCACTCAGAGTCTAGGAACTTTCCGAAACCATCTCAGATAATAAATAATTCGCTTTTTTTAAATTGTTTAACAAAATTAAAGTTATCAGTATTGTTAACGATGCTCACCTTTCTGGCACTGGAGATAAACAAAATAACTGAAATAGCCTCCATGACGAAGCATGTGCCTCAGTGAAGAGTTTGACATTCCACTCGAATGCTTCTGATAAATAGTAAGTATCAATCTTTGCAGATAAACGAAACATTATTTGAAGGTTTGTGAGATAAAAATGATTGGTTCCTGAGGATGAGTAATTCTTCAACCAGGGGCCAGGGTTCGAACTGAGGTAAAACAAAGATTTCATTTGCTGATTTTCAATGCAGGCTCAGCAAAATCTTTCTACTTGCTAATTTAGCTCTCTGGCGGACTAGTTTTAATAATTCAATGTATAACTGAATATTGCGCCCGGGGAAATTTTTCTCTGGTAATTCAAGAAACATTTTCCGTAATGTTTTTTTGGTTCAATAGAAATCATTGTCACAGACAGGAAAAGGCTGCGAGGGAGGGTGAGTTATGGCCAATCCGATTGTTTGCATTTAACAAGCAAAAAAGTTGTTTTTGTTTATGATTGGGAACAATCTTGACCAATTTTTTTGATATTTGCCTATACTGTTGACAAAACCCCAGGAATTTAAAAAAAAAGGTCAGTTACGATCGATCCAATTGTTCATTTATATTTTATATGTAAATAACCATTTGCGAACAGGTAAAAATATTGAAATTGGAAACTGTTCAACCGATTAGAATGAAAATTGTTACAAAGGTTATTCGGCACCAATTAACTGAAAATATATAACGTTTTGAAGAATTTTGTTGTTTAATGTAAATATTTTTGGTCATCTCGGAGTTTAAGATTTTTATGAACCGGGAACCTTTATACTTTTAAGATTTATTTAGGAAACATTTATGCAGTGTGGATTTGAAATAGATTAGAACTCGCCTTCACAGTCAACAATTGAACTACCGTAGCGTCAAAATTTCATTTACAAAAATTCTATCGAAGCATAAATATGGTCAGAATGATTTCTTTTTATGACATCACTGGAGTTTTCCCCTCGAAAACATCTAGAATAGAGTAAGAAACATCCAGAATCTAGATCCTGAAGAATCAAAATATGGCCTTTAAAAGGTCATAAAAACTTTAAAAAAACAAAACAAAACAGTTTGATGCCGATTTTCAAGTTTGTAGACAAAACGGTATGACCAGGAGCGCCGGACCACAAGCAAACTCATGCACATATAAAAAGTGTAGTTGTTTATAGTGATGCAAGTGCTAAAATAGTTCGAAAGAAAAACATGAACCATAACTTCAACGATGCCTCCACCGTCCTCACGTCTAGTGATAGACTGGAATATCAATTTGGTCGAATATCTGGTGCCGGATTAACAGATGGGAGGGACAACTGATATCTGATTTCACCGGATTTCACAATAACCGAATTTTGTTACTATTGTAATAATAAATAATTTCTGATGAACTTCAGAACTAAAAGGCTTGTAAGTCCTCTCTCAAGTTTCTAAGCTTCCTCGACCGCTGGCAGAGTTGGAAAAAATATTTTGTTACATTTTTTAGATATTCAAGTGAATCGTTATCAGGGGCAGAATGCTGAAATTATCACTACGATTGATATCTTGTCTGAACTTCACAGTGACAATGTTAATTTATTTTGTACGTAAGCTTTTTTCTTTGTACATGTACATCTGTGGAGGAAGGGGATAGTAAAATAATGATATCACAGGTCATTACATGTTTGTTGAGAACGGGCCTTACCTTTAGAACAATTGGATTTGATTTTTTTAATTTATATTTAATAATATCAAATAATAATTAAGGATGATGTTCTGTTATACAGGTTTAAAAAACGCTTAGCTAAAACCATCAACATTAGTCTTGGTTTTTTTGCTTACATAATTAAAATTAATTTAATTGCTTTGTTTCGTCTTGGACTTGAAATAGATTTTTCTCTCAGTACACTGTTATTTTAATCATCTTTTGACGCACATCCATACATTTTCTATAGTCTTATTGTCTTTTTTCCTTAAGATAAAATTCTTCCTTTAAAATTAATCATGAAATTACAATAAATTACTTTGTTCCTTCTTTGACTGGAAATATAATGGATTTCGTTATGAAACTATTGTTTCGTTGATTGTATCGCCGATTTTTATTGTAGCAACGCCCACGGATCGTTTAAATGCTTTTAAAAACGTATTGTTGGATGGTAGATAAATGACCAGCATTGTCTGCTCCATTTCCAAATGAGTACTCGGTGAGACTTTTCTCAAAATTTGGCTGTATATATGAAGAGAAAAGAACTCCTTATCAACAGAAACGGGTAAAAAGTTCTTTCTATTCATAATAAAAATCATGATCTAAATTGAATGTACATATTACTAGGTACAATTAAATGACTAATCATTGAACTGCATTACAAAAAAGTAAATATTTTTGACATTGTTCACGCTGTTGTGTTTTATTTTGTTAATTATGAACTTTTGAACTAAGTAAACCACTGTAAGACTCCATAGGTTGACTTCATCAACCTGATATTGTCCTGCTTGAGGTAAACTCCTCAGTTACTAAAACAAAATGGGCCGCTTCACTTGAACACTGGGAATTACCTCAGTCTTCTCACCATGAAACTGGGACCCAAGGCGAGCAGAGCATTACACACTCTAAAACCAATCAGTACATAGTACATCATTTTATTATTTCTATTATTATTCGGACTATCCTCATCTTGGTTGTTTTTCATACAACGTTTCTGTCGTTGTACCCTACGGCCTTCATCAGGTATCATCTGGTTGGTGTGGGGGAAGTAACGAACCGAACCCTTTATTATTTATCTAAGGCTCCTAAACATTAGCACCAGTTGTTCACATAGCGTAGTGGTTAGAGAATCAGACAGAATTACTGCAAGTAATCTAATGGTTCTAAGTTCAATCCCAGTGTGAGACAATAATAATTCGAAAATACTACTACTGCTAAGAGGGGAGTGCGGTTAATATATCCCCGTCGGTTAAATAAAGGTTTCCCGCACACGTAGAGTACAACGGTCGAAACGTTGTATGAAACATAACCAAGTACATCATTTGTAGTTCTAAAATCTGTAGTAATAGCTACAGTGTGCATAGATTTGTTTTGTGACAAGTGGTATTATTAATTGGCATATTATAGATTATTAACAGGTATCATCCAAGCTTAATCTGTAGGGTTAAATCTTTTGTATTTGTTCAAGAATCTTACATAAAATAATTGTTAATATTATGATAAGTACTGTTCAGCTGGATAATCCGATATCCGGCTGGATATCCAGTGAGACCTGGATCCAGTAGGATAGCAAAAAAAAAAAAAAAAAAAAAAAACACATCAGGTACATCACTACTGCGTATCTGGGACTTCCGATTTCAAATGGTTTCTAAAAGAAGTGGTAGTTGCATTACTAGTTGTGGAGGTAGTATCCGAAGGAAGAGGAAAATGAGGATGGTTCACCCGAAGATTTGGTTATTAAAAAAACAATCAAAACAAAACAAAACCCCCAAAGCAAACAAACAATTAGTAAATTTAAACTAAAGTTAAGAGTACAATTTTTAATTATAATTTCTTCAGGAGTCTTATTGCATGGTTATCTTATTTGATCAATGGACTTTAAATGGGTATATAGGAATTTTTAGCCATAAAGTTAGCTAGAAATTGAAGAAAACTGTCTTCAAAAATGGCTAAAAACGCATTTTTGGAAACAGTTTTAGTAATTAATAACAAACAATACTTGGCAACACTAAAAACAAACACTTGATACGTCATCAATACATCAGAGTAGATGTTCTTTACATTCTCCTCCACCCTCTTCTTTTTAGATAAATGGAACCGACCGATCGAACGACCGATTGAACGACCGACCGAAAAGCGTTTTATAGGGATGTATTGACACATATGAAAAAAAAGAAATAGAATTTCGAAAATAGGTAATAATAATAATAGGTAATTGAAAGCTCCAATTAGCGATTCTGAATTTGAAAACAGAACTAAACTAGAGAGCACTTGTAGTGCATACCTCTGTCAACGCCAGGGAAGTAATTGCACATGAACCCTCACGTAGAAATTCATACAGAACTTTCAGGGAGATATTGCATGTACAGACAGGAATCCTCGATGGTATTAGGCAGTTTGCACGTATAGCTAAGACCTAGGGGAGGTAATTGCACGTGGATCCGCTCCAAAATTTAATCAGTTTTGTAGTTTATAATCCAACCTTCCGTAAAATTTCATTGAAAGTCATTGAGAACTTTTGAAGATATCGGGTAGACAGACATGAAAATTCAACGATATCATATTGTGTGGATATATAAGTACGATGTTGGAGAGGTAAATGTGCATTAATCCGCCTACAAATTTATTTCCACCGTGGCCTGTTATCTACCCTCCGACAAAAGACCCACCTTTTCCTCACCCCACTGTCCTACATTCCACAAAATTTAATTGAAATTCAATGAACACTTTTGGAGATATCACGTGGACAGAGATACGATTAAAAATACATACCTCTCCAACAAACGTATAATATGAAGTTGGTGCAAAAATAATTGCAGTTTTTCACCACGAACTTTAGAGAAGTATATCTCAACTCACAATAAAAGTTATAAATAGAAATGAGAACCTCCATAATCTACACATTTTTCCCAAATAGAAACAAGCGTATTTATTCCGGAGGCATTGAATTCTGGAGTCATCGAAAAAATGAATTCTCCAAAGGCGTTTTGAGCTGCTGACAGATTGCTGAAGACCTCCCACGACAGGAGGTGGTCGGAATGCTTGAAAAAGTGGTTGTCAGTTTGGTGCAATCGTTGAACAATAAAATGAATGGTCAACGTTTATTTCGTTTGCAACCTATCAAGTTGTTTTACGTGTGTCTGTCTTAATAATGGCCCTCGATTCAGTCTGGCTAATCAAAGAAAGATATCCACGTATTCAAGGCTCTCGTCTCAGTTTCAAAATTTTTGGAACCAATGTTGAGCAGTATGTTCGTTGACGGTCTCTCGGTCAGATAAGTGATTCATATTGCGAGTTGATTCACGTCCAATTTTAAACCCATACAACAAAATTGTCTTTTTTCCCGTTTCCAATTCCACAGCCTCAAATAAACCAGTAGAAATAGTGGAAAGAAAACGCCCACCTTAAATAAATAATGTGAAATTCACACTTCATAATGGCATAATTCATGAATACATGAATAGTTTATTCCAAAAATAAATATCAGAGTTTAAAATAACAAAAACTGCAATTTCTTTTTAACCAACCTATTAGAAGGAATGGGAAGAAACGAGAGGTTGTGGGAGGTTTTCGCTGTGTCAGTCAGTCTGTCACTCAGTCGTGGTAATCGGTACTGCGTCTAAAAATACCAGTCGAAAATTTAAAATTAAAGTTTATGCTTATCAAAATAAATACAGGTCTGCTGGGTCATACAATAGAAACCGTCGTGCAACCATTGTCTTTTTGCCAGTATGCCATTGGGGATGATCAATGAAAAAGTTATTTATGCAGGTTTTTGTTGGATCGCTAGAAATCCAAATTTACAGAAAACAAATGTTAAAATGCTGTCGGATAGAAGCTAAGGGACAGATTTAATAAATTTACATTGTAAATTGAATCTCCAGGGGGGGGGGTTAAAACAAACAAAAACAACAAAAAAGTTTTTTCTGGACATAAGGATTAGATGTATACTTTTCCAGTTTTCTAGCTCCATTGGTGCAGGCTGTGCGCGTGACATAGCTAGCCAGACCAACGTAAAGGCTGAAGAAACCTCAGTTGATTGTTGGATAAAATCGCTGTTACTAATACTATTTTACTGGGGTGAAGAGAGAGGGCAGGGAAGGCGAGGGAAAAGAGTGAGAGAGAATGGGCAAAACTGGTGGGGATTAAAAGAGTGAGAGAGAATGCGTGAGACGCAATGATTCCAATTTAAAATATTGACTCAAAGAATTAATCCAGCCCATGTTATGTCAAGTAAAAAAACTCATAACCCGAAACAGATTCACGATTGTCATGCGCCGAATTTCAATTCCTTTTTTCTATTATTTGAACTCCAACCATTTATTTTTTGATCGACTCTCATCGTGCGACTTGTCTTCTTATATAAGACAGCTTGACTTTGAAACCATACATCTGAAAATAATTTCGAGTCAGTTAAAATTAAAATCAAAACTGGCTCACATATCAGCAATAGCTGCGTTCCTCTGAACATGTAAATTTTTCTTGTCGGCCATTTTGAACCATTGAACGAAGAAGTGGTGTATACAGTTTTACCCTACTTAGTGCTACCGAGTTCAGCACCGATTTACTACAGCGCTCATTTTGAAACGTGTTTCGCAATAAATTTAGTAATGTTGAATTTCCGGAATAGATAACGACTGATAAGAAATAGCATAATGGATTGCCCGTGAAGATTACGCTTTGGTCAATATGCAATGTGTATGCTAATAAAAACACACACAATCTATATTGTAGAAATATTCACCAACATTTATTTTGTTAGCTCCAGAAAGTAGCTACCACTGGTTCTCGATTGGGAGTAAGACAAAGAGGGTACCGGATAAAATTTCTTTTAAAGTATCAAGCAGGACAAAAGTCCTTGATTACATTAAATCATAGAACTTTTAGTAATTGGTGTCTACATAAATGATTTTCAACTAGTTTCATAATTGAGGAGTATACAATTAAAAAGTCGTTCTCTTATTTTTTTTTATTCAGTCCGAAAAATTAGAAAATAAACGATATGTAACGCATTTTGTCTTCAATGGACCTCATATTCTATTCTACACTTTTTAAAAACTTGACTATTTTTCAACATTGTTTAAAAAAAATGCTCATTTCTTTTTGGTTCGTTTTCAAGAATACTTTTTCAAAATTTAAGATATTCTAAAATCTCAACAACGTTTTAAAATAAAAATCAGAATATTTCAATTCTGCTTTTTGAAAGTAAGACATTTTTCGGAGAGAAAACGGAGAAGTTGAGCCAATCTATGAGACCAGGTAAAAGAGATTTACCAAAACAAATCAGGAAATAGAATTTAAAACAGTTCCGGTTATTTTTTAATGCCTGAATCTTTTGGCACCCGAAGGGGGAAAATTTCGTCCGATGGGTGTTGTTTGCATAATCATCATGAACCTTTCATCGTCCGCCGTTGGACATAAAGAGGTCTAGCGAATCTTAGACAGCATATCAAGGGCGTCACGATGCCGATGTCTGAACTCTTCTAGTTTGTCAAGCCATCTTATTTTTGCCGGCCACAGTTTTGCATGTGATCTCTGGAGATCCATGTTGTGAGTCGTTATGTCTAGTGCTTGTTTGATATTCTTGCCAAGCGACCAGCCCCCTGCTATTAGAGTTTAATAAAGACTTTTATTATATCTCTGTCATTGAAAATGATGATTTCATCTTGTTGCTACTTTGGGGAGCTAATGAAACATCAGTAGGTGAACATGATTCTCTCATTTGCACGTTGCATGGTTCTCAGTTTGTGGACCAATCAAGCGTGCTGTATGAATGTTCAGCGGTAATCGGTAGGTATATCAGTATATTGATATAATGGCCATTTAACATCAAGACTCACGGAAATTCAGGTTTTATTTCTTTCTATTTCTCTCTTTGTATGCTATATTACAAGTACCTAAAAATATCAGATAGATATGAATTGTTGTACTTAAAAATCTCTACGGTGTGCAATAGTCGCGACAACCAAATGCGTTTCGTTCAAAGACTAAACACGTTTGTGCAAGCATGAGATAGTATAATTTTAAATACGAAATTTGTAAAAATACACGATTATGGTTATTCATATTCATGACGTTAGTCATAATTCTATTTTAAGCATGGCTTACGTAATGAAAACTAACGACTAAACTCTGGTACAACGGATACTTTTCGATTTTTTTCATCAGTAGCACACAATTTTTCATTCGAAATTGAATGGCTTATCTCTCAAAATCTGCCGCAGAACTAAAAATATTTGATGTGGAAACCAAGGGTTCCACGGAACCAAATTTGAGAAACCTTTGTCTAATATATACCAAGTTGGTAAATCAAATATATTTCTTGATGTGCTGTTATACAACAAAGTTTGAGAACTAGTAGATTGAACAAAGGAAAACAGTCACTTGGGAAAGCTGTTTACATTCAAGATAAAAAGAAGTTGTTCAGTTCAGAGCTTCTCTTTGACGACAAAGCAGATTTAATATTAAAAACCATCAACAAATACTGTCAACATAGGTTTCTTCAGTTCTCAAATTGGTCCAGCTGGATGTGTTCATATATTACGTACACGCAGCACGAATGAAGCTAGAAGGCTGAAAATTTAAACATTTACTCATTATACCTATAGACAACTTTTTTCGAAATATCCCCTCCCCTCATTAAATAGGTTTTGGCTGGTGGCTGGGGTTCAATTCACAATGTGTGTTTATGCTAAATAGATCCCTTAATTTATGCCCTCTTGTTATTTTGAAAATTCAGATTTTTTAGTAATCACAGACCAAACAAAAGGGGGTAGAAGTAAATTATTCATTGATCACCCCTTTCCCGTTGGTCATATGGCAGTTTCTATTAAGTGACTAGCAAGACCCGTATGATTTTATTTACTTCTCACGGCTCACCAGTCTAGTTCCTATCACAGAGATTCAGGTTTTGTTTCATTCTACCCGGAGTTGTTTGTTTAATCAAGCACACTCACTAATTACTCTCTTTTATTTAGTCTTTGTTAATTACTTTCCCTTCAGTAGAAAACAAGAAAAACAACATTCACAGTTCAAAACCCGAGACCTTGTTTATACAATTTTTGACAGCATTTAGCAACATTTGTTCCTCTATAATATATTTGTTTCCAAATGATTTTTTCAATTTAATCCCTGCTTGAATGTATGAAACAAAAATAAATAATCATGTCATCAAATATAAAACGAAAAAAGAAAAAATTTCGGGAAATGTAAAAGGTATTAATACATACTGTAGGACAAAAACTAAGGGACCAATTTACTATAAACTTAGATTGTAAATTGAATACCCCCCCCCAAAAAATTCTATACGTAGATGTTTCAATTTTCAGCCCTCTATCTAAAAATTGAAGAAGCCTATGTTGGCAGTTTTGGTTTATGTTGACAATTTGATTGACGATTTGTTAAATGTAAAAAAGAAAAATACAGTTGAAATTATCAAAAGTGAATTCAGTTCTTGACTTAAATGGCGACTGTAGTCAAAAGAATTTAAAACGCGTTTGATTTTTTGAAAAATACACCACCACAGAGATTTGAATAGAAAAGAAAAGAATGTATTTTATTCCACCAAACAAACAATAACAAATTAATTATAAAATGTTTGATTAATATAATAATTGGTGGGGGTAAAAATTAGGCCCACAACGCTGTAACCATTTATAAAAAAAAAAGTTTGAACATGTGTCGAAGAAAAAACAGTTTTAAGATCTATGAATTTTATTGTAATGATAATTGTATTTAAAGAGAGAGAAAATCGTAAAAAAAGTTCACATCTACAATCCTAACTTTCGGTACAATGAAAGGTAGTCGCGGCTGTAGAGTGTAAAGTTACACACTTTCATTCACTCGATGTTGAAAACAGAGCCCAAATTTATCACCCCCCCACAATAAAATAATATTGGTAGTAAGATTCAGATGAGGGGATAAAGCCGAAAATCATACTGAAAAGTTTTGGCTTCAAACTAATATGATGAAGTTATTTGCTACCTCATGGAATACTTGTTAAAAGGACACAGCCAATAGTACTAGCTTCGATGCAACCAGCGAGGGAGTTGTATAAAATGCTACATGAGATTGATCGAGGGAGCACATACCTCTGCCAACGCTAAACATAGCCGGTCTGCGGCATAAGCGAACTAATCGGCTGCTTAGGACTCTATTAAGGCTTGGAACGGCTTTGTTGTCAGAGGTAGTAATTGAGCACGGATCCAACCAAAGGTTAATCACTTCTTCCGTAATCCATTGTCAACCCTTCCACTGAATTGAATTGGAATTCTTTGAAAAATTTTGGAGATATCGTATGGACTGTCATGAGCGTATATGTACGAAAAAATACATATCTTAATTAAAAATATTCTTGATAGCAGCCCCAAATTTAACTAATTATCTATTACTCCATGGCCCACCCTTCGACAAATTTTAATTGAAATTCATGGAGAACTTTCGGAGATATCGTATGGATGGAAAACAGAAAGAGGCGGCTGGATACAGAAGTAAAAAGTCATAAATCATTTAAACGTTTTTGTCAACCCCCTATTATAGAGTTTTGGCTTTATTTTCGTATGTAATTGATGGAACACAATGAGCAGACCAAAAACCAAAGACGTCATCCTCGAATTACAGTGACACAGTAACATACGCAAAAAAACTGACGGTGAGTTCACTCCCACTTCTCAAACCGAAATCAGGTCGACTTGTTTTGTTGTTTGCAAATTGCCTTCACGGGAACTGGTTTTGGAATGATATTGTATGGAAGAATGAATCCTGTTTTGTTTACCTTTTAGATTTTAACGAAGCATGGGAGTTTGACCCTAGCGCAGCCAAGCTTGATTGTATTCATTTTTTTGAAGGAGATGTTTACAGCACTAAAGTCGGGATCGGCAAATTACGGTTTGCAGTCTTATTTCATCCAGGCCACCGACTTTATTGAATATATGACATTGCATACAAAGATACTTTTTTTTCTCGTTTATTTTATCAAAATCAAGTTGATGTACAACTGAATGGTGGCGTACCCAAGCGTGAAGCGACTATTTTTTCTTCTTTTGTGAAAAATAGGTGTGATCAATGAATAATTTACTTTTCGTACTTTTGTTGGACGGTAATCACTGAAATAAAAGTACGAATTTTCGAAAAACAAGCGTGAACATAGTCTTCCACTGCCACATTTCCATGCAAGGCGGGGGTAAATGTAAATATTCCGAATATATTTTAGCGGCAACCCAATCACTAGTGAAGAATAACACCATCTTTTATCGATGCATTTGGTTGGGGTACATAAAACAATTGTGTAGCACCATTATCATTTACTGACTATAACATTCCGACTTTCAACCCCAACCCTCACTGTAAGTGAGAAGGCCTGATTCATGGACTTGTAAATACATCGTTTGCCTTCCAAGCCCAACGTGAATGCTGTCGTATAGAAACTGAGGGAGTGATTAAGTATAAACTTACGTTGTAAATTGAACCCCCACTAAAACCTTATGGGAGTGAAAAAAGTACTTTGAGATATAGAAATATGTGTCCTGTCTGAACTTGTTAAAGATCGGTAAAGAAATTTTCCCTTGGGGCCTTCATGTGCGCACAGAAAATCGTGACCCACTATGAGGACGAACGGGGGAAAAAAAGAATAAAACAGAAAGTGATTAAAACTAAAGTTTTCAATTATAACCACTTTGTTCAAAACGATTAAATCTTTAACTAGCAAATATCCGTGAAAAGAAAAATGATAGGGTCATTTATACATGGATCGGCACTTATTCATTTAGGTAATTAATTTTTGATAATCAAACTATCCCAATTTCAAGTTATTTTCAAGTCACAACTCGAATCAACTCTAGCTGTTTCAAAGGGTGATCGTCCAGTCTACTGAATAAAGTTCAACTTGCTCAGAAGAGAATCGTGCTCAACATCACAAGGAGAGATCGTAAAACATCTCAGTACATAAAGAAAAAATAGGACTCTGAGATATAATAGAATCCATTTGGAAATCCAAATGGCAATGGGCTGGTTATGTAGCGAAAATGTCAGATAACTGATGGACGTCGGGACTCACGATATGGAATCCCTAAGATTATATGCAAAACTGAGCCCAGCAAAATATAAGATGGCGAGACGAACTGGACAAGTTAAAAAAGGACTGGCTCTGCGACGCACACGGTAGAGGTCTGGCGAATCTTGGGAAAGTCTATGTCCAACGGAGGACACTAAAAGGCTGATGACGTACGTTAATGAAGTAAAATCATTGTAGGAAACTTATTTTATTAAAAAAATAACTCATTTTGTTACAAAAGTTGAATATCATTTCATTTTAAGAAAATAGCAAAAAAAAAAAAAAAGAAAGAAAGGAAATATGGCCAAACTCAGCGCTCCACTTCCTGTTTGGATTGGCTTCATCTAACAGACGGTGAAAGAAAATCTCGGAGAAAGAGAGGCTCACTTAAATCACTCTCTTTAACTCGCTCACTAACTCAATGACTCTTTTACTTCCAGTCACTCACACTGCGTTTCTTCAACACATAAACATTTTCACGTATTATTCCTTGATTATTACCTTGATGATCACATTCTACAACTGTTTCATATTTATAGCTCTGTTGATCTATTTCGTAGACACCAAGCCATCATAATTTTACGTTATATCAAGACTCAGACATGACATCAATTATACAATAAAATAAACATACTAATTTGCATATACCACTTATATGAATAGATTTTTTATAAATCTATAACAAAACAGAATCACGTAAGGAATCGGTTAACAGCCAACAGTCCATTAAAGAAATGATAAAAGCACGCACATACTACCCAATAGTAATCTCACCGACAATCAAACAAAAAGATTAAATGAAAAACGTCATAATTCTACCCTGACCCACATATATCAGCAGCTATCCATTAAATGTTAGACACCACCTCTCCATTCTATGATTAGAACTAAAACAAAAAACTCCACTCCCCTGACCCTCTCCCTCTCACTGCCCTTCTAAGACAAGTCTAACATCCACAGAGACAGGGAACAGACACCTTCTGACGCCGCCTCTCACAGACCCTTCTCATTTCAAACCGAACTTTACTCTTACCTACACAGATACAAACCTCCCGCGCCTACTAAACAACCACACACAGGAATCTCCCCTTTTCTTTTCTCGAACATGAAAAGAAGCAAAATTTTTTGTGAACCGTATAAAATTTTTTCTCTGAAAGAGATGGTTAGCACCCGTCGAAATGCATCGAAACATGGCCACGGAATAATAAAAATTCCTATGTAACACTAGCTTTCTCTTCAGTTTTTCTCTTAAGTTTCCAATCGTCTCTTCCATCAACAAATCTATAATAATGAACAATACATAAACATTGTACTATTAGAATTGTTATTTGCTTTGTATTGTGTGTCCGAGTTGCGATAATATCAATTGTAATTCTTCATTTTTTCCGTAAAAATGACTTATCGTATCCTATTCTATTTCTCTCATTAGCTTTCTTAATATCGATAAATGGAATTGGGAAAGTGATATTTGAGATTTATTCTGGTATGAAAAAGTATACGAATTGTAAATACAAGCCCACCTAACAATACACAATACTTAGCAAGATTCTTCTAAAATAAAATCATTTACATCTATTGATGGAACTGAATATTCCAGTAACCTATTCCATGATCATTCTCCTGTTCTTCAAAATGAGAAAATGTTCACTGACGATAACCTAAAATTCAAACGTCCCATGCAAGAAGACAGCGTTCTACAATGTAATCAGAATTTCAAACAAAGAAAAACACTTGTCTATTCCGTTGGAGTCACGGTGACTTCATTTTGAAACTATGGCAGAAATCAGGGTCGGGTTTTACATTATAGTTGCATCGTAAACACAAACCGCCTGAATAATTTTTTTTTTCGTAAAATAAAATAAGTACCAAGAGATATATTAATACGCATCCTAATTTGGCGAGAGTTGATAAAAAATTGCACTTTAAGGGTGGGGTACATACAGAATTTTCAATGCCACTAACGAAAAAAAAAAAGAGTGACCTAAATACAGATATTGATGTAACGACGTTGGATGCATCGTTGAACTTGTGGTTCTTGTTTCTAAACTGGACTACCTCATCCAAATTCTGCATCCGTCCTTGGCATGACAGTCAATTTGTGAAACAATTCTCTTTTCCCATAATGCTTCTTTCCTGCCCAGGTGTTGTTTTTCATAGAGGTGTTAATTAACTTACTTTTGTAAAGTTTCTTAATGGAGAGCACATTGACAAGGTGTGTCTTATAAAGTTTTAAATGGAATCTCGTTTTACGGCGTAGACACGTGAAAAAGATAGGTCACTCAACAGAAACCGCCCTGTGACCAATGTCTTTAGGCAGAATCCCGTGTTGGGGCGATCAATTGAAACATTTGAAAAAAAAAGAGTTATCAATGAATTGATCACTTCTCTCGCCTTTTCTTGGGTCGTGATCACTAGAAAAGCTCAAATTTCCGAAAAACAAACGTAAAGGCTACAGGACGCAAACTAAGGGACCAATCTAGCATAAACTTGTATTAGAAATTGAACCCTCACTAAAAACGTATATGATGAGGGATTAAAAATGAAATCTTTTTCTAGACATAATAAAGAGTGAATGATTAAATATTCACCACTCTAGCTCAATTGGTGCAGCCTGAACGCGTACTATAAACATAGGTGTCTTCAGTTTTCAAGTGGCTCTTGCTATGTTGGCAGTTTTGGTTGGTCAATCTGCTTACAGATTTGAATTCTTGTATATCACTTATTGAGAAACTATACATATATTCACCTGTGCGTAGCCAGGTATATTTTTAACGTTGTAATACCTGTGCAATATTCTCGGAGAGGAATTATAAAAAAAGGAAACCTTCATTGAGGGTTTTAAAAAAGTTCTATGAATCAACCAATATATACAACCGAATGTTTAATAGACGCGATATTGTCATAAATGTAAGAAAAATAAGAACAGACTCTGTTAAAAAAACTGCGAAGTTGTATATACATTTTTGACAGCATTTGTCTACATTTGTGTCTATCATAAAGCTATTTATTTCTAATTGAGAACAAAGGTCATGTACAACAATTATGTCGGAAATAATCACACAACGAAATTGAAAACACAGATCTGGAGAAAGTAGACCACTATATCTACCAAGAACAACGAATCTCCATGAAATTCCCCAAAAGGAGAAATCAAGCAAAGAATCGCTCTAAGATGGCAAGCCTTTGGCAAAGCGAGTTCAACTTTCAAGAACAAGAAAACCCCAACAGTCTTTAAAAAATGAGTACACAACTAATGCATCCTCCCGATAGCAGAAACATTGAACTTGAACAAGAGACTGACCCACAAACCGAAAAGCATGCAATGTGCTCATGAAATAATCATATTCAACCTCACACGGAGAGATCACAAGACAGCACAATATATCAGGTGAAAACAGGAGTCGGAGACATAGAATCCATTATAATAATCAAATGGCAATGAGCTGGTCATGCCACAAGAATAGTTGAGAACCAACGGGTTCACAACATGGATCCCCAGAGATCATGTGCGTAACTGAGGCCGGTAGAATACAAGATAGTGAAACGAGCTAGACAAATTCAGAAAATATTGGCTCTGTGACGCCCATAAAAGAGAGGTGTGACGAATCCTGGGGTAAGTCTATGTCCAATGATGGATGTTCCATACAATATTATTCCAAACTTCGTGCCCTATTTCAACTCCTTTATTAATAGTTTTTGTAGAAGGGGATTTGCAAAATTGTAGCAAAATAAGTCGACCTGAGTTGGGCTTTAGAGGGGGGGGATGAATTCGTCATCATTTTTAGCGTACGTCACTGTGTCATCGTCTTTCGTGAATGACGTCAGTGGTTTTTAGTCAAAGTCATCCATCATTGTTGTTACTTACAAAAATAAAGTCAAAACTCAATAGTAGGAGTTTGACAAAAGAAAGAAAGATAACGTCTACCCAGCATAATGGTTAATCTGCAGCCGACTTCGAAAGGGAAGAAAGAAAAGTGTCACTCCTGGGTGGATCCGATCCCAGGATCTACTGATTATAAGTCGAGCGCCTGTAACCTCGACGCTTCGGATATGGTGGCGAACAGTGAAAGATGTTTATGCTTATAAATGATATTATGATTTGATTACCTTCAGTTTTAGTGACAGTTTTCTTTGAAAAGAAAAAACATCATTTATAAACTATATTACCATGAATTTTAGCTACTATTTACCTTCATCTTAATTGCTGTTTTTTTTATCGCAACAAAGCGATTAAAATGAAGGTAAAGGATTAAGGTTGTTTCTTTGTTAAATGGGTTTCGTAGTGTTTTTCGTAATATAAACTGAACAATTATTGCCCAATTCTATTTAGTTGTAAACAGGGACTAATTTATCTGTGAACTAATCCTTTTTTTAGTAGGGAAAGCCAAAACAAAGTGTAAATGAGGTAGAGAACTGTTTTGGGCCAATGGCAATAGATTCCGACATGACGTCATCGATCTAAGTAGGATTTTTTTGCTTACTTGTTAAATTCTATCCTGAAATCTCAACATCTTGAATTTTAACATCTGACAAATCGCAATAATGAAGTTCGCTGTAGGAGTTTGACAATAAATGACGTCAGTTAACTGGGACTAGACACTGCGAGTTGTAGAGATGTTGGAAATCTAAAAACTGAAAATATTCAATCAAAATATGACGCATTTGAAGCAATGACCTTTTCCCAACGATTCTCTAACGACATTAGTTTGTTACATGTAAATTATCGTTTTTTGAATAGTAAGATGAAGCATATAAACAAAAAAATGGAACACATTTAATCAAAATATGACCCATATGTTAGAGTTTGACAATATGGAGTGTATACATTAATTATAAACACTGTATAGTCTTTGTAGTAATATTTTTCTCGAGAATCGGTCTGAAAGACATGGAATGATATGACGTTGTATCTTTCTATCTTTACTCACGTTATGAACTCTCCCTTTCACCACTTTCACTTTGAGTGACCTAATTCCTCACAAACGCTGTTAACCGACTTTAAAATTAGTCTTAACACGAAATTTCGCCGTTTTAAATATTTTCGACGGTAGTTGCAGTTAAGATCATGCTATCACGAGACGAGTTATTGTCTTCTGTGGGTGTGGTTTATAGTTACAGACTATTTATATCTCTCTGGTATATGTATGCATAGCTATATTTATGTTAGTTTTTATCTATTTGGAATCATGTCTGCAGTCAAAGTCCATCTGACGGAGCTTTATCGCATTTCCAGCTAAATTTAGCGCTTTTCATGTTTTGGCAGAGCGAACATTTAGTCATTTCATTAGCTCGCTTTGGCGTTTTTTTTAATGTCTTTTCAAGATCGATTTTGTGCGAAATGAATTTTTTGAGTTGACAACACTGCCCCACGTTTACAGTCGTTCAGAAATTTGCAACTTGAGGGTGACCGACAATTTCACAGGAAATAGCGATTGTTCAGGGATTTTTAGACTCAAGGAAACGAAGATACAGAAAAAACCAGAAGGTATTCAGAGAGCACATAACGCCGTAAATCAACTGAAAAGTTTCTGAAAAAATGTTTTGAAAAAAAGAAGTTACATATCTTGAAATTTGAATTTGGCCTTTATTATCGCGTGTTTGTTTATACCTCCCTTTCTGCAGAATGATAAAATATCTTAAAAGGAAACAGATGTGCCTAAAAATAGGGTCACGTTTTTTGTAGCCCATGGCCCAACCTTCCAAAAAATTTTGATTAAAATTCATTGACAGCATTTGTAGATATCTTATCAGTACAGGGAAACATTATATTTATCTATTTTATTTATTCATCTTCCTTAAATTCTTTATATTTCAGTAGATAACGCCCAAAATTGTCCAATCCATTCATTTTCTATCTCACGCAATCTACATTCATCCAAGTTATTCTTGAAATTATTTATACTGGTATATCTTTTTTTTGCACAATCTGGTAAAATATTCCAATGTTTGATAATTCTTCGGGAGAAAAAAAAAACTCACAGGAAGAGTACATATGGACAGTGAACGAACAAGATCAGATTTGGGTATAAAGCAACTATGCAGGCTTCCGACTTACCAGCTGGCTACTTTGTGTAGATGGTAAGAGCGGTGCTGCGTTAAGACGGCCTCCTGTTAGACGCAGGTTTGATTCCTGCTACAGCTCATTTCTTCAATTGTTTATTCTATTTATGCTGTCTCCGCCAATTGGCATATTCACCGTGTAAAACAAGATATCAGATCAAATTTGAAAAAATAATGTATTCATAATTTGTTCTGTCTGATATATATATATATATATATATATATATATATATATATAAGCTACACACATAGATATATCTTCCATAGGAATAGAGCACCCTGGTGGATGGGGAATATAAGCTAAATAAATATATCACTTAAATTCAACCTTACTGACCGTCCAGTTCCCTAGCGCAGAGGTAGGATAACACTTAAATGATGATAATGATTATAATAGTAATAATAATAATAATAATAATATATATATATATATATATATATATATATTCATGTATAAATATTATATTATCATTATTATAATATATATATATATATATATATATATATATATATATATATATATATAAGCTATAAGCAAAGCTCTTCCAACTCGGGAATAGAGCATTCTGGTGGATGGGGAATTGTGCGTAAGTAAATATATCGCTCAAGTCTAGCTTTATTGACCGTCCAGTTCTGAAATAGAACAGAGATAAGATGCCAGCCTCTGGGTCCGAAGCAAAGGTTTCAATCCTGCTTCGTGGTACTGGATGGGATGATGGACAGACTACAGCTACACTAAAGAGTTGCAATACAATAAAACAGCTGTCCGTGGATGACACAATTATTCAGTTATTATTAAGATAAGGTTTTTGCATCATAGTTACTCTCTAAATGATTGGACCCCTTTAAAACGCTAAAAATGCTTTTCCCCCTCAAAATCTTTAAATTTGATTTAGAAAAAAATTTTCTTTCATTTCTGACTCCTAAAAGGATGGGTTCCCCTTCATTTTACCCTCGTAAAGAATTTTATACAAGCATACATATTTTATACAAGAGGATATGAATATTGGCAGAAAGTAAGTTCCACTTTGGTATTATAGTTACATTGTAAATAAAACCCTCTCCAAAACCCCTTAGTATAGTTTTTTCAAAACTGCTTATTTTAACTTCCCCCAGGTCCATTGAGTAGGCATGCCAAATTTGGTAGGGCTGCACCCATGTTTAGGTACTTTTATAGCGTCACGGACAAACACACAATTGCCGCTATCTCTCGCAAGTTGTTTCTTTACATTTTAACTTTGAGACCTAATAATTAATAGCTTTCAAGTCGTTGAGTATGTCTTATTATGACTAGAAAAAAGTTTTATTTTATAACTCCCGTTGAATAAGTTTTTAGTTGTAGGTTAATTTTGCTTTGTAAATATGCGCTAAAATGATCCCTTGGTTTGTATCCAGCAGTATTTACGTTTGTCTTTTTCTTTTTCTAGTGATCACCACCTAATAAAAGGCGAGAAAAGTTACTAATCCATTACTCACCCCTTTTCCCAAATTTTCAGCTGATCACCTTCAACATAGCATGCTGCTAAAATACATGTCGTATGACCAGTTTTTCAAGGTTTCTTTCAGTAATTGTTACGAACTTGACTAAAAAATATTCTTTAAGGTTTAATACTCCACTACTTCAAAGCTGTTGTTAGTGTATTAATTTCATGTCAGGTTTTATCAAAAAGTGACTGAATTCTTTCCAGTGGAAGAGTATGGTTTCAAACAGGTGGTCAGAAATATTTCAATCAGCAAAATTATTACATCTATAATAGTATAACGTCCATTGTTATGGACCGACAAACAAATAGAAAAAGTCACTGTTTATGGTGTTGATAGATTGCTTATTATAAAGCATTTGACCGGGAATTTAAGAATAGGTTCCGTAGAACAAATTATTTCTGCAATTTATGATGACACATTTGTTTACATTCGAAGAAACTTCAAATAGAGTCTAAATGACGGCGGCGTAAGGGATGTTTAAAATTAGCTTGACAATAATTACTTCCAAGTTCTCATAATGGAAGACATACAATCCGTAATAAAAGGAAAAATTCTTTTATTCATTTATTTTGAAGAGTACAAATTAGGAATGTAAGTATGAGACCAAGGAATGTAGGTTACGAAAGGCAAATAAAAAAAGAACCTTTGAGTATCTCGCTCCCATGAAAACTGAAAAGAAAGCTTTTATCTTAGGAGAGAGGATTCCATGGAAGGTCAAGTAAGATTTATTTGTAAAGTGGAGATCAATTTGTTTTGCTTCAGTTTCCATCCTTTAGCAGTTATGGACACATCTTCGAGAAATTCACCATTGACTTGCATTTTAACGATTTAGTTTTATAAAACTGATTACAGATTTTGTGTGCACAAACCTTCACTCCTCAAAATGTCTGAATAATCCTATAATATGAACTTCAATGTTGCGTTTTTGCTTGTTTATTGGTTTCTGTCACGCTAAAGCAAACAGCTATTTGCTCGCATCTAAATCACTCCTGCCACTACAACTAAAATAACTTCCATCTTTTGATGAGCCCAAGACAGTTTTATTTGTTTTTCTTTAGTCTCCACCCATCAGCAGTTAGCAGAACTCGAAAACATTCATTTTTGACGGTTCAGTTTCAGAAAACTTATTTATTCCCTGTGGAAAAAAGTCAGTCGATAAATCTAAATTCCAAAGAGTCGATTAAAAAAATTGGTAGTATGAAGCATCGGGGTGATCAATTAAACTTAAAAAAGAGGTGTGGTCAAAGAATAAGTTATTTCTCTCGACTCTTGTTGGGCTGTGATCACTAAAAACGTCATAATTTTCAAAAACATGTCAGACTGCCATTGGGTACAAACACAGGGATTAATTCAACGTGAACTTGAATCTAAAATTGAACCCCCACTAAAAAAAAACTATTTAGAGGGGAAATTTTCCAAAAGCAAAAATCCGTTTTTTTTTCTCCAGTGTAATAAGTAGTAAATGTTGAAATTTTCAGCCTTTTAGCTCCATTGGCGTGAGCCTGTACATGTGATTAATACACAGCCAGCCAGGCCAACATGAAAATAAATACTGACAGTTTTGGTGGACAATTTCTAACTACATGAGCTTAAAACGTAAAGTGAACAATAAATGCATAATACTAGCTGTGACGTACGATTGTAAAACATGGGAACTAACTCTTGAAAACAAATTCAAAATAATACCAAGAGCGATGCTCAGAATTAGAGATAAAGAAAAAAATCAATATGGATCTAAGAGAAAACCAAGATAAAAGATATCATAGAAGTATCTACCAAAAATGGAGATGAACAGGACATACTGCAAGAAGGAAGGATGATAGGGATTTGGGTTATAAAAGACAAATAAAATCAACCGAGTGCTTCTCTCCCATAAAAATCGAGATCAGTTTCATTTTTCGATCGAAATCCATGACCATGTCAATTCGTAATCTGATGACTGATTTATTAGAAACCCTCAACCAAGACTGTCCACAGCAAGGCAGACCAACTTAAAAACTGATTTGCTATATATCTATCGTACATACAGGCTGCACCAATGGATCTAAAAGGCTGAAATCTCCAACATTTATTCTTAATCATATCTTAATTACTGTTTTTCAATACCCTCCTACATGGATTCTCTTTAGGGGTTTGATTTGCAATGTAAGTTTTTGTTAAATTGATCCCATGGTTTGTGTCCTGTTTCATTCAGGTTTGTTTTTTTGAAAAACCAGACTTGATTACCACTTAACAAAAGGTGAAAGAAGTAATTTATCCAGTAATCACCCCATTTCCTATTTTTTAATTGATCACTCCACAACAGTATGCCGCCAAAAGACATTGGTCACGTGACAGTTTCTATAGAGTGACTAACTAGACCAGATATTCTTGGTTTGTAACGTTCTTCAAGTGTTCCGAACTTGACTTCTAAACGCAGGTTGTGAATTGAAGATCTCCTGAGATCTGCTGATGAAGACTTGAATTGAAAAGTCCTCACTGTGTGGGTTACAAACACACGAGCAATAAGCATCCTAAATGATGTAATAATGGCGATAAAACAGAAACAAAAAAGGTTTATTGTTGACAAGGTTACAGATCCTTCCCGTTGACTTGAGTACCACGACCGGTTAGGTGATTCTATCAATGAGTAGTGTCAAGGAAAAGTCTGGTCTTGGACATGGAAGCTACCCAAGGACTCTGTTGGAGAATTGGTCAACTTCAAGCCAGAACTCGGATGATTATAGAGAAGACAGCGAGTACTGTCGGGGCCGACTTCTAGCAAAGAGCTCCTAGAACCTTCTCCAACAAAGAACTGCCCAAAACTGCCTTCAGTGCCATTTATGGGGTAGCTCTGAACAAGGAGTTGTGGAGGAGATAATTAATCTCCAGTTTGAATAATTCATCTAACACCTATGTAATTCTACAGAGTTGACCTAATTGCCCGCTTTTGATATCCCACATGATTCAGTTGGCCGAAAACTTCACACCACCACCAATAGCTGTTTCCAATTCTTTACATCACATGACCAACCACTCAAAAGGAGCTTCAACTCTGTATTAATAAGCGGGACAACTGTACATTTAAAGGCACAATTACCTCCTGTTTGATAATCCAAACAAACAGAATTCCATATCTTTTTAAACTAAAAGGTATTGAAAGTTAACTCTGGAATTTTTCTCTCTGGTTTTCGTAAGTCTCTTTAGAATTTCTCCATTTCATATTAACAATTTTACTTTCTTATCAATTGACCGGATTTCTGTGATCTGTAATCCCAGATGCCAACACTTTAGAGTTTAGAGGAATAAACCCTGAATTTCGCCAACTAATTTGACCTGTGATAGATTCATTTCCAAGAAAATGATATCTCACCTAATGAGAAAAAGAACGCAAGACTTTTGGCTATGTCCATGAATTAGTTCAGTCCTAAGTACTTACACTTTGCATTATTTTTAAGAAAAAACCGCAGGGTTCGCCACAATTCTCTCTATCATGGGCCTCGCAGAGCCAGTATTTTCTGGATTTGTCTCGTTCATCTCTCCATCTTGTATTCTGTCGGCCTCGGTCTCGCATGTGATCTCTTGGGATCTATGTTGTGAGTCGTGATGTCCATCAGTTGTCTGCCATTCTTGCAACATGGCCTACCCATTGCCAAAATCATGTATACATTCTTCAAAAAGAAGTTTACGCGGACATGTCAATAACTACTGATTGAACGGCATCAGTGACACGTAAATAATCAAGATGTTTTTAAAAGGGCAATAATATAATATAAAAAAAGATTCCGTTCATGTTAAATAAAACAGAACACATGTAGGATCGTTTACGTAATGGAGAATTAATATCGAAAAAATATCAGTTTGTTGCGCAGAATCCTGGGTTCCGCTGAATACAATTTGATTACTGCTGCTCAATACATATAAAGACCATAGTCTCCAAATTTCTTTGTTTGTATGCTTACGTCACGATGGAGACATAAGTTTTACTCTCCTCCTATCAATAAAAATGAGTCAATAGAGGGAAACTCGTGACTGAAAATGACGTTTAAAAATACAAACACTATAAATATTAATCTATCCATAGATAAAGAAAAATCCTGTCATTTTCGACGGGTATTATTCTAATTTTATTATATGAAAGCCAATGCCATTTGTTTATCTGTTTCTATTACGCTAAAGCAAAGAAGAGAGGAATAGTGCAATAGTTTTCATTTTTCGAGAGACCCCCATAGAAACTTATGACTGTTTCCTTTTTAATGTGATAACTAATTTGTTAACTGCTATGAAAGTTGACAGTTCTTTGAATGCCAATGAGGTTTTCGTTCAGATTGAATTTGAATAGGTTAACAACGTTCATAAGAAGAGAGAGAGAGAGAGAGAGAGAGAGAGAGAGAGAGAGAGAGAGAGAGATAGAGAGAGGTGGGTGAGAGAGAGGGCGAAGCAAGAAATCTGTCAAATTATCGCCAAAGGCTTAAGTCTATCCACGCGATAACTAATGGATAGAGGTTCCAATAAGACATCGGGGAGGGTTGGATAATAGTTTACAAGAGAAATGATCCAATTTTAAGGCGGATCCATGTACAATTATTCCCCCTGACAATGGCGTTGGCAGAGGTATGCGCTCTCTAGATACTTTCTGGTTTGTTATGTGATGACTAATTTTTCGAATTTTTCCGCCCTTCTGCAGTTGTTATGAATATAACTCTAAAACAAGCCCATCTGAGTCAGAGTTAAACTTTACTTTGAACAAAACTATTTCAGCCATCAAACCGAATTTTCATAACCGAGAGAGATTTTTTTCCTTACTCATTGAGGGGTGTATTTTATGCAAAATTTCAAGTTTCTACTATAGACGCTTAGGACGGAGAAGCCAATGCCCATTTTTTGTTTGTTGGTTGATTTCTATCCCGCTAAAACAAATAGAAAGAGAGGAAGAGGGTAAAGTAAAATGTCACCACTGCTACTGTTGATGTCTTAGTAGTAAGACAGGAAACAAATGTAGGCATCTCTGAATTTTCACAAACAATATTTTTTTCACGTTTGTGAAGAAATTGTTTTTTCATCCAATTCTGTCGCCTCATAGTTCCTAATTCATTAAACAAATCTGAAAGTCAGATCATATACGAGTTAATTCTTTTCTCGTGTGAAGATCGTGCAAGGGCAGTGTGGCTAACTTTACTTTCAAGTTTATACCTAAAATTGAATAAAAAAACATACCAAAACACTTATGGCGACCCCTATATTTTTAGTCAAGAATTAGACACGAAACCCTTCTTTTAACCAAGCATCTAAAACGTCACTTCCATCGACGACCCTCTATAAAAGCCCTGGACGCACGTGATTGAACGCCTCTTTGTCCCAATATTCGAACCTGATATCTTCTAGCCTTTCAGCACCGGCTTTCGAGTCGGTTAACTTCTCCCTGTCTCTTTCGCTTATTTGGCCCCGGCATCTCGAGCAGGTTATCATCCTTTACCCCTCTCTAAACTCGCGGCCAACGTAGTCTCTATCCATTAACCTTGGCTATATATATGTATTGTCTTGTCACTTATCTTTCTCTACGTGAGTACCCGCAAGAACTTTATAGTTATCAAATGCAAATACTGCACCTTCTATTTTTGGCAACCACACTCAATCTGCGTTCATTATTTTCGCCCCTCTTGCTCCTCCTTATATATATCCTGATGAACCGCCTTTTTCAAATCAGGCTTGGTCAACAACACCACTCATTAAAACAGGCACGGCTTATCAGGCTCCCTTCGATAGATAGCGAAAACAACATTAGACCCTCAGTGCCACTTGTCTCTTAAATCCTTATTCTTTCCTAGATTTTATTTTTACGCATAGGAATAACCTAAACCTAACAGGCTCCTTCTCTCCTCAACACAATCGAATGTACATTCTTCATTTGTGCATTAAATTTCATTTTTCAGATCTACAGATTTGTAAATCTTTTTGTTCCATTTAATATCCGCGCTTACATCTGAACTTGGCGCGCATGTTCTTGATACATCTCCCTACCTTCAACTTCTCCACTGACGTCTATATGGGTCAACAATTCCAGCAGGTGCCCATCTTCAACGAGAACTACACGAAATATCCAGTACTATGATTTCTACAAAACAGTTCACGTTCCAACCTGGATATATTCCACACACCAAAAACATCTAAATTCTCCAGATATATATCAAGAATATATCATAATTTTTATTGATTTCATTGATAAATGAAATGTGACAAATCTTCAATATTTATTTTATCAAAATATTATTCAATTTATTGAACATATTACCAACTTTTGGAGGAAAATAAAGAATGAAAATCAAAAAATATCTAGTACGTGAACTAAAAGAACAAAAAACAAATGTCAGCGTTAACTTTCCGTTGGAACAACAGTGACGTCATTCTATTCTTCATCTGAATACCTGCATACCGAACAATACATAGTTGGAGTAAATAATTCCCTGATAACTCGGGGAAAATATACATAAGCACGTAATTGTGTTTGTAATAAAAGGTATTTTATCTGGGAAACGTGTCAGAGCCCACTGCACCCCTGATAAACAAACTGCGATTTGTTAGAAGCTCCCGGGGTTGGCCTCCCAGGCATAACTCGACCAATTTAATACGTCCACACCCAGAGTAATAGGAATACACGCACTGCAATTGCTCGACAACAGGCTATTGTACGAAGTTGATATTGGACAGAAAAATTAATCAACAACACAAGACAGTGTAGTGAAGGGTTTGAAGCTATTTCGGTCAGCAGTTCGAGAAATATAATAAAAAGATCGTTTATTTAAAATTATAGTTCTAAATTGAGATATAAAATAATCTAAACCTGAAGTAGCAACAGATCCGAATTAAGCTATAAAATTGGCCATACCGAAGAGAAATAACCGAAGTATCTCGTAGCTGTAGTTTCGCACAACGGACGGAAAATTATCCTACAAAACTATCATGGCAAACTCCTCAACACCATAAAGTCCGGTCTCTTCCAAACATGCACTCTTGCCTTAGAGAATAATACTGTACTAATGTTATTGCATTTTCTGCAGATTCAATGTGGTGTTTGAGACTTTAACACCAAAAGTGTCCACCCAAGAAGTCACACTAATTTGGAGTGAACACTTCAACAGAGCGAACTGTTCGGCATTGGTTCAATAGGTTCAGGTCAGTGAATATGGGCACCAATAATAAACCTGGAGTGAGGACTAAAATTGTTGCTAATGATAGAGAATAATCGACAGTGGTGGCCAGCGACCCACAGATAACGGTTCGAGAACTTTGTGGGGATTTGGGGATTTCAAGTGCAACCATATCACATCGTATCAAGACAATGGAAAAGGGCGAGAAATATGTCCAATGATAGACTGAAGGAAATGCTCCATGACAGTCCCAGAGCCCACATTTTTAACTGTTTAAGCCTAGAGGATCAAGATATGAAGTCTTACAGCAAAATACTCTATTCACCTGAAATTTCTCCAACAGATCATCTTTTTGAACTTCATAATCGTGATAAGAGGTTCAATGATTGGGAGGCAATAATTCACTGCTTTCATCGAATTCGTGACATTTAAATTCAAATATTACATAGATATGACATATCATTAGAGAATCGTTTGGAAAAGGTCATTGCTTCAAACGGGTCAGATTTTGATTAAATACTTACCTTTTTTGGTTGTGTATATCATCCTTTATTCTACTCTTCAAAAAACGATATTCTTATTTAATAACTTAATATTAGAAGATCGATGAAAAGCGTTATTGCTTCAAATGCATTATATTTGGATTAAATTTACCGTTTTTGGATGTCTAACATCTCGATAACTCACTTGGTCTGTCTCCAGATAACTGGCGACATTCATCCTTTTTTAATCAATTCTCGTGATACATAAAAATAATACGTTATCACGGTTCACAAGAATGAGATTACAGATAATAACTTTTTTTCTTTTTCATTTTTTATCTCGAGAATACTTATTTGAGGTATGATTTATAGTTGTCCTTCTAGTAGTACCCCTTATCAACGATCTCTATTTCATGGATCCCCTTCATCCGCGATCCCCTATTCAGTGAACACCATTAAAATTCCTTTTTTGTTCTTAATGTTATCCTAGCGTTTCACAATTCACAAAATGACATTTCATACGTAATAACCTCACAACGATCCCTTCGTAATCTGGAAGAGATTTTACGTACACATGATTTTTTGTTTATAATAAAGGAACATTATTTGGAGAAACAAAGCAGAGCGTATCGCATTCCTGATTAACAAAACACGAATTGTTGATAGCACAAATGGTATGCATCTCAGACAAAACTTAACGAACTCAACACTGGAACACCTTACCTAGGTGTCGATTGAATTGGAAGTGAAAAGGAAGGCGAAGTCCTGCTTTATTCACGCAAAGATAACTTTCTTGAAACTGAAAAGCACCCAGAGAGCGCATACCACTGCCAACGCCGTACACTAACTGAAAACAGGATAAGATATGAATTCAAAGCTCGCTCAACTTCAAAAATAATAAGATCCCATTAATCCTAAAGAGAAGGGTGTATAACCAATGCATCCTCCCGATAGTCACTTATGGAGCTGAAACATGGAACTTAACCAAGAGACAGACCCGGAAACTGAGAACCATGCAACGTGCACATGAAATAATAATGCTGGGCCTCACATGGAGAGACCACAAAACAGCATAGTACATCCGAGAAAAGACAAGAGTTAGAGACATCATAGAATCTATAAAAAAATCTCAAATGGTGGTGGGCTGGCCATGTTGCAAGAATGGCAGACAATCGATGGACATCACGACTCTCAACATAGATTCCCCGAGACTACATGCGCAACCGAGGCCGGCAAAATGCTAGATGGAGAGACGAGCTAGACAAGTTCAGGAAGTACTGGCTCCGTGACGCCCATGATAGAGAATTGCGGCGAATCCTGGGGAAGGTCTATGTACAACGACGGACGCTAAAAGACTGATGATGATGATGATGATGATGATGATGATGATGATGATGACAATTCGATTTAAACCTTTCATCGAGGAGGAAAAAAAACGTACTGTTTATCTATGGACTTGAAAATTAGTATCAGTGCTACACTAAACCTCTTCTAAAAACCTTTATTTTCCTTTTTTGAAAAAAAAAGAGCTTTTTCTGTCCTTCCGGGGACATTATTTTCACGGGTTTATCAACAACATCTACGTTGTCGATAACTTTTCTTGATGTTTTTATTCTACTCTGTTATTCTAGATGTTGTACATTGGAAAACGCCAGTGATGTCATGAATAGAATTCATTCTGACCATATTCATTCTTCGATGGGATTTTCTGACATGATTTTGACGCTACAATTGTCCAGCTATTGATTATGATGGCGAGTAAAATTGAAACTCCTCGATAACTTTTGGAGATCTCACGTGTAGACAGACACAGCCGAATACCTCTCCACCTTTGTTTGCGGAGGTAAATTACACACTCCTAAAACAACATCAGAGTAGTTACAATCACAATATCAAGAATTGAAAAAATATCCGTACCACGAACAAACGAATCACCATAGCCCGCATGTGTACCAGAACTAATTATTTAAAAAAAAAGTACCAGTACAAGATTTTGGCCTTGTTGGTTTTACATGGTGCTTATTTGTCTACTCATGCAAATTTTCAAGGTTGTAGCACTCAAAACGTGACCAGGGGCACTCAGATGCACACACACCCACAAACACATGCACACACGAGCAAAAAGAGGAAAATCTATAGCCCACTTGACTGGTTGGTCAGTTGATCGATTTGTGGTTCTACGAGTATTCGATATCTGTGTGCATGTAAGTGTGCTCAGCAATTACTCGACAACTGGCCTTTGTACAAAAGTGATATTCCCCAGACATAAATGTCAGTACACAAGGTAGAGCAGTGACGAGCATGAATCTTTTTTGATCAGTGGTTCCCAAGAAATCTTGTTTTAAAAACAAGAATTATCTAGATTTAGATATTTTATATATATGAATTGGCAACACCGAAGAGAAATAACCAAAATACTTCGAAGCCGTATTTTTATACGAAGTACGGGAAATTATTTTGCATGGCAATTAAGGCAGGCTGCTCCACATATCATTAAGTCCGACCTTTCTAACTTTGAAACGGACGCTGTCCTAGTACAGAATAATGCTAAAAATTAAAGATTTACTCATGTGATAGAATTTTTCCAACTGTTTCAATGTTAATAGGGATATAATTGTCGAACCCTCAACAGCAATGGTGTTTACATTAGAAGTTATACTGAGAGATATAGGATCTGGTATTGTCATGTTGTATTCCATATTGAATCATTCAGTCATGTGGGACTCATTTTCCAAAATGAGCGTCGAGATGACATGGTCGCTGTTGGTGCACCATTCTTCGTTGGTCTTTAGTCACTGATGTTGATAATGAAATCCTCAAAAGAAGTAGAAATCAAGCGAAGAATCACACTAAGATAGCAAGCCTTTCGATAGTCACCGATTGAGCTGAAAAATGGAACCTAACAAGGAGACTGACCCGCAGACTGAAAAGCATGCTCGTGCACATAGAAGAATCATGTTCAACCTCATATGAAGAGACCACAAAACAGCACAGTGTATCAGGGAGAAAACGGGAGTCCAAGACGTCATAGAAGCTATTGGGAAACTCAAATAGCAATGAGCTGACCATGTTGCAAGAATGGCAGACAACCGATGGACATCACGACTCACGACATAGATCTCAAGAGATCACATGCGCAACCGAGGCCGGCAAAATACTAGATGGAGAGACAACCTAGACAAATTCAGAAAGTATTGGCTTCGTGATGTCCACGATAGAGAGATGTGCCGGATCGTGATGATGATGATGATGATTGTTAAGAATAGGTTTGGTCCTCTCTTGATGTATATTATAAGTACCCTGTCGACTGTTTCCTGATCTGATAACAATAGCACAATACGTAGAACCTCATATTTGATAAGAAACAGTTTTGTGTCGGATGCAGTTCGTCGGTACTGTTTGCTTTCTCGGCCCGATGCACTGAAAGAGAAATGATTGCCAGATAGGGCTACAAATAACGAAATGGGCAACTTTTGAAAGCCCATTGCTTCTAAATTTGTAATTTCTCTACAATATTTTGAGTCTCGCTACTGTCGACTTAAAGGGCCCCTTTTGAAAGCTTGAGAATTTGGTTGCAATTGGCTTTCAAAAATAGCCCAGAAAGTCGTTTGCAGCCAAATTCTAAATTTAGATGTTATTAAACCCGTCAAAATAAGCCCCTCCCCCAAGTTTTAAAAAAGCTTTTTTAGAAGGTGTCTAGCAGTGTACTGATGCTAATTTCTAAGTCTGTATACAAAACAGTATGCTCAGGAGCTCTGGAACACACTAGCACATATGCATATAAAAAAGGATTGAACCCTTCGCCATCTTTGATAGCTATGGTTGTTCAGTAAAGATGATACTGTTGTTTTTTGAAAACATTGCAATACTGAAGTAGACACTAAATGTATGAATTTATTAAAAATACTACCGCATCGAAGTCAAAATGGCCAAATATTTCAATATGGCAGAATCAAATATATAATTATGGTCAAATGCTTCTAAAAAAAACCCATAAAATGGCCAAATGGCAATCCTGATAAGTTTCCAGTCAGGTTTCACGAAAGAACTAGTTTCACAATCTGACAGTAATATAAACAGTTCAAACATGATTATATCAATTGCCGTTTATTGCCTCCTGTTATCTGATAAGCCTTTCGAGTGGTGACTCATACAGTTTTATCCCATGAGGAAGCACAAAACGTATTTGGTTTTCGCCTTTCATTTTATCGATTACAAACGGGGGTTTAGATAAACAAGCAGATACAAAGCTCGTAGCAGGTGATAAATATTCACGTCAGTACCTGTTGACATCGAATGATACTTTGCTGACCAACGAAAACAAATCATATTTTGATTTTATTATTGAATTAAAAAAAAGTCTCTTGGGCATCTCCTTAAGCAGGTCACATTTAAAGAAAAGAAAAAATAGAAAACATATTCATTCAAGATTGAAATACACATTGATTCAAGTTGTAGAAATGTATGAAAACTTGACAAGATAAGACTCGCTGCTTCAGGGTCAAACTCCACTCTGAATGCAACTGTTTCAGCCACGAACCCGAATTTTCGACAGACATAGAAAATACGTTTTCCTCACTCATTAAGGTATTAAGTTCCTACTATAAACGGTTCAGACCGAGAAGAGTAAAGAAGAAAGGAAAAGAATTTTGTAAATTTAGTAAAAAGTAATAAATTCTAATAAAAGAATCTGTTTAGCTACACCAGATAATATAATCTAGCGTCCATAGCTTTCAACTTTCCCGCCTTTTCTCCGCCTTCTTTCTTTCTCCCTTCCTTTTGTTCATTGATTGCTGACGTAGAGATAGAATCTAAGTCTCTTTTTCCTTCTCTCTATCTATCATTTTAACCTGACTGGGGGTCTGTACTTATAATAAAGTCAACACGGTAAGAGTTAGATGATGAATACAATCTATCTATCTATCTATCTATCTATCTATCTATATATATATATATATATATACAAAGTATTCAGCATTAAAGCATATCTGCCATCACAGTTAATAATTGAGCAACCGTAGCGTCAAAATTTGGAGTCATTGTCAAAAATTCCGTCGAAGAATAAATGTGGTCAGAATAAGTTCTTTTTATGATTTCAGTGGCTAGTTCCACTGGAAAACATTTGAAATAGAGAAAAGAAACAACTAGATTCCGCAGATTTCAGATGTTATTAAACCCGTTACAATAAGGCCCTTGATAGGGATTTTTCCACAAAAATCAAAAGAAAGAGTCAAGTGGAGTACTGATGCCAATTTTCAAATCTGTAGACAAGACGGTATGTCCAGGGGCTTTGGAACTTAGAAACACATGCACTCACAAAAATTAAAAAAGGAAAAGATAGAACCCTTTGCCATCTTCGATAGTAACACTAGTTCAACAATGAATTATATTCGAGTTATAAAAATGAATGAAACTTAATTGAGAAAGCTTATCAGTATGGAGAAATATTTAGCAGACATCTTATTCAATTATTTTTCCTAAATTCTTCTTTATGATTCAACTGATAATCCCCTAAATTGTCCCATTAATTTATTTTCTATCCCAGATGATCTAAATTTGTGTAAATCATTTAAAAAATCATTATGCTTGTACTGTTTTTTGTTTTTTTTTCTACAGAAGATGGTAAATTATTCCAGTATTAAAAATGTCTCAGGGAGAAAAAAAATCAATTTGATTGGGCGGCTTTGTTTTTGTTACAGACCAAGCAAATGAATTTGGTTGAAATTTGATACGAAATTAGGGAAATAGAGATATTCCCTGCATGCCACTTTGCTACACAGTACAGTTTCCCCCTGCTCTCCAAAGTGGCGTAAAGCGAAGAAGACATTACCATTAATTCATATGAAACATTTTTGAGCGTTCTCTGATCAATGAGTAACTTTCTCGTATATCTGCCTGCCCCGATGTCATCAGCTGCGAAAGACTTGAAATACAATAGTATGATCGACTGCTCAGCCTCACGAATTTCTCTATTATTGTTCTTTGTAGGTACTCAAAACATCATGCAAACCTCCCTTACATACCCTTTCAAGATGAAAGTTATTTTTTTGCAAAATTCTGTTGACTATCCTTTCTCTATAAAAATATTGGGGCTAGAGGCTAATCTAGCCGTGTCAAATAATAGGCTGGGCACAATGTTGCCAACTCAAAAAACATATTCGCACTAGTTTGTGTGCCCCCCCCAAAAAAACAACATCCACAAATGTGTTTTTAAAGTTCCATCTCAATACTGTACGTTTTTACTTCTCATGTGTCAGTCCTACCTTTACAATGAATTTTTCTCTGGCGACTTTACTTTGTTCAGATATTACTAGATTGTGTTGGTGGCCCTTGTTCCCCACCCACCTTCTTTACTTATTCTGACCCTGTTTATTAAATTGTAATAGATTTTCCAACTCGATTCATTCTGACCCCCATACTGCATACTAAATTGAGACAGATTTTCCAATAAATCTGGATTACTTTTGGACGTTCTATCCTCTTACAATAAAATCAATTCTCAAACAAGTTTTGCCAACTTTGGTCCTATATTGCATTTTTGGCAATGGAACAGTTGATAGCCATGGTGGAGGTCAGTGGATATTATACTCCACCCCTGTCAAAGCTGGATATCAAATCTAAATATGCAGACAATTTACAACATTCATATTTTGGATACCAACATATTCAGTCAGGGTAAGTAGCCGAGCGCTCCTAGTCACATTTTTGGGGGCTACAGTCGTGAAATTTTGAAGGAGTACACCACTTGGTACCATCTAAAGAAGATTTTTTTCTCTGTCAAAAAGTGCTTTGGGGGGGTCTCTCAGGTCATTTTGGACCAACAATGCCCATATCTTGTGCTGGTATTTGTAGATAATTTCAGATAAAAGATATTAAAAAAAGAAAAAAGATAACTTTTGATATATTTTTTAGATAATTAGTTTTCGTACACGCGCAAGCTATGGTGATCCAATAATTTGAGGTAGGGATATTCATTTATTTATTAGTAATGTTCTCAGTTTTATGCAATTTTTACATGTTTAAAAAATGTATTTATAAGTTGTCAGTTCCAATTACATTCTATAAACAGACTGGTGTTCAATTTTTGTGATTTGCCATGTATTTCAATTTCTTCGTATGAGGGGCCCACTGAGCCCTAAATGCCCCCGGTCCCCAAGGTCTAAATCCAGCCTTGCGTTGGGGCCAAATAGATCGATTAAATAATCATTTGTTTACACTGTAAACTTGACGACTTTTACACCGGACTGCGTAAAGATTTTATAAGAAACTGTCAACCTCAACTGTCGCCCTAATTGTCAAAATAGGTTTCTTCATTATGTATGATATAATCAGATGGACTGGACATGTTATATTTTTGTATATCCGGGTCGTATTATCAGGGTACGACCGAATTGTCTTCCTTCCATTGAGTGTTTTTTTTTTTTTGCTTCTTTTGAAAAGTCCCTTATGATGAGAGGCTCCCAGGTGCTATTGATATCAATAACGTATCCACGATCAATAAAAAATTCAGACAAAAATAGTTTTCTCAAATTTTCAAGTTGGTTTGGCTGGCTGGCGATGTATGTATTTATCAATCACACTACGACACTGATGGAGTTACAGAGTTGAACGTTTAAACATGTACTCTTAATTATATCAAGGAAACCCTAAATATGTTCTTAGTGAGGGTTCAATTAATAATGTTGGTTTATGCTAAATCATTCTCTGCCTTTGTATCCGCCATTTCTTTTTAAATTGAGTCGTCTTTTTTTTTTAGAGATCATTGCTAAACAAAAGGCGAGATACCCTAGTGCACTTCTTGTGGCAACGCAAAAATTCATCATTCAGCGCTATTTTTATCACTATTTTGCAGCAAATTTAGCCAATTTCAAGCTGTTTTCTAACCACTTCAGACGAATATAGACATTCATAGTCATTAAAATGGCCATAAAATTTCTGTCTTGTATGTTTTTACGTCTTCTCGGGGTCGATTTAGCGCGAAAATTTGTGTTTGTTCTCTTTGTGTTTGATTGAGATCAACTCTTCTGACTACTAAATTAAGTGACAACTATTCTCGATTTGTAACTAGGTTGTTCAAAAACTAAAATGGCAATGGGCAGGCTATGTTGCAAGAATGAGAGACAACCGATGGACATCACGACTCAAAACATGGATCCCCAGAGATCATATGAGAAACTGAGGCCGACAGAACACAAGATGGAGAGATGAACAAGACAAATTCAGGAAATGCTAGCTCTGCGACGCCCAAGATAGAGAATTGTGGCGAATCCTGGGGAAGGTCTATGCCCAACGACGGACGTTAAAAGACTGATGATGATGATGATGATGATGATGATGATCATCATCATCATCATCATCATCATCATCATCACTCACATGCAATGGCCGTCTTTGGCATTTATTTCTATGGTTGTGATCTCGACGAATTCTGAAGCAGAAAATGTTGTTATACTTATTCAACAATTTATAAATTAGCTTTCTTTATAATTTTTCAATTTCTTGCGCTAATCAGTTTTAATAAGATAATCCCCCACTCTTGCAGTTGCTATCCATAAAGGAAATCAGACTATTGTTTTTGTAGGAGTTCAAACTCCCTAAAAATGCTGTTCAAGCTTTCAAGAACATAAATTTCACATTTGGAATGGGAACTCGCTCAGAGAGAACATTGCAACGTTGGACCCAATTATCCGGGGATATGGACCTGGATAATGTCTCTCAGGGACGCCCTCAATCAGTTGCTGATAGTGAGAATTTAAGGGATGTTGTGGAAACTGATATTAGAACAACTATTCGAGTTCTTCTTCAAAATTTACAGATTTCCAAAACAAACATATTTTCACCTTTCATACATAGCCAGTAGGAACAATTAATTCTTCTTGATATTCTTTACAGATCTGTAATCAAAGTATATAATTTTGTTGAAATGATTTATTACCTATGGAATAGTCAATATTATTTATAACAACATACCAAAGCTAATAAAACTAATACTGAACAGCTGTAGCCACCAAAGGTGCTGAAGGGTTCTATCCTTTTATATATGTGCACATGCTTGTTGTATTTTAGTGTTCCAGTGCTTCTGTTCATATCATTTTGTCGAAGGACTTGAAAATGCCGCCAGTAAGCTTTTATTTGACGTTTCTGGGGGCCTTTTCTGACAGGTTAATTAATACTATCTACATTCTCCAGAATCTAGATGGTTCTCACTCTATTTTAGATGTTCTTCAGTGGAGACACCAATGATGTCATCAGTAGAATTTATCACGACCATATTTATTTTTCAATGGATTTTTTTTTTTTTTTTCAAATGATTTCAAATTTTGACGCTACGGTCGTTCAATTATCGTCTATGATGGTGAGTATATGTTATCACTTTCGCTGTCTATATTCCCACGGGCTATTACTATCATAAATTGATTTTTAGGCTTCAGGATTGTGAATGGGGGGGGGATAATGAATGAATGGCATTTATAATAAAGGTAGAGTCTCTTTTTCTTATATTCAAGCTTAAGCATCCACTTCCATAGTTACCCTGATTCATTACATTGCAAAGTTAGGTGGGGGGGGGAGAAGAGAAAAAAATGAAAGATATAAGAAGAATGAAAAATATTCAGAAAGCTTAACGATCGTTCATAAAAAAGACAATCACGATCATTGTGTTTATCTTGTTTCTCTTTCCGTAACATTGGACTTTTCCATTCAAGGGTAAAAATTTCGCTGATGAAGATACCTTCTACTTACGATTTGAAACTATGGACGAATTCAGTATTTTTTTTTTTTTGTAGAATATATCGACGAATTTTTTCACTGGCATTAGGAAGTAGATCAGGGTGCATGTCGTATAGCAATGACCTAATCTTGTTCGATTCTTTGGTCCATATTGAATATCTCACTGTTGATAGTCTGATACCAAAGTACGTTAACTTTGATTAATCAGATAAAAAAGAAAATACAGATTAGGACGTAGGTCGTATAGCAATGGTCAACAAGCTAATATTGACAACCGTTGTTTGTGGCTTCGATCTGCATTGAACATCGCAGTATCGATAGTTTGATACCGACTTATGCTGAAATAATCTACTTATATGATAAACTGTGATTTTTTTTCTGTTTCTCTATCCCGATACTCAAAGGTAAGAGTTTCGCTGGTAAAAGTATCTCCTATACACAATTTGAAACTATGAATTCCTCCACTGAAAAGGGTTCAGTAAAATATCATCTTAGAAATTAAAATATATCCGTGAACCTTTTCCTCAGGTGTTGCCCTTCACTTTAAAACTACATTGCACAGACTGGACGGCTATTCCATATGCAGGTCTCACCGTCTAATGTCGTATAGTTTTGGGAAAACCTCTGAAAATCTTCATTTCACGAAGCCAGACAATCCATTAATTTACTTGTTATAAACTACAAAGCATTCGCAGGATAAGCTTGGTGAAGAAATGAAACGCAATTTTCGCTTAAGTTTTAACAAAGAACAAAATCAGTAAATATGTTCTAATAACATGACGTATTCATATCGGATTAATTGTAATATCTACCGGAATCATGGGTCCGTGTCTCAAGCTTCAAAAAAATAAAAATGAAAAATAAAAACAAGAACAGAAAGGTCAATGAGGTGTTCACCATAAAGTTTAAACGCTATTACTGCTAGATCATGTGATCCTAAGTAGGAGATTTTTCTGGGAAAGAGGCATCAAGGGACACCTTTCTACCAAGTACAAGTAAATCTGACTTGAAACAGCTGGAAATAAATAAATCGATTTTAAAACAAAATTTAGATATAATTATTGACAGCTCACGTAGCCTGTGATTTATAAGTAAGAAACATCTTATCAAGGAACACCTCTCTACCAAATTTCAAGTAAATCTTAAGTAAATCTGACTTAAACACCAATGATATAATACGGGGACCAACAGAGCAACCGGCGGATAGAGCCTCTTATAGCCATGACACTAAAAACTGAGCATTCTAGCTCTAATTATGATGAAAATATTACGTCAAACTTTGAATCCGATTTTCTCCTCTGTTTAAAAATAGTTCGTTGGACACTTATCATGCGTAGCTCGTCTCAACTTTGTTGACGGGTTAATAAATTAGAGCGCTATCTCTCACACACATCTATGAATCTAACTTTGAACTACTATCCCGTTAAAGATAGTACGATACAGGTCAGGTTAGTCACTCAAAAGAAACTGCCACGTAACCAACATGTTGGAGGTGATCAATTAAAATTAGGGAAAGAAAGAGGTGTTAAGGAATAAACTACTATCCGCTTTTGTTGGTCACTAAAAAGACTGAATTTTTGAACAATAAGCGTGAATGCTAGCGGGCACAATCTAAGGACCAATTTATCAAAAATTCACAGTGTAAATTGAACCCCCAACTAAAATCCTATTTTGGCTGAGTTGGCTTTTCCTTTCTTTATTTATTTCTGTTTTGCTTTCGAGGCTAACCATTAATTTGAGTGAACATTCTCTTTCTTTATTTCGTCAAAGTCCTACTATTGAGTTTTGGCTTTATTTTCATATGTAACAACAATAACCAGACAAAAACAGTGACGTCATGCACGAATAACAGCGACATAGTGACATGCACAACAACTGATGACGAATTCACTCCTACTTCTAAAGCCCAAATAAGGCTGAATTGTTGTGCTACAGTTTGCAAATCCCATTTACGAGGACTACAATCAAAGGAATTTGAATGGGACTCTTAGTTTGGGAGAAATGTTGTCCGAAGAAATAAATTCTGTTTTCTTCACTTTTTAGATTTTGATGAAGCAAGAAAGTTTGACCCTTGCACAGCCAAGTTTGTGAGTATACGTATTTCTTCCGTCTCATATCTCTCTCTTCTTTCTATCTGTCTTATCTCCGTCGGTGTCATCAAACAGTCGTACAAATATATAATTGAAGTTATCTTTTGTGAGTTGATATCAATTGTCTGCATTCAGACAAGGGTTCGAGTGTCGATGTGTGTCACTCCATTGTGTTTGTAGGAGATCAACTGTTCTGGCGACTAAATCAAGTGATAACTGCTCTCAATTTACACCTTTTTTTGGTATTCTTATGGAGATTTCTGGCCGTTACTAGCGTATTCAATCGTCATTGGATCTCTCACTATTCATGGTCTGATACCAAACAATCTTAAGTTAATTCGAGCAATGCTATTTCTTTTATTTCTCTTATCTCCGTAGTAAACGTCAAAGAGCCGTACGCATATTTACTTATTGTTCTCTTCTGGAAAGTTGATATTTATTGTCTGTCTCCAGATAAGGGCTTGATGGGGATATAGCTGGAAGAGGGAGTAGGAGCAATTTTGATATGGATTTTTTTCAAGGAAGGGGGTCTCAAAAAGCATGAATATTAGTTCACCTACTGTATTTCTACTAACATTATACAATAATAAATACTTCTAAATGTTGGACGGGAGTCTCCAGGAGCACCACCTCGGTAGGCCCCATATCTATGTCTCTGGGTT
>OY735239.1:16351686-16499186 GCA_963457665.1 Thysanoteuthis rhombus | reverse complement strand
CTCTTCAGGTGCAAAATGTAATATCTGCAGTCTCTTCTTCCAGTTGCACGTGGCAAATATATAAAATATTTTTCTCCCCTAAAATCTATGAGGATTAAGAACAGTCCTCATAGATTTTAGGGGAGAGAAATTTACGGTAGAAAAACGGAAATCAACTTCAGGTTTGTCATTGGCGTTTGATAACAAGTAACTACAGCGTGTGTGAAAAGAGATTCCTTATTGGAAATTACTTTATGATTATTTATTGGTCGATTGTGGTCAAACTAGCTTTCCTTTGTATCACACAATGGTAAGATTTTCTTGCCATGTTAAAATTCAATGCAGGCACCTATTTCTGTAAGCGTTTCGGTGTGGCCCCGACACACCTATGCAAGAAGTCCGGAGATATATCGACTATGTCCAATGCACTCCTCCAGGTGATCCAGAGTTTGTGGTTTGGTGTGGTACGCCGCCCCCTTCGCCCACGCTCACAGGACGAAGTCACAAAAATAAAACAATGTTAACGAAAGTTATGTGTATAAAAGAGTTCATTCATCCTATAGAAAACATTCAAAGAGCGCGTACCTCTGACTATGACATACGCCAACTAAAAATAGAATGAAAATCGGTCAATACATAGCCACTATGAAAGGGAGGTAACAGTAAGTTTTCTCCATAATATCTCACAATCGAAAAAATCCTGGACCCGCCATCAAATTCAATCAATTCTACCTCAGCTGGTAGTTCACCTTTATACAAAATGTCAGTGGAATTCATTGAGAACTTAGAGATATAGTGTGGCAGACAGGCATGAGTGGCTATTCTTGTACTATCGCATCAGAAATTGGCCATTTTTGAATGGTTAAAAGTGGCTAGATTTTTTCAAATGGCTATTGGGTAGATCTGATTTCCTGGGAACGGGATAACACCGATGAATATTTGGGAAACAGTACCTACTTACACTGACCGAAAACCAACCAACTATTCCCAACCCTTAATCCTACCCACATGCTGTAGTATTTTTTTTTAGATCGAGAATAACGTTATTTGAACAACGGTACAAATCTAGCTATTTCCAGATATTCAAAATGGTGGTGCCTAATGCGTTAACGCAAGAATTGCAGTCATGTGATCTTCCAACTTCGACGTAAACAAGTAACTAGAGAAAGCACTCAGAGAGCCCATACCTCTGTCAACACTGTGCACTTAATCGGAAATAAATCCTTGGATCCTCCCCTAAACTCAATCACTTTTTCTTCAGCCCATTGTCCACTCTTCCACAATTTTTAAAAAAATTAACTGAGAACTTTTGAGTTATCGTGTTGACAGGCAGGAACTGATGCTTAAACGTATGAAAAACATCGCACAATCGGAAACAAATTCATGGACCAGCCCCAGATGTCATTTGAATCTATTGATAACTTTTGGAGATATTGTGTGGACAAATAGACAGACATGAGTGAATACACCTCTTGTAACTTACGCAAACAAGTAACTAGAGAAAGCATTCAGAGAACACATACCTCTGCCAACGCCATTATCAGGAAAAGTAATCGGGCATGGGTCTATCCAAATATATAATCACTTCTTTTGATGTTTATTGTCTACCCTTCCATAAAATTTCATTGAAATTCATGGAGAACTTTTGGAGATATCGTGTTAACGAACAGAAGCGAATATGTAAACGTGCGAAGAGAGATAAAAAAAAAACGAAAAAATATCATCAAAAATGATTAGAATTGGATAGATTTATATTCTAAGTAACTGCATACGCTCCAAAAACTCATACAAAGGCTCCATAAAGTATGAATCGAAAATATTTTTCTGTGACTATTAAGTATAATACCAATAGATCGAGATTAGTGTCATTCGATCGAGAATAGCGAATCGGAACAATACGTTGTGTATTTATCCTCTTTGGAGACTCTGTAAGAGTCTTCAGAGCCTATATAGTTACCTGGAAACTAAATCTACCCAATCTTAGCCAAAGGTAGCCACTTTTAGTCATCCAAAAATGGCCGCCCTCCACAACGCGTTATTGCAATGATTGCCTTAGAAAAAGTAAATGAATCCAAGCACATCTCCTGACGGATCATAACTGAAGGTGGTGTATGTGAAAACGCCCTACCGCTGGGTCCCCGATAAGCTTTATAAATTATAGCTCTCCTACTGTACTGTATTTTACTGACATACAATAAAAAGGATATTTATTCGTGATGATTCAGCCTTTCTAGTGTTGTAAGTTCTCACTTGTGAATTACATGTTTTGTGTATTTATTGCAAATTTTCCTTTTTTTCCCCATCAAATATCACTGAATGTTGAAGAGAGATCCTCAAAGGAGCCAAGTCCCCTTTATCCCCAATTCTCTAGTTACGACTGTAAAGATGGATAAAAGGAAAAAATTCACCATTGCTTATAAATAGATGTCAACAAAAGTTTCTCCCTGGTAGAGACCGTCTTTTGAGGGGATTTTCTTTTGTATACAAGATACTGGTTTTGATTTTAGTTCATATGTACTAAAAGTTTTTTTCTTAACATATCAGGCCAAAGATTTTTTGAGTGATTGCCTAAAGTGATGTAAAACTGATGTTGAAAAACAAAAATTACAAGTCACAAGCAATAAAACCGCCAATATTTATATCATTCAGTAATTTTTTCTTTCAAGTTATTACACTTTCGAACGAACGCAGACAGTTTGTTGTTTGCTTCTTTTTCAAATACAAAAACGTCTTTTTTAGTGATATTTCATAAAGCGCCCCAAATTATTACGATTGTTATTGTGAGGACACTTGGCGGTCAGTTAAAACAAAATACTTCGTATTAGACAAATGTCAGCTCTAATAAAAACCGAACTGTTTAAATATCCAACAATAAAATACAGCTAAACACTTCAGCTATTTTATAGAGGGATTTCCCTTGTAATTGGGAGAACAAATTCCTTTTTTTAGTTTTGATAGATGATATGCTGTCTTTTCTAAAAAAATTATATTAAAAAATTGAAAAAAAAAAAAGAAAAATGATTTTGTGAAAAAATTCACTCTGAACCGTGTTTGAACAATCTTCGACACAATTTTAAAAATGTAATTAAAAAATTAGAAAAGTTTTGTCCAAGTTTTGTTTTTCCTGGAAAGGAGAGGACCCAAGTTTTGTCAAAGAAAAACAGATTTTCATCAATACTAAGGAATGCGACCATTTTGAAGTGAATTTTTGATCAGAAAAGAAAAAAAAAACTAATTTGCATTAACAAAATTTTCACGCGATAAAAGACGTAGATGGTAAAAATTTCACCACAAATCAAATAAATGTAGCATTTTAATGAAATTTTCAGTACTTATTTATTTAGAGGACGACAAATTAGGTATTTTGCGTTGACGTACATGAACCTATAGCGGTGCTTAACTGGCATAGCGTGGCTCCAAAGTCATACAAAGGCTCTAAAAGGTATATTTATTTATTTAAAAAAGTATTAAACTAAACAGCATAATCATAAAAAGATAAATAAAGAAATCAAACGAGTGTTTTTCTTAGACTGATTATCGCATTCAACTCGTTGAGACAAAGTATTAAAAAGATACAACAGAAACAATGCATCTGACGTTGCAAACTGACCAGTTCATATTGCCAAGAACATGCATTTAAATTCCTAATTGCACTAATTTCTGATGAATATGTTGTTTAATTATACTTTGATTATTTATTCATTAGAGCCAATGTATGACTTTTGGGGCCTCTCACGGGTTAAACACAGCCAGGAGTTTATGTACGTCAAAGCCAACATACAACGATTAAAAAAAAATGGTTTCCAAGTTATAACTGTTTGATTAACAGTCCAAAAGTATCCTCACAACAACTATTTGGGACACTAAAATACGAAATCGTCACATGGCTTCAACTGAATCTTCTCTCTTTAAAAAATATTTTCTTCTTAAATCCCGTTAATAGAAAATCGAGAAAAAAAAATGAATAACAGCAATTTGTTCTTACCTTGTTCTGTAGATTTAGGCATTGTTGATTATTTCTCAATAACCTGTAATTATAAATATTGCCTTCCTGGGTCCAGGACAAGTATATTTTTTTATGGTAATTTTGTTTATTTAGTTGTTCTGCTCTGTTGAAAATAAATAAAGCCACGGTAGGAAGAAAAGTCACTAGAAATAATCATCCGCTATGAAAACGTCCCAACGTCATATCATCTTTATCGACCTGTGATTTTCTCTGTTACTTCTTAGCTGTGAAAATGTTGATACTTTCCGAGACTACCTTACTTAATCACGCACCTGGCTGACTATTCTCACAGGTGAGAAGATAGAGTAACAGGTAGTTGGCTTTTCAACAAACACAAACTTCTTCGCCACACCTCTTCCTCCTAATGATCTTTGCAGATTATCATTCATTGTCGTTATTCACCGGATCGAATCCACCGACGACACTCTTGCCAGGGATAAATTAATTAGCGTATTATAACAGAATAAGTACCTGCTGGTAGAAATGGCCTTGTGCCATATCTCGCCCCGTGGGAATACGTGTTCTGGTTGAAAAACTGAAAGGAGAGACACGCTCTTCTTTCCAGCAGTGAGTTTTATAATCCTTGTGAAGTTAATATTATCGACAAATATTTATTTTCCCATAATGCTAATGGACACATCGTCGGAGTTGTGTGTAATGAGTTGCAAGCTGGTCTTACAGGTCAATACTACTGAGCACTAACAGCACCAAGCCAGGGCAAGCCTGGACTTCCAGCAACCAATGTTGCCAACTGAATTTTTTTTTGCGCTAAATCGACCTCGAAAGAGCATCAAAAACTGTAGAACGTAATGCAATTAAAATAGCACTGTCAGCAATTTCTGGCCGTTTTAATAGCTAAAGATAGCTAGATTTAAGTTGTATAAAAATGATTTTTTTTTCAAGTCGTGAAGATATAGCGAAAAATTGCTAGAATAAGTGCGAAAAATTTAGCGCAAAAAGCTCTACATAGGCGACAGTGCCAGTGGTGGAAATCGACATCTTTATGACACTAAAAACAACCAGCAACAAGGATATGACCCAAGGGAACCCTGGCATAGAATGAGGATATTGTACCACTACACTTCGATAGGGGCCCAATCGTCGCAACAGTCAAAACTCTCCCCTCTTACAATACCCATACGGAGGAGGCCGTAAGGTACAACGGACGAAACGTTGAGTTCAATGATGAGGCCAACAGTCTGGATAAATCTATACATATTCGTTGTACTGATTTTTGTTGATTGTGAAGGGAACCTTAGATTTTTAGATACGTCCATACATCTCTATGACTCACTTTGTCGGTCCCCAGTTAGCTGATACCTAACCATATAATGAGCTTATATGCAAATATTTCTGTTTATTTGTTAGTTTGTATTTCTGTTCGTTTCTTTGCGTTCAAATTGGATAATCTTATTGGTTAATTTAACTTCCTATTGTGCTGCAACAATAAAAATTATGTCGTAGAAACTCTTAAAACTTCATGTCTGATCATCACACATTAAAACAGCTTGAGATGAGTTTCAAAGCACCTCCCTCTTTGCTGTTTCCCTTTCAGTGCAAGGATTCCGTTCTTGTGGTACAAGGCTATAAGTATGGGGAACACAGGGAGGATCGGACTAACTAGACTAATATCAGACTGTAAGATTATCACAAGGCCATAGTAGTGTGATGTACAGTGAGGCTCAAATTTGCTATAAAGGTTTCTCCCTTATCCGAAAATAGAGTATGGCTATGAAACTTTTCGTAAGCCGAAATGGCAAAGAGCGAGGAATCAATCACAAATCATTTATGTGGGAAAGTTGCAGCGCCAATATCGCCTAAACCTGTCTAAATCTTATCGACATCTCATATTCTACCGGCCACAGTTTCGCATATGATCTCTGGGGATTTTGAGCTGTAATGTCAGACGGTTGTCTGATATTCTTGCAATGTGGCCTACCAATAGTCATTTGAGTATTCTAATGGATTCTGTGATACCTCTGATTCCTGTTTTCAGATGTATCGACACAACTCTATTAGACGCTTTTCAGTCGGTCGGTCTGTCTGTCGGTCGCTCGGTTCCACTTGGAAATAGAACAGAAATAGGAAGGAATATATGTAACATCATTAGTGCTATGCTGTAACAATGCAATTTACTTTTGTAATTAAAAACGATTTCTGTTATCATCCCATTTCCATATCGCAATATTTTTTATCGAAAGTATGAGAATCAATCAACTCAAAGAAAGACCAGTTGCTCTTATTCCTCCTCTTGTCCTTCCTGCAACTACTACCACGGATGGTCGACGCTTCGTTGAACTTGGGGTTCTTGTTTAACTAATATAGTGCTGTCTAGTGATCTCTCCAAGTGATTATAAGCATGTCCTAACTTGCGTACGTTGCATGGTTCTTTGAATGCCTGCTAAGAACTTATGATAGAAAATTGCGCGAGGCTAAACGGTCAAACCAATTGTCGTATCTCAGGTCTTTCAATTTAACCATAGCAGACCACGAAACTCAACCTTCGACATCGAGTCAGGACGACACAGAAGACGGTTATAATACGGTCTTGGAACGTTAAAAAATCCCATATAGATTAATAATAATTTCTTCTTAGCTCCTCTCCATTTCGAATAGCAAGGGAAAACTGTATCGATGTATGTCTTTCGTAAAAGCAAAATGGCGTAGAGTAAACTTTGAAAAGGTGGGGTTGACGGCATTTGTACAAGCAAAGATTTTTTAATCTAACGCACCTATGAAACGCGTGTCAGTAGAGACACGCGTGTCAGTAGAGACACGCGTGTCAGTAGAGACATGCCGAATGTTTTTAGGTGACGTGGGCTTTGGAAAAAAAGACCTTTTTTGATCTAATTCTATTATCTTTGTTTAATAAGTAATTTTGAAATTTCAAGTTATATTCTATTAAACTCCCAGATTTATTATCAATACATTAGAAAAAATAGGCTGCTCATCTATAAACATTTACTGAGTAATGAAATATATGTGTACCCGTAAGTCACACTCTAATGACAGGATCATTAAAAATAACAAACAAAAAAATAGATATTTGACTCAGCGTGATGAAAAGGTTTGTTATCACTGACTGAGTGTGTTAACTAACACAGTCAGGGTTGCCAATTCAGTGCTCTCTGCGAACATCCAACATTTAGCTCCATTTTTAGCCCATTTCCGCTATTTTCAGCAATATTTAGCAATTTCTATGCAAATATAGACAAATCTAGCCATTTTCTTGGACCAAAGTGGCCTCAAAATGGCTGACAGTAGGTTGGGGTGGGGTCGCACGTCTTGGCTATTTTTGACGCTTTTTCGAGCTTGATTTAGCGCAAAAGATTTTTTTGAGTTGGCAACCCATATCTTTGTACGGTAGCCACCCGAGTTTGACAAAGGATTCCCCCTGGTACAGGGATTGGTAAATTGTTTGGACAGAATAATTTTCCAAAACTGTCAGCATAAGTTTCTTCAGTTTTTAACCAAGTTTGGCTGGCTGGATATCTATCTATCTATCTATGTGTTATGCATGTATGTATCAGGCGTAAAGGCCACACCTATGGTGCTAAAGGGCTGGAAATTTAAATATTTACTCCTTATAACTAGAAAAAAACAACCTTCTTTGCTTTTGTTGGGCCTTTGTATTTCCAACGACTGTTTACCTTAATGGTAAGAGCAAATTCAACGTTGAAGAGGTTTCCCTATCGGTCGCAGGTTCGATTCCTGCAGCACACCTATTTTCTGTGTTTTTTAAAATTCTTTTCACGTTGTTTAGGCCAACTGGTAGATTCACTGCGTAATAACGGGAGATCATTTCAAATATAGTTTCTATACAATATACCGTGATTTATAATTATCTCTCTTTATGTATAAATGAAGAGTTAAACAAAGCATCAATCCTTCATTTAGACGTACATTGTTAAGAATAATTCTGTCTGTTTTTGTCATTTTTCCTAGATTCGTATTTATTGAACGGAAAGTAAGGGTCCAGTTTTGCATTATAGCTACATCATAAATTGATTTCCCACCTCTGAAACGTTTAAAAATGCTGAAGAAACTTATGTTAACAGTTTTTGGTTCATTTCTAATTACCACTAATTCACATGGAAAATTATTAGGCGTCCCCCCCACACACACGCTAAATGATTATAATGGTATGTTAGGCTGAGTCTTCTGTGGTTGTTGATAGTTTTGAATGACAGTTTTGGTGTGTAGTATCTCATAAAAATATTATTTTAGAATAATTGCATATCCCATTTGGTCGATGGGCTGGATGAAATGTCACGGCGAACCGGCTGTGGTCCGCGGGCCGTACTTAGCCGATCCCTGCCCTAGTGGAATACCTAAGATCAAACAGACGAGACACCACTTTTAATCATGATGTAATGCAGGCTCCCGTCATAGATATTAGCTAAGCATGACGGTCTGGTACGAAGCCACAGTAAAAGAGAAAACGGTGAATATTGAACTAACGGGGTATATTTTGTCTAAATTTCTGGGATGTTGAAATATTATTACATATCTTTTTATTCAGACTCTTGACCTCATCAACGTCTCGGCCGCTGTATCCTCCGACCGTCTTCATTTATCCGTCGTATTCGGTAACATATTCAGAATTTCAAACTGAACCTTTTCCAGTGTTTTGAAAACATAAAAAACTCCAGGACCCCTTTTATAAAGGAAATATCCTGATTGCACCCAATTTTTAGCATTTGGTTTTTAGACTGTAATTAATGAACTACAATAATAAGCAATTTTTGACCCTTAAAGTCATTTCATTCATTTAAATTCTGATTCATGGTAATCGTCTGACTATGTGTTTTGATAGCTGTGCGATGATTAATATTGTTTCTCTGCCACAAGATACAGCTTGTCAGGTTTAGAGGGAACGAGGCTGCGGACCCCTGAGCATCATTAGTAGGGGTCCAGGGGTCCAGGGACCCCAGTTTTGAAACCACTGCTTATTCAATTCATTGAGGTAAATTGTTCACATTCCGTTGTTCATGCTTGGGAATATCTTGATGAATTCATCTGTTATCTCATCTTTGTGTTGTAGGTTCTGTTCGTTCCACCCGACTGAATACGGGGAAAAATGGGGACATTACAGAAATCGACAGCAACCTCCGGGTTGAGAAAAATTACCCCTGGGTAGTGAAAAAACAACGTTTTTCCTTATTTTCTTTCAACCATATGTAGATAGACTCAGAATACTACATTTGACCACTCTACAATAAAGAAGATTTTGAAGAGATCTAGTATACATTTACAAAAGGACACATATAAGTTTCTTCAGTTTTTAAGTCGGTCTGGCTGGCTGGCTGTCTGGCTGGTTTGCTAGCTATGTATGTATCACGCGCACAGTCAACATCGTTGGAGCAACAAGGCTGAAAATTTAATTGTTTAGTCCTTATCATGTCTAAACTGTTTTTTGTTGTTGAAACCACCCTAATGATTTTTAGAGGGGGTTCAATTTGCAATATAAGTTTATGCTAGATTCATTGCAAGTTTGCACTCCCGCTGTTTTTTTTTCAATTTTTAGTGATCACTGCCTAAGAAAAGGCGTGAGAAGTAACTTATTCATCGATCACCCCTTCTTCAAATTTGTTTAATTGATAACCCCTACACGGCATGCTGCCAAAATACGTTGTTCAAGTGACGGTTTCTATTGAGTAGATAACCAGACCTGTTTTACATTGATTTATTCGAACTGTTGTCCTCGTCTTGGTTATTTTTTTTTATATTCAAAACGTTTCGGCCGTTGTACCCTTTTTTTTTATAACCTTGGAATTTGGCTTTTGTGATCAAATGAATGTCATCCGTTCTATATCCACATACCGTGGGACGCCCTCTCTAGGTTGCATGCCTGGGCGAAGCGTCATCAGAACGTCCCTCACGATATCGTTTATATCGTCGAAAGGAAAGCTCTTTACGTACAGACACTCAAGATTAGGACAATAGGCCAAACATCTATGTACAATAGTGATACCTCATCTCAAAGTTTTTCGAAAGAGCATTAGTGCTGAATGAACATTTAACAACACCGACCGGAATTTGAAATTCCACTGTCTTCGCCATAACCAACAACGCCCATCGCACCTCCATACTAAATTAAATAAGGAAAGAGAAAATTAGGCCATTGTGCAAATGAGCAGGCGACCACCGGGTAGAAAGACAATTATATTATCTTTTTACTTCCCGGAGGTCATTGATCAACTTTGTGATGTTCTCACATTTTCCCTCCTTATTTATTCGGGTGGAACGAACAGGGGCGGGATACCACGGATGAATTGACATGAAAGAGGATAGAATCAACAGAAATCATACAGTAATTCACCAACTGTCCGTCTGTATATGTGTGGCAGTGTAACTTAGGAACTTCACAACAGATACCCATGGAATTTTCAGTGTATACTAATGGTATCTAGTCGCATCTGTACGTCTGTCCACACGATATCACCGAAAGTACTGCATAAATTTCATTTATATTTGAGGAAGAATGAAAGACGGGACAAGAAAGAGGTAAAATTTGGGGGCGTATCCAGGAATTATTTGCTTGTTGATTTAGAGATATGTTACTGTTTTTTTTTATACCTCTATATATACACTCATGACTGTCCACATAGTATCTCCTGAATTTCTAAAAGGTTTTCATTAAAATTTGGAAGAGAGATGAACTATAGGCTACGAGAGAACTGATCCAATTTTGGAGCAGAATGCACAATTACCCCCCCCCCTACGTCGTAGTTATACGTCATAAACACATAAAAATCGCCAAATTCCATGTCTGTCTACGCGATATCCCTAAAAGTTCTGAATGACTTTCTATGACATTTTGTTGAAGGATCGACACTATGGAATTTTGGAGCAAATCCATGCACAATTATCTCTCCTACTTTGTAGTTCCATGACTGTCCACACGGTATCTCCGAAAGTTCTCAAAAAATTCCCATGATATTTTGTAAAAGGGTGAAGAATGCACCATGAAAGAACAGATTACATTTTGAGGCGGATCCATGCATAATTACTCCCACTGATAGTAACTTTGGTAGAGTTATGCACTCTATGAGTGCTTTCTAGTATGTGAGCGTTCCAGTAGATTTGGAACGAATATTCAATCCAATGTTTTCTCGAAAAGAGTGACCTGGAAAGTGGAAAACACAGAATTTTTTTTTTTTTACCTTTGAGGCAATCTTTGATTTTTGTGTAAAGTTCAAAATAAAAAGTTAGTTACTAATAATAAAAGAGATGATTTATTCAATGTATCATGTTTTCTTAATTATGTTCTCGCTACTTGATTCGTGTCGTCGGAACTGACGGCATCTAGATGAAATATACACATTGCATTTCGATATACATGGATAATAGAGATTTGCATTGCAGTCAGCTTGGAGAAGAGCCTTCTATACACATTGCATTTATATACGTGAATAATAGGAATTTGCATTATTGTGAGCTTGGAGAATAGAGTTCTGTTGACCACAAACTGATTTTTACTTTCATGTTTTGTTTTTATCATTTTTTTCTTTGAAGTCAGTATTTTTATTACGTCACCAGAACATTCTAAATTCTATTCTACAACGTCAGTTTCATTGTTTAGCGTGACACAAGACAACTGCAAATTGCTGGTCATTATATATGTGGATAATTATTTGATCCTATATGACGCGTGGTATATTTTTCTAGTTCACAGCTGCACAGATGAGACGGAACACCGATTTAAACCCAAAAGTGTTGCTAAAGATTTACTCAGTTCATCGTCCGCATTTTGTAAAATAAAAAGGACAAGATAACCCTGATCGTTATTTTTCACGTTGGAATTCCAAGACAATTTTTTCCTTTTCGCTTTTTATAGAAAGAGAAAAAAATGATCCGAGTTATTCATAGACTAGTCATAAATATAAACGAGCAGAAATCAAAGAGAATTGAGACAAAAACAGAAGAGAGAAATGTGCAGGTGTGGACCGACGTTATTTATAGAGTTTAGCTTAAACCTTGGAGGTGAGAATTGGCCTAATGGTAAACAGTGCGGAGAATAAAATCGGTGACAATTATTACCTTTCCCGTTTTACAGGGAGAAAACGGGAGTCCGAGACATCATAGAAACTATTAAAAAACTCAAATAGCAATAGGCAGGCCATGTTACAAGAATGATAAACGACCGATGGACATTACGACTAACAACATGGATCCCCAGAGATCACATGAGAAACTGAGGCCGACAGAACACAAGATGGAGAGATGAACTAGACAAATTCAGGAAATACTGGCTCCGTGACGCCCATAATAGAGAAATGTGGCGAATCCTGGGGAAGGTCCCTGTCCAACAACGGTTGTTCAAAGACTGTTGATGATGATGATGATGATGATAATGATGATGATCCAGTAGCATAATAACAGATGCTGATGACGAAATAATCGTAACCCTTATCCTTAAAATTCTAAACCTAACCCTAACCCTAGAAATACTAACACTAACCCTCCGAAACAACCGCCATTTTAAAACGGGAAATGTAACAATTGCCCCCTTGGCAAGCCGAGTTCAAACTCGAACTGAAAAATTTTGTGGTGATGATGATCATCTTAACGTCTGTCATTGGACATAGAGCTTCCTCAATATTCGGCAGATCTCTCTGTTATGAGCCTCGCGGAGACAGAACACTGTAGACTCGTTTAGATCGTCTCGTCATTTCATTTTTTGCCGGCAACGGTTTTGCATACGATCTCTGGGGATTCTTTCAACATGGCCAACCCATTACCATTTCAGTTTTCTAATAGATTTATTATATCTTTGTTTTCAAATGTAAAGTTTGCTTTGCAATAATGCTCTTGGGGAAGGCATAAATCCATCTTTTCTTTCCTTAGCTATGGGCAAATAGCATAATAGATTGTGCTATCAAGCTATAGTGTGCAACCAGTCTGAGAGATTGAAAATTCTCATCCTAATCCAACTTCAAGGGGAATGGGATCCATGAGGCTATCTTTCTCTGAGACGCAAAATTGGCCCTGCATTGGGTTACGGGATAGGTAGAAAAGTTGAGATCCAAATCACATAATTCTGGCAAAAGGGCACAATAAAGTAGCACCAAGTAAAAATCAAACTCACTGCTATAGTAATGGTCTGTAGGACTAGCTTCCATGCCATCACTACGGCAGCTACCTACTTTGATCACATTCTGTAAATCTACTGAACTTAATAAAGTCTGAATCAGGAGAACGGTAATAAGGAACCAAATGAGGATCGATTTCACTATACAAGCAATGGTCTTTAAATCACAAATAGAATCAAAAGTCAAAAGGTATAAAATAAAATCAGAGAAATGAGTCATTCTGAATTGCAAATATTGAGGCCTGATCTAGCCGATCATAGATATGCAAAATGAATAGCTGTGTTTCAAGTATCAAGTAGCTGTTTATAAGAGTATATTCATTTACTCAGAGATTAAATTGATTCTTGAGTTATGGTTATTTTAATAGAAAGACCTTAAAAGTGATTGTTAACACTAAAAACTTGAAAAAGCATAAGTTAAACTGGAAATGGATTTACATAACAAAATACATACAATTAGTCATGTTACTCAATTATAATGGGATTACAAGCAGAAGAGATTAAAGCTTTTTTGGTGATCGTCCTATTGGATTGTGTGTACATGCCACCACCATCACTTTCTTTCAGCGTTCTTCATTGGACATATACATTCCCCAAGATTCGACAGACCTCTCTATCACGGGCGTCGCAATTTCACGTATGATTTCTGGTGATCCACGTTGTGAGTCTTCATGTCTAATGTACTGTGCTGACTTGGCATCTCTCCGTGTGATGTTGAGCCAGATTATCATGAACTTGAGTGAAACAAATGTCATGTACAAAGACACTACGATCAGAATCAAAACCGTAGAGCTGATAAAAGTAGACCATTACAACTAACTAGGACAATGAATCTCCATGAAATCCTCCAAAGAAGAAGAAATCAAGTGGAGAATCACTCTAGGCTGGTGAACCTTCTGTAGAGAAAGCTCAATCCTCAAGAACAAGGAAATTCGATGTATCTTAAAAAGAAAGGTATTCAACCAATACATTCAACCGATAGTCACTTTAGCAGCTGAAACATGGAACCTGACCAAAAGACTGACACTCAAATCCAGGCCTGTGCTGATTAAAAAAATGTTATGATCATACCTAACATCATGGCTAATTACAAAAACTTATCACGAAGTGGACGCTTTCACAGAATATGATATATTCCCGGTTCGCTAAAGTTAAAGCCGAAAATAGAATCTGGAGTAATAAGGAGAGTTGCTATTACGTAAACTCCAACGTGTGCCACTAAATATAACTGGTGTGAAAACTCATTGAATATAGATAATATGATATGATTTGCATTTCATAATGTTTCAAAATAACGGAGTGTTCTATTTTCGACTAAATAATAATTGACTCAGGAGGAATAAATAACTTGAAGACTGTGAACGTGTTTTAAAAAAACAGCTGCAGATTGAATATATTGAATTATTTTTTGGTGATTTTTGTACTTTGAATCTTATGAAAATGTTTCAAGAAACAGCCGCAGATTGAATCTATTAAATTATACTTTTGATGGTTTTTGTACTTTTAGACAGAAAATGTTTGAAAAGAAGAGAGCTATTGGTTGGATATATTGAATTATCTTCCGTATTTGAAGACTGTGAAAATATCTTAAAAAGAGCTACAAGTTGAATTTATTTTATTAACTTTAGTATTTTGAAGATTGTGAAAATGTTAAAAAGAGATACAAATTGAATTTATTGAATTTTCTTTTGTACTTTGAAGACTGTGAAAATATTTTTTTTAAAAGAGCGATTTATTCAATTATATTACGTACTTGGAAAACTGAAAATATCAAAAAAGGGCTACAGGTTGAATTTATTGAATTATCTTTAATTACAAAGTAATGGTTATTGGCTTTTATACATATTAATAGATATATTTAATCGGCGGAATCATTTTTGTACCTTATTTCAATACAAAAGTAATTGTACACTCTATGTCCACAGACTCATTCACTAATAAATATTAATCATGAAGGGATCAGTGTTTTCACTTTGATACAGCTCTCATTCTAACAGCTAATTCTGATGACACATTAGTTCTGACAGCACATTTCTTTTCAACTGCGACGTAAGTTCCAGCTTGAAGGATAAGGTACGCTAAGTGGTTGCAGTTTGGCGTAGAACGTTCTCCTTCGTTCTTGGTGTCAATTTGGATTTTGCATCTCATCATTCTGTGGTTGTATTCTACATTGACTTGATTTTGGAACTGAATATCTTTCACGGAGTTGCTTTTGACCGCTATGATGTAGTCGATTTGGTTTTTGGTTTTGTGATTTGGGCTCTTCCAAGCCCATTTTCTAGTGGGTTTCTTCTTAAAGAAGGTGTTCGTGATTTAAACCCATTTACTGATGCAAAATTTACAAGATCTTCACCCGTTTCGGTCCGTATCTTGTATCTGAACATGCCAACGCGATTTTCATTCATGATGAGATCACAAGACAGTACAATTTACCAGGGAGAAGACAGGAGTCAGAAATATTATTTTGAAAAAAAAATTTGAAAACTCATATGTCAATGGGCTGGTCGTGTTGCAAGAATATCAGACAACCGCCGGACGCAGTGGCTCACATCGCAAATCTCCAAAGATCATACGTGAAAATGTGGCCAACAGAACATAAAATAACGTAACAAGTTACACAATCTCAGAAGTTACTGCCTCTGCAAAACCTGTGATAGAGAGGTCTGGCATATATATATATATATATATATATATATATATATATATATATATATATATATATATATATCCTTCATTTAAGACAAATTCTCGAGATGAATAAATCGTGTATTCAACATCACAGTTTTTCAACTGAGTCGGTACCTTTTCTTGTTATATTCTTGCAAGACTATAAATGTAGATTACATCGTTTTGAAAAAGTAATTATTTTGCCAGTTGCATTTTATGATTTGCATGTCGAATTTTTTAATCCAGTCTATTGTAACGACAGAAACCCTATTCCCAACATTTTCAATCCCCAACTTCATATACTGAAACTAAAAAACATGATTTTTAATGTACCCACACATCTCAATAAGATGCTTTTAGGTCAGTCGGTAAGTCAGTTTTAGTTATGTTAGATAAACAACGGAAACAGGAAGGAAGAAAGAGGTGCAATGTTATTAGGAAACCAACTGCTATGATGTCAAAAACGTAAATGTAAGACGGCGATTTACGATTTTGTTTTCAAATAATACTCTCAGGATATTACGATATTGCGGTGTTTTACAAATATGAGAATCAACTGACTCAAAGAAAGACTATTTACTTTTCTTCCTCCTTCTCCTGCGACAACTACCATGGATGGTGGGCGCATCGTTGAACTTATATTTCGACATACTATGAGGTCATGCATGTCTAATATGAAAGGTGTATCTATTTTACACTCTTAGATATGAACAAAAACATAGCGTGACATTCAGAGCGTTACAAAGCAACGGATTTTATGTATAATGACGAATATATTAATCAAGAAGGGGTCAGGTGTTTTGCTTTTCAACATGAGTAAATATTGATATTGATCATGCTTAATTCGACAATATGAGAAATTGATAACAATATTGGAAGTCTTGTTAAGATAAATGAATTTTTTTTCCGGCGTTTCGTTCATTTCTGAACTTTTTCAGAGTAAATGAAGGTAGAAAACAAGGAAAAGACTATTTTAAAGTATAATTTGAATTGTGGGTATGTAATGTTTATGGGTGGATATGTATTTGTGAAATTTACCTATGCTGGGTCTTAATAGATAAATATAGAAAGCTGAGCCCTCAACACATCTGGGTCGGTGACTCAACTTTCTCCATCCGGAACTTACTCTCTTCCTAGGATATCTAGAATGTTGGTGATATTTTGCACTAATACTTTTCATTATTCATCATGATTCTCCCATTCTACTGAATATGATGGCATAAGCCTGTAAATCCATTGGGAACTTCCTTAGATATCATACGGATATTCATGAGCGTAAGTGTATGAAAGAACAAACAAGCAGGAAAATATATCTCAACAGAAAATATTCCTGGATCTGACCCAAATTTTAACCAAATTTCCCTAGTCTACATCCTGTAAAATTTTATTGAAATTCAACTTTCGGAGACATTGATTGGAAAGTCATGTTTTTTTTTTTTTTTTTTTTTTTCAAACGATTACCAAGAACCTATACGAAATATCTTTTAGGCATACATCTTGGTGTAATCTCCTGTGATGGTGTCATCTGAGGCCGATAGATCACCCTTTGGTCTGTCTCTGCTCTGACTTTGTGAACCTACTTCAAGTACGCGATTTTTTTCTTTTCTTATACTATTCTATTCGGACATAATTTGGGATTTTATGAATCAAATATGAAGATGGGTCTGTTCTACACTCTTATAAAATCAATCTGTTTTAAGTTGAAAAAATAAATTAGAAGGGTCTAGTGGAGCACTGATGCCAATTTTCAAGTCTGCAAAACGGTATGATCAGAAGCACCGGAACACACAAACACAAGAACACACACACACGTAAAAAAAGGATAGAACTCTTCGCCAACTTTGGTGGCTACGGTCGTTCAGTATCTCACAATGCCCCCTCCCGCCCCCCCAAAGAAAATGGAAACACATAATTCGAGTTCTGTAGCGGCAATATTTCGTGTCCAATCCTGTACATAAACTACTTTAAACACGGCTATCAGAGAAAAGCCAAAGAAATCGATTGATATCTAATATCATGAATTATTCGCCATAGGACCTCCGTATCTGTGAAACGCCCCCCTCCTACGCCTGATCAACAGAATCTAATTCTACGCCCAAAACTACGTCAGAAAACCATTGTCCCATAATAAATTACCCCCGGTGTATTAGTTATGAACAAAAACGTAGTGAGACATATTTGGAACGTTACAAAGCAACGGTCACTAACAAACATTCATATAGATAAGAAAAGGGTTGGTAAGAATCTAAGGTATGTGTAATTCAATAGTTTTAATTTGAATGAGATTATGTCATAGATACGTACGCTTGGATAATGTAATGGTTAGCACATCTACCTGATTAAAAGCTGAAAGAGACCAACGGAGACAGATGCCAATAGAAATAGAGAGACATCCATGAAAACAGAGAGAGGGAGAGAGGGAGAGAGAGAGAGGGGGGAGAGGGAGAGTGAAGGATCCAGTGGTTTGTACATATCGGTTTATATTCTTCATTGTGCTGAAGAAGAGAGATAGATAGATAGATAGATAGATAGATAGATAGATAGATAGATAGATAGATAGATATGACACAGAGTAACAGTCTCTCTGCCTCTCTCAGACAGACGGACAGAAAGACAGAGGGAGACACAGAGAGAACCCTGACAGTAATATTTATCATAACAATGTGGGTATTCATCTGCTTTCAAACAATTTGTTGGTTCAAAGCAGAAGCTGAAAATGGAAACGAATAATACATTTTGTCTACTTCTCTTAAGTGGGTCTTCCATTGTTGTTGTTGTCGTTGTTGTTGTTGTTGTTGTTGTTGTTGTTGTTGTTGAAGAAGAAGAAGAAGAGGAAGAAGAAGAGGAAGAAGAAGAAGAAGAAGAAGAAGAAGAAGAAGAAGAAGAAGAAGAAGAAGAAGAAAAAGACAATGAATTTATTGATCAATATATATATATATATATATATATATATAACGTCATATGAATCCAACGAAAGAAAAATGAAACATTTTAAAAGGAAATGTCTACTCACTTGATTTACGTATAAAGTTACACACTGCTGGACAACCATAGCCATCAAAGATATCGAAGGCTTCTATCAATTTTTTTTTATATATGCATGCGTTTGTTCATTTGTGTGATAGTTGGCCATACCGTTTTGTCTAAAGACATCAGCACTTCATTAGACTCTTTCTAAAACTTTTCTTTTCTCTATTTAAGAAGCATTTTTTGCCTTTCAGTGGCCTTATTCTGATGTTCTTTTACTCTGTTTTAGATATGTTATCACAGAAAACGCCCTTGGTAAATCGTCATGAATAGCATTTATTCTTACCCTTTGAGGGAATATTTTACATGACTTTAAATTTTGACGATATATATATACATACATATATATATATATATATATATATATATATATATATATATATATATATATATATTATACGACCTGGGAAATTGAATTTTAAGATTAGTGGAAAATGATCATCTAATGTTTCGGTTGAATATATTGTTAGAGAATCGACCCGAAGAAGTTTTATTCTGTATAATTATTATTCTCAAAGATGATATCATAAATTGGCTTGCATGCCGTATGAAATCAAACCGACACAATAGATTCATCACCCTTTTTTCCATTCTTTTAATTGATCCCACCCGACATAGAATGCTGCCAAAAGACGTTGGTCATGTGATTGTTTCTATTGAGTGACCAGCAAGACTTGTTATTTTTTAGAAGTATTGTAAACGATCTTTATCATTATTTTGACTAATGTCTTCCTTAAATATATAGTTGCATCCAACTCATGATCCTTTCCTCCACAGAAGCCTAGTAAACATGCAGGTTCACTGAACTGTCTGAGTTACGAAAACTCTAATCCACTGTCATTCCCCCAACGTTATGTTTCGTTTCTCTATTTACAGTATCAGCAAAGCAGTTATTGAAAAACCCTCAACCAAAACTGTCAACATCGGTTTTTATCAGTTTCTAAGTTGATCCAGCTGGTTATGTGTGTATCACACGTACAAGCCACAATGATAGAGCTAGAGGGCTGCAAATTTGAACATTTGCTCTTTATTAAGTCTAGAACCACCCCTGAAAGAATAAATCAAGCGAAGAATCGCTCAAGGATGGCAAGCCTTCGGCAGAGCAAGCTCAACCTTCAAAAACAAGAAGATTCCATTAGTCCTAAAAAGAAGGGTATACAACCAATACATCCCCCCGAGAGTCACCTATGGAGCTGGAACATGGAACTTAACCAAGAGACTGGCCCGAAAACTGAGAACCACGCAAAGTGTACATGAATGAATCATGCTCAAGCTCACATGGATAAATCACAAGACAACACAATATATCAGGGAGAAAACAGGAGTCCAAGACATCATAGAATACATTAGGAAACTCAAATGGCAACGGGCTGGTCATGTTACAAGAATGGCAGACAACCGATGGATATCACGACTCACAACATTGATCTCCAGAGCTCAAATGTGCAACAGACGCCAGCAGAATACAAGATCGAGAGACAAATTCATCAAGTATTTGTTCTACGACGCCCGCGATAGAGAGGTGTAGCGAATCCTCGGGAAGGTCTATGTCCATCAACAGATATTAAAAGACTGAAGATGATGATGTCAAGAAAAAAATAAGTTCCTTTGTTTTTTTGAAAATTTCACTCTAAAAAGGTTTTTAGTCAGAGGTTCAATCGACAACGTATTTTTTTGCTGAACTGGTCCCTAGTTTGTGTCCAGCTACGTTTTTAGTGATCTAATAAAAGGAGAGGGAGACAACTTATTTATTGATCACCCTTTCTTCCAATTTTTGATTGGTCATCCTCTGCATAGAATGCTGTTAAACAGCTTTGGTCACGTGTCGGTTCCTATTGAATGACTAACCAGACCGGTCTTTTTTTATCTTTTTTAGTTTTGTCAATAGTATTGTAACCTGTTGTTAATTTTGGGTGCTACTTTCCTCTGTTGTGTAAGAAGTGATCTCACACGTGGAGCCCACGCATGGATGTAAAGTATCTAAACCTTATCATATGTTGTTTTGTTCATTAAATGTATGTTGGATAAAAGGAGGGTTAAAATACAATCGTTTTTCGCCCCCCTGCAAATATTGGTTCAAAGTCTGTGTTTATCTCATAAAGTACACACCGAATCATCAAGAAGAAGTTAATACACACACAAACACATACTGGGGATTTGACAATGTGGAAAGTGAAAAGAATTGAGACTACCAAGTATTACAACTCGATTTTGTTATTATTACAAGGCATGTTCAAAAACTGTGTTTATCAAATGGAGTACACACCCAACCATTAGGACTGCAGGTCAGTCAGAGTCAGTGCTGCCAACTAAAAAATATTTTCCTTCTATTTTGGTTGCTAAAAAGTGCCAAAAACTGCTAAATGAAAAAGCCCCAAAACGCCAAGAATGGCAAAGACACACTAAAAAATGTTTTTAAAAAATGACGCTAAGTAGCCAAAATTTTTCAAGGCATTTCCGTTCTAATTTAGCCATTCTTGCACTGCCCAAACAAAAACTCGCTAAATCTTGCGCGAAAAGTGCTAAATTGGTAAGAATACCCATGTTAACTAATGTCCAAGGTGTTTTTTCAATGGGTATTTGGAATTAGGCCTTGTACCAGTGGAGGAATGTCATCTAGTTCTCCTGAACAGGCTGAAGGGCGAGGTATGTGTTTGTCGTTACCCTGGGGTAACAATGGCATCAGGGTGTTCTGTGGGAAAACAAGCTGGTGGGGGCAGTTTGATAGTTTGGAAATCATTCATGTGCAAGGTATTTCGTCATGTACCACGTACCCCAACTCCATTGAAGACCAGATACACCCCCTCAACAGTCTTCTGCGATGGCAGTGGCATCTTTTGGATGGTCAACACACCCAGCGTCATCGCCCGAGTACGGGAATGGTTTCAGGAACATGAAGAAGTCTTTACTGCCTTACTCTTGACACCAAACATCCCAGATCTCAATCTCATTGAGCATTTATGAGATGTTTTCAAACGAGTCCACAATGCAAAACCTTCACCAGGTAAATTGAAACAATTAGAGGTTCTGTTTTTAACAATTCTGACACCAGATCGTTGAAGAAATCTTGTCTTATCGAGTCCATGCCTGATCGGGTAAGAGCTGTCTTGGGGGCACCATTGTTACCAAGTCAAAAAATATTTTCGCGCTAATTTAACTGACAAAAAGCACAAAAAAGCATTGATTAGAAAAATAGCCCCAGGCACCAAAAATGACCAAAAGATACGGGAAAGATACTAAAAATGGTCAAAAACACGCCAAAATGTTTAAGCACTTCTGCAATAATTTAGTACTTTTTCGCTCCGCCCAAACAAGAAACGCAATGAATTTAGCGAGAAAAGAGCTAAATTGGCAACACTGGCCAACGTTATTAGGCCGGTGTTCATGATGTTTTGGCTCATCAGTGTATATTCAACTGAAAACTATGTTTACAACAAACGGAAAACTCATTTTCCTCCACCCACTAAAAAAGGTAAAAGTTCGTCTTTATCTAAAAGTCTACACACCCAACCATGATTAATTGATTACCCCAACTTGACATGCTGCCAAAAGACGTACAGGAGACTGAAGTGTAAGAGAGAGAGAGAACGAAAGAGAGAGAGAGAGAGAGAGAGAGAGAGTGCGAGAGGGGGAGAAAGGGGGAGAGAGGGGACGGGTGTGCACACCCTTTCCAATAGATCACTCCAAAAAGTGGGGTAAGTCATGTTGCAAGAATGTCTGACAACTGCTGGACATCTCGACTCACTAAGTGGATCCAAGATATCATGTGCGAAAACTGTGGTTTGCAGAAAATAAGATGGCGGGGAGATCTAAACAAGTTCATGTGGTACTGGCTCCGCTACGCCCATGATAGAGTGGTCATGCGAACTTTGGGAAAGGTTTATGTCCAGCGAAGGCCACTATAAGGCTGATGAATTGCTACAATTGGACCTCAACACCATCTTCACGTAGCTTTCCGTCGATTCTTATCTGATTACATCCTGATACGAATCTTCTATGATGCAAGATTATTTCTTCAACACAAGATAAGCGAGTATAAAGTCAAATGTGTTTCGTGTCAAGATTGAACGTACAGGAATACTTTGAATTGCGTGTGTTTTGGTGTAGTACACTTAAGGTATTGCTGTACAAATTGATATAACTAATTACAGGAATATTTTGAATTGGGTGGTCTTTATTGATGCGTGTTTAGGTGAGATGTGGATTAGGTATTGGTGTACAAATTAATGTATCTAAGTACAGGAATACCTTGAATTTGGTAGGTTTGATTAGTGTGGGTTTTGATGTAATACAGTTGAGGTATTGTTATACAAATTAATGTAACAAAGTACAGGAATACCTTGGGCTGATTTGATTAGTGTGAGTTTTGATGTAATACAGTTGAGGTATTGGTGTCCAAATTAATGTAACAAAGTACAGAAATACCTTGAATTAGGCTGTTTTAATTAGTGTGGGTTTTGATGTAATACAGTTGAGGTATTGGTGTCCAAATTAATGTAACAAAGTACAGAAATACCTTGAATTTGGTAGGTTTAATTAGTGTGGGTTTTGATGTAATACAGTTGAAGCATTGGTGTCCAAATTAGTTTAACAAAGTACAGGAATACATGAGTACCTTGAACAGTTTTGATTGATGTGGGTTTTAATGGTAGTGCTGTACATTCCAAGGTATATGTAACATGTAACAATGCACAGGAATACCTTGAATTGGGCTGTTTTAATTAGTGTGGGTTTTGATGTAATACAGTTGAAGTATTGGTGTCCAAATTAATGCAACAAAGTACAGGAATATCTGGAATAGTGCGATGATGAGTGGTGCGTGTTTTGAGTACAGTTTAGAAATTGCTGTACAAATTAATATAACTTTGTACAAGGAAACCTTTGAGAGTGAAATTTTGATTGGTGCTGATTTTGATGTAGTGCAGTTGAGGTCTTGCAGTAATTATCACTCCTCCCGTAGTCCATGGCACATCCTCTTGCAAAATCACATTAAAATTCATGGAGAACTATCACGTGGAGAGTCAGGAGCATATGCATAAATGTATGAAGAAAAAAGAATGAAAAAATCCCTCAATCAAAAAAAGAATCCTGGATCCGCTCCCAAATTCAACCACTTCCTCCTTACTTCATTGCCCAGCCTTCCACAAACACTCAGACGGAAAGACAGACGGAAAGACAGACGAAAGGATGGAAAGTTTCGAACGAATATAGATACTTCACCATTTTGTTGGCAGAAGAAATAATGCAAAATGCTCATTTCTGGAGAAAATATTTTTAGATTTAGAAAGGGTTCAAGTGGAGTACTGATGCCAGTTTTCAAGTCTCTATACTAAACAGTATGGCCCGGGGCACAGGACCACACAAACACACAAATGAAAAAACGTAAAAAGATATTTTGATTCATCCTCACACATAAACACACGAACACACGCAAAAAAAGATGGAATCCTTCGCCATCTTTGATGGCTACGTTTGTTCAATAAAAGTTCAAATAATAAAAGGATGCAAAATATTTCATCTGAAAACTTTGAAATTATCCTCGAGAGGGTTTTGTTCAATAAGACGTGTCATTTAATGACAGGAAGAGTAATAATGTTTGTTATTGTCATAATCTAGCCACAGGAAGTACAAAGTTTAAAATAACCAATGTTCACAGACGAAAAAACAGGTTAAAAATATCCCGTTTCTTCCTCATGGAATATAAAATTGAACGAGAATAACAAGTATCGATCTATTTTTGAAATTGAATTCATTTCCCACTCAGTAAAACAAAAGATTTTTCCCGTTTTAATTCAAGTCTAGAGAAGAGACGGAAAGAAAGAAAAAAAACCGCTCGTTTCTCGAGGTAAACCTTTCAGGAAGATATTTTTTTCTCCTAAAAGTTCACTTTTTGACAACTAATCAATGTATTTTAAGAACAATTCAATATTCAGAGCTTTGCGTTCGTCTTTAGACGTGACAAATTGTTTCCTACGAAGGTGGGCGAAAAGGTCAAATACAGATATATCTTGATTGGTGCGGTTAATTGGTTTCAGTATTTTATGTACTGTGGAAAACCACACCGTTGATCATCCTAATCAGTCTTTTATCGACCGTCACTGGCCCTTACCTTTGCCACAACTCTCTATCGTGGGCGTTGCAGAGCCAATATTTTCTGAACCTGTCCAGTTCGTCTCGTTGTTTAATTCTGCCTGCCTCAGTTCCACATTTGATCTTTGGGGATCCATATTGTGAGTTATGATGTCCATCGGTTGTCCACCATTCTTGTAATATGACAAGCCCATTGCCTTTTGAGTTTCCTAATGGATTCTATCATGTCTCAGTCTTGTGGTCTCTCCATGTGATGTTTAGCATGATTCTCTCATGAGGACGTTGCATTGTTCTCTGTTTGCGGGTCAGTCTTTTGACAAGGTCTTGTAATTCAATGTGTTTGTTTTTTCAGCTTATACTTACTGCTTAGTCTGTAGTTACATCAATTTGTTCAGCAATACCTTGAAAAGAACGGATATACCTTGGAAGGTACAGCACTACCATTAAAACCCACATCTATCAAAACTGTTCAAGGTACTCATGTATTCATGTACTTGGTTACATTAATTGGTATGGGACTACTTTAACCCACAAAACCCACATTAATCCTAACCGCACTCTTCAAGGTATTTCTTGTTCTTAGTTACATTATTTTTGCATTGCAATACCTTAACCGTACTTCATCGAAACTTGAGCAAATCAAAACTTTACTTTTCAAAGTATTTCTGTACTTAGTTACATTAATTTGTACACCAAATACCTTATCAGTATTACATCAAAATTCAACTGAAAATCATTGAGAACTTACAGGGATATTGAGTAGGCATTCATGAATATTTAGCAATATCATGTGATATGGACATATAAATACGTTGTAGGGAAAGTACTTTTGCATTGACTGTCCCCACCCTTTCACAACATCACATTGGAATTCAATGAAAACTTTTGGATACATCGTATGGACAGACATGGACTTTTGGCGATATTATATCGTTTGGGTATATAACTACGACAAAGGGGGGCATCCTGGATCCGACCCAAAATTTAGTCATTTCTTCCTTTTCCTATTTTCCAACCGTCAGCAATTTCATTGTAGACAGACAGACAGACAGACAGACAGAAGAGGGACAGACGGACAGACAGACAGACAGACGGAAAGGCCGACGGACGGAAAGACAGACACGACCGAATACATACTTCTCCTTGACTTCTAAAGAAATCTAGATAATCTGTATGTCTTTACGGAACTATATATATTGAACGTGTTGTTTTGTTCGTGGTGAACACTTCATAGACAGAAAATAATTTACCATCCGGATCTGTGGGAAAGACTGTCGAGGTTGAAACATTTTTAGAGAATTTCTTTTAATAAAAACCAGAACAAATGATACCAATTAATCATAAATTGACCTTAATAACCCTAATGTATCAAATCTAATGTCACACAAATGGAGTAAAAAAAATGGATCCCTCAGCTCAAAATCTTGGATTTAACGGATTTATCGTTATTTACTATTCCTGTAAAAAAAATCGCTGTCTTTTTGAGAAAAAGAAATGGGCCCCAGAGGCAAATATACATGTAGTAGATTTCATTAACATTAACATTAATTCTGAATTTCAAAAGTGACCAATAAATTTATATAAAGGTCTCATTTATAATATTCATGTGTGAATGCTGGAGTAAACTCATTTGAATTGAATAAAACATTTAAACAATTTTTTTTTCAAGTGACACGCCTCTTTATTCGTGTATATTTCATATAAAGAAAATCAATATGGCCTCCTATTTTCTTTTACTATCAGCACCACCACGCAAGGGCGGCAACTGTTTTCATTGTCAACAGACGATCACTCAAATATAAGTAAATATGTAGACGGGTTGTTAACTATAACAGCATGTACTTTGCTCTCATGTCCATGATCAGAAGTTTCCCGATAAGTTGCAATAAAACATTTCCGTTCTTTCTGCTAAAAGTTGACAAAGTTCTCCGTACGCATACACACACATCCTCTCTCTCTCTCTCTCTCTCTCTCTCTCTCTCTCTCTCTCTCATACCCTCACACACGCACACACACAAGTGAAAAGGAACGAAAGTGTCAGATCACCTGAGTTTTGTACTCATGGATCATCTTTTTTTTTGCAAATGGCCATCCCCAATATCAAAAGATCAAAGCTTACATATATCATGTCATTGCATATCGTGAGAAATCAGAACCTTATGAAACAGATCAGTTTAGTTACTCAATAGAAATCGACATACTACCCATGTCTTTTTGTTTCATGTCGTGCTGGGGGTGATCAATTACAAAAATGGAAAAAGGGGCGTTCAATAAGTGAGTTACTTTAGTCGGGAAGTGATCACTGAAAAAGTCTGAATCAAGAAAAAAAAGCGCACATTATCTAAGATACCCTCCCCATCACCACCCCCGAATTTTTTTTCTAATCATCATCATCATCATTATCATCATCATCATCATCATCATCAGTCTTTTAACATCCGTCGTTGGACATAGACCTTCCCCAGGATTCGCCACACTTCTCTTACATGGGCGTCACGGAGCCAGTACTTTCTAAACTTATCTAGCTCGTCTCTCCATCTAATATTTTGCCGGCCTCGGTTGTGCATGTGATCTCAGGGGATCCATATCGTGAGTCGTGATGTCCATCGGTTGCCTGCTATTCTTGCAACATGGCCAGCCCACCGCTATTTGAGATTTTTAATGGATTCTATGATGTCCCTAACTCTTGTCTTTTCTCGGATGTACTGTGCTGTCTTGTGGTCTCTCTATTTGAGGCCTAGCATAATTCTTTCATGTGCACGTTGCGTGATTCTCAATTTACGGGTCTGTCTCTTGGTTAGGTTCCATGTTTCGGCTCCATAAGTGACTATTGCGAGGATGCATTCGTTATATACCCTTCTCTTAAGGATTAATGGGATCTTCTTATTTTTAAAGGTTGAGCTAGCTCTGCCAAAGGCTTGCCAAAGCTAGGGGGATTCTTCGCTTGATTTCTTCTTCTTTTGAGGGTCTCATGGAGATTCGTTGTCCTAGGTAGATGTAGTGGTCTACTTCCTCCAGTACTGTCTCGATTTTGATTTTAGTGTTTTTCATCACCAATGTGGTTGTTGTACATGATCTTCGTCTTGCTAAAGTTAACGTGTTGGCCGACTTTCTTGCTCTCTTCATTTAGTTCATCTATCATTAGTTGGAGGTCGTATAAGTTCTCTGCGAAAAGGGCAATGTCATCTGCAAATATGAGGTTGCTCTCCCAGACTAGTCTTCTGAAGATCATCTCGAGGCAGGCTGTGAAGAGTTTAGGTGAGCTGGTATCACCTTGTCTCACTCCTTTCTGGAGCTGGACGGGGTCCGAGTCGCGGTAAATGTTTAAATTTTCAAACCTCCAACGTCATTGGTGTGGCCTATATGCTTAATGTATATTTACATAACCTGCCGGCCGGACCAACTTGAAAACTTTTGTTGACAAGTTTGGTGCTAGTTTTGAATGACGGTTCTTAATACATCAAAAACAAAAGTTTTCAATAATTATTGATGGAACTCCTGATATATTTGTAATAAAATCTCTAGCCATAAAATCAAACAGGATGTTGTTGATGCTCTTCTTGATACGGTCGTAGTAGAATATGGGACATTAATTACTCTCCTTAATTCAGTTTTAAGGAGAAAATATTCCTCTTAACAATATCACTTATTACCGGATGGGTAAAATAGCTGATGGTGAGGTGATAGAGGTCACTTCGGATGCTTGTCACCTCCGGGTCTACTTTCCAACCTTACTATAAATTGAGAAATCCTCGAGTATGTGTGTGTGTGCATCGAGATAACTCGACGACTGGACATTGTACAGAGTTGATATTTCAGTCATATGTTCCAGTCAGCACACTGATTATTGCAGTATCAAATTTAAAGTCGTTTGGATTAGCAGTTCTCAGTAAGAGGAATGCCACGATTTACAATAAAGAAAATCCATCCTTAAATGATCACGTATCATGTTTCCGTTTAAGTGACGTGTTTATGGTACGATCTGCGTCTCTGATCATTTCGAAGTGATTTCAGATAAGAGAGAGTGGGGGGGAGGAATTGGGATTTTTCCCTTCAATAGAAAAAAATTAAATTGAAATTTGATGACGTACCGGCATTTTAAAAAAAAATTCTGTTTTGATTGTTATTACTATTAACGTCTATATTTCTGTTTCGATTTCTGTTGACACCATATACAAGGAAAAGCATCCCAAGCACCTTTTGAACAGGCATGCTTTAGTATCGCAAAAGTGACAAGTAAGTAATAACATGATATGTGATGCCTGAGCACGCAGAGCTGAAGCCATAGCCAGTGTGAGGGTAGCACTTGTTTCAGCAGCAGCAGCAGAAGCCTTTCAGCGTCCGTCGTTGGATATAGACCTTCCCCGGGTTTCGCCAGATTTCTTTCCGTTGCAGAGCAAATACTTTCTGAACTTATATAGTTCGTCACTCCATCTTATATTTTGCCGGGCATAGTTTCACATATGATCTCTGGGGATCCACGTTGTGAGTCTTGATGTCTTTCGGTTGTCTGACATTCTTGCAACATGACCAGCCCATTGCCATTTGAGTTTCCTGATACATTCTATGATATCTTTGACTCCTCTTTTTTCTCTAATATACTATGCTGTCTTGTAATCTCTCCATGTGGGGCTGAGAATGATTCTCTCGTATGCACGTTGCATAGTTTTCAGTTTGAAGGTTAATCTTTTAGTTTGGTTCCATGTTCCAACTCCATAGGTGACTATCGGAAGGGTGCTTTGTTTGTAGACCCTTCTCTTTGAAACTAACAGGATTTTCTATTCACTTTTAAAGGTCGGAAATATTGATCAAGAATCAGAAGAAAAATATTTCTTGGTCAGTCATTGTTTTAAACTAAAAGAAAATGTTTTGTTGTCAAAAGGAAAATTTGGCTAAATAGTTGGGAAAAAAGGTAAAAACGTGAAAAACATTCCTGGGCGGGAAAACGAACAAAAATGGCGTTTTCCCACTTGTCTACCTAGAAGTTAAGAAAAGACTTTTTGGTTTCAGCCACTTTCACTCTGTCCATCTCTTTGTTTTTTCTTGCTATTGTTGTAGTTCTTTCTCTCACAGTCCGCAGACGATTTTCTTTCTCCCTTTTTAGAAACCGTCAAACAAAATTGTAGGTTTCTTCCGTTTTTAAGTTGGTCTAGCTGGCTATGTATGTACCTTGACGGAAATGACAATTGGAAGATGAAGAGAAACAATTAATATTTTTATAACATTTTTATAATCACATGGGCATGTTTCGATGCAATCCAGTGGTTGGAAGCCATCTTTTTCAGAGAAACTTGAGGCGATGCTGAGAAAATTGTATGCTGTTTACATATCACACATATGGGTCGTATGGAGCTAGAGGGCTGCAAATTTAAGCATGTACACATTATTATGGAGATAAAAGGCTGAAAATATTTATTCTTTATTATGTTTATAAAAATGTTTTGTTTTTGATTCTTGAATACCCCCCCCCCCCCGATAGATTTATGATGGGGTGTTCAGTTTGCGATGTAAGTTTATACTAAATTAATCCTAAATGTCTGACACTAGCATCCATGCATGTTTCTTGAAAATTTGGACTTTTTTGGTGATCATGACCGAACAAGAAGTGAGATAAGTAAATTATTTATTGATCACCCCTTTTCAAATTTTTTGATTGATCACCCCCGATACGGCATGCTATCAAGAGACATTGTTCACGTGATGGTTTTTGTGGAGTGCCTGAAAAGATCTGTTCCTTTTCTCATTATTCAAAAATAAGCGAGAAATTTTCCAAGTTTTCCAAAAGTCCAAAACACGAAATTTTAGGAGAAAGTTTGAAGAGTTTCCAAGCTGTGGAAAAACGTCCGTCTTTGATCTCTATCTTTGAAGTACGAAATGCCTCCTCAGGAATAGGATCGGTTGAAGACGTTTTGCACCAAAAAACATGCAAAAATGGCCAAAAATGGCCAAATGCCAAATTCGTTAATAAAAGTTATTATTTCAATATTTATTTTTATCGGATGAAGAATGGTAAATAATTATCAATTTAAAAAAATCAGCTTTCACTTTAATTGTCCATAGGCTTTTTTAAAAATCACAACTCAACGATGAAGACCTTGGTAGAGTGGCTATAAAAATCAACTGAAAATTCACGATGGAGAGATGAAACTGAATGATAATATGAAAAATGATAATAATGATTGTTTATGAAATGTTGTGAGACTGAATTACGCACCAAAAATAAGAATTTATCAAAAATATTTCTGAAACCAAGTCGAAATAGCCGGAAATTTAAATATACTAATAAGTTTGTGGCCACATGATTTTCAAAAAGATCAAATTTGTCAAACTTGGACAAAAAATTGCTCAAATAGTAACTCTGCGAAAGAAGAAATGACTTGAAAAGAAAAACTTTGAATCTTGCTACCACTAAATCACATAATCTTTGGTCTGAGTCATTTTTCCTCTATCCACAATATTCAACCTTTTTTTACCTCCAAGAGTCAGGTATGAAATCCATTTTTGTCTGCCACCTTTTTGATATTTACGGTTCACATGGTCAAACTGCATTGGATACACGGGTTTTCGTTAGATCACTGAAATTAAGCGACATTGAGTTTGGTCATAAACAAAATGGGTGACTTTGTGGGAATACCAGGTGCAGTATGCAATAACAAGATTGTTCTGTAGCCATCTCAGCCAATGCTCGACTCCCGATTAAAAGAACATCTTGCTAAGCTAGGACCGGACTGGCTCACCATGGGGGACACATGACAGTGTGTTCTCCTAGGAGCTGCCATACTCTTATCGAGTGGCGAGATGAGTCAGATATTTACAAACTTCAGCTTTGTAGATATCACAGGGTCAAATTTTGTAGGAGAGATTAACTGAAATGAAATATCCCCTCTAGAGGAATGATAATGATCTACTCCCCATGGATTGAATAAGAGGCTCGGTTCAAAATTCCCAGATTACCGACCACAAATATGGAAGAAAAAAAGACAAATACTGTAGTTGAGTAGAAGCAGACAAATGTTATCATTGGATGAATTAATTGATATGAGATATCTTCTAACGTAGATAGTGGAATACAAAGTACACCTGGGGATTGAATGTGGGGTTTGAAAACCTCTGAACATTACAAAACACTGTCTGAGTTGTTACGATTCAGAGCAACTAAAATTAAGATTGAAGAAAATACAATTAAAAATTATTAATGGTTTTGTCACCCATTTTAAATTTTTGTCAAATGTAAATCCAAGATATTGTTATTAAATCTGTTATCTCTATTAATACTAGTAGTTATAAAAGCAACTACAATTAAGATGAAAATAATCCTACTCGAAAATTATCAATGGTCGATAATGCTTCATTAAATAAATATTCAAGATGATATTGTCTATTATGTTAATTATTTCTTCTAGGTGTAAAAGCAACTAAAATTAAGACGAAAATAAAATATGGCTCATCAAAATGCTTCGTCCAATAGAAGAAACAAAATCAAAGTAAATGACAATAAGACGTCTTATTGAAAGAGAAAATTGTTTTATTCCATGCAAACCCCGGCTTCGTTCATTCTAAGCTTTTGATTGGTCGTGACGCGCAAGAAGATATTGGTGGTAGGCGTTGTAGATTTTGAGAAAATTTTCTTTTTTGATTTCGCTTCTCTCTCCTTCCAAGTCACTGAGAAAAAAAATGAAAAGAAAAGTTCATTAATTTTTATTCTTGTCATAAAAAATTTTCTCAGTTGGACATTTCAAGTTCTAAAATGATGAACGACATTTTTGTAATAATTTTATTTTTTACCCGATGAAACCTGCATGATAAGACAGTTCCCAACTAGTATGTATATGTATATATCCATTCTTTAGCCTTCTGCAGGAATACTATCTGAATGTAACGGTGGCAAACTGATTTTTTACCCCAATGGTAGTAACAATTATAACATCAGATTCACATGTTTATCTTTCCTGGTTTGGATTGGTTTTCCAAACCTTGTTCCTGTTGAGTGGTGGGAGCCTCATTAAGTTGAATTCCACATTTGTTTGTCTAATAAAACCAAGTCAACAGGTTGATGTATGCCGCTTCAGACTAGAAAAACTCATTGAATTTTAATGACCTTTCTGTAAACTATGGACAGTATTTTCACAATAAATATAATCAAACTTTTTTTTTCCTTCCGATGATCAAATTTAATCCATATCTATGGAACATAACATAACAATTTAGATATGGATAAGATTCAACCAACAGAGAAAGCATTTTGATTGGAATAATTCCCCCCCCCCCAAAAAAAATCAAGAATGATTTGCTTAGCTTATTTATCACGATTTGAACTTGTATCCAATACTAAATTAAATTTCGTTCAATCCTATATTTGAATCCAAATCAGGCTATACGTCTGTATTTAATTCTTTACGTGATCGTTTTCTAATATATTCTCCATTGGCAAACAGTGCCCAACTCTTTTATAACCACTCCCTTCTTCCTAAATGTGACTCGGAAGAAAATTCTAACAAATAGTTTTTAATTAAATCAACAAAAATGTAAAACTACAGGTAATGCTCCTTAATCAGAATACTGCATAAACATTACCTCTCCCAAACTAAAAAAACAAACAAAAACAAAAAACAAAGCAAGAATTCAACCTGATGTGGCTTTCATCAATAAGGAAAGATATGGAAAACCAAGGGAAATCATTGATCACAATCACCCATATATGCTGCCTTTTACCTCATAAATCAAGCAGTATTGGTGGTAAAATCAAGTGATATTGATGAAAACATGCAAACAGTATGGATTGAACCATAAATTTATCATTAGAAATGTTTGTTTTTTTAATGGACGCAAGCTAAAGGATCAATTTAGTATAAACTTTGTTTGTAAATTGAATCCCCCAATGAAAACCTATTTTCGGGGAGAATTCTCATAAGACGAAAAATACATTTCCCCAGTCATTGAGATGAGTGCGTGTGAGCAAATTTCAAGTTTCTACCATGGATGCTTGGGGCCGTGCAAAGTCCGGATAGATAGATACGTAAACATAAATAACCTAAATGTGATTTAATCCGGTCTGTTATGGGCAGCAGTGATTAATGTTACAACAACAAGAACAAGAAAAGAAGGAAAAATGTATAATATGAAACATATCTCTACTTATTCTTGTCTAAGGGAAATAACTCTTTTAGAGTTACCTCCCTTGTGATGCCAATAAAATCGTATCTCAGTTGAAAACTTTCAGATGATTTGAAAGATTTCTCGAAGTAAATCAGTCACTGAGGTTTTATTAATTCTATCAACTCTTTAGCAGTTAGAAAATAGAATTAGTTATCCATTGTGAAATAAAAGCCAATTTCCATTGCAAGATAATCCTTCGCTAGCTATCCATTAGAAGATGATAAAAAAAAAATGCCTTGACTCACAGATAGAACTGAATTATCATCAATCCCATTAAAACTGAAATTTCATTGAGTTCGCCATAAAACTGCGATGACGGAAATTTGCGTCATCTGCAAATAATACATCAAATATACGGATATCTTCCCGGTAATTTTTCGTTTTAAGTGAGTAAATTCAAGAAACATGAGCAGAGCTTGATCCAAAAGTCGGACTTAATGGTGTATGGAGCAGCCTGCCGTAATTGTCTTGTGAAATAATTTTCCGTCCGTAACTACGGCATTGAAGTATTTCGGTCATTTCTCGCCAGTGTTGCCAATTTAGATATTATATACTAAATTTGGATAATACTAAGGAGCGGAAGTCAAGGCAGATGATTTATTGAAACTATGAAAAAATATCTACAAAAAACAACCGTAGCAACCAAGTGGGCGAAGGGTTCTTCCCTTTTGATATGTGCGAGAGTTTGTGTGTTTTTTTACCAGCGCTCCTGGCCATAATGTTACCCCTACTGACTTGAAAATTGGCATCAGTACTCCACTAGTTCCTTTCTAATAATCTTTTTTTGATTGTTTTTCTAGGGAAAAAAGGCTTTTTTGTTATTTTGGGGATCTTATTTTGACGGGTTTAATAACATCTGGATTCTCAAGAATCTAGATGTTTTTAGATGTTTTTTTAAACTTTATATTTCCCGTGGGAAACGCCTGTGATGTCATAAATAGAATTCATTCAGACCATATTTATTATTTGATGGTTGTTTTGGGGTTGTTTTTTTTTACATGATTTCAAATTTTGGCGGTTGACCAATTATTGACTATGATGGAGAGTCAGCAGTTTTTAAAAAAGATATTTTCATCATTTTTTCGAGAACTACTGATTAAAACTCTGTACTGCTCTGAGTCCAAATTAATATATTTGGTGAATATCAACTTTTTTGCAACGGCTAGTTGTCAAATAATCGCAGAGCAATCACACACAAACGTATAAATCTCTTAAAATGAAGTAAGATATGAGGAAGCTATTACTATTTTGTGAAATACGCATTTTTGAAAATCTGCATTGATTATCAATTTATATTTCCATTATTATGTAAGCACAAGTAGGTTGTCCCGGGGCTCTGATTTTAATTAATCCTAATGCAATACCAGCGGCTCTGCTGTCTAAGGATAATTATATTTTGGTATACATCATCTGAATGTTGATGTCGAGTTTTGATTGACAATTTGTTTATGAGTTGCTTCCCCTTACTTCTCGATTTTACTGACATGAAACGTAAGCTCGTCCTTCTCTCAATTTAAGCAATAATGCACGTAAAGGGGTGTTAATGACTGCTGACTAGCGTCATGAAACCATATGCAGTCCATTAACCAATCTTGCCTAGCCTGACTAACATGATGGGATTGAGCTGATATGAAACTTGAAAGTTGAACTTTGAGGTTCCGATATTGTTCATTAAATTGCTTTCGACAGTATTGATCGATCTGGAGGAAATTGTCTCTTCACTGAAAAGATACCATAGTTTGGTCACTCAAATGTAGAGTGGCCAGACGCCCGGTTTTACGCCGAACAGTTCGGTAATTAGCACCCAGCCCTCTGTCCGAAACAAGGTCGTGCCAGACGTTAATCTGTCCTTCTTTTTAGGGTCAGATTGAAAAAATCTTATTCAAATTACCTCAGATATTAGTACGGCGGGAAGAGAAAGCCAACGGCAACTATATAGAGTGAAAATAATTAACTATTGTTAACTGTCAATGTATTTTCTATTACACGTCATTGCCTTTATCAACGACGTTGCTGATGATCTATAGTGTAGAGTCACTTGTCAACAAGAGATGGTGGGTTAGTCAGTCTGCTGAAGGCCGATTATTTGTTATTTGACAAATCCACAATTATTTTGTGTACTTCGTATATTTCATACAAAACTTTTATGTATTTACAACATGCACAAGGAAATCTTTCTAAGTCCTCTTTTTCAATAATATATTTTCTTGCAATATCCTCATGTTTTCAAATTTGGAAATGTCCCAGCTACTTTCTGCGAATGCCAGATTGGAAACCCCTGCCCATTTTGGAGATGGCCACCCTACTCGAGTGGAGAGGAAATTCTCTCTCAGACCAATGGATATCTGTACTTGGAGCTTTTGAATATGTCTTCAGGGTTTAGTTGATAGTGAGGCAGGGACGAAACTAATGAATTTCTTCTGGTCGCATTGCGTAAAAGGACAAAACCTGTCAGCAATAATTAATTATTCTTCAAGTCTTACTTCGATGAATCTTCTCTTGTGAACAACAAACTTAATGCTAATTTTTTTAAAGCTGAATCTAAAACTTCAAAGAGATATTTAAATCGTAGCAATACCTTTTAAATTTCAATTTCAAAAGTCTGTGGAAAAAAAACCCCACCACTCTTTGCCATACCCATATTGTCAAGTCAAGTAGTGTGGTCTCTAAAAATGAATGCAGCCCCTCTTACAGAGCTAGCTGCATTGCTTTATTTTCGCATCCCAAAAGTCAACTTGGGGACATTCCTGTTGTACCACGTTAAAGTAATGATTAGATTTAGGATTTTGGGCACGCAATTTCGGACAAAGTCATTAGGGCTTAGGATGCCCAAACTAATTCAAACAACTTGCTCTGTGGGAGAGACTGCATTTCTTATTAGGAATCACACAACCTGACATGTTTTTTTTTAAATACGTCCAAACACATCTCTATAAGTCACTGTATGGATGTATCCAAAAGCATCCCTATGAGTCACTTGTCGGTCGGTCAGTAAAGCAATTTATTTACCAGTTGTTATTTCCCCGGAAGACAGTGTATGATGTCATTAAGATAATATTTATTTTATCAAATCTTGAAATAAAAATGCAGATTACGTATTAAACGTTCGTTTTTTTAGAGTTTTCTTTAAAGAGGTTTTTCAAGATGCTTCTATACATCCAAGAGAGATGACTTTATTACCGCAATTAGCCAGACATTAAATATTTAAGATATTTCGATTTCAGAATGGTATATCTTTACGAACGCTCTCTCACTCTCTCTCATATTATTTCCCCCTCTTATTGAGATAGCAGCTCTATTTCTTTGTTACGAACACTGCCTATCTCTCTTAACCCACTTTCTCTTAGGATCACTTAATTCCTCTCAAAGGCTGTTAACTATTTAAATCTAGTCTCAACATGGATCTTTCCCCAGTTCTTAGCAGTGCCGACTAACGTCACAGTTAAATTCAAGATGAAATTGTAGACATACTCACACAAGCTTAACTTGACGAACTTCTTCCGAATTTTCTCTGCCATGTGAACAAAGGTTACACTTTCTTGTCCTTGCAAACACTTTTCTTGAAGACTCCATTCTACTCCCACCACCAGCACCAGCACCACCGATACCAACACCACCAGCACCACCACCAACACCACCGATACCAACACCACCAGCACCACCACCAGCACCACCAGCACCACCAGCACCTCCTCCTCCTTCAATCAGTTTTCCTCCGGTCTGTTCTCCGGCCATCAGCATCCCTTTGGAAAATTGTCCATGTGACGCCTGGTGCTCGGCTGACTGTTGAATGGTCAGCGTTTCTGACCACTGACCCCCCGTGGTCGCAGTCTGTGCACCTGGGAGATAAGATCCATTTTGCCACTGCCCACGTTGGCGAGTCATGTCCGACTCGAACGAATTTTCCAACGCTTCCTTTTGCAGTTGCTGTAAACGGGCATCAAATTGATCGTCGGGGCATCTTCAAAACAAAAAGGTTCACACAACAATAGATAATGGGGACTTTTGCCCCACCCCAGAAATATATTGTAACTTTTTTTTTTTTCAACTTATTTCTGTGCATCCGACCAATAAGACCTCCCTCTTCTCTAGGACTTGTTTTGAAAAAAAGGGAATCCAGTTTACAGAAGAAATATAACGTGAAAACAAGCCCTTACTTTGAGCCATTTCCTCCATTCGTGTACATGAAGTATAGGAATTTTCTTGCGTTTTCAAGCGATCTTTTTAGAAATAATCGATCATTTTGGTTATGTCGTAGCTTAGGTTTTCGTAAAAGCCGGCAATTGAAAATTAAGACAAGGAAAGGATGAATCACGAATTGGTTGCAAGGCTCTAAAACCTAAAAAATGAACTGAAAAAATTGAACTGACAAATTCCCGACAGAGAGAAAGGTCTTATGGGTCAAAAGCGCAAATAATTATTCACCAGAAATTTAAAAAGAAATAATTTTGAGATGGGACCACGATAAATCAGGAGTGCCCAAATAATGTATACTTGGGCAGCAATCTTATATGCGTACATGTCTACAGACAAGGAAAATTTTGTTAATTTTTATCGTTGGATTTGGCTTGGCCATTTGTGTGTTGATGTGACTTGGTGAGTGGAGTGAAACGTGAATTCACAATTGAGAGCGTTTTCAATTGCAAAATATACCCAAAACTCATGACTTTGACCGAAGGTTTTATCCAGGGTTGGATTCCTCTTTTGATTAATTAATAAACCATAGTAGAAATAATTGTGGAATCGTCAAAGACCTTGAAAATGACTTATGGAGTGATATACAAAAACGGGTTTTATTGATCACTCATTAGAAACTGTCCCAAAACCAATGTCTTTCGACAGCAGCCTTTTGTTGGGATTGATCAATTAAAGAATGGAAAAAAGGGTGATCGATGGATAAGTTACTTCTCTCGACTTTTGTTGGGTAGTGATCACTAAAAAAAGTCTGAATTTTCAACAAAAGAAAACAAACAAGCGGAGAACAAATAAGGGATTATTTTAGCTTGAACTTTTATCGTAAATTGAACCCATCACTGAAAACCTATTTAGGAGGAGCAGAACACAAAAAAGTTTTTTCTAGACACGATGACGAGTAAACGTTTAAATTTTCAGCCCTTTAGCTCCGCTTGGTGCAGCCTGTACGCGTGATACATACATACATAGCCAGCCAGCAAGACCAACTTAAAAACTGAAGAAACCTATGATGACAGTTTGGTGACATTTTCTAATGATAGTTTAGAATACTTTATTCTATAAAAACAAATATTAAAAGAAAGATACTCTTTTATTATGAATAAACTTCTATAAAAGATGATTTTCTATTGGTTCTAGCTAGGCTGTTTTTTTGCCAATCAGCAGCAAATTTACAAAAGATTGTATTGAAACACCAACTTAATATTGACGGTTAAACAATCGGGATATTGAAAATAGACCCAACAACCGAAAGATATACATTAAAGATATTCATTCATAAAAACAAAGCACAAGACAAACCTTGTTGGAGCCCATTGGTCAAGATCGGGAAGAAACGCTCGGACGGAATAATTATTTTCCCATTCGAAGCTGGCAAACCTCTTTTTTGAGATGCCACTTGCAGCGATTCTTCCACAAATGGCAATTTGGTCTCGTCAGCCATTGCCGTGTATTGTCATTCGACAGTCTGTTTAGCAGAATATGGTTATATATCACGCACTAATCGACAAGAACGAGTTTGTACCAGTTGCAGTCGAGATGTCTGGTGTGATTGGCCAAAAAGATCTGAAGCTCATCCGCCGAATAGGCCCAAAAAGCCGCCCAATGATCCACGTGAGACCACCTGGCTATTCCAATATATATTAACGGTAATCATCTTAACCAACACGTTTTCTGCAGTGATGTTGGAGATGGACAGGGTTAGCTGTTGGAGTGGAAGTGTTAGAGTCCGTTCAGATTATAATGGAGAGATGACCAGCCCCAAAAGTTGACAAACCTAGATTTGTGAGTATTAGAAATTTTTAAGGTTTTTAAAATTCTAGATCTCTAGAACTCTAAGAATAAATTAAAATAAACGTCTAAAAACACTAAAACAAAAGGAAAATATAAATCATTTCCATTTTAATTCTTTATTGTTACCTCTTCATAGTTTCAATCCAGGCTCTTGGCAACTTTAAGTTACTGAAACGAAAAGGAAATCACAATTACTCAATTCCAACGACAAAAGAACAAAATGAAATATTGCTATGCATCAATTTACATTGGGGTAACATTGTGGTTGGATGGATGCAACTTATGGTATGGACATAAGTCATAAGAGGTCAAGTAGAAGACGTGTATTGCGCAACTACCATAACACATAGATATTTATTAAAACCTCTAGATATCTAAACTAAAATCATCTTTAAAAAAATGAACATATTATCTAAAATCATCTTTGACAAATAAATATTTTATCTAAAATTATCTTTGATAAATAAATATCTTATTATAATTATACAAAATTATCTTTAAAAAAATGAACATTTTATCTAAAATTATCTTTGAAAGATAAACATTCTAATGTAGATTATCTTTGAAAAATAATTTTTTTTCTAAAATTATATGTAAAGAAATAGATATTTTATCTAAAATCATCTTTAAAAGATTAATATTTTGTTTGAAATTATCTTAAAAAATGAATATTTCATCTAAAATTATCTTAAAATTTGGGCACTATTGGTCCAAAATTACCGTAAAGACTCAAAAAAGCACTTTTGGGGGAAAAATGGTGCGGTGTACTCATGTAAACTTTCACTGATCGAGCCCCCAAATAGTAACCAGGAGCGCCCGAAGCTGTAGCCCACTTGGCTGGTGGGTCAGCAATTTATTTGGCTCCAGTGAGTCGATACTTAGATACATATTAGTGTCAAAACACATGATTACTCTAAATCTGCCGACAGTGTTTAAACCGGTCTATTGTGAATAGCAGTGATTAAAGACTTGTAACTCTGCTTAAACCGTTTTGTTGTGCGTAGCAGTGATTAAAACTGGGCAACAGTGTTTAAACTGTTCTGTTGTGGGTAGCAGTGATTAAAAAGTCGATTTCGATATGATTGTAACGACTGTCATAACAATGTGTATTTTAAAAAAGAAATTTCTGCGATTGGGGTCATTTTGTTCATTGATTGTAACATTGATGAGAGAAAATAAGAAACATTTTCATTGTATTATGCTTTTTTCGTTTCAAGGAATGCAGGATTTGAAATCGAACTAAAAATTGTACAATTTATGGAGAAGGTATTGTGAATGATCGAAGATATCAAAAGTGGTTTGCGAAATTTCATGTAAGAGAATTATGTCGTAGAAGATTACTAACGTAGTCAGAATATTCAAACAAGTGTCTAAAATCATTTACACTGCTTGATTATGTTAGTCGCTTTGATGCATGACTTCAGTTTGCAATTCGTTATTCAAAAATTTTGTTCGAGTTATGCTTTTTTTGTTTGCAATAAGTATATTTAAACCAAATCTTATGCAGTATTCATACTCTGACTGTTTCATTATAGTTGTATCATCTATACAGAGATTTATGTTGATGAAAGTTAGAATTGGAAAGTGAAGAGAAAAGCAGATGCTATATCATAATTGAAAAATGTTGTTATCACACGAGCATGTTTCGATGCATTTCGACGGGTGCCAGTCATCATTTTCAGAGAAACTAGCAGCGGTGCAGAGAAAATTGAATGCTGCGTACATGTTTGAGGTTTTGGAAAGAAATGGGGATATTTCTGTGTTGTGGGTTGTTTAGTAGGAGCAGGAGGGGAGATGAAGTTGGTGGCGGTTTCCAACGTGATGATAAAATCTTCAAAATGTAACATCTGCTTTTCTCTTTGATCTTTTTCTCTTCACAGTTGTCACTTTCATAAACATTCTGTCGGATCACCAAATATCCACAAAACAAACATATACATTCATGTATGCAAATGTAACAAATATTATGGAACAAGGGCAGAGGTGGTATTATTTATCCATACGTAAATAATCTCGCTATTTTTGTCGGGTACTTTACTAATTAGAGTATAATTTTTTTTATAGATGAGAAGTAAATTGACATCAAGCTTAATGGCCACCAAAGGTGACCTTTAAGAGAGTTTAGAAACACTCTTTTGGTTGACTTATACTTACTAGTCTCCTTCCCCAAATGACCAATCACTGGGGAGTGATTCAACGTCTGTGTCACTGGAATGAAAAGAAAGGATGAAAAATGACTTTTTGAATTGCTGGACGATTTGCAGTCTGACGGGTTATGACAGCACGTTTTATAAATGTCATTAGATGACCTACGTCGTTAAAAAGGACGGTATGTATAGATATTTTGTTAAAAACGACAGATGAATTTCGTTGAGTTGACCTTTTTATTAGTTTATTCTCGTCTGTGGATCAATTGTTCCATTTTTTGGTCACTAGATTGTAGTGATAAGTATAATAAATTTATAGTCGAAAGCACCATGAAAAAGAGAATCATTAAGAAGACAGTTCCTACATTCATGTGACCTAGAAACTGATCAATCGATCCAGAGACAGGAAAACTTAAAAAAAGTTAACATGACAAAATCTGTCTGACATTTTTAACCAGATATGCTTAAAAGGAAAATTACTACCAAAATACTCATTATTTGATACGCACACACACACACACACACACACACACACACATATATATATATATATATATATATATATATATATATATATATATATTGCATTCTATAGGAGGACCGCTTCAACGTAGCGATCTTCTTACAATTGAGCTGAACAGCCGCCGGTAATGCCAAGGCCCAAATAACTGCTTTCAACCAAAATTCTTATCTCATTTATTCTCGGTCTATTCGCTTCTTTCAATGTTTTATCTTCGCGACATAACCAACCCATTGCCGTTTGAGATTTCTAATGGATTCTATGATATCCCTGACTCCTGTTTTTTTCTCTAGTATACTGTGCTGTTTTGTGAACCCTCCATGTGATGTTGAGCCCGATTCTTTCTTCTGCACACTGCATGATTTTGAATTTGAACATCAATCTTTTGGTTGGGTTCCATGTTTCCTCTCCAGGTAGATATCGGCAGGGGGTATTGGTTGTATACCTTTCTTTTAAAAACTAATGGGATTTCTTCTTTCGGAAGGTTTAGCTTGCTCTTTTAAAAGCTTGACGACTGATTTTTCGACTGTTTCCTCTTTTTTTCAGGGTTTCATGGAGATCTGTTACAATTTATTGGAAATATTTTGTTCAATTTTATCTCGCTTTTTCAGTTTTCAAGTCAACCCAACCGTTAACACCAACCAGTTCTTAATTTTGTCCGGCCATTTAGAGACACACAGTGGCCAAGTGTTAACGGACATTCCAGATAAGAACTGGGTAATTGTTTGGATGGGGTTCGCAAAGAACCACAGGGAGGTAACTTCAATAGACGATGTACGTGATAAAAAGTGTAAAGCGTAAATTACGCTGGCAAATAGGGAACTGTTTAAGACTTTTTTACATGATTTCGTGAGGAGAAATACTGTTAGACGTTTTCTTAATCATCTTTCATATCAATTTCAACTGCACATTCATTTTAGTGTTACAAATATGGAAAAATTATTTAATCTTTTTCTGTTAATGGCAACCCCAACCCCTAACCCAAGACTAAATCCTTTGTAGTTAAATTTAATGAAATGCAGTTTTAAAAGGTCAAGTTTTCTATTTTCATTCGTTCCGTAATTAGATGTTATCTCACATCTTCATTCGCGAGCCTCGTCAAAACGATTACCAAGAACTGATGCCCGAAGAAGGAAGTTACGTGAAGTATGCCCGACCTTTAAGAAGTGTTGGAATTCGGAATATTTACCTGTACATAATGAGATACTTCGGGGAGGGTGTCCGTAGTACAGAAGAAGTAATGTATGGTTTTTAATGTATGTTTATCCCCTATTGATTAGATTGTGTAAAAAAACCGGTGGTGTTTTTTTATTGTATAAGAAAAGTTTTGAAATCATTATAGTGCCGTTTTTTTTTAAATTTTATTATATACTGAAGTTTTTTTTTTGTGTCCAGGCATGACGAGAGCTGGCTTTTAAATAGCTTAGATTTTGGAACATTTCGGTTTTCTGAGTTTCAGATAAGGGGTGCCTAACCTCTATTGAATAATATATGTGTTACAAAAACAGCCAAAACAATAATGATGTTATGGAATCAATGAGAAAGTCGTCTGACTTACTTGTCTCCTTGTCTGATTTTTGCATCCCTGATTGGCCACCAGAGAAACGCAATAAATGCACACAGTAGGAAGAAACACATAAAACCGAAAAAGATGGCGATCATTCTTGCACTGGAATCATCGTAGGAAATGGGGACAGTGTATCCCACCGGAAGTGGTGAAATCCCGTGGACGTCGACTGGCAAAAAAAGTTGAAAGCAATTCATTACGTTTTTATTTATTTCATTTTGTAAAAGAAAGGTATGAAATAAAAAATGTTCAGCAATTTTTGCACTAACGCATCAGGCACCAGCATTTTGGAATTGGCCATTTTCAATGGCAGTTGTGATTAAATATTTACTATTGTTCTAAAAATGTTAATCTTGATCTAAAAAATACCGTTTAGTTCATAGCTAATGCAGCAAGTAAATAGGGTCAAGATTTAGGGTTTGTTGGTAGGATAAATGAAAGTAGGTAGGTTCAGGATTAGGGTCAATAAGTTGGGTGAGTGTTAGGGTCAATAGGTAGGTTTGGATTTAGAGTTAGTAGGTAGGTTTAAGGTTAGTGTTTCTGACTTCCCAGTTATTCCTCAGTGTTATTTCGTTTCCTGGAAATCGAATCTATCCAATAGCCATTTTAAAAAATAAATTTATCTACTTTTAGTTCTTAAAATAGCCAATTTCAAAATGGTAGTGTGTGGTGCGTTAATGCTAAGATAGCCAAAAAGTTGAATCGTCTAAAATTTTTTGTATGAATTATCATCACTAATATAACAACAACAACAAAGCAGACAAAGGCTGTGACTTTTTTAAGGTGAGGGAATATCATCACCTGAAGACGGCCGTCGAGTACAATGGCCGAAACGTTGTATTCAAGAAATGAACAGAGACAAGGACCAAAAAGTTGGCGTCATTTGGCGTCGGCGTCTTTTGGCGTCGGCGTCTTTTGGCGTCGGTGTCTTTTGGCGTCGATGTTTGGCTTGGCGTCGGTCATAGTTTCTTTCCGGTTTTATAAGATTGCTCTTGGCACATCAGGATGAAATGCTATCTTGGGATTGAAAACCGCAAACCAAAACTGTCAGCATTGTTTACTCAAGTTTTCAAGTTTGTCTGACTGTCTGACTGTCTGGCTATATATGTATCACACGTTGAGGCTGCACCAAAGGAGCTAAGGGGCTGAAAACTTTACTCCTTATTATACCCAGGAAAAAAGTTGGGTTTTTTTTTTGCAAGTGTCCAATTTACAATATGAATTTATGCTAAATTAGTCATTTAGTTTATGTCCTGCAGTCTTGATTATTATTCTTCTTCTTCTTCTTCTTCTTCTTCTTCTTCTTCTTTTCTCGTTCGAAAATTCGGACTTTTTCCAGGGATCCTGACTCAACAAAAGAAGTAACTTATTTATTGATCACCTCTTTTTCCACTTTAAAAAAGATTTATCCTCCCTCACGCATCATGCTGCCGGAAGACATTTCTCTCGTAACGGTTTCTACTGAGTGACCAACCAGATTTTCTTTCATTTATGTTTTTTTCTTATCGATAAAGATTAGGTGTGGTACGAGCGAATTCTCATTCCGTGGGGCTCAGAGGTGATGAATCTTCATAACCTCGACTGCTGACCAACCTTAGTTTCTATCGTCCTGTCTCTCAGGACCAATCCTAGCCGCAAAGATAAGCCAAGATAGAAAGCTTCTCGCCACATGTGTCGGCATAAATCAGTAGTTAGAGATATCGGTAAAGGTTTGATACTGATCGCAAACTAATACGTCAAAGGGAGATAATAAATAATGCTGACATGAGACTGTTGGTGCTGCTAGTTACGTATTAAGGAACAAATGAAAGCATTTAAAGCTGTATTCTATTCTGAAACATAGAACCTAACCAAGAGATAGGCCGGCAAGCTGAGAAGTATGCAATGTGCGCATGTGAGAAACATGTTCAACCTTACATGGAGAGATCACAAGACAGCACAGTATATAAGGAAGAAAATAGATGTTCGTGACATCATAGAAACAATTAAAAAACTCAAATGGCAATGGGCAGGCCATGTTGCAAGAATGAAGGACAACCGATGGACATCACGTCTCACAACATGGATCCCCAAAGATCACATAAGAAACTGAGGCCGACAGAACACAAGATGGGGAGATGAACTTGAAAGATTCAGGAAATACTGGCTCCGTGACGCCCATGATAGAGAAATGTGATGAATTCTGGGAAAGGTCTATGTCCAATGACGGATGTTTAAAAGAATGATGATGATGATGATGATTGAATTGTAAAGGGTATGATATCGGTTATATTATAATCTTGGGGTCAGTTTTAGAGGTTGGGGTTAGGGCTAGTTTTTGGGTTGTTTACTTTTTCGCTGTAAAATCTTTTTGATTTTATAATTATGAAAAAATGTTTAATCCTTCTATTGTTACCAGCAATAAAAATCTTAAAACTAACTTTAATCCCAAAATCATCCCGAGAACTAAATTATATCATTCATAATTATATTTGATAAAACACAGTTTCAAAAGGTCAAGTTTCCTGCTTTCATTTGTTCCTTAATACGTCACGTTATCGCCCTTTGATATTTTAGATGGCGAACAAGTAACATACTTTTACCGAGATTTTTCCATTTCTATTATCCCGTAACCCAGTGCAGGGTTGTTGAGGCACCTCAGATGATTTCATTATGGTTGTGCCATGGGCGAGATAGCCTAATGGAGTCCATACAAGTTCATACTGGTTTGATTCGTCTATTAGACTGGTTACAAGCCATTGCTAAAGGGCCCTACCAGTCTGCCCTTGCTGGTGGAAAAGGAGAACAGATGGATGCATGCTTTTCCCATGAGCATGTGAACTGTCTCACCCAGAGTTCGAACTCGGCTCGCTGATTCTGTTTCCCGTGACGTCAACCAATTGGTCAACCAACACCTCCCCTATCCAACAGTTTAGAATACAGGAAAGCGTGACAAGCAAGATATGTTCCAGGTAAAGAGCATACGAGAGCAGAGGGGGAGAGCGTGTAATAGCCTGGTACATTTTTTTATTAACGTTTAGCAGAAAACTGATATGCCAATCTTTTTATTTATAACTGAAATAATTTTATGCGTTATTAAATTTCATATTAATGTTGGCAAAAATTTTACTGTCAGGAAACGTGTGGTGCAATGATTGAAATTCCAGTCATTCGCAGTTACTGGGTTAATTTTGTACTCCTTTAGAGAAAAAAATTGCCTGGCAATTTCGAGGTACATCCTTGTAGATCACCCTCGACGCTGGGAAATATGGTACATGAATTGTATGATCAAAACATGCCTGGTTGCCACAGGGTCAAACTCCATTCTGACACTCTAATTCTGACTGAGGATGATTATTGCAACTTGTGTACTGTATTTTGTATTATAATAAATAAAGATTATTCAAAAAATTTATATTTTCAATGTAAATCTATTTAATCATTAGAATGAAATAAGCCCGTGAAACATCTTCGTTACTCTCTAAGACTCATCAATTTAGCCCAGTCAGTCAGACGGCAACATAAATTTCGTGAATACAAATTACATTAGGGGGTGTGCATCTCACTCATCGATTTACAACCCTTATTTTGATGAAGATTGTTCTTGTTGTTTTTGTTGCGGTGAGAAAATCTCCTGGAATCTTGAAAAACCTAGTAAGTCAATTTTTGATCAAAAATCAATTAGACCCATATTTAGGCTTAATAGGTTGTATCCATCATTTTCCTTTCATATTGAGGTGTAAAAAACTCTTTTGTTTGGAAGGAGCAAATAAGTTTTCACTTGTTCTCTCAAAATTGACTACAATACACGAGGTTTTTCCAGATTACCAGAGAAACGTCAACACCAGACTTTGTATTTGAGTTTGACTAGAGAGTGAGGTGGGTGAATATTGATTCTTAAATGCTCAGCAAAGCTGAGGTTAAATCTAAGACGTTTTCCGGTTCATTTTTGGTTGAAAAAATGTCAAGAAAGCTTAGAACAGAAATGTATTTACTGCCAAGAGAAAAAGATGATCGATATTAACATTGAAAGCTGAGAAATATGCAAATGATCTTTTTACTTACCCAGTGGACATGCGCCGCATAACGTCGTTTCCGGTCCAGCAACAGGAAAATTCGTGAAGAAACCTGAACAAAACAACTCAAAATTTACCATATTCGAATCGATAGGCAAAGATAAAGAAAAAAAAAGATGCATCAATGGATCCTTGAGTAGTTGGGGACCTCATAATCTAAGAATCAATTTCTCTGGAATGTACATAGAGTTATATGCACTGTAGGTAGGAGGTTTTGAATAAGTACATTTGACATGTTCCCTAAAATCAGCCCAGTACAAATTAGGTGAAATAGGAGGTAGGAAGATAGTATTGCAATAATCTTCAAAACGAGAGAGCCTGCTATGATACCAGACAAGTGTATTTATACCTGGACAAATTATAGATATCATTGACATAATAGTTGACGAAACTGTCTGTTCACTTCGTAGAGTTAAAACATTTCACATCAGGGTAATGATCTAATGATTATCACTAGTTTCATCGAATTAGATGTTCGAAGCGTAGTTTATCTTAGAATTTCAGGTTAATCATTCCATTTAGATAAGATCTTAACAGTACTGAAGTAGGTGAAACCTTGCGGCAAATATCACCTATATTTAGATTATATTTTGAATGGCTTACTGTGTTCCAGGTCCTTTATACATCAAAAACTGAGATACAGTTTTCTAAAGAAATATCCAGTTATTTGATTATTGTCATTGTCGTTCATGGGTGTAACAACTTTTGCTATATCTATTGTCTGACCGATATTTATAGGAGAGTGGAATGGACCGGAAACGCCTTCTCTTCCGTCAATCCTTATAGCATATCAATAACAATACTTTCCTGTCATGGTATTCGGCGATAGAACATAGCCCAGCGATGTGGGATCATGCCTTTAGCAAGAATGTTAATGCTAGCTAAACACAAGCAGTCAAATATGTTAGTCTCTGAACTAATTTAGGAGTCAGAAACTTGAATGCTGATTTTCAAATTAGGCAGGCTCTCAGTACTTGGAAAATTGATGCAACACAATGATCAATCTGTTCGAATTGAACTTGTGCTGGACTGAGCCAATATAAAATATATATATATATATATATATATATATATATATATATATATATATATAGAGAGAGAGAGAGAGAGAGAGAGAGAGAGGGAGAGAGAGTGACAAAAAGAGAGAGTAAGACAGAAAGAAAGAAAGACAGAAACACTGAGAGAGATGTATGACAGGGGGAAATACAAAGAAAGAAAGAGAGAGAGAGTGGCAAAGAAAAGGATAGAGAGCGAGAGAAAGCGCCACTGAGGGACACCAAGTGCAGTAGGGTGAGTGAGGAATAGACAGAGAAAAAGACGTAGAGAAGTACATAAAATAGAAGATATATATATATATATATATATATATATATATATATATATATATATATATATATATATAAATGGAGATGAGGACAAAGAGGGGGTCAAGGAAAAGGTGTGTGAGAGAGAGAGCGAGAGCAGTAGGATAAGAGAAGGATAGACACATAGACAGAGAGAGAGAGAGAGTCACACACGGAGATAACTAGAGACACATGTACTAAGAAAGAAAGGGCGAGAGAGATAGACAAAAAGGGAAGAAAGCACAGAGAGGGAGAAAGTGATAGACAAGGGACACAGAGAGGGTGAGTGAGACATTTGGACAAAACAGGGATAAGTTTTAGAGATTCTTCACTTGAAGCCTTTTTCATTCTATCTTTCATAACTCGGATATGCTCCTCTATCCAGGGTTGAGCACTCTGCTGGATGAGGAGTTTCTGCGTAAATGAATATATATCGCTTAAATTCAGCCTTACTGACCACCTAGTTCCGTGGACCAGAGGTAGGATATTTCAATTCTACCTGGCGGTACTAGATGGGATAAAAAGTCTATAGCCACACTGAAGAGATGTAATACATCGAAACATTGTGGATGACACAATAATATATATATATATATATATATATATATATATATGAATTATACATGGTGTTATATAGAAACTTATTTGAAATGATCTGTCATTACTCGGTTATACAATAAGGTTCAACGTTGTTATGAGGACTCCATAATGATATCACGTTTCGGTGATGATATTCAGTTCTCTTATGGATTTTTTAAATTCTTGGCTTCTATTCCTAAGAATTCTGGTTCATGTCTCACTTTTTATTTGTCTTCGATGTAATTTCATTTCATTTAAATATCATTTTTGCCAATATTGAAGATAGGTGCATTTTTACGAGACATCGTATTCTAAAATTAGCGCTGATTCTATGATCAGCCGCCTTTGTCCAATCTTTATTATTTCTACGTCTTTCAGATTGAATTCGTTGTTCTCTTTGTTTCGATTGTTCACTAGTGCGTTTTGTGTGTCATTTATCCTTAAGGCTCTTTTATGTTCATAAATCATTTTATTCTTGGTGTTTCACTGATGTATTTGACCAGAAAGATGCTAAAATGATAAATCTAGAACCAGACAAAAAAGTCGACTAATCATAGGATTAATATGATACAATCAAACAACCTAATGCATATTTCATCAGTATTATCATATATATATATATATATATATATATATATATATATAGATAGATAGATAGATAGAGAGAGAGAGAGAGAGAGAGACTTCATCAATGGCTGGACTTTCTCTCACACAGCAGGATGCCTCCAGCAGCCTTTATAAAATCATTTACCCCACAAGGCAAAGCTCCTGATAGTGGACTCTGGTTCCACATGGGAGCTTTAAACTCTAAAAACATATACTCGCACAGCACACACCACTGAAAATGGGAATAAATCCTGGAAAAGGATTAATAAACCTTACCTCTGAACACTTTACTCCCGAGTCTGTCTCACTCTTTACAGTTCATATATATATATATATATATATATATATATATATATATATATATATATATATATATATATATATATATATTAAAAGACAAGAAGATACCGTCGAAGACAAACAAGAAGAGGGACTTGGGCAAGTAATAGAACCCAGAGAATTTATAATATATATATATATATATATATATATATATATATATATATATATATATATATATATATATATATATATATATATATATATATATATATATATATGTATATGTATATATATATATACACATATATATACATACATATATATATATATATATATGTGTGTGTGTATTACACAGTACAAATCACGGATGCCAAATAACATCGTATAATATAATGCAATATCCGATATATGATGGGTTTATTTCATGGAGTGCTGGATATATTCAACTTCAAATGTCAAGTTGGTTCAGAAAAGAGCATACCCCCCGACTTGTAACTTATAACCATTACCAGATATGTACTACAAATCTAAAACTGAACAAAAAAACTACAAATCTAATAAAACAAAAGAGAAAACTCCCCCACTTAGACACACCCACGAAAATTCCCCAAATTTCCCAAACAGGAATCTAAAACATACCCAATCATTTGCTTGGTGAAGCCTAGACAGGGCAGAAACATAAGCGTGTTTGTGCTGCGAATCTTCATTTTACTATATATATATATATATATATATATATATATATATATATATATATATATATATATATATATATATACTGCAAAAGGCTATGAGAATATCTTAGCACAATTGAAGTAGCAAGGATGGGTCTATTTTCATCGTAGACAAATTACAGACAGTTACAAAAAAAAGCAGAATGAAAACCATATTTCATGGATGTAAGCAAGATACTTAACGTTTAATTTTCTCTCAAATAAATTCACCACAGCCAAATATGATGAAAGTATGAGGTGTGTGCAAAAGTTCCCAGTGCACTATTTTCAAAATCAGAAACTAAATATACCGTTTAAATCCATTTTTTTCCCCACTGGATACTTTTGCACTTACCTAATACTTATTCGAACATTAGAATTATCATAATTTCACATAAAAACAACGCTTAATATTGTTCAAAAGTTTGAGAGAAGTCATTAACATTCCAAGTTAGTTTCCAACAATTCAAACTCTTCTTATCTTTCGCTGAAATATCTTGACTGCATGGAAGATGAAAAGGAGAGTTGAAATTACCCGAAACGAAGTTTGATATTTCTCAAGATAAAATTAATTTAGTCGCCTGCTATTGTCGGTTCCACCTCTGGGGATATAATACTGATGTGTGGAGTGGGGTAAATGCTATCCTCAAAATTAGGGTTTCTGGTCAGTCTATTTCGAACACTCCGAAGTCAGGATTTTTTTTTTCATGAAAGCTAAAACAGACGAGAGAAAGATGTAAGAAAGATTCATATAAAAGGTGAGAAAACACTTATCTATTTAATCAAATAATTTATTCATCTATATCTATTTTCCCAAGCGAACTTATATATTCGCCGATAGATAGTCCACAGAAATTTAACAGAAGATCAGTTCAATTTAATCCATGATACCTTATTAACAATATAAATAACACCCATTTAGCTTATAAAGTAATTAAAAAAACTCTAAATAGTAAAATGAAGTAATGTATTGATTAAGATAACAAAAATTAGATAAAAGAAGACCCATGAATCATAAAATATGGTCACAATATAAATCTAAAAAAGACGTATATGCAGGGAGGTCAAACAAAGCTTGGTGATTACATAGTAAAATCCTCGACTGATTGCTTTTTTTTCACTCTCTCCAATAGAGAACTGAGGTAGAATAGCTTATGATCCCCACAATAAAAGTAAGTGTACAACAGAGGATTCAAATCTAAGTCAGATTCTGTATAAAACGCGGAATAACTTTAACAGCACACATGAACAGCGACCAGAAAATAAAATAACCTTACATAACAACATTGTAGGATGATCTGTGGCTATAATGAATTCCTAAAAGAAAAATTATTTTTCAGTAGGAACGAATAAAGTTTATAGGACATATATACACACATATACACACGTACACACAAACAAAAACACACGCACACACACAAACACACACATGTATGTGTGTATATATATATATATATATATACACACACACACATACATACATACACATGCACACGCACACACACATATATATATATATAAATCACACACATGCATATATATATGTGCATGTGTGTGATATATATATATATATATATATATATGTATATATATATATATAAAAGTACACATTACATATATATATATATATATATATATATATATATATATATATATACACACACAGAGAGAGAGAAAGAGGGAGAGAGAGAAAGAGGGAGAGAGAGGGGGTGATAAAAACAACTCTACAACACAAGAAAGAATACCCCTTAAAATAACACTCAAGTTGCATATCATGACAAAATGTCCGTCGATCACAATAGCGTGAAACTGACCAGTAGCAACAAAATCATTAATATGTATCTACAACCATGTGCAACGTAAGTCATTGTTAATCCGATAGGTGTTACCTCAATGTATTATCTTAAAACTATTTTATTATATGATATTAGGTTTGTTCAAAGTTTCCAGCACTCACTTTTTTGAAAAATAGATATTGAATACAGATAAAAACCAGTCTTTCGGTGGAAACATTTGCTAACACGTAATTCTTAATACGAGCATTGTAAATACATGAAATTAAAGGAAAAATACTTACTTTCTGTAGACATCAGGCGAAATTAGTTCCAAGTTGGAAAGCAATATTATTTCGAAATACTTTTTTTGAAAACAACGACAAATACAGAAGATAGATCCAGAAAGGTGAATATTTTGTTTTTGTTTTTGTGACGTAAAATTCGAAAAAGTGATTATCAATAGGAAGGGCAAAAGGAAAGAGAGGGGCGTTGTTACTATTTGACATTGATTGATAAATGGGCTTACTTTCGGCGAGGAAGGGCCAACTAGAGAAAGAGGGAGAGACACAAAGTGAGAGGAAGAGAGAGAGAGAGAGAGAGGAGAGAGAGAGAGAGGACAGAGTGAAAGCCAAACGGAGATACTGGGTGAGAGAGGAGTGAGAGACACAGAGGGGGGGGCAGAGTGAGAGCCAAACAGAGATACTGAGAGTGAGAGAGGAGTGAGAGACACGGAGAGGAAGACAGAGAAGGGTTAGAGTTGGAGACAAGCAGATACAATGAGAGAGAGGGTACGAGTGAGAGAGTGATAGAGACACGGGAGGAGAGAGAGAGAGAGAGAGACACGCACACACAGAGAAAAAAGAGAGAGAGAGAGTAAAGGACAAGAGGGAGAGTGGAAGTGATATATATATATATATATATATATATATATATATATATATATATATGTATAGAGAGAGAGAGAGAGAGAGAGGGGGGGGGGTAGACAGACAGACAGACATGGAGACGGACAGACAGAAGTGAGACAGAAAAAAAAGGACTGAAGAGAGAAAGAGAGTGAGTGATACATATTGACACTACGAGAGAGGGATTGTTTGAAACGGATGAGGGGGAGAAAGAGAGAGAGAGAGACAGAGGAAGGGTTGAAAGGTGAAAAGAGAGACACAGAGGTATCAAAAGCGATTGGCTAGAAATCTTGAAGGTAACCATAACGACTGTCATTCCAGCTTGACGTGGTCTCTCCCACTTTTGCCCCAGGACAAATGGCGGATCTTAAGTATTCAAGAAATTCAACAGGACCTCATTTCACTCAGAACTTATCAGAGTTATTTTATCACGAAGATGCAGTTAAAATCTTGTCTTTCTTGTGGAACAACTTTCTCAGATCCTCAGAAGCAAAAGTCAGTTTTTTTCTGTACTAGGAGACCTGTCATCGTTACCCATGTTTTAGGCTTAGGTTGAAATATTATTTAATGTTGGCATATATTTAATGGGGATCGCTCTTAAAAGGCTTACGTCATGTTTTGAGCATTTTTTAATTCCTCCCCCACACATTTCCCGATTGTCGTCTTTCACTACAGTACCAGCAACATCCTGCTAATAGCTGCTAAAGGAGGATCCCACTTTTTACTATTTCGCGCATTGCATTATGGTTAAACTACTAATTTGAACCGTGGTGTTATTACTAAATCGAAAAGAAATCAGGGAAAAATCCGTCCTTTATTAAATATGCCGCAAAATTTTTACAAAAATCCAATAGATGATATTTTGTAATTAAAAATGAATCAGTTATGTTAGTGCGTAAAGGTTTTTTGTGAATTTCCTAATGAATTATCTCTGCAACTGCAAACGCTCTTTGTTATTCATAAAAGTTTAGCCAAGATTAATGTGTATTTTTCTAAATATCTTCGATTCGACAAAGTGTATACACATAAATCTTTCTCAATTTTTCTCCTATCTTTGTTCTTACAATTGTTATCAAGATCCTAACGATAGAATTAAATTTCACACGACTTTGACGTTTAGAAAGAAATAGCACTACCTTGTGAATCAGCAGTTTAATTACAAATCCTACAATGCAATGCCCGAAAAAGTAAAAAGGGAAGCCCTCCATTCTTCTCGCTCCCCCTCTCTCCCTCTCTCCCCCCTCTCTCTCTCCATATATATATACTTGTCCAGAAGTTTTACAGCTTTAAACACTAAACATTATGAAACATTTTCAATTTTTTGTTTCACTTCAGTCACTTATTTCCCAATACCTGTCAATGCAATTTACGTAATTTTCTTCAGTGTTTTTCTCCCCTGTTTCACATATACTTTGATATTATGGTGCAAAATATGAATTGTCTCTTGTTCATCTGTTGTTTACCATGTAACCGTTTCAGGGATTTTAAGAACAGTTTGATCAACATGGCTCTCCGGCAGGGTTGATCAAACACCACTTTCCTTTCTTACTATATAGTTTATGTTATACGTGTAGTTTGTCATTTCATTTATTTTTTGAAACAGGGAATACTTACTCAGATTACCCCCCAAACATATTTAATGATGAGGGATCAGTCAGTATAACAACAGACGTGACTCGCTGTTCATGTCACTTCTTTTGAGTGTTCACCCACGTGAATATTAGATCCTTTATGTCAATTTTAATCTCAGACTGCATGCAAACAAAATTACGATATTATCTTTAAAAATACTAATTATACAGAAAAAACTTCTTACACGTCACATACCATCGAGTTTCAATCCATTTTTTTAAAAACATTTTTAGTTATCAATTATAGTGTCTTTATATACATAGTCGAAACAAAACGAAACCACTTTCTGGCGGGTAGTAACACCTCAATGGGCGGTTCCATTAATATACTTCGACAATTTCTTACGTGGCGTTCCAAGTTCGATCTCCCATCCCGCCCAAATACTTTTCAGTCAGACAAATAAACCAGAGCCAAAAGTTTTCCCCCTCCCCTAGTTTTAGTCAATACAATGATATTTCACCCAGACAAAGACTGGATCCATCTCTTTTGGTTACTTAATTCCTTTAACATTAATGCAAATTGATTTATTTTGATATACGTTATTCACTTCATCTATTTTTATACTCTCGTTAACATATTCTTTCAGCATTGTTATTATTTCACAATGGTCAAATGGCCAAGTTTCAAAGGAATCAGAATGTTTTATCATGGCTTTATTGCATTTGTGAAAATCTCACAAATTTCACCGCCTTGACTCGCCATTTTTACTTCTAAAGAAACAATTTTCAATATAAAATCAAAAGATCTCAGTGTTGCTCAAGCGATTTTCAAATTTTCCGATAATATTGTTCCGTTTATACATAAGATGGAATACTACTTGTTCTAAAAGGCATTCTCACTATACGTAGATGTATACGTATGTATATAAACATTCTGTCCTCGATTTTAATGTCCAAATCTAGGAATGTTGCTTGCATTCCTTTCTGTTTACATTTTAATTCAAGATCTTTAGGATAAATATTGCTATACAACTTTCCAAATTCTCCTCCATCATTAAGAGGACATAAGTCATCAATAAATCGGGTACAACCAAAACATGAACGGCTCATTTTATATCAGTTATAATTAAAGATGACACGAGTATATATTAGTGTCTTTGTAAATACAAATTTGAACAGTAGAGGGCAAGATCAACCCTATAGGGACATCAATAATCTGATGGAATATTTCATTTCCTTTTTAAAAGTAACATTCCCCAATAAGACGATTGGAAACCAATTTAGCATATGGTAAAATAATGAATTTGCTACGCTAACACGTTTATGTTTCCGTCCTTTAGAGCTTCTAATGTTGAATGTATAGAGCACTTAATGAAATAAACCCATCACCCACCAAATATTGAATTACTGGTTTGTACTTTGGCATATATATATACATATCTTTTCTTCTTCAACTTTATTGAGCAATAGTGGTTGTACATATGTTGGTAGATTGCAGTAGTCTTCATAAAAACGAGGTTTTATGGTGAAAGGCAGATTTGTTATTCTTTTGGTATTCAGTGGGGGATACCTATTTTCTCACACTTTTTGTGAACGCCTTTTTATCAAATTGTTATCAGGTATTGAACAACCGGAGCCATCAAAGATGGAGAAGGGTTCAATTCTTTTTTTAATTTTTTTTTTTTGCTTGTGTGATTTTTGCTTATATATTTGTTTGTTTGTTTGTGTATTCCAGCGCTCCTGGTCATACCGTTTTGTTTACACACTTGGTAATTTGCATCTGTACTCCACAACTATAAATTTGAAATGAAAAAGAAGCCTTTTTTGTCCTTTGGGGGCCTTATTTTGACGGGTTTATTAATAACATCTAGATTTTGGAGAATGTAGCTGTTTCTAGAATTTTTTTTACACTATTTTAGACGTCAAAAACGCCAGTGGTGTCATAAATAGTTCCTTTTCGTTTCTTCCAAGTTTTTAAATGCACCCATGCATCTCTATAAGACACTTCTTGAGTGGTTGGGCGGTCCCAATTATGTTTAATATCAATCTTCAAAGTTGTATCAAGTCGGATTGATCCGAAACTTGGTCAAAACCTTTAGATGAAACAGCCTCATCCCCCACCTCCCTCTTCTCCTCCTTCTCCTACTCCACCTGTACTCAGCTACTATCATTACGATTAGTAATGCTAAATATCAATAATGGCCATATCAAGTTGGATTGACATGGAATGTGGTCAGGACCTTCGGGCGAAGCATCTTCGTCTTCCTCTTCCCCTACAATTACTACAACTACCACCATAACTATAACGTTTAGAATCCCTTTGAAATATGGACGTAAGGATGGTGGACGCATAATAGAACATATGATTCTTGTTTTTGCGTTCTGTCGTTCAGTTGTTAGAGGAAACTCATTTTCCCACCTCGTGCTTTTCGCGCCAAAAACACCTTTGACGTCATTCCAAAGAAAACCGGTCTCTTGACTTCATGACACTCCCCTATATCAACCAACCGGTACCTTCTGCAGTACGGGATAAATGAGTAATGGCTCTAAGCATTCCGCATATGACGTTGCTGACTAATGGACAGCACGAACTCTAAAGCAATGCACTTTTCGCTTTTGAAAAATTATAAGTGATTTTACGCATTACAACAGTCTTACTTCAAAAGAATAGTTCATCTTAAATACGTGTACATATTCAAGTTTTTTTTCAATATTGAACCACCGTAACCATCACAGATGGCGATGGTTTCTATCCCCTTTTTTTATATATATATGTGTGTGTGTTTGTGTGTTCCAGCACTCTTGGTCATGTCGTTTTGTCTACAGACTTGTACATTTACACCAGCTCTCCACTAAATCTATTCTAAAAATGTCCTTTTTTTATGAAGAAGAATCTACATGTTTTTATTTTTATTACTCTATTTTAGATGTTTTCCTGTGAAAAACGCCGGCGATACATGAGTAGAATTCATTCTGACCATATTCATTGTTCGATGCAATTTTTTTACGTGACTTTAAATGGATACGGTTGTTCAATCATTGACTGCGATGGCGACTTATCTATACTATTATTATTTTGCTTGTTTGAATGCACAACCGTTATGCTCCTGATTATCATTCATCCACCTTATATTTTTCCTCCTTTCTTCTTCTCCCTTTCCACCAGTCAATGCAATGTAATGAGTAAGGGTAAAAATGGAAGAGCGTTCTTATGCTTGAATGAGCGTAACACTTCCACTATAACTGTCTCCATTCCACCCCCTTGCAATGTAATGAATGCTAAGACCCAAATAACTGTTTTTAACTCCGAATTCTCATTTTGTTCATTCTCTGTCTATATCTTTTATCTTTGTTTCCTAAAGCAGACTATTATATAATTAAGAAATGGATATAAGATCCGACAGAAATAATCATGAATGCGTTATATTTCTTTGAAACTCTACTTGAAATGATCTCCCGTTATTAGACGGTGAATACATCATTTGGCGTAGACAACTGTTTAACTCGATGATATGAGCAACGCTACGTTGAAGCAGCTACCTTATAGGGCGTATGTTCGATATATATATATATATATATATATATATATATATATATATATATATATATATATATATATATATATATATATATGTATATATATATATATATATATATGTATATATATATATATATATATATATATATATATATATATATATATATATATATACACACACACACACGTATATAGTCTAGAAAGCCTTACAGCTATTAACACTAATCATTAAAAAACTTTTTTCAAAAATCTTTTTGTCACTTCAGTCATTTATTTCCCTCCTACCCTCCCTTCTCTCTCTCTCTCTCTCTCTCTCTATATATATATATATATATATATATATATATATATATATATATAATGCTCAAAACGAAAGATGCAGCAATTATCTTCTGTCAAACTCGAAGAAGCGGTGTATTTTTTTCCCCTTTTTTTCTTTCTTTCTTTTTTTTAGCTGGGGAAAGAACATCATGTAATTCTGGTCGCAGTTCGAAGATGAATGTTCTTTAGAGGACATAAAATAGACTTAATGTTCAACCATATATGAATAATGCATAGAAAACCGTTTTTATGAATCGCAAAAGTGCCTTCTTCATTTTAATGGTGACAAGTCTGACTATGATAATAAGTGGTGAACAAGAAGGTGCCTGAGGTCTGTAGAAAAATGGGAGGGAAAACTGCACAAAACAAAAAATTATATATATATATATATATATATATATATATATATATATATGTGAGTATGTGTGTGTGTGTGTATGTGTGTGTGTGTGTGTGTGTGTGTGTGTGTGTGTGTGTGTGCGTGTGTGTCCGTACTTCGCTTAAATGAATCACCGATGCCCATACGTGTACCAGGATTCATTACCTCAAAATCATCTTCGGATAAGAATAGATCTTTTATCTAAAATCATCTATATTGATAGATCTTTTATCTAAAATTATCTAAAAGAAATACCAACACAAGATTTGGGCATCATGGATCCAAAATGACCAATGAGGCCCCAAAAAGCACTTTTAAAAGAACAATAAAGTAAATGATTAGTTGTGTATTCATGCAAATTTTCAAGATAGTAACACCCAAAATGTGACCAAGAGAACCAAGAGACACTCATAGACGAGTAATGAGACAAGAATCTATTGCTCACTTGGCTGGGTAGACAATTTGTGGGGCCTTGGTATATATATATATATATTTATATATATATATATATATATATATATATATATATAAATAATCTGCTGTAAAATTTTCTAGCAAATCATTGCATGTTGTTCATTCGTCCGTGTAATCCCCGGTATTACTTGGGTGTCTGTAGTCTTCTGGAATGTTAAATCTAGTCCCAGGGCCACGCATGCACACCCTCACATATTCTCTTCTCTCCGGCCACGTCCACTGAATTTCAAATTCAGAGTTCGTTCCTTTCTGATCAATAGTTCTAATATTCTCAATGGTACTCGGTCTGCAATCAGAGCGAATTGTCTACACAATATCTTCCAAAGTTCTTAATGAATTTCATTTTGTGGGACGGCAAGACATAAGGTATGGAAGAAGGATCCAGGAATTTGTTTTTGGTTGAGATTTTTCCTTTTTACTATATTCAATAAATTCCTATATTCGCTCCTCTCTGTCCCTACGATATCTCCAAAAATTCCTGATGAATTTCAATGGAATTTTGTGGAAGGGCAAGTCACGTATATTGCAAGATGTGATTGAATTTCATGGCGAGTCTAGGGATTCGTTTTTGATTGAGAGATATTTTCCCATTTTTTTTCTTCTTTCATTCTGTATACGCTCCAGTCTATCGGAAGGTGGGTCACAGAGTGAGAAAGAAATGGTCACATTTTTGGATGGATCCAGGAATCTGTTATTGATTGACATACATTTCCATGCATTTCTAAATCTGCTTCTGTCTGTTCCCACGATATCTCCAGAAGTTCTCAATGAAAATATGTAGAACGGTAAGACATGAATAAAGAAAGATGTTATCAAACTTGGGAATGGATCCGAGAATTTCTTTTTGACTGAGAGATGTTTTTCCATTTTTTTCCATAGATTTATGTAATCGCTCTTGTCTGTCCCCATGATATCTCCAAAAGTTTTCAATGAATGTCAATGAAATGTTTTGAAAAGGTAGACCACATCGTAAGAAAGAAGTAATTGAATTTGAGGATGGATCAAGTAATTTGTTTTTGATTGAGAGATATTTTAGATTTTTTTCTTTTATTCCTGTATTCGCTCCCATCTTTCTGCACGATATTTCAACGGCTTTTCAATTTCAATGACATTTTGTGAGACGGTTTGCAGTAAGCTACGAAAGAAGCAACTAAATTTTGAGACCCATTCATACACAATGACTTACTCATAATTGGGAGAAATATACATTCACAGTCGTCCATTTTAAATTTCAAAATGGCTGCCCTTAACCATCATTGAAAAACTAGCAACAAATTCTCAACAAATGATAACTTCCACTTTCTGATACACTATAAGTACAGAAAAATGATTTATGAGCTTTAACATTAATAACAAAGTGGAAAGACAAGTTTGAGGTAAATTCATGACACTATATTCGACACAAAGTCAGGTTTAATATGATGTCCGACACCATTAAGTGGGTGGCGATTAAATTGTCTAGTTTTCCCGGCACTTGTCCTTAGGTACACCTCAGGCATTAAGGATCAACCTTGAGCCTACCCTTAAGATACTGCCGGGGAGATAGTCCTCTGGAAGAAGACGGTTGCTTAGTCTTGGCTACGAATGACCAAGTGGATTAATACTAAACTCTGACCCCAGCCAGAAGGCCGAATTTATTTATTTTGCATCCGACGACTGCAAATGTGACTCAAGGTCGAAACTCACGATCGAGTCCCGCAACGTACAGGCAGGGACGATGCAATAGTTCCCTCGTCCCTGCGATTGATGTCACGAAAACATAAGAGAAGGCGGATTTAAGTGAAATTTTTTTGTCAAAGCAATAAAATTCAGAATAAAACGTATCCATAATTGTATCATTTTTAGAAAGAATGTTTTTCTACAATAAGAAAAGATATCAGGTCTGGTTATTCACTCAATCAAAATCTTTACATTACCGCAATATTTTGGCAGCATGTTGTCTTGGGGTGATCAACTAAAAAATTGGAAAATAAGGTAATCAATGATAAGTTACCTCTCTCGCTCTTTGTCGGAAAGTAATCAATAAAAAGTCCGTGCTGCCGGACATAAACCAAGGGAACAGTTTAGCATGAACTTACATTGCAAACTGACCGCTCTCCCTAAAAAACTATGTTGGGGTTGCCGTTTGTTAAATAAAAATAACCGATTTTCTTGGCAGGAGACAGGAATAAATATCTTAATTTTCAGCCCTCTAGCTGCATTGATGCAACCTGTACTCGTGATACATACATACACGCATACATACGTACATACATAGTCAACCAGACCAACTTGAAAACTGAAGAAACCTATGTTGATAGCTTTGGTGATAGTTTTGGACGACTTTTTCTAATAATAAAGTATGTATCAATAACAATGTACGTTGACAAACATAAAATAAAAAACAAAAAAAGACAATAATAAGGTGAGTAAAATTAGTAATAAGTAATATTGATAATAGAGAGTGAATGCACCCCGAATAGTTTCATAAAAAGTTATACTAATGAATGATTAGTTCAATTCTCCCTTAGTATTTCACCCCATGTTTAACTTGCGAACATTGTCGTCTCTATCTTTCAGCCTTTGTTGCAGTGACGGATTTTTTTGGAAGCTATGATTAACGGGTAGCAGGCTCGGAGTTACTGACTACCCAACAGAAGCAAGAATTGCAGAATTGACGCCCAGGGTAAGGGATTTGCACAATAGGTTACAATTGTTTGGAAGGGTAGGGTGCGTGTGTGATCGAAAATAATGACTATCAACAACGTCGACACAAGAGGGAGCTGTATATCTACTTTCCTTCTTATGGCTTTGACTCATATCTCAAGCAGACGACAGCTGGTAGATGAATCGAAACGAAGGCTTTGCGGAATTTATGACCGAGAAAGCTTTTCTGGTCGGTGTTGAACGAATGGCGTACGGCAGGTGGTTGAGAAAAGTTAGACAATTAATATAATATAAGAATAACTGGAAAGCAGGGAAGACGAAGTAGCGCCAGGGATAAAGTGGATGAAAGAAAATCATTGTCAAGAAACCTTTTTGAAGGGAACTTTTTACCATAACTGGAATTTAAAAAAAAAGAAAACAAAACTTTACTCCGTAACAAGAGAAAAACAGTCACATTTGTTTGTACCATTGGAAGTGTTGCAAGGTTATTTGACGTGAGCCCATAATAATCCACTTCCGGCTTGCTAAGCCAGTTAAAGCATCACCAGAGCCCCGTCAACTGTGCCTCTTGGGAATACGTTATCTACTCGGTCCATTTAGCTGGGAAGAAAAGAAGAAAAAAGGAGAGAACAAATCTATCGTCTTTTGGGTATTTGTACTTCGATAGGGATTACTTCTCTTCGATTTTCAACTGATTGTTTGGGAAAATGCGTGAGATTCTCCACGTCCAAACGGGGCAGTGTGGAAACCAAATTGGTTCAAAGTTCTGGGAAGTGATATCCGAAGAACATGGAATCGACTTTGCAGGAAAATTCGTAGGTCTCAAAGACCAGCAACTGGAAAGAATAGACGTTTATTATAAGGAGGCACAGACCAGCAGATATGTTCCTCGGGCTATCCTCGTGGATCTCGAACCTGGTACCATGGATGCTATAAGGTAAGAACGTTCTTCTATCTTCAATATACCTACTCTTAAGTGCTTAATTGTCAAGACAGGTCAGAATAAGCAGCAGGGTTGGAAAACCTGTCTCAATTTAATAAGCTGAGGGGGTCTGACTAAGCTGGGTGTTGGAAAATCTTTCACTTATTTATAAGCGGTGGCAGCTTGAAACTATGGCAACCGACACAATTCAGTAGGATTTGAACAAAACAAAGTTTCGGGAGGAGTATTTATTGTGTGTTGGTGTAGGCACACGCGAAGAAAAAATGTACAGTATTGACAGGAACAAGGAAATTCGTTTGTTTTCGAAAAAAACTGAAACGTCCCTTGGTGGTGCAAAATTTTAAAAAAGTTGGAATTGGTCGATACAATTAAACTTGGTTAAACTTGGACAATATTTTGCCATGTTTGTGGCTTCAGCAAGTTCTCCCCCTTGCATTGTTCAAAAATTTGCAAATTTTTACAAATCCATAGCTACCCCCCATGGGATAATGGATAGTCTATTGCCACACTGAGGAGTTGTAATACAACGAAACAGCTGTATGTGGATGACACAATTATTCAATTATTATATATATATATATATATATATATATATATATATATATATATATATATATATATATATATATGATACAAATCAGGATTACAATATAATATGATGAAATATCCGATGTGTGATGGGTTTAATTCATGAAGTGCTCGATTCATTCAACATTAAACATTAAGTTGATTTAGACTAGAGCTTAAATATAATGAAGCAAGAATACGCTACACAAACACGCTTTTGTTTCTACACTGAGGTTTTTGAAAAGAATCCTTATTTATGTGATTTAAGTCGATTATTTCCAAATATCTATTAGTGCAATTTATATAAGCTTTCCATTAGGTTTCATGTTTTACATAAAATTAGATACTATCGTATGACTTTTTTTCTTGTTGGGATCATCAGTCGATTATCATGTAACCGTTTCAGTGATTTAAAAACAAAACAGTTCCTCATCCCAGAAATTCAGACACGTCTTTGTTTCAAAGAATGTTTCGATCGATTGAACTCTTTCTTATTTTTTTTTTTGTTGTTAACACGTTTCAGCCGACCCATTCTACGAGCTTTTTCAGGTGTACTATCCAAATTTGATTGTGGTAAACAGAATTTTTCTTTAATGGTAGCAATGATAATAACGTTGGATTCGGGTGATATCTTTTTCTTCCTGGGTTAGAAATGTTACCTGAATCCAACGTTATAGCAGGTTACTCCCATTGGAGAAAAATACTGTTTGCAACCATTACGTTCGGATAATACATCTGAAGAATGTTGAAGAATGGATCGACCGAAAGGTTGGGTTAACAAAAAGAAAAAAAAGAAAAAAAAAAGCAACAAGAAGGATCTCAATCGTCCGAAAAAACTATTTGAATGTTAAGGACCCTTCTCAAAACTACAGATAGTATGTTATTTTTTGGTCTGCTGTTAACATTAACACTTAATTCTCTTTTCCCGCCTTTTTTCTCCAGGTCCGGTCCATGTGGTAGTCTGTTTCGACCAGACAATTTCGTGTTTGGTCAACGTGGGGCCGGAAACAACTGGGCAAAAGGTCACTACACAGAAGGGGCTGAACTGGTGGACAGTGTCATCGATGTGGTTCGTAAGGAGACAGAATCTTGTGAATGTCTTCAAGGGTTCCAGATGACCCACTCGTTGGGTGGTGGAACTGGTGCCGGCATGGGCACCCTCATTATCAGCAAAATTATGGAGGAATACCCCGATCGGATTATGAACACTTTCTCCGTGCTGCCGTCGCCAAAGGTTAGTAACTTTTAACCTGGATTCCATAATGTGACATTTATATGGGGTCGTCGATTGATTGGATGCTGTTTATTATAATCACAGAATGATTGGAAGCCGTTTATTATCAAAGAGAAAAGGCGACTTTTTAAAAACGCTTTTTTGTGGTTAGGAGAAAAATGGATTTCTATTTTTTCTAGATATTTTTCTAGATAGATGGCATGGAAATCTAGATGATTTTAGATGAAATCAAACTTGTAAAACACCTTTCTGCATGTCCTTTGGCCTTTAAATCAGTAAGTACGGGAGACACAAGAATGCACCGAAAGGTCAATCTTAAAGTTGGACAAGGCCCCATTGACGTGCCCATAATAGTTCAATGTATGAAACGTGATTCGAAAATTGATGATATCTAGATATTTTTCTAGATTAACGGCATGGAAATCTTGGTAAATCTAGATAAAATTCCATTTACAACGTACACCCCATCTGTTCTTTGGCCTATAAAACATAGAAAGGTTGTTTCTATTGATATTCGGACCATCCTCATCTTGGTTGTTTTCCATATATGAGGATGGTCCGAATATCAATAGAAATGATAATACCTCATCTCAAAAATTCAGAGATATAATAGGAAGGTTGCTTTGGTATTGATCTTAAGATCGGCCGTGGTTACACTGACAGCCACTAATCAGTCATGCTGAATTTATGTCCATATGTAGATATGTAGATCAGCTATAACTTTAAAAAATTGCATACATAGCCTCAACATATGTTGGAATACAATAGTATTGAGAAAAAGAAGATTCCCTTACTAAAAACAGATTTTTGACTCTTTTTGAAATCTCTGTATATGAAATGGAGAATCAAGAAAGTAGGAGATTGGTTTTCTATCGTCATGAAGTGATAAATTGATCTATTATGATTTATGCATGATACACAGACACTGGCAAAATAACAATTTAATTCACTTCAAATGCTCACACTTACTTCCAATTTCCGTATATTATGTATTTTGAAGAAAAAAAATACATATTCCCAAATATCATCATCATCATCATCATCATCATCATCATCATCATCATTCTTTTAACGTCCGTCGTTGGACATAGACCTTCCCCAGGATTCGCCACAATTCTTTATCATGGGCGTTGCAGAGCCAGTACTTTCTGTATTTCTCTAGTTCATCTCTCCATCTAGTATTCTACCGGCCACGGTTGAACAAGTGACCTTGGAGGATTCATGTTGTGTGTCGCGTTGTCCATCGGTTGTCCGCCATTCGTGCAACATAGCCAGCCCACTGCCATTTGAGCTTTTTAATGAATTCTCTGATGTCCTTAACTCTTGTCTTTTCCTGGATGTACTGTGATGTCTTGTGGTCTCTCCATGTGAGACCCAGCATAATTCTTTCATGTCCATTTTGCATGGTTCTCAATTTGCAGATCTGTTTCTTGGTTAAGTTCCATGTTTCAGCTCCATAAGTGACTATTGGGAGGGTGCAGTAGTTGTATACCTTTAAACTGTAGGAAAAAGTATAAACAAAAGTAACAATAGAAAAAAGGTATTCGGACATATTTATTTCGTTTTCTACACTCAATGGCAAAGTCCTGGTTTCAAAATACTGCTAGGAGATGTTTTTCGTGACCCCTTCGTAAGTTTTCTGCAACATTCTTTTGAAGTCTTGACCCTTGCCAAAGACCTTCAAATCATTAATGTTTCTGGGATCCCTCTGATAAATTTGATCTTTCAAGCAACATCATAAATTTCCTATTCAATAAGGAGATTGACTATACCTCAGAAACACCTGTATATTTTTCTGAACTAACTATTCATGGGTTATTTTGGCTGTATGTTCCGGGTCGTTATCTTGTTGAAAGATTCATCCTTCTTTAATCTCCAGATGTTGCACCGAAGAGAACTCATTAGCTTCCAAAATGCATCGTTTCACACATGGTCTCTTCAACCACTTGAAGTGCCCCCGTACCAACTAAAGAGAAACACCCAAAACCAGAATAATTCCACCTACGTTTTTCACTATTTTTCTACCCGTTTGTTATTTTGCCTCTGTTAGTGTTATTCATTGACACTCGTTATTTTAAAGTAAATAAGTATTCATTCATTTATTTCATAACAACTGCATACCATTGTAAATCGTCTGCCATGTTTCATTTTTTTATTGTCAATGGAAGATACTGAGTATTTTGACTGTTTCTGTTCTAAATGTATTTAAATACAATTGTTATGTATTTAAAACTATTCATGACCGCGTTCATTACTATTCTGGATAGACTGGTCTTACTCAACGATAAAGAACCAATGGGGTCAATCAGGTCAGTTGTAAGACAATCAGGTTGGTGCAGTTGGTAGGGCTGGTCAGTTGAGTTGGTCAGGTCTCGTTAGTTGGGTCAGGGTTGTGCTCTTATTTTTAGCTTTCGTTACGACCACAGTCGCTTTTATTGTAATCACAGATAATGAATGAAAGCCGTTTATTATAATCAAAGATAATGTATGAAAGCCGTTCTTCGTAATCACAGAATGTTATAAAACAGTTATTGTTATCAAAATCAGTCGCTCTCAAGCACTCATTTTACTTCAGCCAACGAAGTTGGAAGATGTTTAAGTATTCACTTGTCTGTCTGTCTGCCTGTCCGTACAATATCCCTATCTGAATGAATTTCAATGATATTTTGTGGAAGGATGGGCCATGGATTACGGAAATTTTTTTAGGGCTGATCTGGGTATTCCTTCTTTCGATATAGAGATATTTTTCACGTTATAAGACAATAGTCCGAAAAATTAAAACCTTACAGTTACCTCCCCGGAAAATAAAAGCTTATAGTTACTTGACCGAATAATAAAACCTTACAGATACCTCCCCGAAAAATCAAAACTCGCAGTTACTTCACCGATAAATATAAACTCCCCGAAAAATAAAAACTTACTATTACCTCCATGAAAAATTTAAAAGAACTTTCAGTTACCTCCTAGGAAAATAAAAACTTACTGTTACTTCCATGGAAAATAAAAAAATAACTTATAGTTACTTCCCAGAAAAATAAAAACTTACAATTACCTCCATGAAAAAATAACCCAAAAAACTTCCAGTTACCTGCCAGGAAAATAAAAACTTACAATTACCCCCATGAAAAATAACAAAAAAAACTTTCAGTTACCTCCCCGGAAAATAAAAACTCACACGCTTACCTGCTCTAAAAGATTCTAAAAAATTCTGAGTTCTCCCAAGTTGCTCGCTTGTCCGTCTGTTTGTTTGTCCCCACAGTATCTCCAAGAGTTCTCAATGACGTTCAATGATATTCTGGCATTTTGGGATGGATCGATTTTGTTAGCATCCTGAGACAAATAGGCTCGGTTAGTCACTCAATAGAAACCGTCACGTGACCAACGTCTGTTTGGCAGCATGTCATGTTGGAGGTGATCAATTAAAACATTGGAATGAGGAAGGGGTCAATAAATAAGTTACTTTGTTGGGCATTGATCGCTAAAATGTCTGAATTTTCAAAAAACAAAAACAAAAAACAAAAAAGAAAGCATATATAAACAAAGAGGCCAATTTAGCATTAACTTACATTGTATCCTAAAAAAATCCCTTTTTAGGGGGAATTTTAAAAAAACAAATAAAATAAACTTTTTTTTGTTGACATTAAGAATAAATGCTTGATTGGTGCGACCTGTACGCGTAATACATACATATATACACATATTACATACGCAGCCAGCCAGTCACCTAGCCAGCCATCCAGCTGAACCGACTTTAAAACTGAAGAAACTTATTTCTATTATTATTCGGACTATCCTCATCTTGGTTGTTTTTCATACAACGTTTCGGCCGTTGTACTCTACAGCCTTCATAAGGTATCATCTGGTAGGTGTGGGAAAGTAACGAACCGAACCATTTATTACCCTAATCCTAACCCTGAAGAAACTTATGTTGACAGTTTTGGTTGGTGGTTTCTGAAATTCCCTGTTCTAGGCGAATCTTTGTCTCAGAATGCAACTCACCTGAGGAAGGATGGGCAGCTAATCGACCGAAATATCATCATGTGTTGTCAGTTTGGGTGACAGTTTTCATTGACAGTTTTCTTCTGGTGAATAATAATAATTATGAGGGAATGGTAATAACGCGTGTATAATACATTAACCTCCGCCCAACTTCGTTGGCGAAAGTAAACATACTTTTTTTAAAAATCCAATTTATTCATTTATTTTATCAGATGAATTATCACTCGTGCTTACCACAAGTTCCTATAACTCAGTGGTAAAAGCGTTAGCCGAGCAACCCTCCGGCATGGAAGGTTATGATTCTTACCGTGAACTTCTTCTTTTGATTTATTTACACACCGATGAAGGGAAACCGACCTGAGTTTAGTTGCAATCATCATCGTTCTTTTAACGTCCGTTGTTAGACATAGACCTTCTCCAAGATTCACCACACTTCTCTATCATGGGCGTTGCGGAGCCAGTACTCTCTGAATTTGTCAAGCTCGTCTCTCCATCTAATACTCTGCCAGCCTCGGTTCCGCATGTGATCTCATGGGATTCATGTCGTGAGTCGTGTTGTCCATCGATTGTCCGCCATTCGTGCAACATGGCCAGCCCACTGCCATTTGAGCTTTTTAATGGATTTCTCTGATGTCCCTGACTCTTGTCTTTTCCTGGGTGTGCTGTGCTGTCTTGTGGTCTCTCCATGTGAGGCCCAGTATGATTTTCATGTGCGCGTTGCATAGTTCTCCATAAGAAGCAACAAAATTCATGACGAAGGTAAATAACGGCATAAAAAATGAATAATACTTTTTGTAGTTTTCGATCTATTCAAACAACTACCTTGATCTTTTCCCCGAAGGCGATTACATCTGAATTTTCTACGCAGTGTTCTTTGCTTGCTGTCATTCGAATGTTTAAGTGGCCGAGACGACTCGGGACAATTACGGACTTCTCTGTATAAATAACCAACAAGCCTTCACACTAAACGTGTGAATCAGTTGACCGGCAGCCATTATTGGTCAAAGAGTAAATAATAACATGGCACGAGAGAAATGAAATCTCGTACGCGGTATCCAACCTATTACTGACCACATTGGAACGCAGAGGAAAAAGTTATTTCTGCTTATAGATTGTCACTTGTATTTTTTGTTGGAAATATTTCCGTGTCTGCGTTAATTCGAGACTACTCATTTGATGGTGGAGTAGTGTGTAGCCTCATCGGCACCGGGAATGAAATCGGCGATACGAGTTCAAACTCTGACGGGGGCAGGGTGCTCTATTTACTTCGTACTAATGCCATTGGAAAATGAATGAATCCACTTCTCGTCTCAGCTATGAGTAAATAACACGCCAGTTTGAGCCCATTAGCTCTGTGAGGCACTCCATCTGGATTGTTGGGCTAGCACCCTTGCTCCGCACTCTTAGATGCCAAATTACTCCCCCCCCCCTCGCCTACGATGATTTATTTTGGACCCCTCTCTCTTTTTTGGACCCAAATTGATTTTCAAGAGTCCATGTCTTTTTTCTCCCGCCCAAACAATCAGTGCAGTGGGGGGGGGGCAATTGTAATTGTATCTCTTAATTTTTGCGATTTTAAAATTTTGTATCACCTAAAGACTTTTCAGTTTAATTTTCCATCGGAAACAAAAGAATTCTCTGGTTTCTGTCATTACGACACGTTTTTACTTCCCATGTGCCAACCACATCATCATCATCATCATCATCATCATCATCAGTCTTTTAATGTCTGTCGTTGGACATAGACCTTCCCCAGGATTTGCCACACTTCCCTATCATGGGCGTCACAGAGCCAGTACTTCCTGAATTTGTCTAGCTCCTCTCTCGATCTAACATTTTGCTGGCCTCGGTTGCGCATGTGGTCTCGGGGGATCCATGTTGTGAGTCATGACGTCCATCGATTGTCTGCCATTCTTGCAACATGGCCAGCCTACCACTATTTGAGATTTTTAATGGATTCTATGATGTCCCTAACTCTTGTCTTTTCTCGGATGTACTGTGCTGTCTTGTGGTCTCTCCCTGTGAGGCCCAGCATTATTCTTTCATGTGCACGTTGCATGGTTCTCAGCTTACGGGTCTGTCTCTTGGTTAAGTTCCATGTTTCAGCTCCATAAGTGACTATTGGGAGGATGCATTGGTTATACACCCTTCTCTTTAGGATTAATGGGATCTTATTATTTTTGAAGGTTGAACCACATCCTTAGTATAAATCTTTCTCCAAAGAGATCCTACTAAATTGTGCAGGTGGCCAGTTTCCTATCCCACCTGGCTTATTCCACACCCCCTGCTCACTAGATTGTGAAAGATTTTCCAACACCCTTCTCACTCCCCATGTATTGAATTGTCACGGACTTTCCAACCCCCTGCTTATGTCGACCCCCCCATCCCAAACAATTAAGCACTTTAGAGTAAAGACATACATTTGCTGCAGAAATAATGATTGGGTCTCCCTAAATCACTTGAGAGATAGAGACAAAATCATTTCCTTGTGTATCGGAAGTCATAGGGACAACTGAGCTATATTCATCTGGTGCCTGATTTAAGGCATGTAAATGGAGGATTTTGAACGAAATGATGTATTTCCTGACCGGAAAATTCGTCGCAGTAAAATTCGTCGCAAGAAGATCAATACAAACTGAAATAACTCTCATAGAATTAATAGTTTTATTACTGAAACTATTTTCATAATAAAAAGAGATATAAAACTACATTCAATGAATGTTTTGGACAATCTGTCAGGGATTTCAAAATGAGTTGTTATTAATATTCAAATAATGTTTTAGATTATCTTCATCTTCATTCTTGTTTTTGTTTGAGGCTTTGAGGCGTTGTTAATATTCAAAATGTGTTTTCAAGTTAAGCATAATCTTTATGCTTTTTCATCTCGGAAAAAAGGGACACTTCGAAATTGTTGAAATTTCAAAGTAGTCAGGTCCTCTTCAACTGATGTAACATAGTTCCCCGACCCTTATTTCCATCCATTTAGCTTTCTTCTTGGCGAAGCTAACCTGAGTAAAATACATTGGTTCAAATTGTTAAAAACAAATTGAAACTAAATTTTAATTATCTCTATTTTAGAAACATGGCTACGACAGTCAGTTTCAGGGAGTCAAGTTTGAAAGAATGAATCAACTTCTGCCAAGCAATGAAGTCTTCGTAGCCGATTAGTAATGGCTGCCAGGCATAAACTAGACTTCTTATGATAAGTAGGGTGTTAGTTCAATTTTCACTGAAGACTTGGTCTTTATTTTGGATCGTGCTATTATCGATGCCAGAGAAACAAAGGCCCGAGTTAAAAGTTGTAAAAAAACAACTAAGATTATTTTTCAGAAAAAAATAGTGGAATTTGATTTTAAAAAAGGCAGAAACATTCCAAATGTAAACCTTTGCTAGCAGCTTTTCTGATGGCATTTATTCCACTCCCGACGAGGGTGAAATGTGACCTAAAGTCAATTTCTATGTTGGCACCCTCACGCATACGTACAAGAAAATGTCCAGCCCCTTCGACTCATCACCTTTTTGGGAATGCCTCAGGTACCAGGCAATGAACTAGATTCCTTCAAGTTCAATGGGAAAAATCAACCTTGGGGCGTCCCTTGGATCTAGACATTGTGTAGCTAAGCTTAGGTTAGTGACATTTTCTGAAACAGGTTTTATGTTAAATACTCTTCTCCAGACTCCTGTAATCATTATAGATTTTCACATGATCTCCGAATGCTTATTGAGCTTGTATTTGCATGAGATTTCCGGCTTACCCCAGTATTTATCAAGAAAAACTCTTTTATTAAGAATATCTTGTGGGTGACATAGAAATCCTTGCCGGGTTAGTAAGCTGGGGTTTGACGTTTTAATGCTGAGTTGGCAATGTAAAGCGAGTAAAACGTTCACTGTTCTTTCCTTTTGAGCCACGTTATTTTGTAGACCTTTCATTATTTCTTCTTTCTTTCTTCCTTAGGTATCAAATTCGATAGTTGAACCGTACAACACGACCTTATCTATTCATCAATTGGTTGAAAACACAGACGAAACTTACTGCATCGATAACGAAGCCCTATATGACATTTGTTTCCGGACCCTGAAATTAGCGAAGCCAACTTACGGAGACTTGAATCACTTGGTTTCGCTAACCATGTCGGGGGTTACCACTTGTTTGCGTTTCCCTGGCCAACTGAACGCCGATTTACGCAAACTAGCCGTTAACATGGTTCCTTTCCCCCGACTTCATTTCTTTATGCCTGGATTTGCACCACTGACGTCACGTAAAAGCCAGAGTTTCCGAATGCTTAGCGTAGCAGAACTGACTCAACAGATGTTCGATAGCAAAAACATTATGGCTGCCTGCGACCCAAGCCATGGGAGATATTTGACGGTGGCTTTTATCTTTCGGGGTAACATGTCAATGAAAGAAGTTGACGAGCAGATATTACGTACGTATGTTAAGAATTGTTGTTCTCAGACATTATTTAAAAGATTAATTCGCTATGAAATATTTGGAGGTTGAAATTGATTGTTCTAAGGTCACCAATGAAATGAATAGTCTATAGTTTTGCGGACGGTCATTAACATTTAAAGAGTTTCTCTGACGATTGAGCTCCTTCTCATTGTTTGTGTTGTTAACACGACGTTTCAGCCATTACATTCTACGGGCTTCTTCAGAAAAAAAACAACAGCAACTTTGTCTTCAGGTGTACAATCCAAACGTGATGGTGGTGAACAGGATTTTCCCCCTTTGTTAGGCCTGGATTTCCATACCTTATCTCTGCTGAATAGCGAAGCCACGTCTGATTTAACTCCACATTTGTCTGAAATCTGAAGAAGGCCGTAGAATGGATCAGCTGTAGCCAGGGGAAGCACCGTTTCGCCCAGCCTGCTTTTCCAATTAAACCACCTCAACTTCAACAGGACGTAAGAATTCAAATAACAACTTTAAACCTATCCTTCTTTCTGATTATGACCCTGTTTGTTTACATTCAGGTAGTTACAGTATCAAATAAATTCTCCGTTTTTTTCTTCATTTTTATCAGATGGATTTTATTAGTTGCTTTTTTATCGCATCTTTTTGCTTACACCGATTAGCTTCCGACGGTGAGTAAGATTATCGGAAAATGGAGATTAAGCCTTGAGAGGGATTCGAACCTGTAACTCCGTTGCCAGGATGAGCACCCTTTAATTGGACTTCATCGAATAGAATTTTTTTTTAAATTACAGTATGATTAATTTCTAACATTTCAATATTCATTTACTCCCTATACATCATTACCCTAACTTGCTGCAGCCGACAGCTAGTTACACTATAGTTGTTTGGTCAGTACTTAGCATGTCAGTTCTCGGTAGATCAGGAGTGGCAGGTTTACAGAATGTATTCAGCACGGTGCTACCTTTCAAAGCAATCATATGTGTTGCTTATTTTGCACTCTTTGCGCTATACTCTGCGCGTTCCTGGTTTTGCAGTGCAGAAAAGCGCTAGATTAGCGCGGACTTGCTTTAACATTTCGACCATTGTTAACATCTTTTGGTGTTTTTTCGGTAATTTCGGGTGATTTTGCAATTTTTAAAAAAAGTTAGCACTTTTTATCGCCTTTTGGCAGTCAAAATAGAGCAGGAATTTCATTGAGTTAACCATAGATCTCCTAAGACAGAAATTTTTGTAATCCTCAGTTAATGTCTCAATTACCTCTTCAAGGAAAAGTATTCTTAACGAATTACTGATTTTATTTTATATATATATATAGGTATCCAGAAGAAGAACAGCAGTAACTTTGTCGATTGGATCCCCAACAACGTGAAAACTGCCGTGTGCGATGTTCCTCCGCCGGGCCTTCCGATGTCGTCGACCTTTATTGGGAACAGCACGGCCATTCAAGAACTGTTCAAAAGAATCTCTGACCAGTTCTCGGCGATGTTCCGGCGTCGTGCGTTCCTGCATTGGTACACCGGCGAAGGTATGGATAGCCTGGAGTTCAGCGAAGCCGAATCAAACATGAATGACTTGGTGTCGGAATATCAACAGTATCAGGACGCCACCATTGATGACGAAGACGATATAGAATCTCGAATGATGATTGTTGAAGAAGATGAAGAAGTAGAAGAGGACGATGAAGAAGAGGAAGAGGAGGATGAGGTGGTCATCACGGAATAAATCGCATCTTTACGAAGGAAGAAAAAGAGATAATTCGTATTCATACAGGGTATCTAAGAAATGTATTGTTTTACAAAGAGTTAAGCCCCTTGAAACTCAAGCGAGGCTAGGCTGTATTTTAGTCCAGAAAAGGAACGTACATTTCTTTTCTGGGAAAAAAGTACTGATTTCCCCTTGGTAAATTCGAAGTGGCTAAACTCCTTGTAAAAGGACGTACATTTCTTAGACAACCTATGAGTGAAATGACTGTTTCAGGAGACCATGTGTTGTTCTAATTAATTTCTTAGCGTGTTTCTACGTTTCACCAGTGTATACTGGCGTTATCAAAAGAGTATTTTACCTTACTACTATGACATACTTTCTTGATAAAGCTGGCGTGCACGTGCGAAACGTTGAAATACGTTAAAAATTCATTAGTACATCACATTGTCTTCTGAAATTGTCATTACACTCTTATATTGTCGGATAAACCATAATCCACACCGATACATTGTTCATATATATATATATATATATATATATATATATATATATATATATATATATATATATATATATATATGTATATATATATATATATATATATATATATATATATATATATATATATATATTATGAAGAAAAAAAAGAAAATATTGTTCTTTATGTACTCATCATTTTTGGACGACAAGTAGGAGAAAGACACGTTGGCATCTCCTTTCAAAACAACTTCTCTACTCCATTTTCCATTTCGTTTTCGATCGAAATTGATTTTTTCAAAAATCTCTTTCCACATAGAATTGAAGTTTACCAACTTCTTATCGTACATCTGCAGAGATATTTTCCTATTCACAATAAATTATGACATTCAATTATTCAAATATTTTCAAAAAAGCAAATATGTTATAAGTTCTGTGAGACCTGGCGTAATTTTTTTCTAACGAAGCCCCCCCCCCCTCCCGGATGAAATGTAAAATCCGGATCATAACATCGATTCAACACAGATAATCAATACTTCAGTTGTCATCACACATTACGTCACATGGCCGTATTATCCTTTATGTTCTGTCGAATCGATACTTTTATTTCTCTTTACACAAAATAAACATTTTCTTGTCATTGTCTATAACTTCGAGAAGAGTCATTAACATACCGTCTTTTGTCGGACGTTTCGAATCTTTTCATCTTCGATGTAATCACGGCGTTAAGGTCAATTCATTTCTACAGACTTCTTGCTGAAATACAATATTTGCAAGCGTTGCATTTTTACGTCTGAATCTTCAGTTTGATACTGTTTTTTGTTGCTTTGAACCATCTGAGGAAGAGTACCGATTGAAGAGACTCTCTTTCCTTAGGAATATCACATATTACACCCGAAGAGAGTCATAGAAATGAATCGACTGAGATGCCGGGACTACATCGAAGATGAAAAGAAGAGTTCATATTGTCCGGAAAAAGATGGTATGTATAAAAATGAATACGTTGTTTTAATTTAATCAAAACAAGAACGCCACAATCAAAATTTGGTATTCTTCTAGATTAACGTGGATTAAGTATTTATGTATACATCCTACATTATAACGGCGTAAATTATTTTGATTTTGAACAAAACTGTATATCTGAATATTTCAACACAAACGCATTTCCACTTTTACATAGAGAATTGACTCGTTTGTTTTAGTATTCAATTGTTTGAGGATCGCTTAAAATAAGTAAATAGATATCAATTCAGATAAGTATCAAACAACACTCTGTTTTTACAACTGATACATTAAATTTTGAACCTCGGACTGGGATCAATTCGGGGTCCCGGATTCTACATTTGATCCTCCTTACATAGGTTAGGACCTCACCGTCTACATTCGACACTGGTGGTAGTTGCACCTGAGCCGGAGGTCGGTGTTTGAGCCCAGACAAAAGCCAGGATCACTATTCAGTAGTAATGATCTTCGAGACCTGCCAATTAACCACTACACCTCAACGGGGCGCTCAGATTTGAACGAAAGATGATTGCATTTTTGACGTATGAGAAAAAAATTGAAAAAATTAAACGTTAAGATTTTGGTTGTTTTGTTGTTATTGCTTCAATAAATTTTCCAATTTTCGAAACATTCATCTTTGCTTTTAATTCTGATCAGGTATTGAACGTGCAAATTTAGCATAAATTTACATTGTAAATTGGACATACTTTTTTTTATAATTTTGATTTCGGACGTTGGAGTCTGCATCTTTGGACAAGTTGAAAAACAAGTTGAAACAGACGCACAAAAAAGTTTCTTGGATTTCTTGAACGGTCATTTTGAATCAGCTATTTTGAATGGCTAAAAGTGGCTAGGTTTTTCAAAATATGATTGGAATTGTGTATTCCATTTCCTGGTAGTAGTATACATTTCAGAAACTCATGCGATTATCCCCAAAGAGTATGAATATAAAAAGTATTGATAAAATATAAACGTTCAGAAATGACGTTATTCTCGATCTAAAAGTAACGTTCTTTTTATTTATGCAGAAATATCTAAATATGTATACATGGTTATAGATTGCATAATATTGTATTGAACCTCTTATTTGAAATGATCTCCCATTATTACACCGTGAATGTATCACTTGGCCTAGACAACGTAAATAAAAAAAATTAAAAAAAACGATTAAAGAAAATAAGTTAAACAGCCGACTGTTATGCAAAGGCCCAAATAAGTGTTTTAACTTCGAAGTCTCATCTTGCTTATTCACGGTCTATATCTGCTCTATTTGTTTCTTTCGACAATTATGTTATTAAGAAAATAAATATATGATCCGACAGAATGATTATGAATTGCAATATTACACAGTGAAAATATCATTTAGCCTAGACAACGTAAATAGAATAAACAATTGAAGCTAAATTTATTCAACTCAATGGCAAGAGTAATGCAACGTTGAAGAGGCTACCCCATCGGTTGCAGCTTCAATTCCTGCAGCAGTTCCATTTTCTTTAATTCTTTTCTTCTATTTACGTAGTGTCAGCCAAATGATACATCCATCATGTAATTACGGGAGATCATTTCAAATAAGAATTTCAATACAATATAACGCATCATCCTATCAGATCATATCATTTCTTAATAACATATGCATCTATATATAAATGTCTAAGTATATACACACACACACACAACCACACACACACACACACATATATATATATATATATATATATATATATATATATATATATATATATATATATATAACGCTCCCTTATTCAAGGTTGAGCACTCTTTAAGTGAGGTAACTCGTTCATCATAAGCTTATGCAATGCTCATCCAAAATATAGGAATAGAGCATTCTGGTGGATGGGGAATATATGCGTATACATATATCGCTTAATTTCAACCCTACTGACCGTCCATATGTATACATATATATATGCATGCATATTCAAATCTCTCTCTCTCACTCTCTCTCTCTCTCTCTCTCTCTCTCTCTCTCTATATATATATATATATATATATATATATATATATTGATCAGTTTGATAACTGTGTCACGCATATATAATTACACTATTTTTAGCTTTTGTATAAGTCTTTAGAGCATATATAACATTTTTAGCAATAAAGTTACCCTTGAAATCATCTATCTTGTAACGATTCAAAACGGTCATTCTCTTTGAATCTAGGCACTTTTAGCCATTCTAAATGGTCGTTGGTGAAATTCAAGAGAATGCGTCTTTTCAGAGATATGCCTTCAAAAACTTGAGACAGTCAGTCACATCAAATGCTGCCGTAGACGAATCCAAGAGAAAATTTTTAAGAGGTTTATTCATGATGGCCGGTTCCAAGAGTCTCTGCAAAATTGAGGTCTGTTGATTTTTTAACCACCTGACAAATTCATCTTTTCATTGGAAAATAACGAACTTTTCCAACCTGGAATGGAGTTACTGAAGCATTCACAATGTAAGGGAGAGCACTCTGAATGTCTTATTATTTTGACAAGCTTTCAGAGCTATTCGTTGATTCCGGAAGTGCGTGTATACATATTCATAAGCAAAAACACACACGCACACTTAAACACACATATACACTCAAACACACACACACACACACATACACACACACACACACACATACACACACACACACACACAAATGTACATGCACATATATATACACACACAAACATGTGCTGGCTCGCATACATACACATATACATAAACACCTATACATAAAAGCACACACACATACATGCACGCGCGAGAATATACCCGATTCGTCTAATCTTTTCTCGGCAGATGAATTCTTCACAAAGCAACAGATTGTCCTTCGGAGACAATGAGATGTTTCTTTTTGAAGTTTAAACTTCCGTAATATATATATATATATATATATATATATATATATATATATATATATATATATATATATATATATATATGTGTGTGTGTGTGTGTATGTATGTATGTATGTATGTATGTATATATATATATATATATATATATATATATATATATATATATATATATATATAATATAAGTTGTGTTACATCATATAGAAACTCTTATTTCAAATGATCTCCAATCGTCACATGGTTAATACATCACTCAGCTAAGACAATGTAAATATATTAAATAATCAAAGAGAAAGGTGCAGCTGAAGGACTCCAGTTGTTTATTCTGTTTATCTTGTCTAGGCTCAGTGATACATTAACCGTGTAACGACAGAAGATCATTTCAAATAAGAGTTTCTACATATTATACACTGATTTATAATCATTCAATCGTGTCATATATATCTATTTCTCAACACACACACACATTATATATATATATATATATATATATATATATATATATATATATATATATATGTATATATATATATATATATATATATAAATATATATGTATATATATATATATATATATACACATACACACACAAACTACATATAATATGACACAGCCCTAAGAATCATAAAACAAATCTAAAAATTGTAATTGTAGCTCATTGGTTATGCGTGTTTGTAATATATAAACAAAAAACTGTTTAATGATTAAGGCTGTGAAGCTTTCTAGAATATATATATATATATATATATATATATATATATATATATATATATATATATAGAGAGAGAGAGAGAGAGAGAGAGAGAGAGACAGAGTTGAAAATAGTTTATGAGTGTAGAAGTTGCAGTATGAAACATCCGATTGTTTCGTAGGCACGATTTGTTGCTTTGTATAGAGTTTCTCTGGCAAAAAAAAATAATCAAATTCTCGAAAGTAAACAGAGAATTTCCAATAAACTTTATTTGTTTCCTTTTGAAGAAATAGGTCGGAGAATCTTAGAAAAATGATCCTCTTAGAAACAGGTCTATTTAATCACTCAACATCTTGCAGCAATTTGGGGGTGATCAACGTTTTCACAACACACACACACACACATATATATATATGTATATATATATATATATATTATTGTGTCATCCACAGACAGCTGTTTCGATGTGTTACATCTCTTCATAGACTTCCCATTATACCATCCAGTACCACGAGGCAGGATTGAAACCTTTGCTTCGGACCCGGAGGCCGATATACTTCCTCTGAACTATGGAACTGGACGGTCGGTAAGGCTGAATTTAAGCGATATATTTATTTACACAGAAATACCCCATCCACCAGAGGGCTCTATTCCTATGGAAGAGCATTGCATATATATAAGCTTTTCAATATAATATAATGCAATTTACAATCATTCTGTTGGATCATATATCCATTTCTTTATATATATATATATATATATATATATATATATATATATATATATATATATATATATATATATATATAACAGAATGATTGTAAATTGCATTATATTATATAGAAAAGCTTATTTGAGATGATCTCTCGTTAATAGACGGTAAATGTATAACTCAGCTTAGGGTTGCCGCTTCAACCTAGTGTTGCTCTTACCATTTAGCCGCTCGTATGCAAAGGCCCAAATATCTGTTTTCACTCCAAATTCTCATCTGGTTTATTCTCGGTCTATATCTACTTACTCTCTCTCTCTCTCTCTCTCTCTCTCTCTCTCTCTCTCTCTCTCTCTCTAACATAGAGTGGACGAGTGTGTAAAACGTTGAAGACTTGTTTTATTCATTCTAACTGTGTATATATGCTCATATTAGCATAGTATTCGTACATAGACTTGTCGGAAGAAAAATAAAACATCCATAGTTGTGTAACAAAGGCCTTTTCGTTTTGGGGATATAAAGGACAATAAAAGAAATACGTTTTTTTTATGGAATTGTCCTTAGGCTCCTTCATTTATGGTTCCAGCGAGGAATTCATCGCCTGATGTCCACATTAGCAGATTTATGTTTCTTTTATGAGAAATATTTTTTGCAGTTAATCTCCATCTCTAGCTCTCTCTTCCCATCTCTCTCTCTCTCTCACATCTCTTCTCCCCTCTCGCTCCTCACCCTCTCTATCTCTCTGCCACACTCTCATTCCTCCCTTGTTTTCTCTCTCATTCCCTCCTCTATGACTCACCCCCTACTTATCGTCTTATCTCCCCACCCCAATTTATTGTTCACCTCCTCCTTCTCACCCTTTCACTCCCCTCTCTCTCCCATTTGTTCCTTCCGGCAATACTCTCCATTCCCAGCCCCTATTTTTGCGCCATTGGATTTTTCCATAACGAGCGGTATAACAGTATGAACGCACTCATAAACACAATATATATATATATATATATATATATATATATATATATATATATATATATATATATATATGATAGAGCTAAACAGCCGCCAGTAATACATAGACTCAAATAATTGTTTCCACTCCAAATTCTTATTTTGTTTATTCACCGTCTATATCTGCTCTATCTGTTTCTTTCAGCGCAGACGGTTATACTATTAAGAAATATATATATATATATATATATATATATATAATTTGAACTATAGGAAGTGAGACAGACCCAGGAGTGAAAGTATATGGAAACTAGGTTTATTTATCTATAAATGTTCCATATATATATATATATATATATATATATATATATATATATATATATATATGATTAATGCTCCTCTATTCAGGGTTGAGCACTCTTCAAGTGAGGTAACTCATTCATTGTAAGCATTGTGCAATGCTCTTCCATAGGAATAGAGTATTCTGGTGGATGAGGATTTGAGCAATAATAGAATGTATCGCTAAAATTCAGCCTTACTGACCGTCCTGTTCCATGGCCCAGAGGTAGGATAACGCTAGCTGGGTCTGAAGCGAAGGTTTCTAATCCTACCTCGTAGTACTGGATGGGATAACAGATTGTTTTAGCCACACTGAAGAGTTGTAATGTCTGTGGATGACACAATAATATATATATATATATATAGATAGAGAGAGAGAGAGTAGGATGCACACACATATATATATATCAGGATGCCTCCAGCAGCCTTTAGGAAATATTTTACCCACAAGGCAAAGTGGACTCTGGTTCCACATGGGAACTTTAAACCCTAAACACACATACTCACACACCACTGAAGATGGGAAAAAATCCCGAAACATGTCTGGACCATCAACATCTAAGGATTAATAAACCTCACCTCTAAACACTTTACTCCCGAGTCTGTCTCACTCTTTACAGTTCATATTGTATATATATATATATATACATATATATATAGAGAGAGAGACAGACAGATAGACAGAGACAGAGACAGAGAGACAGAGAGAGTTATTTTGAACATGTTTCGGGGCGAAAAAGTTTCATCATCTGCGGAGAGGTTGAGCATTGGATGGTTATGTAAAATGAGTTAAGTGAGAAATTTCATTTTAGGTCCATTCTGCTGCTGTTGGTCAACGAACTGGATTGGTGATGGCAATAGTTGTCTCTAGAATTGATTACTGGTTTGTGTGTGTAGGTGTCAGCCAGGGGTCAAGTCTCCGAGAAACTGATCGCCATGGGGAATGGACGGATGGGGAGAAAAAATATATAATAGAATAAGGGGGTTAAAACTAGGAAGGAGTGATGATTAGGAATCCTGGTTTCAAAGAACCATTTGAAACAAGTTGTATTACAAGGAAATGCACCAGTGATAAAAGGTTCTTACATTATCGTAGATGCAGTTCAATCTTCCATTTTTTTTAAAAATTTCAATTCGTTTTTTATATTTATTCGTCTATTTATCTCATTCTTTTAATGTGATTATATTTTTCCATTCCTAGGTGTGAGGATCAAGGGTTATGAAAAAATGTTTTTGGTTTTTGATGTATATTGTAATCTTTTGGCTTATAGATATGTGCTACTTACGGCTTGTGAGGTAGGTGTCATATTGTTTCATTTAGAAATTGTAGAAGTAATATTCACGTTTTTCATGGTTTTTGTGACCTTGTCATATATATATATATATATATATATATATATATATATATATATATATATATATAATAGACAGATAGAATGTTCTTATTGCTGATCAGTTTCACGTAGCCATAGTAGTCGACAGACAAATGTTTATTTTCTGTTTTCATCCCGTCTTTATACACAACTACACCTTTTCCCGAGCAAGTTAAAAATTAAAGAGAGCAAATAAGAAAAAAAAGAGCAAGCAAATTGAAAAATAGGACGAGGAGATTGAAAGATAAAGCAAACAACTTTGAGAAAAAAAAGAGCAAATTAATATATAAAGTGATTAAATCAAAAGTTAGGATTTGGTGTTTTTGTTTTAGTGGCAGGGACAAACAATAAATCCCCAGTATTTTGGTTCTTTTTCGGTGGGAAGAATACTGTTTATCAAGAGACAAGTTTCAACTAATTCAACTCAAAAATTTACATTTGCGGCGATTGAAGCAGTAAATGTAATTATTTGATCATTCCTTTCAGTCGAATCAATTTTCTTGCCTCTGTTTTTAATTTACTCGCTGTATTCTTTTGCCCGGGAAAAAGTATTGGGTGTTATTTTTATGGGGTATTTTTCTCTTGTTTTCAACGATTATTTTTTGTTATTCTCTGTTTGTGTGTATAGATGTTGGTTGCCTGGGAAAGTGTGTGTGGTGCACCCAGTGCTAAATGGGTCACAGGTGGGGGTGGGGAATGATTGGTCGGTATGGGTTGGATATATATACATAACAAACTACATGTATGACATAAGCTATATATCAAGAAAGAGAGGTAGACTTTGATCAACACTGCTGGGGTACCATGTTAATGTAACTGTTTTGTTCTTAAAATCCCCGAAACGGTTACGTAGTGAACAACTGATGATTCCAACAAGAGACAACTCATACATTGTACCATACTAACCAAATATCCGTGAAACAGGGAAAAACACTGAAGAAAATTACATCAATCGCATTGACAGATTTTGGGAAATAGGTGACTTGAGTGACACACACAAAAAATGAGTCTTTTTTAATGTTCAGTGTTTAAAACTGTAAAGCTTTCTATACTCTTTTTATATGCGTGTGTGAGTGTGTGAGAGTATGAGTGTGTGTACAAAGAAAATTCTTTGCAGTGACTTTGAGTTTCATTCCAGTTGTTCAGTCGTCAGACTCAACTGGCATGAAACTCGAAATCACCATGAAGAACTGGATGTTTTATGTACGTCAATGAACATATGCTCTTAGATAACTCAATCCTATTTTTTTCCATATTTTCAGCCCATTAGCCCCGTCGGTGCAGCTAGTACCCCTACTACATATATACAAACATACATAGATACTAATCAACAAGTCAGCCAAACCAGCTTAAAAACTGTAGAAAACTATGTTGACAGTTTTGGTGGCAACTTTCGTTGACCATTTGAAGCAAGGCGAACAGGGTATCAAACCACTAAGATTATCTGCTTAATCCACGAAAATCCACTTTTACCCATGACAACCCTGTTCACCCGAGCCTTGGGTGAAATGATAGATTGGTTCGCACCAATGACACCGGACAGGTGTTTCATTATCTATGTTATTCCAATGCGCTGAAATTGCCACATCGGCGAAATTTTAACATTTTTTTTACAAAAATTAATACGTAGTTTTTATTTGGTCAAAAGTTCTTTTAATCAAAACAAGGATGTATAACAACGATTTTTTTCTCAATCAGAAATTTATGTAATCAAAGTGAAATCAAACCTTTTTTTTTACCAAAAATAAGTATAATTTCATTTATCAAGCAATTTCACCGATTTGGCTTTCGCACGTAGTATCTTTTGTTGAATCCGAACAGCGATGGATTGTTGTAAGACGAGGAGAGTTGGTCCTCGTGGTTGACTGTAGCGCGTGTGCGGTCCTGTTCTTGTGGAGGAAGAAAAGAGATGTTAGGAAGTGAATGGAATGCTCGCCAAGTATGAAGTTGGACGTGCATTGATAATACAAAGTGAAAAGACAAGAGACGTACGTTTAATACAAGAATAAAGATGAGGTACATGTAAGGATAACATAAATGCGATCGATCGTGAGAAGTAATGTTTGGAGAAGAGATAGAAGAAGAGATGGGGGAAGGTGGGAGCTTTCTTGTCTTGATAGAACTGGCGTCGGAGTTGGAGCGGAGTGGTCTGAACGCATGGATTCCGTATGGTTGGATTGCTCCCAGATACGTGGAAACTGGGTTCAGTGTGCGAGCCTTACTGCCAAGTAAGTGAGTTAACTTGGGGGCTATTCTCAGACGCTGATAGACTCTCGACGAACAGACCATGAAAGACAGAGAACATGGAGTTTTATCCATGCGTGTTTCCCGAAATGAGGATGGTGGTTAGGATCGGATCAGCCAATGGGTCGGCGAAATGATAACGATCTTTCGGGGAAAGAAAGAGAGTGAAAGAGTAGCCGGCTGCGAGGGCCGGGCCAGAGGCATGACCAGCTAGGGATCCTGGCGCCAATGAGCATTGGACCAGGGAGAAGGAAAGAGAGAGAATGACCGGCCGCAAAGGCTGTGGCTAGAAGCGTTACCAGCCAGGGGTGCTGGAGGTAATGAACATTGGACCATGTGCGTCCAGAGGTTTTATAGGGGTCGTCGTCGGAAGTTACGTTTTGGATATCTTGCTAAAAGAAGAGTTTTGTGCTTAATTTCTAACTAAAAGTATAGGGGGTACTACATGGCATAACATATATATGGATACGCATCGCTTTTTTGTACATATATCCAGTTAATATCTTATCAGTAAGAAGTAGAACAACTGAATCTCTCGTTGAATCTCGTTGGTGGATCCTATTCTCCCAGATACAAAAAATAACAGTTTCGTCAAATTTCGTCAATTTGTAACATAGCATGAAACTGATAAGAGATCACTTAGAGATGAAGGGTAGAGTTATGGCCATGAATAATGTAGGATGTCATTTTGGTTGTTAAGTATTGTTTGTCACGAAATAACAGATAGGAGAACGGAACAGGTTTTCTAGGGAAAGCTGATCAAAAGTTGGTTAATTAGACGAAAGACTCGTTCATCCAAATCGTTATCTGGTCCCAGTTCTCTTTTCGGAAGAGGATAATAACCAGCTGCCTATCATAGGTTAGTAATTAATGATTACTAGTATCAATATATCCAGGACTACAGGTCCTGATGAAATCAGATCGTCTTCCGATATTTTACCTGCGCATTTCAGTAATTGATGTTGCGGAGCCTATCTTTCAAATTAGGAGCGACTGATTTTTTTCAAAATGAAAATAGCCGTTCGATAACACTATCCATTATAGCAAAAGTGTTTTCTTTATATATATATATATATATATATATATATATATATATATATATATATATATATATATATATATATATATATATATGTATGTATATAGTAGATTGTGGATTCGCTACACAAACTTGCTCATGTTTCTGCCCTCTTTGGGCATCATCAGGCGATTCGCCTGATAAGGCCCAAAGAGAGCAGAAACATGAGCTAGTTTGTGTAGCAAATCCACCATCTACTATTTATTTCCAGCTCTACTCTAAAACAACTTAACTTCATGAGTAAAATGCTGTATGTATCGAGCACTCTATGAAATAAATCCATTGCATTTCAGAAGTGGCTTTGTATTATTGATATATTATTATTTTATGTTATACTACTAGCTTGATTTGTATCACACACATATATATATATATATATATATATATATATATATATATATATATATATATATATATATAACTTGCAATAGGTAAGCTATTTTGTGAGTGAATTGGATTTTTATCTGTTTTCTCTTTAATGAAGCATTTAATTTCCTGCGGTATCAAACAAACAAGAAAACATCCGTCCAACCTTCTGTCAAAAACCTCTGACTAGAATAGGTGTGTGTGATCTTGAACAATCGAATCACTATAGCCACACAAATGGTTTGCCCAACCAACTAACCAACCAGCCAAATGGGCTACAGATTCTTCTCTTTTGCTCGTATCTCCGTGTGCCTCCGGGCGCCCCATATCACATTTCGGGGTTACAACAGAATCGTCAATTTAGATGTGATTTTTTTTTATTTTTCGATTCTGAAAGTCAATTTTTAATTCAAAATTTTAAAAAAGATATCTCAATTGGCAATACTGGAATTGAAAACATTTTCAAATCTAAATATTGTTAGCACTGGACCGACAAATTCGAAAAAAAATACCAACTACATCATCAAGTACCATCATGAAAGTCCATTTTTTAAATTTTTTCCGAAAACAGATTTTTTTTGTGGTCTATATGGTCGTTTGGGACCATCAATGCCCAAATCTTGTCGTGGTATTTTTCAAAGATAATTTTAGATAGAAGATATATTTATTTTAGATAGTTTTAGATTTAGATTCTCGTACACGTGCGAGCTATAGCAATTCATTCATTTGAGATACGAATATTTCCTCTCATAATCATTAAACTCTGCTAAACTATACTTTATTCTTGATATTTTTCCTCTCTCTCTCTCTCTCTCTCTCTCTCTCTCTCTCTCTCTCTCTCATTCACTCATACACACACACGGAGATGCTTTCATACATTAGTAAAATCGGAAGCTGCTGTCACTTATGTTCTCGGTGTTACTTCTTGTTGTTGAATCTTGGTGGTGAAGTTTCGAAAGTGTGGAAGTATTTACAGAGTCTCTCTGGATCGAGGGTCACCGAGATTAGTCTTCTGTGAGAGACACGTTGTGTTCACCGTAAAAAAAAAAATCTTCAGAGGGTAACTTCAAAGTAGGATTGCCAGTTCATATGGTGTTTAAATTTTTTATTCTGGAAGTCGCTCTCAAATTTGAAAATTAAAAAAAAAACAACACATATTTGCAACACTGGATGTTAAAACATGACAAAATTGTTTTGTTATCTAAATATTGTCAACCCTGGATTCAAAAATTCGAAAAAAACAAAATCATCTAAATTAGCAACTCCGGACTTCAAAAAGTGAAAATTGTTTTTCTAATATTTCCATTATTATTCGGACTACCCTCATCTTGGTTGTTTTTCATACGACGTTTCGTTGTACTCTCGGGCCTTCATCAGGCAGGTGTGAGGAAGTAACGAACCGAACTCTTTATTTAACCAACAGGGGTATATAGACCGCACTCCTATCTTAGCAGTAGTTGTAATTTCGAATTATTATTGTCTCACACTGGGATCGAACCTGGAACCATTAGATTACTTGCAGTAATTCTGTCTGATTCTCTAATCACTACACTATGTGTCCATGTGGAGCCTTAAACCTCAGGTGGCAGTTTTTGTTATTGTTTTTTTTTAAATCTAATGCTGTCGGCAACCCTGCTTCTAGAGATATCGACTGAACTAAGAAAATATCTGTAGATGAACAACGTATAATACCACTGATATAACTCTTTCGTATATCCCAACACGGTATAGAAAAATATAACAAATCTTGATTCTGTATCCGTCGAGAGACATCTTCTCCCAAAATCCAAAACAATATTGGGACGACAAACATCATATATATAGTTCCTTGGGCCATAGCTAAACTTAAATGATGCCTGTTACAGAGCGATTAGTAAGCTGTTACATGAAATTTCAGCTCTTTAGCTCCACTGGCACGACATGAGCGTGCAATACATAAATACATAGCTAGTCAACTAGACTCACTTGAAAACAGAAGAAACTTATGTTGATAGTTTAGGTTGACGGTTTCTTATTATATATAACTATGCTTACCAATTTTTCATTTGGTAGATAATATGGAGTCAGTATCAATAGGTTGGTGCAAATATTATAGTTTTTCTGTATCAATTTTAAAGCAGTATATCTCTTGTAATAAAAGTTATAAATCAAAATAAGAACCCCCAGAATCTACACATTCTTGCCAACTAGAAACATCAAGATGATTGGAAAAGGCTCAAGCGCATGAACCTTTATTTCTTTCAACGAAGACTTGAAAGTTACTCCATAATCTATATCTGTAAAATCCTCAAGGACATGGCTTCAAATTTTACGTCGTAATTATATGTCCAAACCGCATAACATCATCCGAATTCCATGTGTATCCATACGATATCTCTGAAAGTACAGAACTGATTTCAATGAAATTTTGTGGAAGGCTGGATAATTTTTCAGCGGGTCCATGCTCAATAACTCCCCAGACAATGGCGTTAGCAGAGATATGCACTCTTTAAGAGGTTTCTATTACTCATCTTAAGCGCCATTCCCTTCTCCATTATTTAGTTTATTACCGGAAACTTCAGTTTTGATTTATTTCAATTTAATTCAATCTATTTCTCTATCTTCTATTAAATGTTCGAAATAGTAAGATCTTGAACGTAAAAAAAATCATTAAAAAAAAAGGCCCAAATAACATTTGCAATTTCGCCCAACGAAAAAGGACTTTTTCTGACTTCTTGGGGGCTTTATTAATAACGTCGAGATTCTCTAGAATCTAAATGCTTCTAGATATTATTTTCACTCTATTTTAGATGTTTTCCAATGGAAAATGCCAGTGATGTCATAAATATGATCTATTCAGATCATATTTATTCTTATATAGAACTGTTTTTCAAATGACTTTGAATTAAAACGCTAGGCTTTCTGACCATATTTACTTTTCAATGCAAATTTTCAAAATTTGACACTACGATTGTTCAATTATTGATTGTGATAGTGAGTCTAATTTTATCATTCATTCATTTATATAATAAAATGCCTCTGTGGGCATCTCCGTAGACAATTTACGTTAGAAATACGTATTCAACATAAACATATACATTAATTCAAGTCATGGAAATGTGTTAAACTTAATATTGAAAAAATCACAAGCTTATCAGTATAGACGAATATTTACCAGGCACATTTTTGTCAAAATCCCACAAGTAAGTTTTGCCTTATTTTCGTATGTAATAACAATGACAGATAACAAGTACAACAACCACACCAAAACCCAGTTATGCACAAATAACAGTGACACGGTGACGTACGCAAATATTGATGACGATTTCACATCCACTACTAAAACTCAGCACAGGTCGACTTGTTTTACCCAAGTTTGTAAATCCCATTTAAAGGAATTACTAATAAAGGAGTTGAAATGACTCGCGTCGTTTTCGAATAGTGTTGTATAGAAAAATGAATTCTGTTTTGTTTCCATTTTAGATTTTAATGAAGCAAGGAAGTTTGACCCTAGTGTAGCTTAGCTTGTTTGTTTTTTCTTCCTAAATGTTACGGTGTCAGGTTGGCTAAGATGAAGAGGACTGGTTGCAGGGTTTCTTATCTGGGATTTCACACGACCAACTACACTGTCTGAGCTAGAATGCTTCCCTGAGTAGGTGTTATTAAATTATTTCGTGACGTTTTTACGTACACAGTCATTTGAAAAATAACACCAACCAGGGATTAAAATAAATAAAGTGTTTTCTTTCAATAGTTACCAGGAATTGTGTATGTACAATAATATATAATGATGAACTTAAGCCAGAGGGAGAGAGAAGAGACTTCATGACGATATATATATATATATATATATATATATATATATATATATATATATATATATATATATATGCAAAGCTCTTCGAACATGGAATGGAGCACACCGATGCATGGGGAATCTATGCATTAATAGATATATCGCTTAAATTCAACTTTACTGACCGTCCAGTTCCGTGGTGCAGAGGGAGGATACCAGCCTCTGAAGCAAAGGTTTCGATCCTACCTCGTGGTACTGGACGGGATAATGGATAGTCTATAACTACACTGAAGAGTTGTAATACAACGAAGCAGCTGTCTGTGGATGACAAAATAATATATATATGATAACCCATGAACGTTGAGATATTTCAACGTCTGAGACGAGTTGGGGGGTACAGGAGGTGGATGAAGTATTGGTAGTTGATATTTTTCCTGAGAAAAGTCGAGAAAGTCCGTTAGGGAGCGGCTATAGATTGGGGTCGGTGGTTTGGGCTGTCTCAAGCGTGGGTTTCAGGTGGATTTCGCATTGTTTCAGTACATGATGATGATGATGATGATGATGATTGTCATCACCAGCCTTTTTGCGTCCATCGTTAGACATAGACCTTTCCCAAGATTCAGACCTCTATCGTAGGGAATCATGGAGCCAGTACTTTCTGATCTAATTCGTCACGCCATTTCATATTTTGTGGTCCCTACTTTCGCATGTGATCTCTTGGGATCCATATCATGAGTCCTGACAGTTGTCTGCTATACTTGCAACATGACCAGCCCATAGTCATTTAATTTTTCTTATGAATTCTATGATATCTCAGATTCCTGTTTTTCCTCTTGTATATTGCACTATCTTGTGATCTCTCCATGTTATGTTGAGCATGATTTTCTCTTGTGCACGTTGCATAGTTCTCAATTTGAGGGTAAGTCTTTTGGCTAGGTTCCATGTTTCAGCTCCATAGGTGACTGTCAGGAGAATGCATTGGTTGTATACTCTTCTTTTTATCACCTGCAGGATTTTCTTATTCTTCAAGATCGAGCTTGTCCTATCGAAGGCTTACCAGCCTGAAGTGATTCTTCGCTTGATTTCTTCTTCTTTTGAGGATTTCATGGAGATTCGCTGGCCGTCAAATCTCCTACTTGAAATTCTTGTCTCATATCACATGCCATTCAGTCAGTCTTCTAATTTTCGGGTCTCTATATGTCGTTTTGTGATTTCCTTTGTTTATTATTTTGATGTGGCCACCCATATTCTCCGATTTCGACCGTCGCTCCTGTGTTTTATCATTGTGGGTAAATATGTCAGTCACACGATATATGTTGGTCTCATGATATCATACAATACAATTCAGTCGTGTAATATCATACATGTCGGTCGTGTGCAACCGTCCCTTACAGCCGAATCGTTTGTGCCATTGGTATTTCGTCTATAATTCAGTTACTGCTTCTCCTATCAATTCATTCGACCTTTTTTCCTCTTACCCTTGTACCTACTATTACTAAATTCTTCTATATATTCAAACCGATCACTCCAAAAATTGCCCAATTAATTTATTTCTATCTCTGATGATATAAATTTACTGAAGCCATTTCCAAAAAAATTCTATACGTGTATTATTTTTTTACGTAAGATGGTAGACAATTCCACGATTCCAAAATTCTTTGCAAGAAAAAATCAATTAGTTTTTACGATTTGATAGAAAAAGAATTTAGTAAAAATTCGAAAAGGATGGGATTTCTCTCGAGCTGTTTCTTATTTAAACGGTATGAAAACAACCAGTCAAACAATCGAACAAACGAAATATATGAAAGAAGAAAAAAAGCCAAAAAAATGAACAGAAAGGGGGAGGTTTCGGATTCCAGCAGCGCTGAGAATTTCTGCTTGTTTGTAAAGCGTTCTGGTTGATGCTTCAAAGCCAGAACTCACAGTCGGCAATTTCCTCCAATAACCACAGAAGAAGAAAAAAGAAAGAATAAAGAGAAAATCATATTCTTCAGACCAAGAATATACAACCTACAATTTACATTATTCATTTGACTCCACATATAAAACGAATCATATTCAACTTATTTCTGAGCCAAGAAAAATCACATTGTGATTCATTGATCCAATAACATGAAAGAATTCTTTTTTGCTTACAGAGCTTTCTTGGAGCCGGAAGAAACCACTTCTCACATCATGGCAAATAGGAGACACAAGTCTCTGTGACCGTTTGGTACACACTGACGCATGCGCAAAAGACGAGTGCCATCACCCACAAATGATTATGTGATGTTAATACCCATAAAAATGTCTTTGAAGTTGAATGCATCCTATTTGCGAATCTTTGGAAATTGCTAGGCATTTCCACGTCAACACCACTCAAAGATGGAGTAAGAGTGTCTGATTCAATGCTCATGAATTATGAATGGGAGATCGAACAAGATGTACAACTCAAGGATGAATAGCAGTGAACAATAGTTCCTTAGGATACCACCCATACACGCACATACAATGAGGATCGACTTTGAGCCAATTGGACCAATTGTTCCCAATTTAGCCCAACACTTAGATACATTTTAATCTTCTTAAATGCATACAACAAAACATTGCAAAATACACCTAACATCACATTTCAGGTTTTACAGAGAACAACTAATTTGAATTTCTTCTGAATTCTCAGATAATCAATTGCGCTTGTTTATACGATTCAAGTTTCGAGCATAAAAAATTATTTCTGTGAAATTTTCAAGCGCACATTTTGATTGCTTACCGTTGTACCACAGAGATAAAAAGTTCATTATAAAGTTTATTCATATTTCTAATCAGGGGGTCTGCAAAAACGTTTCCTATTGGGCCCAGTTGCTCCTGAAGCTGACCTCGCACATACACATGTATTTCTATGAAAAAAGTATATATATATGACGTAAAAATCACTAACACATATATGACATATCTTTATATCATATACACACACACATATATATTTCCATCACACTCTCATACGTTTATATATATATATGACATGTACATAACTCATACACACACACATATATATGACATGTATATAAATCACACACACATATGGCATATATATAAATAGTATACACACATATATGTGACATATAGATCACAACACATACACACAAATATATATGACTTGTTTATAAATCACTCACGCATATATATACAACATACATAAATCACGACACACACACACTTAAATTTATATATATATATATATATATATATATATATATATATATATATATATATATATATATGAAATGAAAATAAATCCCACCCACGCAAATATGACATTAACAAATCAAACACATAGATAATTAAATTAATAGCCCAATTTTCAAAAATCAATTCTTATGAAATAATTCTATAACGTCCATCAATCAGTTTGAAAAACGTGATGACCGGTAAAAAAGAAACGAAATAAAGTAGTGCGTTTGCCCAAAAGGAAAAACAAATACACACACACACATATATATATATATATATATATATATATATATATATATATATATATATATATATATGTATATATATATATATATATATATATATATATATATATATATATATATATATATATATATATCTTCTTATTAATTCAAATTGTCTTTTTATTTTCTGTGATTCATTATGGGTATTTTTCTCAACTCTAAACAACGCGGTTTTGATAGTTGTACATCGAGGATTAATAAACCACACACATCAAAGGTTTACTGTACCTCTTTCGACGGTGTTAACAGTAGAAAAACAATTATAAATGGACTACAGCTATTCGTGTTCGGGCAATGGAGTTAAAAATTATTAATCAAGTCTGTGAAAATGATTTCTTTGTTTTTCTAAAGCAACGTCTGGCATATTTTACAAATTGATAAGGTTTGCTGTTTTAATTTCACTTATCAGCAACTCCTGCGTTGCTCACAGTAGCCGCCAACAAGTTACTTAAACAAAGATAAGAAAAGGTGCGCCTGAAGTATTTGTATATATGGCATAACACATGGCTGTAAGGTTGGGCCAAGCATTAATAGGTGGCGTGATATGATCACTATCAGCAAGTGTACTTTACACACCTGAATGCTGAAGCGTTTAATCTGAGATAGAACAAACAGAGTTATCTCATCTTGTTTACGAAGAGGTCTGCGCGTGCTTTTGAAAATAGAATAACTTATTTTAACTCCAGGAAGTGCCGTTGGCCGTACGGTTGACAGCGCGGAAAATGGACTGAACGAACTGAGTTCGAACACCCACTGAGACTAATGCTACCGGAAATGGCATGAATCCAATTCCTCCTCACCCCAGCTATAGGTAGAATAGTGTATAAGAAATGAGTGACGCCACTTCGGGTGCTTGTAGTCTCCAAGTCTATTTCACATGAAACTCCGAAGAACTCATGTGAAAGCTGGACAGGGAACGGCTTGATGCCATGACTAGCGTTTGGACACTTACTATTTCACCTCTGCCAACGAAGTCATTCAGTCTGTCCACACGATACCCCTAAAAGTTCTTAATGATTTCCAATAAAATTTTGTGGAAAGCTGGGTCATGGGCTAAACAAGAAGTGATTAATTTCTGAGGCGGATTCAAGGTCTTTTTCCTTTGTTTGAGTTAATGTACGTCGTTGGCAAAGTTATGCATTCGCCGAGTGCTTTCTAATTTTACAAGTGTTGCTATTATTTTTTCTGGCCACAGCTATTTTTTTTTTGTGGCTTTGTACAGCCGAAGTCCATCCCTTTCTTTGAGTATATTACACCCGAAGAAAGACGTAAAATTGATTTACCGAAACAATGTGGGAATTGTCCGAAAAATAATGACTCTTCTAAAAATTGAAGATGATATCTATCAATGGTTCTCAAAAAATGCACCCGGGAGTATTGGTGCATCTTTAGTAGTAGCACCATAAAGCACCGAGGAGCAAAAAATATCCATACATAAAATAGGGTGTGAATGTTAAATATGCAATTCACCCATGCAGAATTCATAAATTACCCATTCATAATTCAAGATGTAAACAAACCAATTCGTCAAGCAGCATAAAGTGCTCGTTTTTCTCATTTCTATAATTGACCGCAGACAATCTGCATATTTGAGGCATGGTAAGCACTCTTGCATGTCAACACTGCCGAAAGAGGGACCCCCTAGAGCGTATCCTCGGTTGCTGGCCGTGGGTATCGGGGGGCGGCGGCACTGCTGGCACCATGGCTTACAGTCTTTAGCGGGAACAATTAGTGTGGTTATTCACCACAGTAAGAAATAGCTTGCCCACTAACAGTCTATCACTCCCATCAAAGCTGGGGAAAATACGCGACGTCAGACGAGCTCATTGAGGGAAGGGAGGGACTTCTAGCAACCGCTCGTTTCTGGTAGCTCAGAGTCGACCTGAGGAGGCTGCTCAAGTTCCCGGAAAGCATTGCAACCACTCTGCTCCGCCTAGATATGGTGCTTACATCAGAGTCAACAAAGCAAGTTGTATTGCTGACTGTCCCCCAGGAGGACAGAATCGAGGGGGCGAACGGAAGCTAGAGGGCCAAATATGCCGAGTTCCTATCTGAGTGCGGAAATAATGACTAGAAAACCCGGTGTGAGCCGATTGAAATTGAGTACCTGGGTTTCGCTGGTTATTCATTGCAGCAGACAATTAAACTCTCTGGAGTGGGGGCAGACAGAGCAAAAAAGCCATTCGGGGAGAGGGTCCATGGACGAGTATACCACTAAGACACAAGTGGGGGAACTGATCACCCCCAGGCGATGGTGTCCAATAATCAAACACCTGAAATAGCTCATGACTCGGGTTTATTGCTGAATATGTGTCCTAATACAACCAGGAATTCTAGAAAAAAAAAAACAAGATTTAAATTCAGGCCACTTATTGTTTTGTATTTTTTCTTCATTGGTGCCTATTAAATAGATTATTTTGTGCTTTTAATTTACTCTTTTATGAATTAGGGGAAATTCTATTAAAAAAAACCACTTAGCATTGGTGCATCTATTTCTTTGTATGTCTTTAAAAATTGCCAATGTGTGGATATGAGACCCCAAAAAATTACCATTTAAAAAAAACAACACAAACACACACGCAGTCACACACGCAGTTGATTGCAACTGATCAAACATTATAACTAATCATTTATTTAATACTATATGTATTATGTGATACATTTTTTGATAATCATTTAATAATTATTACTATATTCTTGTCATACCTCGTAACCGACGTGATTTCTCGGGATAGTACAGGAAAATATAACTCTAGTCAAAAAGAGCCTCCGCCATGACTCGACTCTATTATGAGATGGACAAATTTCTAAGAAAAAAAAAAAAAAGAAACGTACTACTCATGCAAATTCAAGTGCAACTAATTCTCCCGCTAAGAATGTTAAGAATTGGCCTAATCGCGAAAACGATGAAAGTTGTCCATACTTTGGTTTTTCTTGGACTGGAGATGAAATGTAGAAAAACCGTTACCACTGTGTTTGCAAGGCAATGAAGATGTAAAAGAGATCAGTAAAATCTCACTCAAACGATAGCAGGTGTGTTTTGGAAATGTCTACTCATATAGAGAAAAATGTATGCCGTAATTAGCTTCAACGAGAGGAGAATATATTTTTCATATTTTGAATAACTACCTTATAAAATTGAACTTACATGGAAGTGGGGTGTTTGGATTTTCATCAGCGGCGCTCCTTCAGTTGTAGGTTCTATCAAGGGTCTTGTAACCCTTTAAAAAGAGCAAAATCCGGATGTTATTACAACACACTGCTCTTTACATGAAATGCCTCAATGGCAGAAACACCGGAGATAAATTGAAGGGAGTTTTAGATCAAGTTACCGAAATGGTAAATTTTATTAAAACCAGACCTGTAAAAACTCGTTTATTCAAGCGGCTTTGTATTGATGTAGATTCGCAACACAGGGTTTACTTTTACGTACCGACGTGGTTGCCAAGAGAGAAAGTGCTGGACCGTGTATATGAAACCCGACAATAATTGCTTCCTCTTTTCGAAGAAGTTAATCAGAAAATACTTTTGTAAATTTCTACAATATGAATTTGGATTACCAAGTTAGAATACTCGATTGATATATTTCAGCACCTTAATAGCTTTAACTATTCAAGGTGTTAATGGAAATACTCTCTCATTTAACGACAAAATAAAAACGTTCTATAAAAAATACAGATCAGGAGAAGAAAGGCTTGAGACGGTAGTTTGGAAATTTTCCTTTGATAATTGAAAGTCGTTTGGATGATATGAGCCCTATCATTGTGGAACATTTCACAGCACTTGAAGATGAATTGAGTCGTTACTTTCTATTGATATTTTGACCCAAATTTTGGTTCAAGACTTTTCGTATTATTTATGGTACGGCATGTAGTGGGTTTGCTCAAACATCTTTTTCATACTTGGACTTTTAAACATTTTTCCACTTTCTACGTGAGGTGCATTATAGGACAACAAATCTCCTTGAAATCCTCGGAAGAAAAATAAATAAATAAGAATCAAATCTAGGTTAACAAGCTTTCGATAGAGCAAGCTCAATCTCAAGAACTAAAAAATCCCATTATTCCTAAAACGAAAGATATACGACCAATGCGTCCTGCCGTCAATCACCTACGGAGCTGAAACATGGAATACAACCAAAGAATTGGCCAGCAAACAGAAAACCATTCAATGTGCACTGGAGAGAATCATGCTTAACATCACTTGAAGAGACCATAAAAAAACACAGTATAGTAGAAAAAAAAGGGGTAAGAGATATTGAATCCATTTAAAAATTCAAATGGAAATGAATTGGTTATGTAGCAAGAATGTCAGGCAACCGCTGGACATTACGACTCACAAATGTCAATTCCAATTAATCATACGTGAAATTGTGGCCTGCAAAATATAATATGGCGTGACGAATTAGCACAAGTTCAGAAAGTACAGGCCCATGATAGAGGGGTCTGTCGGATCTAAGGGAAGATTTATGTCTTACTATGGACGCTAAAAGGCTGCTGCTGCTGCTGCTCCTGCTGCTGATGATGCTGATGATCTATTCAGTAGAAAGCGTGTTGTATTTTCACAGTTCGATCAAAATCTATAACTCCAGTAATCCCCAGTACCAGCACCGTGGTCATACCAGTTGAATTTTGCTAACCGTCTCATAATATATATACTATTTTATTGTATACTTTTATCAGCCACCACCCTGGAGAACAATGTCTTCAGTCGCCCGTCATCCATCTGCTTGTGCCGACAAGGGTGTCACAGGGTTATTCAAGGTGATCACCTATCCATATAAGCTTATATGCAAATTTCTTCTTTTTGTTTGCGCTTGCACATCTCATTAATTAATCTTCCTACCTATTATGACATGAATTAAATTCTCCCGATAGTCACCTATGGAGCTGAAACATGGAACCTAACCAAATGATTGACCCTCAAACTGTGTACCATGCAACATGCACATGAAAAAATCATGCTCCATCGAACGTGGCACAGAGAAAAAGACCGGCGTCCGAAATACCATGAAAACTGTTTAAAAACTCAAATGGCAGTGGGCTGGACATGTTGCAAGAATGTCAGACAACCACTGGACATCAGCACTCCTAACGTGGATCCACAGAGATCATATGTGAAACTGTGGCTGACAGGAAGTAAGATGGTGTGACGAGCTAAATAAATTCAGAAAGTACTGGCTCCGCGATGCCCATGATAGAGAGGTCTGATGAATCTCAGGGAAGGTCTATGTCAAACGCCGGACGCTAACAGACTGATGATGATGAGGATGATGATGATGTCACGGTACATCTGAAAAATTCTGTTTTGTTTGTTAGTACTATTAACGATGATATTTCTATTTTGATTGTTACTACTAACAACATCACAAATAAACAAAGAACAGCATTCCATTGTTTCAAGATCGAACGCCCTAAAGATTTTCATGAAACTAGATGCACTTTTAGCCAGGGCGTGCCCCATTAGAGCTGAAATCATCAACGATCGCATTTTGAATAATCGATGTAAAATATCCGACGTTTGAAAAACGTTCCGCTTTTTTTTATCATCCTTTCGGAACTTAGGGGATGTATACATCCATGAACGTTAAATACACTGTCTGTTGAATGCAAACTGTTTTTTAATTTCATTCGTTCATTTGATTATTTATGTATACCTTGATCATTATCATTTCTAGGAATCTTTATGTCTAATCTACGATATATTAAAATTTCAGCTTGCTAGGTCTGTTCTGAAACAAACCAGAGCTAAATTCATTAAATAATGTTAGCAGTTAACTTCCGCTAAATTTTTACATCCCTGTACACAGAGAGAGAGAGAGAGAGAGAGAGAGAGAGGGGGGGGGGAGAAATGGTAAAGTGTCTCTGTGGTATTAAGAAAGCAATTGTTGAAACTCATGCACTTCGTTGAAGGAACGGATGAAATGATTGTATTACAAAAGGTTGAAAGGGAAATAAAAGATCTTATCAAGTAAAGCGTTGTGATCCCGGAGCCACTATTGTCTGGGGTCCAGGGTTGTCGCCAGGAAGTAAAAAAAAAAGCTCCCATCAAAATCCTGTTATGCAGAGAAATGGTTAATGTTATAATTAGCAACCTGAAATTTAAAAAAAAATAATCCTCTGAATCTAACAGCACGACAAAAGGAAGAAACCAAGATCCTTTTTCATCCCTTAGTCGGGGTGGGGGAAACTTTGTCTTGTGTAATGTCGAGATCAGTCTCCTCCTTAGGAGGCTCACTTTAACGGCACCTTAACTTGCTTACGGCACTGATTATTCCTGTACGGTCACCCATCTAAGTACAGATCAGGTTCGATGTTGCTCAACTTCGGTGATCGTATAAACCAAAATGATCAGGTCACAACAGCTCCCTTACTGAAACGCTGCTCACAACAGTTCATAACTAGAAAGCATTCATAGAGCAAATACCTCTACCAACGCCAAGGTCACAATAAACCTGATGAAAATCAGCTCATATATAGCTACGATGAAGGGGAATATGCCGTGTGTTTCTCGATATTCAATAATTCGTACTATTGCCTTAATACAAGTGGTGTAAAAAGAAACTCCCTATACGTCAGGTGATGAGCCATTTTGGACCCTTTTCTTCACTGATACCTAGAATCACAAATCATAGACTAAATTCTTCCACTCTTAAGACCAAATGAGATCTGTTTTACGAGAATAGAGTATTATTTACTAAAATTAAACATACCTTCTGATAGGAAGTTAGTTCTCACCCAACCTGTACATGAAATAAATCTCTCGATCAAAAAAATCATGAATCTGTCCCTAAATTGAATTCCTTGGCCCATGGCCCACCCGTTAATGGCATTGAGACTCATTGAGAATTTCTTTTGAGATATTCTCTGAACAAACATGGGTGAATCCATAAATGTATGAAAAAAATGAAAACAAGATTCTGGGGATGCCACAAAATGGATCAATTCTTATCTCCATTGCCTACCTTTCTCTATAAAACCACTGAAATTCACGGAGAACTTTTGGAGATATCGTCCTGAAAGACACCATTAGGCACAAATAACTCTTGCAACTTTGCATAGGTGAATGATACTAAAACACCTGACAGCCAACATTAAAGAAAGAAACAATAGTTTCATCGAATATGATGAATAATTTATTGAGCCATTTGAAGAATACAAAGGGAAAACATTCGTGCTTATCGATCCGCTCGTATCCAACGAAAATATCAACGTTAAAAGATCCAATAACAGGAAAGCCATAATTCTTGCTTGTACAGAATTTACGACCACTAAACATCAAGAATTCAATAGAGCTGACATGTTATCATCAGACGATTGTGTGGAAAAGCTTATCGATTCAATCACTCTGATAAAGTATTTACCGTTTAGTTGTTTCTGCCATTGCTTTTTTTATACGAAGACGAAATTTCGTATGTAACAACCCATTTAAACACCTGACAACCAATATAGAGATACAATAACAACCTTCACGAGGCCAACGTATTTTGGCAGAGTGCTGTATAGAGGATGATCAATTAAAAATCGGGGAAAAAAGCGGTGATCAATGAATAAGTTACTTCTCTCTCCTTATGTTGGATCATTGAAAAGTTCGAATTTTCAAAAATCTACTGTGAATGCAGCCAGACACAAAGCAGGGAATAAATTTAGCATAACCAAAAATTGAAAATTGTAGCCCTCACTAAAAAATTATTGGGGGGAGGGGGTATAAAATCATTTTGGTTGATTGTTTCTAACTGTCACCAAGCTGTAAACATGGGTTTTTTCTTGGTCTGGCTGGCTGTGTGTGTGTGTGTGTGTGTATGTGTGTGTGTGTGTGTGTGTGTGTGTGTTTGTGTGTACCAGGCTGCGTCGATGGAGCTAGAGGGTAGAATATTTAAATATTTCCCCCTTATTATGTCTACAAAAAAATGATATTTTTCTTCTAAATTTTCTCCAAAATAGGTTTTTAGAGAGGAAGTTCAAATTGCAATGAAAGTTTATGCAAAACTGATCCCTTTGTTTGTGTCCGGTTGCATCCACGTTCGTTTTGTTTTGGGGGGAAAATTCTGACTTTTTTTCGATTTCTCAATAAAGGACGATAGAAGTAAATTATTCATCGATCACCCTTTTTTCTAAATTTTCAATTGGTCACCATCACTCCAACGCGACATGCTACCCAAAGACGTCGGTCACGAGACAGCCTCTATTGAGAAACTAACCAGTGAACTTTTTTATTGATTTACTTTCCATTTGAAATGGACTCCTCAGTCGATGGATGATAAGGATCTTTTTGTTTTATCCTTTGTTTCAGCAAAAAGGGGAAAGGCCAATGACAGAACCGTTACCATTCTTTCGAAATGGGTAAATCGATTGGCGATTGTTACCTTTCCCGCGTTAAGGTAACAGTCGCCAATCGATTGCCTTCCCATGTTATTTCCAGTGGATGGCAATAGATCGATAGGCATGAACGTGTTCCCCTTGCATTCTACAAATCAGTCAATATATTATTCATCACATGCGATGAAACTGTTAGAAACAGTCAACCAAAACTGTCACCAAAACTACCAACATAGGTTTCTTCAGATTACAAGTTGGTCAGTCTGCCTGTCTGTATGGTGATGTATGTATTTGTCACGTGTATAGGTCGCACCAGAGTTTAAAAAATTGAAAATCTAATTGTTCACTCCTTATTATGTCTAGGAAAAACGTTATTTTGTTTTTTGAAAATCTTTCAACCCCTAAAAGGTTTTTTAGGGGGTGGAGTCCGGTAGTTTTCAGAAAAAAAAAATTTTTCTACACATAATTTTTTAAAAGTTTTTTCTTTTCTTTTTGAAAATTTTGAGCGGGGAAATTAAAAAAAAAACAATACAAAGTTTTTTGTCGGTATAATAAATAATTAATAAGAATTAATAATTAGTAAATTTTCATGACCTCTACTCCCAATTCAGTCTGTACGTAAGATACGTACATAGCAAGACAGATAGACAGACTAGCTAAAGAACTGAAGAAACCTATGTTGACAGTCTTGATGACAGTTTTGGTTGATGGTTTATTATACCGTTTGCCACGACGGAAGTGAACGTTTACAGATCATTGTATCTGCGCATGCACCCTAAAGAATAATTTGACTCGATGGTAATATCAGGAGGATGAGGAAGAACAAGCAGTCTTTCTCAAGTCAATTGATGTTCAAAAATGGCCCTTTTTTGGCATTTTTTGCCATTTTGGCATTTTTTGCCATTTTTGGCATTTTTTGTATTCAAAATATGCGGACCTCAGGGATGCTGTTCTATCATCATAGCAGCTAGTAAAAATGGTAGGAATAGATGTTCTTTTAATGACATCACACTTCCTCTTCTGATATAATAACAGGTATTAAAAAAAACAACAATACCCCTACAATCCTATTTCTGTTGTTCAACGTAAGCAGAACTGACCGACCGATCGAGACGTGTCTTATAGAGGTACGATTGGATATATCTAAAAAAGGAATTTATTGGGCCTATTCAGTGACTGAGGTAGTTGTGTATTCTCTGCCGATGTTAGTGGTCGATGTTAAAGCCCTAATAGAGGCCAGTTGAATATTAGTTCTTGAAGTGGGCAGACTCTCCCAAGTTGAACGATTGGCGTAACGCAATCTTCCCACACCATTTTGGCATTTGTGCTGTACTCAAATGATTTCAATAAATCAACGTATATAAAATACAATATGTATGTATGTATGTCGCTCTCTCTCGCACTCTCGCTCTCTCTCTCTCTCTCTCTCTCTCTCTATATATATATATATATATATATATATATATATATGTGAAATCAGAGAGATACTCCCCGATTTTATGCAATTATGATAATTCCCTGTTTTGGTTTAAAACTTGGCTAAAATATAGAGTGCTTAAAAAGTATCAAATCATGACATTTAGACCATACTATTTTTAATCTTAGAATATTTTTTCGAAAGAAAGTCATATTACACACCTAAGCACACGCAAATATATATACATATATTCTTGTCTCGTTTATTCTCGGTCTATATCTGCTCTATTTGTTTCTTTCAACGCCACTGTTGTGTATCAAATTACAAATCGCATTATCTTATATTGAAACTTTCATTTGAAATGATTTCCCGTCACTACATGGTTAATATATCATTTGGGCTAAACAACGAGAATAAACAACAATAAAAATGGGGCTGCTGCAGGAATCGATCCTGCGACAAATAGGATCGACACTTCTACATAGCGTTGCTACTATCATAGGACTAAACAGCCTCTGGTAATGCAACGTCCCGAAAACTGTTTTCACTCCAATATATTAGACGTGTAGTGATGGGAGATGATTTTAAATAAGAGTTTCAATATAATATAACTCATAATTATATATATATGTAATCATATATATATATATATATATATATATATATATATATATATATATATATATATATATATATATATATATATATATATAAAGAGAGAGAGATACATACAAACACATTAATATATAGAGATACATACATATATATACATATATATGTGTGTACACACACATATACACACACACACATGCACATATATACACACACACACACACATATATATATATATAAAGAGAGAGAGATACATACAAACACATTAATATATAGAGATACATACATATATATACATATATATGTGTGTACACACACATATACACACACACATGCACATATATATATATACACACACACACACACACACACACATATATATATATGTATATATATATATATAGAGAGAGAGAGAGAGAGAAACATATGTTATTAATAAATGGATACATGATCCGAAAAAATGATTATAAAGTGCATTAAATTATAATTTAATGCAGACACTCATTTGAAATGATATCTTGTTATTACGCGGGGGATGTATCATTTAGACAAATTTTTTCCATAGTTCATTCTACATTGTGTAGGCCCAATACATTTACCGTTTAATAACGGTAGATCATTTCAAACATGGTTTCAATATGATATAATGCAGTTTATCATCATGGATACTTATATATATATATATATATATATATATATATATATATATATATATATATATATATATATATATATATATATATATATGTATATATTTAGTGCGTATGTAAGTCTTTCAATTTGTAAACCGATACTACACTGTGATCCATATTCACTCCCTTCCCCTCGAGAGCAAGATATGACGCAAGGTTGGTTCTATGTGGGCTTCCGCGCGGAAAGCTTGAAAAATTGCTCCAGTCCTCGCAACTGGTGTTTCGAAGGCGTCAAGGCAAGCCCAACCCTTGCCTTTTAGTGCAATGGGAAGGTGCTGCCCTTGGGCTTGCTGATCCCTGATACTGAGCAAAGTTTTTTGGGGAGGCCACAGACTAATCCCAGGTCTCATGCGCTTAGCAATACTGAGCCCCAGTAGGTCATCATCGATCACTGTATTGCATCAGCGCAAACATAACAAAGAGATGCAGGTACAAGTGCTGATCCATACGTAATTTTTTACGGATACGATAGTAAATTGTAGTATATCGGTACAAACTAAATGGTAGATAAACTGCTTCAACATTTTACATATATATATATATATATATATATATATATATATATATATATATATATTGTGTCAACCACAGACAGCTGTTTCGATGTGTTACATCTCTTCGGTGTGGCTATAGACTTTCACATATTATCCGATCCAGTGCAATATATATATATATATATATATATATATATATATATATATATATATATATATATATATATATATATATATAAACTCAAAGCTGAAATGATGGATAGAGGAAGGAAGGAAGAGGGGGAGACAGATTCTATTATTGCATCATCAATCAACGAAACGAAAAAGTAAGAAAAGAGAAAAAAAACACAGAAAGAGAAAATTGTAAGCTATGTACGCTAGATTGGATTACCTGATGTCACTAAACAGACAATTTTAATTACAATTTATCACCCTTTCTTTTCTTTCTTTAATCTTTACCATAATTCTTTTCCTTCTATACTCTTCTCAGCCCTAACCTTCCTTAGTAAAACTTGAAATTTTGCCACCATCCTAAATGGACAGAAACCTTTTTAGAATTAGGCTCAGTGGCTGAAATAGTTGCCTGTTTGGCCCTGAAGTAGTCAGTCGTTTTATATTTTCAGATTTCTTAGAATGACATTTTGACATTTTTGTTTCATTTCTGTCAAATCCATATGGCCAAAAATGTAGCATAGAAGTTATTCTATCAGACTCGAAACCAGTAAGAATTATGATGGAACTGGCTGAAAAACTGCCTTACGGGTGGGGTCTCCCAGCTACACGTTTTTCCAAACATAAAAAAAAATTTGGTATGTATTAGATTCGCGAATAGATTCGCTGAACAAACGTGTTTTTTAGCGAATCCATTATTTCATCGTATCTAAAGCTCTATTTCAACTCAACTTCATCAAATAAACACACCATACATCGGATATTGAATTATTGATTTGTACATTGGAGTATACATATATATATATATATATATATATATATATATATATAAGTTTTTCACTCTCCTTCTCTCTCTCTCTCTCTCTGTCTCTCTCTGTCTTTATCTATCTATCTATCTATCTATCTATCTATATATATATATATATATATATATGGCGGGTCCTTGGTCCTCAGTAAAGATCGTAAATGTTTTGTAATTCAAAAGAATGAACATAAAAAAGTTGGTGGCTATAGCTGAAGCTGTTTGTGAGTTATACGGTAACAGATAGACGGACCTAAATTTGGGGGATTATGTAAGATGATCTCATTTTACAAAGATTTCGATGAAAAATGATGAAAATAAAAAGTAGTTACCATCTATTTGTAACACTCTGTATTAGATAACTAGTAACTGTTACTAATTTCAAATATTTAATGTCATACTCTCTTTTTTCTCCTATGGTGCGATATGTATTTTTCAGTTTGGGAGAGATGATACTCAAGCAGTCTTCTGAACTGGGAGCATTAACTATCATTTAGTATTTTTTTTCATTCAATCAAAAGATATTTAGTTGAATTGAACAAGCGTAGCCACCAAAGATGGCGAAGAGTTCAATCATTTTTTTTTTTTTTTATATGTGCTCATGTTTATGTCTTGGTGTTCGTGATTTTGTGTTCTAGTGCTCTTGGCCATACTGCTTTGTCGACAGACTTGAAAACTGGCATTCATATTAGACGTCTCCTAATATTTTTCTTTATTTTTAGAAATAAAGCTTTTTTGACCTTTTTGGGCCTTAATCTGGTGGGTTTATCAATGACGTCTAGATTTTCCATTATCTAGATATTTCTGGATGTTTTTTCTATGACTTCAAAGTTTTACGCAATGTTTGTTCAATTATTTCCTTCAAAGTCACATTGCAGGAAAGGGATATATATATCAAATAGTAGGTTTGATTATGTCAATTAAGAATATATGATAAAAATCATAACTTAATTAAATATAGTTGCATATTTGATTTATTCAAAGTTGAATTTAGATTTGAATATAAGATGTAATGAAATTTAATTGTACATTAGATTTGAGTTTAAATTGTGATAGGCTAAGCAGATCAATCTTAATTTTTTTTGTAAAATTATTCCAATCAGAATTGCAATTTTTTGGCGATCGAATTTAATCCATATCTAGGATTTGTTCAAGACGGAACATAGAGGTATTCCAATTTGGAGCCTCTTGTACTTAATGAACAGACTTTTTTCGTTTGTCTAAAATACTCTTGACGACAAAGCGGGAATACGTACCTTATTTAATGAGCCATGTACAACCAAACATTTTTGCAATATCTTAATAAAGAGTTAAGAAGTTTTTATTTCGGAATTGCATCATCATTATATGTTATCTAGTTTTTTTGTGGTTGGTGGAGGATTTATTCTGACAGTCGTAGATTCCATATAAAAGGGTACCAGATTTAAGAAACGTTTAATGTTTCGTGTGACTCAGAACATGTTTATCCATCGATGCCATATTTCCGTTATATATTATCATTCGGTTCATTTACCATGAACGCAAATCTTTCTCGTTGCTCAAAATGTGTACGTGACCATTATCTGCTATAACCGCGTTGTTCTTGAGGTTAGGTTTTTATGGTGACATTTTTCACCACTAATTGTTCCTTTACGGAAGTCAATGCAGTTGAGATTTCCGTAGATCTTAATCATTTCAAAGATAAAACAAAATTGTCAACAGTCAACGTGTTGTCATTATTATCTGCGTAGATGTTTCCTCATACTTGCTTCTAGCAGACGATAACGTATAGACTCATGTAAAAGTCGAATTAATGTAATATAATCTTTTTTTTTTAAGCCATGGACATTTACTCTTGGCCAGGACTAACGAGAAAAAAAACCTATGTCCCATTTAATGCCCCTTTTCAGGGATCTTGGAAGAGAGGAACAAAGTTTTCATTGAATATTTCGAGATGTGAAATAAGTGTTCTACTGACCTTAGTCGAATAGCGGAGCCTGTGCTAGAAAAATAGTATTTACGTTGACAATGCTGGTTTGTATCTTCTCACAAAAACAAGATACTTATCAAATCTTGTTTTGTCTATTTAGAAAATAAGAGTTTGAGAATACACTTCTTTCATCTGGAGATTTTGGCATAAATTTTATCTTCTGTTAAATTTTCCCTGAGACGGTAAACCATCTTGGCACTTTATTAATGATTTCATCCGGGAAACGAGATTTAGCGAGGAACCCAGTTATCAAGCTTTCAACTGATAAGATATTCACTGTATTAGTCAACGTATATATAAAGGAGAGACAATGTGTGTCCATACATATGCATATCATCACTAATTTGCTCCGTTTATTCGGACCAAGCAGCAGCGGTACCGAATTACCATTTTTCAATAAAATCTGAATTACTGAAAATCTATTTAAATCAAGTGGAGTCCACTATGTATATATTTTATATATAACTCTTTTCTGTGAGTGCACCAGAGAGAGGAATGTCATGCAAGGTTTTAACGGGTGGAGGGATACGCGTACTAGTGGGCAAAAACAGAAATTGCTCAGTCCCTCCTTGTAGTGTAATGAGGAGGTGCTGCCCGGGTTTAGAATCCCCGGGGCCAGGCTTGCATTGTTTATGTCGCTTTCTACCCGAAAACGGGAACGCGATAGTGGAACAGATACTATATTAGAATCCAGTCCGACGGTCGAGTCGGCAGAGCTGACAGGGAGCAACACTTACCAAAGTGCATAGGTAATTCAGTTACAGAAAACATCGTCGTTTTTTCAGGACACCTACACGACCTCCAACTAATGCTGAATGAACTGAATGAAGAGAGCAAGAGAGTCGGCCTTCCCATGAACTTCTAAAAAAAAGAGATCATGTGCAAAAATTACATTGGAAGCAAACACACAACGATCAAAATCGAAAATATAGAACTGGAGAAAGTAGACCACTACATCTACCAAGGACATCGAATCTTCATTGAATTCCCAAAAAAGATCACAAGATAGCACAGTATATCAGGGAAAAACAGGAGTCCAAGACATCATAGAATCAATTAAAAACTCAAATGGTGATGGGCTGGTCATGTTGCAAGAAATGCAGACAACCGATGGACATCATGACTCACAACATGGATCCTCAGATATCACATGCGAAAGCGTGGCCGAAAGAATGCGAGATGGAGAGACGAACTAGACAATTTCAGAAAGAATTGGCTCTGCGATGCCCATGAAAGAGGGATCGGTCGAATCCTGGGGAAAGTCTATGTCTAACGATGGACGATAAAAGACTGATGATGATGATGATGATGACGCTTTGCCATTTGCAGGTTTTCCATTTGCAGTTTCGATAATTTACGTTTCTGTTATGAATAATTTCATGGGAACATTTTGGGGAGTTCCTTGGTGTACCACAAAATGAAAACCGCATCATAGAAAATACGCTGTACAGTATGAACAAAACATAAAACGTTTACGAAGTCATGAATGTATACAACTATTACCTCGGACCTTTAACAAGAAGTGACTTGTGTCGATAAAAACGTCTGGAATTTGTAATGTATTGATTTTATCGTAATAATATTTGTGTTATTAACAAGATGAAAAATAGTAGAAAATGACGAACTAAAAGTTATATCATGTAAACGATATATATCCGGAGACAATTGAAGTTGAAATAAGAAAATGAGAAATGAAAAAAAAATTCTGTGGGGATAGATTTTATCGAAAAAAATCTTTTATAAAAAAAAGTTTTTGTCAAATTAATCTGTACACTTTTTTTACGTAAAATAATCTGCTAGGAATTTTTAATTGTTTTTCTTTTAATTTTGTCATTAAATCACTTATATTTATGCTTCTTGGATCCTGTTGAAAAATTGGTATTCATAAAGAATGATGTTCTTATCAATAAATATAAAGTTTCACGAATATTGATGGGGCTGTTTTTTTTTCTGAATAATTTTGATTATATTTCGTTCAATTACTCACAATACATTTCGTCAGACACGGCAGCGCATAATGAGTTTTTTTCTTCTTTTTTTTTTTTTGAAGGAGGTGCAGTAAAATTATTCGCGAATTTAGCGTAAATGAGCTCCCTGGCGCCCCCTAGCGCTGAATGATAAGGGATAACATACTTACTAAATACATACGTAAGAAATGTATTCAAGTACCGTATTTCGTGACATACAAGATGAACCAGCGATGCATCGTACATGTGCCATGAAATAATTGAGAGGAAAAAAAATTGTGAAATTTCCCAGAGATACCTCTATACTCCACTGGGAGAGATTCGGAGATCACAAGTATGACTCCCAAAGCCTTAGCTTCACACTGTGAGGGTCATCGTATATGTCGCAAGTTGCAATTGGCGTAGTCCGAAACGGCACGGACAATGGAATCGGCGACACGAGTTCAAACTCTTTCTGTTTACTTAGCACTGATGCCCTTAAGAAAGGCATGAATCCATCTCTTCTGTTACTCCTTCCCCAGCTATAAGTTAAATTGTGGGGCAGATTGGGCTCTCTAGCCTTAAGAAGGCAACCAGTCCAGGAGAAGGACAACTAATACCTAAACAGTCAGTAAAGTCCCTTTAAGGCGGTTCGACGTACTAAAACCCAGCTGATGCAGGCGGTATCACCCTTGGTTTTCCTGTGGATTACATACAATAAAAAAAGTCTCCCTTCATTTTTGCCCCCTCCATTAAAAAGTGAAAAATATCTCCCTTCATTTTTGACTTCATAATAGTGAAAAAAAGGATTCCCTTCAATTTTGACTCCTTAAAAGTGGGGATAAGTTTTGGCCCCTTAAAAGGGGGTCGGTTTCTCTTCACTTCGACCTCTTTGCAGAATTATAAATGAACCTATAAAATTTAGCCTAGCACAGAAACAAGTGAGGAAGTCGTATTGCACCAATCTTCCGAACGTAGATATCCATAAGGTAATGCCCGGTGCACGAATGCTAGTTACTCGCAGCGTCCATAAACCCAGGGTCTTTGCGTTCCAAGACTATCCAGAACCCCTTGGCGATTCGTGGATGCTATGTTAGACTTGCCCTTGTCTTAGATTAGCGGTTCCCAACTTCTTCGAGATCTTTCTCCACTTTTCATTAAGATTACGAGTTTTCCCCTTTCCGTTCAAGTAAGTAGCAACAAAGAATGTTTTCAAATAATTATCTTATTTTTCATATAATTATATTTAGAGGGACAGTTCTATAATGAGAATTAGATAATTGTACTATCGTTGTGTATGGCAAGCCTTCGGCAGAACAAGCTCAACTTTCAAAAACCAGAAAATCCCAATAATCCTAAAAAGAAGAGTATACAACCAATGCATCCTCCCCATAGTCACTTATGGAGCTGAAACATAGAACCTAACCAAGAGACAGGCCTACGAATAGAGAAGCATGTAACATGCTCAACCTCACATGGAGAGATCACAAGACAGCACAGTATATCAGGAAGAAAACGGGAGTCCAAGACATCATAGAAACTATTAGAAAACTCAATGGCCATGTTGCAAAATGAAAGACAACCGATGGACATCACGACTCACAACATAGATCCCAAGAGATCAAATGAGAATCCGAGGCCAACGGAACACAAGATGGAGAGATGAACTAGACAAATTTAGAAAATACTGGCTCGCGGCGCCCATGATAGAGAATTATGACGAATCCTGGTGAAGGTCTATGTCCAACGACAGACGTTAAAAGACTGATGATAATGAAAAGCTAGTGAAATTGATTGGGAACACATCATTTGAAATTCTAGATTATCACAGAAAGTCTGAACTCTGCTATCATAACTGATAAATACATTAATGTGATCTTTGTTATTATTTTGGTTTTGTTTTTTTGTTTTTTAGCTGTGAATTCTTCGATTTGTGAATCTATTAATGAGAGAGCACCTCTTAAATCACTCTTGGAGCTTATTACGAGCCTTTTTATCTCTTTTTTTTTTTTACCTTTAATTTTATTTTTACCTAATAGCTTTATTCTCCCCCTAGAGGGGAATTACTCCTCCCCGCTCCCGGTTGGGAACCACTGTCTTAGATGGATTGGCTGCAATAGCTGCAGGCTCTCATTGTCCAGCCTTTTAAAGGTCATCACCTAGGCTGGCTGCCAACTGAAAGTAATAATTGCATAATAAATTTTCTGAACCAGTGGGCTCAAACCACCGGACTGCGAGCCGGTACGGGGCTGCGAAACATGTACTACCAAGCTGCGAGGAAACGATATGATTTAGTGAAATGAAACGATATTAGTCTGAAGTACCTTTCCTTCTTCCCAGTCACACCCCCATACCCCATGCCCTATGCCCCCATTAGGAATACATTTGACTTATGCAACAAACCAACAGTTGAAATGAAATGAAACAAAATCATTACAGTAGCCGTTGAACGAAACTTTAAAAAGAAAATAATTCGGGGTAACCCAGAGACCCAGGGACCCAGGTTTGATCTTAATATTAAATCTATTAGATAAATCCAGTCCACGTCCAGAATAGACTTTGTTTTCTTGGCGTAAAAACAACAATCCTCACTAAATTTAGAGGAATAAACTCTTCATTGTCTGTCTCTTCCGACACGTTAAACCAAACCGATGTATAACACAAATCTACGAAAATTCGTGTTAGAAATACACAGGGATTTATCTAATTCTTATAAATAAGTACATTTATAGAATGAACATTTCTCCACGATGATTGGAAATCGGAAAGAAGTAATCCACGGGATACTCTCTTATCAACTGAGCCACACTGAGTCAGTCTTACATATCTACGAAAATATATGTTAGAAATATAGGCTTATTCGTTCTGATAAATAATAAATTTATACTAAAAACAATTTCAACAACTTTTTAATTATTATATTTACAATACAGAAGATGCAGTTGTCGTAGTGGAGTTTGACCATGCAGCTGCCAGGTTTGTAATTGTTCTTTCCTGAACTTAGAAATACATTTGACACGCGTGGCAAACCAACTGTAAAAATGAAATGAACTTGATATCACAGTCAATAATTGAACAACTGCATCGTTAACATTTGGAGTCATGTGAAAGAAAATTCCATCGAAGAATAAATATGGTCAGAATAAATTCTATTTATGACATCACTGGCGTTTTCCACTGGAAAATAGAGTCGAAAATATCTAGATGTTACTTAGATAAGGCCCCTAAAAAGCTTCAAAAAGCTTCTTTTTTTTTCTCCAAAAAATAAAAACGCATTTTCCAAAGGGCCCTAACAAACATTAGATAAGGATAATCCCTCCTGATTTTGGGAGACAACTCTTCACAACTGCCCCGATGCCTGGTTTATGAATATATCATCTTTGGGATATACATAATGTGTAAGAGTTGCAGGGATCGTCTTCAGTTGGAATAGGAGTAGGAGTGGAGTTTGGCCGTGTAGCAGCTAGGCTTGTTAGAAACAAAATTGAGTTATTATTATTATAAGGTCTTCAGCCAACGTCTCTTCTCTCTTTCGCCTATCATGCCAGTGCTGCAGTTTGCATTTCCACTTTCATTTCCCTTCCTCTGTTAGGTCACTGTTAAAAATTAACGTTGGAGTCTTTATATTTTTAGCACTTTCCTCAGTATCCGTGCAGTTCCTAGCAGTGCTGTGGTTGTACAGTCTCAATTCTTCCCCTTATCCCGATCTCCTTCAGTCTCACCCTCAGTGTCTTTGAGACAGTTCCCAGTGCGCCTACTACGATGACTGGCACTACCCTGGCTTTCATGTTCCACATCTTCTTCAGTTCTCTCGCTAGGTCCTGGTGTTTTCCCTGTTTTTCACTTTCCTTCCTCTTTACTCTATGGTCTGCAGGTACAGCCACATCTACTCTTTGGCAGGCCTTCCTCTTCTTGTCTACGATTAACAAGTCCGGTCTTGCCTGGATGAGGTGGTCGGTTTGGATGTCAAAGTCCCAGAGTAGTTTATGGTTGTCATTCTCCCGGGTTGCCTCTGGTTTGTGCTGGTACCACTTTTCTGCATGGTTGAATCCCATTCGTTTACTCAGTTCCAAATGTATCATTGTTGCTACTCTATCGTGTCTGTTCTTATAATCCTTCTGAGCGAGTTGACTGAATTCACTAGTTATGTAATTTACAGTCTCATCTCTTTCTCCGCATAGGCGGCACTTGCAATTTGTCTGTGTTCTGTCGATTTTTGTTTTTATATAGTTTGTCCTGATGCTTTTGTTCTGAGCTGCCATGATGAGCGATTCTGTTTCTCTCTTCAGGTTTCCCTTCCGTAACCATGTCCATGATCTCTCGTCTGCCACATCTTGTATCCGTCTTTTGAACTCTCCGTACAATTTTTTCCTTTCCCATTTTTCTTTCCGAGTTTGCTGTGCTGTTCCATTGTTTTCTACTTTACTGCTTGTGCGCTTTTTCGTGCACTCTTTATGATTTCTTCATTGTTTGCTTGGACGTACTTTTCTAGATCTGCTTTAGCTCTCTGGACACAGTCCTCTATGCTGATGAGGCCCCTTCCTCCTTCTTTTCTCCTAACGTATAGTCTATCCGTGTCATCTCTCGGGTGTAATGCTCAATGCATTGTCATGTGTCCTTGTTCGCCTGTCCATTGATTGGAGTTCTTCCTTTGTCCATCCTAGGAATGGTCCTGTGTATCTAACTACTGACACAGCCCAGGTGTTCATTCCTTTTATTAGATTTCTGCTGTTTAATTTGGTCTCTAATATTTTCCTTATCCTTCTAAGGTATTCTCTCTTTATTTCCTCCTTCATCTCTTCCCGTTTTATCGTGTCACATTCAAGGACCGCCAGGTATTTGTATCGGTCTTGGGCAGCCAGCGCTCTAATCTTACTGTTGTCCGGGAGTTCTATTCCTTCAGCCATTGTGAGCCTTCCTTTGTGCATCACCATGATAGGACATTTTTCTATTCCAAATTTCATTCTGATGTCATCACTGTATTCTTTTACTTTGTTGAACAGCATCTCAAGCTCTCTCCTGTTTTTGCAAGCAATTTTATATCATCCATGTACATCAGGTGGTTGACTTTCCCTTTTGTTTTGGAGAAAAGGTATCCTTTGTTGTTCTTCAGGATTCTGTTGAGTGGTATCATGGTGAGAACAAATAATAGTGGGGACAACGAGTCTCCTTGGGATATTCCTCTTTTTATCCTTACCTCTGCTAAGTTTTCTCCCGCGGCTGTCAGGTCTACTTTCCAGTTTTTCATAGAGTTTTCGATTAATCTAACCACCGGTTCACTGATCTTGAACATTCTAAGGCATTCGAGTATCAAGCTATGTGGGATAATATCGTAAGCTTTTTTTGTAATCTATCCATCCCATTGCGATGTTCTTTTTTCTTTTCCTTTTAAGATCATCTGGTCGATGTAGAGTAAGTCATTTGCCCCTTTGGTTCCTTTCCTGCAACCGTTCTGTTCTTCAGGTAATAGTCCCCCTTCTCTCCATTGATATATACATTCTCTCCGCTATTTGTCCGGTTAGGATTTTCCCCATAAGTGAGAAGCACGTTATTGGTGTATAATTGCTTGCCATATTCCCCTTTTCAGGGTCTTTTTGGATGAGGGTGGTTCTGACTTTGGTCATCCATTCTGGTGCCTCGCCTTCGTTTATGTAACGTTGGAGTAGGTGGGTGAGTTTGTCATGTATTGTGGTTAATTTCTTAAATCAGTATCCATGGATCCCATCAGGGCCTGGTGCTTTCCAGTTGGTTATTTTCCTAAGAGCGTGTTTCAATGTGGTCTCATTCAATAATATTGGTTGTCCATTGAGTTCTTTTTTCATGTTTCCTAACCATTGCGGGGTTACGTTGTGTCTTTTCGGGTGCCCCCATATGCTGTTCCAGTAGTTCTTGGTCTCTGTGGCGTCTGGTTTTATGTTCTGTCTTCTTTCATCGTTCAGATCTTGGTAAAACTTTCTCTCGTTGTTTTGGAATGTGCGGTTTTGTGTGTATTGGGCTGTTCTTAGCCTGTATCTCCTCAGTCTTGCCTCCTTGACTAATCTCTTCTGATGTATCTCTTTCACTGTGTTATCTTGTATTTGTTTCAAAATCTGCCAAGTTTCCTTTTCTGAATTTTTCGGTCATTTCCCATGATTGAGGGAATCTTTCCACAGAACAGTGCACTCTGTCACACTGTATGACTAGTATAGGAATTGGTTTCAAGAAAAGAAGAAGGCTTCACCGTGTTACTTCTTTCAACAAATTTCCAAGATTTCAATCTCATTCGCTCTGCAGAACCTCCATCGCGTAACATGCAACATAAAGGTCTTTCTGTTATTATCCTGACACCAGATTACAGAGGAAACATTTACATATCTGGTAGAGTCCACGCCCGATCGACCAAGGGGTCCATGACAAGACACCCATCAGGAGAAATACCCTCAGACAAAATCTTCCGAGACAAAATCCCCACCCGACAAAATATCCACCTCTGTTTCTCTACTACAGAACCCCAACACCACAAAGTAAATTATAAAACATTATGACTTATGGAGAGTGAATTTATAAGAAAATTATTGAAAACTTTTTTTTCTGTTATTGTCCGGGGGGGGGGGGTCTGATTGGGATTTTGTCCGGTATTTTTTTTTTTGTCCGTATTCCTCGGACAAGAGCTGTTTCGCACGGACAGTGATGACCGACAATTCATTGGCCAGGTGACCATAGTATTTTGACTCAGCAGTGTAATCTAAAAAAATCCATGACATCAGCCTGAAAATGGTAATTGCATAATGAATTATTCAAGCAATAAGCTTCAGTAAACGGTTTAGGTCAGCCAACGGGGACGATATCGCCCCAGAGGGGGTGGGGAAGTCGAGATGAGTTGAACTGAGGGGGAAAGATTGTCACATACAAATGGATTTTCTCAGGAAAAAAATAGGTGATCTTTTATTTCATGTTTGTAAAATCAAGAAATAAAGGGAAGCTTGGTGAGTTACTTGGTGAATTACAACAGCTTTGATAATTAATTTCTATTTCCATTGATGTGTTATTCGATTATGAAAGTGTGCGTAGGTCTCATCCTGAAGTTCCAAATATCCGCAGTAAATGATAATTAGAAAATGTACTTATTATAGCCAAGATAAGGCATGGCATAATAGACATGATGACATAATGGAAAGCAATGTTCCTCTTGCTTAGATTAAGCTGTCTTTAAAAACCTACCAACGCTTTTCCAGGTCGTTCCACCATAATTACCGGGCGATAAGGTGGAATATATATTTCTTTGTTAGAAAACATGTTTTTGATGGCATTTTGCTTTATTTTAAGGGATTGGCTCTTTACGATCTCATTATCTTCATCACCAGCAGCCTTTTAACTTTCACGATTGGACATAGACCTTCTCTAAGAACTGACAGACCTCTCGATCGTGGGCAACGCGATGCCAGTATCTCCTGAACTTGACAAAAAAATTTTTGTCGATCACAACTTATGCATATCATCTCTGGGATCTTGTTGTGAGTAGTGATACCAACTGGCTGTCTGACATTCTTCTAACATAGCTTGTCCTTTGCCATTTTTGAGTTTTCTAATGGGTTTCACGATATTCCTGATTCCTATTTTTCTCTAATATGCTGTGCTGTCTTGTGATCTCTCCGTGTGATGTTGAGCATGAATCTCTCCTATGCACGTTATATAGTTCTCAGTTTGAGGGTCAACCTGTTGGCTAGATTCGATGTTTCAGCTCCATAGGTGACTATCAGGAGGATGCATTGGTTTTATACTCTTCGAGACTAATGGAATTCTGTCGTTCTTAAAGGCTGGGTTTGCTCTACCGAAAGCTTGCCATCCTATAGGGATTCTTCGATTGATTTCTTCTTTCGTTGAGGATTTCATTGAGCCGTTGTCCCGGGTAGATGTAGTGGTAAACTCTCTTAAACTCTGTTTTCCCAATTTTGACCCCTGCTTCTTTATCCTAAACATGTTTCTGATATTCATGCTTTTTCATTTTATCCATTGGAACATTAGGCAGGTGTGCAGAAGGAGTCACTTATTCTGATCACTTTAGAACAAGGTCGTATAGACAACAATAACGGTTTGATAACATTATATGCAATTATGATAAACGACTTCCTCTGTATTTTTGTTAAGTGATGACAGTTAACATATAGCTTGTTGCACTTATAAAAGATGAACGGAAAATAAGGGTTCAGTTTTGTGCTAAAGTTACATTGTATATACAACCTCCTCTAAAGTCCTGGGAATTTTTTTTTTTCAGAAAAAACAAATTGTCTTAGTTCTTCCCCCAAGTCCACTGAGTATATTCACCAAATTTGGTCGAGTTACACCAATGCTTAAGGTGGGGAAAGACAGTGGGAGACAGGGAGAGACAATTGTTGTAAATAAATAGATGTTGTTTTTCGAATAAAATGAAGGATGATATAAACAACAACACGCTTGGTTGCGCTAGGGTCAAACTCCCTTTCTCCATTAAAATCTAAAAAGTCAACAAGACAGAATTCATTTCTCTACTCAATATTATTCCAAAACTACGTGTCCCATTCTGAGTACTTTATTAATAGTTCCTGTAACTATAATATGCAAACTTTATCAAAACAAGTTGACCTGATTTGGGCTTTAGAAGTTGGGGTGAATTTGCGTACATCACCTGGTCACTGTTATTCGTGCATGACGTCACTATTTTTGGTCTGGTCATTGTCATTCGTAATTGTAGTTATATATGAAAATATTGTCAAAACTCTGGCATAGGATTTTGAGAAAATTGGTACATGTTCAATCAAAATATGACCGTCAAATGATGATATTTCCCAAGTATTTAGTTTTAGTAGATACAAAGATACTAAAAGCACAAATTACGGCTTCCCTATTATCGAAAATTTTATTTCGGATACGAAGTTAAAATGTTAGGAAAGATGATATTCTATTGGAGAAAGGTCAGGTGAATATGAAGGATACGGCAAGATTCCATATCTCGATTCTCTAAGGATAGACATAGTCGACCTTGAGGTGTGGGGTCTAACACCGTCATGAAGCATTTCGTTCAGTTCTTGTGGGGCCCATTTCTTAACTTTTTAGTTCCTCATTGCTTTAAGATGACGAGGTATTGTCAACGTTGAAATCCTGGATTCTCGAAATCTCCCTGTTTTACTTGAGGTGCCATGGTAAGGGGTCCATCCTATTCTATAGCCAAACTCATCGCCAAGAAAAAAATGACAAGTTCAGATTTCCGGCTGAGACTAAAAAACAAAAGTTTAAAATGATGAGCAGAGAGAAGAGGGAAAGGAGAGTGGGAAGCAAGGAGAGAGGGAGAAAGAGACAGAGAGAGAGAACAAAGCTTATTCCATTCATAGGTCACTAATCAACAAAAAGAAAAACAGAAAAAGAAAGGGAGAGAGAGAGAGGGGAGAGAGAGGAATGAGGTAAATAAATTCAGAAAGAGAAAATGGAAAACTATGAAATCTAGATTAAATTATCTGATGTCGCTAAACAGATTGTTTTAATTAGAACGTATTACTTTTTCTTTCTTTTTCACATCTTTACTATAATTCTTTTTCTTCTTCTTTTTTTTCTTCACTATTCTTCTTGGCCTTAACTGTCCATAGTAAAAAATGAAATTTTGCACACACACACACACTCCCCTCAACGGGTAGGGGAAACATTTTTCTTTGTTTTTGAAAAATTCGATTAAGTGGCTGGAATAGTTGCGTTCAGAGTGGAATTTGGTTCTGTGCAGGCAGTTTTGATTTCCTTTATTCTACTTGAGCAATTTATGATAATCAACTCCCTTCTTTTCTGTGCCTGGCGAAGCTTCACCAGAGTCCTGTTCACCGTACATCTCAGGAACCGTTACGCTGCCTCATACTTCCAAGCGATTGGAATTGAATAGGCGTCTCCTGGAAGTGGATGCAAACATTGCATTTGCACTCTCCTCGGATCAGGTTTTCTCACCAAGGGTAAGGGAGTTTGACAACCGTTACGCTGCCTCGGACTTTCAAGCGATTGGAATTTAATAGATGTCAACTGGAAGCGGGTGCAAAAATTGCGTTTGCACTCTCCTCGGATCAGGTTTTCTCACCAAGGGTAAGGGAGTTTGACAACCGTTACTCTGACTCGTACTTCCAAGCGATTTCCGACCTCTTGTCTTCTATATGATGATCATGGAGCGCAAACCAACCTGACAACATATCCAGCTGCTACAGGATCAAATTCTATTCTCACTTCTATTCTAACCGAAGACTATAACATTTTGTATTATATATATAACAAATAAATAAAATGATACAAATACATTCATTTATTGAAAAGAAATAAGCCCTTTTGTATTTCTAACATAAATTTTGAAAACATCTTAAACTTGTTAATTCAGCTCAGTCGATAAGAAATCCAATATAAATCAGTTGGTTATGATTCCGAATCAACATAGAGGAACATTGATTTCACGTGTCTATTTGATTTAACGTTACTGGACAGAATCATAGCGAGAATTTTTATGCCTAAGTTTGTTACGGTAGAAAACAAATATTTGGATTGGAATTCTACAAAATAAATTGCTGAAAGAAAATGCAACTTAATCTTCTTTTTTTTTTCAGGTTCCATTACTTTAAAATTATATACTTCAGCTTTTGTTGGAGACAAATGAAAAAAGGACCAAAACTAATTTAGAACATGTTACACCAACTTTTAATAGTGAAGGTCAAGTTCGACAAATATAGATTGTAGATTTAAATGAAGATTCTGGATGCGCAAAAAGCCAGGATTAGATTTCATTCCCTGCCTCCTACCCTAACGTATCGTTTGGCCATTAAGTTGTTTCTCATTCTTATCAACGGAATCGGGAAGAAATTTGCCGACAGAGGGCGCATTGTTGAAAGAACAAGCCTCAAATGTTCGTTCATCTCTTTTCAATGGCGCCATGGCACTTGAAGGCTTCGCTCGTAATTTTGCCAAAAAGCAGCCGACATTCTGTACGACGCCATTCACGTTTTAGCCTTCAGGATATCCACCGCAAAAGTCATAAACAAGCAGTGTACTTAGTGTCATTTGAAGCTTTTCAGGCATTACACACGCAAAGATAGACTAACTAGAAAACACCCAGAGAGTGCATGCCATTGGCCGCTTCAGTGTCGCTGAAAACTAAATAAAGATCAATTCTTACCTAAGCTACGATTAAGGAGAGGTAACTGTAAAGAAAAATTAATCCTGGATCGACACCAAAATTTAATGAATTCTTCATTTGATCCTGTTTCATTTTTCGGCAAAATGCTTTAAGAATTTTTTGAGATACTGTGTGGCATATAGCTACGATGAAGAAGAATCAAGTGGAAAAAAAATCCTGAATCCGCACCGAAATTCAATCACTTCTCCCGAGGTCCATGCCCCACTCCCAAAGTATTGAAATTGAAATTTATTGACCACTATTAGAGATATTGATAGACAGATACGAGAGAACACGTATACCTTTTCCCAACTTCGTTCACAGAGCTGAAAGATAGAAACACACTGATAGACACGGGTACAGCCATATTGCGTTGGGAAACAAATGATTCACAAATACAGGTTACTGGTTAGTCACTAAATAGAAACTGTCACGTGACCAACTTCTTTTGGTAGCCAGCCATGTTAGGGGTGATCAATTAAAAAATTGGAAACGGAATCATCAATGAATAAGTTACTTAACTCGCCTTTTGCAGGACAGTGAAAAGAAAAACAAAAAAACTAAGTATCAATTTAGAATAAACTTACACTGCAAATTGAACCCCAGACTTAAAAAAAACTACTTAAGGGGTGAATCTTCAAGGAACAAAAAGAATGTTTATTCTTAGACGTAATAAAAGTGAATGTTTGTCATTCCAGCCCCATAGTTCCTTTGGTGCAGCCTATACGCATGAAACATTCATACATACATACCTATCCATCTAGACTAACTTATATTTTCGAAAACTCCGAATCATTACCTCCGAAGCGAAAATGTGTAATTTGGTTTTTCATAAGTAAGAAGTCTCCTGCCTCGTAAAAATGCTATCTATAACAGTGATGGCAAACCTTTCAGCCTAGCGTGTCGAAATCTTTAATTTTTTGAATAATCCTGTTATCAAAGTGTCAGTTCAGATGTATACAAGTATTTTCGTTCTTGGAAAAGCGGCCTATCGAACAACCATAGCCATCAAAGATGGTAAAGAAGTATATCCCTTTTCCATTTATATGTGCGTGTGTTTATATATTTACATATGCGTATGTTCATTTATGTGTTTGTGTGTTCCAGCACTCCTGGTCATACCGTTTTGGCTATAGACTTGAAAATTGACACCACGACCCCACTAGACCCTTCTAAAAAACGTTTTTGTGTCTCATTCTGGCGCGTTTATTAATGACATCTGGATTCTACAGAATCTAGATGTTTCTAGATATTATTTCGACTCTATTTTAGATGTTTTTCGGTGGAAAGCTCCAGTGATGTCATAATTCCTTCAATATTGATAAAACTACTAGTTAAATAAGATATAACTTTAAATTTCAAAATATACCATGAAACTGAGTTTTTCTTCAAAGTCCATCGCGTGTCATCTAAAAACCTTCGGCGTGTCTGTTGACACACATGTCATAGTTTCGCCACCACTGTTCTATAGTTTTGAGAAGGGTCATTACCATTCAAAGAATTTTTCGTACGATTGTACTCTTTCTTGGATCGACTGATCCATCCTACGGCTTTTCTTCAGGTATACTACCCCAGTGTGATAGAGGTAAACAAAAAACATTTCATCCTATAGCAGCAACGCTTATGACGTATGATTCAGATGTTTCTCTTCCCCCTTTCCTTTTTAGGTGAGGATTCCCATACCTTGTTTCGCAACGGAAACCACGTCATAGAATACTGCACTTGTCTGACATGCACTCCGCCGACATGTGTATATGGCTGATCACATCTAAAGAGAGAAAAACGAACTCTTTTTTCTTTCTGGGAAGAAGTCCAGATTATAGACAACGAACGCTGTCGGAAACTGAGAGAAATCAAAGAAGCGGCGCGCATACACATGTTGACTGAGTACATCATTCAGACTCTTCATATATATGCATTTATAACTTTTTCCTATACCAATTAATCATATTGCATTTCGGGACATATTTTTTCTCTTATTTTCGATGCAATGTTTTTTCTCTTTTCTATTTTTGCTTTGGGCATATTAACTGGGACTAACTTGAAAAATCATCTGGAAACAGATACTTTTTTACTATAATTCCCTCCATTGGAACTTCTCCAAGATTCGCCAAACCTCTCCATTATGGGCATCGTAGAGCCAGTACTTCCTGTTTTTATCTCTTTTTCTATCGGCAACAATTTCGCATATGATCTCTGGGGATCCACGTTGGGAGTCGTGATGTCCTTTGGTTTTCTGACATTCTTGCAATATTTCCAGCCCATTGTCATTTGAGTTTTTTAATTGTTTCTACGATATCCCGGACTCCTATTTTTTCTCGAATATCTTATGATCTCTCCATATGAGGTTGAGTATATGCAGATTGCATGGTACTCTGAGGGTCAATCTCTTGGTTAGGTTCCATTTTCAGCTCCATAGGTGACTATCGAGACGATGCATTGGTTGTATGCCTTTCTTCCTAGGACTAGTAGGATTTTCTTATCTTTGAAACTTGAGGTAAACAGAAAACACGTTTTATCCATTAGCAGCAACGTTTATGACGTAGGATTCAGGTGTTTTCCTTTCCTTTCCTTGTTAGGCCAGGATTCCCATACCTTCTTAAGTAGCGAAAGCCACATCATTGAAATCTGCACTTGTCTGACATGCACTCCGCCGACACGCAAGCGTATATGGCTGACCACATCTGGAGGAGAGGAAGGCGAACACTATCCTCTCTGGGAAGAACTCCAGATTGTAGACAAGGAACGCCGTCGGAAACAGAGAAAAATCAAAGAAGCGGCACTCATCAACATATCGGCTGAGTGTACAAGTCAGAAACGTGTGGAATTCAACTTGATTTGGCTTCCGCTACGCAATAAGGACAAGGTGTAGGAATCCTGACCGAACAAGGAAAAGAAATATAAACACCTGCATCATATGTTATAAGTGTTCTTGCTTATGAAAAAAAAAATTGTTTACTGCCTTTACGTTCGGGTAGTATAACTGAAAAATACCGTATAGAGGAGCGGTCGATACGTTATTGTAGCAACACGAACAAAAATCTCAATCATCAGGAAAAACTCTTTGAAAGCCTTTCTCCTTATTGTTTATAAATTCTTTGTCAATTGATTCTATGGTAAATTTATTTGATTAATTCTGTTTAACTTTACCCTTTTCTCAATTCAAGTGATAAAAAAAGCTATGGCTCAACTGTAACTGAAACATGCAGGATCACATAATACTTCCTTGTTATTTATGTTTTGATTTTTTTTCTTTTTCATTTTGATCCCACCAGCTCAAAATCCCGTATCCACCCTTAATCTACCCCTCATACGCAGATGAATATATGCTCAAAGCCAATTTACCTGGAAAAATAAACAATTCACTCCAAACGAAAAGCTAAAATCTATAATTTGAAAGTACGGAAGCCTGAAAAGAAACAAGATTTGACCATCTGCTAACCATAAAATTCTTGAAGCTCAGTCGGTATGAGTAGCTAATACGGTTAACCAGATTTCCTTGAGACAAGATGGGTATAAGTTCGAGTCTCTTCGAAAGCTTATCCTTGATATCCGATCCACGGTCTTTATTCACTGTTGTAGACTGACGATCCGAAGGAAGTTGCCATAAAAAGCAAGAGAAACTTTTAGATAAAGGAAAATACTAGTAAAAAATGAATGATAATGGAAGACTACTCAAATTTGTAAGTACTAGGGCAGTAACCGTTTCAAAGGGACATGTTTTGAAGGCACCAGACTATATGGGTGGAGTAGCCTGCTATAATCGTCGTGTAAAATAAATTTTAGTCCGCCGTACGCAACTTGAGTTTTGTACTATTTCAATTACTTCTCTACGGTGTCTCCAATTTTTAAGTGATCAAGGTCCAACGATCTTGTTTTTAACTGATCCTCACTCACCCAGCATGCTGCCAAAAGACATTGGTCACGTGACAGTTTCTATTAAATGATTAACCAGGCCCGTTTTGACTCTCATTAATTGACAAGACTATGCAAATTTGTTAGTATGAGAGCGTAGGCACTCTCTGCCACTATCCCAGAGTGAGGGCCAAAAGACGTATTTCTGGGTGGGGCAGTAATGAGGTAACATTCGGCATATATCTTAGCGACAACCCTGTTAACAAGGATTATACTATCTTTTTATAAGGGTACATCAATTTAGGTATACATAAAACGATTGTACAAAACCATTATCTTTTATTGACGATGGGGTTACAACTTTCAACTCTCTTCCCTCATACCCTAAGTGGGGGAGGCCTAATGCCCCGATGCCCACCCCGAAGGCTTTAACAGGTGCATGTAGGATAAAGAACGTTACGAAGAAAAGTCTAACGCTGCTACCAGCCAGACACCAGCAAACGTTATGCTTGGCTGGCGATGAATCACAAAAACACTCTGAATTACAAGAAGGATTCTCACTCTTCTCTTCATCTCCGAATATCTTTGAACATTACATTTCTTTTCGACTCGGAGGAGCAACACATTGGCTGCACATTAAACGATGTAACATAATAAATAAATAATGTCCATTGGGCGATTGCCACAAAAGAAAGAAACGCCACTGATTGGCTAATGGGAACGGAAGTGTTGGGAAGACGCTGCGCGCGTGCGCGGCAAGCTGTGAGTGTTAAGAAAATGGCCATTGTTGTTAGAAATCGTCAAACAAAACTGTCATCAGAACTTATCAATGTAGGTTTCTTCAAATCGTTCCGAATGGCCGACTGGCTTGCTATGTATGTGTCACGTGCACAGGCCGCACCCATGGACCTAAAAGGTTAAAAATCTCAACATTTACTCCTTATGTCTACATTTTTTAAAATTTTCCCTATTAAATAGGTTTCTGGTGCGGGTGGCAGCGATTTGCAATGTAAGTTTATGTTAAATTGATCAGTTAGTTTACGGTACGCTTGTTTTTTTGAAAAAAATTAATGATCACTGTCCAATAGGATGCAAGGAAGTAACTTATTCATTGATCATCCCTTCTTTTTTTTCCATTTTTTAAAAAGTGATCACTCTCAACATGACGGGCTACCAAAAGCTACCATGTGACGGTTTCTATTGAGTGACTAACTGGACCTGTTTTCCTCTTTGTTTTATTGGTTACAGTTTTCTGCTTTGTTTAAACGAATCTGTTTTCTCATTTGTCCACTCTGGCGAGGATTCAGTACCTTCAAAGAATCGCTAAACTGATTTTCTTTCCACGCTTGTTATTGTTTTGGGTGCTTAATTTGTAAGGAAAAGACCGGAGCATTTGAGAATAGACAAATAATGAAGAATCATCGACGAAACAGATTTGCCTGTTGAGACGTTCAAGAATAGAAACGTTTTTCTTTTGTGTACATTTTGACAGGTTTTTGCAATGTAAGTTTATGCTAAATCGATCCTTTAGTTAATATAAGGCAGCGTTCATGCTTTCCTTTTGAAAATTCTAGAATAAGATTATTTTCGTTTTTCCGAATTTCTCCCCCCCCCCCCCAATACTTTTTTGAGAGGTTCCAGACTGCAATGTGAGTTTTGGCTGAATTGATCCCTCGTTTTCCCTTTGTTTTCAAAGATTCGGACTTCTTTTTAGGGATCACCACCCAACAAAAGCCAAGAGACGGAACTTATTCACTGAACACCCCTCTTTTTCCAAATTTTTCAATTGATCATCCCCAACACAGCATGCTGCCAAAAACTGTTTGTTACACGATGGTTCCTATAGAGTGACTAACCAGACCTGTTTGTTCTATTATTCTTGATAGGTTGCAGTTTTCTACTTCATCTAAACGAATCTAGTTACCCATTTGTCCACTCTGGCAAGGATTTCACGCCTTCAAAGAATCGCTAAACTGATTCTCTTTCCACGCTTGGGTGATCGCTATGCAACAAATGCAGCATTTGAAGCTATACCTCATCCTGGGAGTGTTCAAAAGTAAGGCAAGCAAATTGAGAAATAATCCAAGTAAGGCGAAAAAATACTTCAGGCAAATTGAAAAATGCCACAACCAAATAAAAAAAATATGGCATACAAATTTAAAAAATAAGCCAACCAAATTGAAAGATGAGCCAGCAAAATTTTAAAATTTGCCAGCTAAACAAAAATATAATACGCTAGCCTAATTGAAAAAGTACACTAGCCAATTTAAAAAATACGCCAATCAAATTAAAAGATGAGCCAGCAAGAAAAAGGAAGACGCCAGCCAAACAAAGAATATAATACGCTAACCGAATTGAAAGATACACCAACTAAATTAAGAAATACACCAACCAGAGAAAAAGATACACCGACCAAATTAAAAAATACACCTACCAAAGTAAAAGATACATTAACCAAAATAAAAGATACATCAACCAAAATAAAAGATACATCAACCTAGATAAAAGATACATCAACCAAAATAAAAGATACATCAACCAAAATAAAAGATACATCAACCAAATTAAAAAATACACCTACCAAAATAAAAGATACATCAACCAAATTAAAAAAATACACCTACCAAAATAAAAGATACATCAACCAAAATAAAAGATACATCAACCAAAATAAAAGATACATCAACCAAATTAAAAAATACACCTACCAAAATAAGATACATCAACCAAATTAAAAAATACACCTACCAAAATAAAAGATACATTAACCAAAATAAAAGATACATCAACCAAAATAAAAGATACATCAACCAAATTAAAAAATACACCACCAAAATAAAAGATACATCAACCAAAATAAAAGATACATCAACCAAAATAAAAGATACATCAACCAAAATAAAAGATACATCAACCAAATTAAAAAATACACCTACCAAAATAAAAGATACATCAACCAAAATAAAAGATACATCAACCAAAATAAAAGATACATCAACCAAAATAAAAGATACATCAACCAAATTAGAAAATACACCACAAAAATAAAAGATACATCAAACAAAATAAAAGATACATCAACCAAAATAAAAGATACATCAACCAAAATAAAAGATACATCAACCAAATTAAAAAATACACCACCAAAATAAAAGATACATCAACCAAATTAAAAAATACACCTACCAAAATAAAAGATACATCAACCAAAATAAAAGATACATCAACCAAAATAAAAGATACATCAACCGAAATAAAAGATACACCTACCAAAATAAAAGATACATCAACCAAATTAAAAAATACACCTACCAGAATAAAAGATACATAAAACCAAAATAAAAGATACATCAACCAAAATAAAAGATACATCAACCAAAATAAAAGATACATCAACCAAAATAAAAGATACATCAACCAAATTAAAAAATACACCTACCAAAATAAAAGATACATCAACCAAATTAAAAAATACACCTACCAAAATAAAAGATACATTAACCAAAATAAAAGATACACCTACCAAAATAAAAGATCCATCAACCAAAATAAAAGATACATCAACCAAAATAAAAGATACATCAACCAAATTAAAAAATACACCTACCAAAATAAAAGATACATCAACCAAAATAAAAGATACATCAACCAAATTAAAAAATACACCTACCAAAATAAAAGATACATCAACCAAATTGAAAAATACACCTACCAAAATAAAAGATACATCAACCAAAATAAAAGATACATCAACCAAAATAAAAGATACATCAACCAAATTAAAAAATACACCTACCAAAATAAAAGATACATCAACCAAAATAAAAGATACATCAACCAAAATAAAAGATACATCATCCAAAATAAAAGATACATCAACCAAAATAAAAGATACATCAACCAAAATAAAAGATACATCAACCAAAATAAAAGATACATCAACCAAATTAAAAAATACACCTACCAGAATAAAAGATACATCAACCAAATTAAAAAATACACCTACCAAAATAAAAGATACATTAACCAAAATAAAAGATACATCAACCAAAATAAAAGATACATCAACCAAAATAAAAGATACATCAACCAAATTAAAAAATACACCTACCAAAATAAAAGATACATCAACCAAATTAAAAAATACACCTACCAAAATAAAAGATACATCAACCAAAATAAAAGATACACCTACCAAAATAAAAGATACATCAACCAAAATAAAAGATACACCTACCAAAATAAAAGATACATCAACCAAAATAAAAGATACATCAACCAAAATAGAAGATACATCAACCAAATTAAAAAATATACCTACCAAAATAAAAGATACATCAACCAAATTAAAAAATACACCTACCAAAATAAAAGATACATCAACCAAAATAAAAAATACACCTACCAAAATAAAAGATACATCAACCAAAATAAAAGATACACTTACCAAAATAAAAGATACATCAACCAAATTGAAAAATACACCTACCAAAATAAAAGATACATCAACCAAAATAAAAGATACATCAATCAAAATAAAAGATACATCAACCAAAATAAAAGATACGTCAACCAAAATAAAAGATACATCAACCAAAATAAAAGATACATCAACCAAATTAAAAAATACACCTACCAAAATAAAAGATACATCAACCAAAATAAAAGATACATCAACCAAAATAAAAGATACATCAACCAAAATAAAAGATACATCAACCAAAATAAAAGATACATCAACCAAAATAAAAGATACATCAACCAAATTAAAAAATACACCTACCAAAATAAAAGATACATCAACCAAAATAAAAGATACATCAACCAAAATAAAAGATACATCAACCAAAATAAAAGATACCCAAACTAAATTGAAAGATACACCGACCAAATTAAAAGATATACCAACCAAATTAGAAAATTAGTCAACCAAATTGAAAGATACGCCAACCAAATTATAAAAAAAATGAGCCTACGAAATAAAAATGACATGCGAACTTCATCGATCAAAGTGAGTAACTCACATAAATGCGCTGCTATCATTGCTACAAATGTTTATTGGGAGCGAGGCAACTAGTCCTCATACTACAACGGGGCAATAGCAGCATCAAAATCTGTGACAGGTGAAGGGGACGACAAAAAGGGAGATAATTAATGGAACATAATTCAAATCCACTTTTAGATGTTTTTAGATGTTTTTAATTTCTAGAATTAGATGTTTTTGGTGCATCTAAATGTCAGAAATTGCTTTTTAGATGATTTTGATAAAAGATATTTATTTATTTGTATTCTTAGATTCCATTTCAGAAGTGGACCTGACCACAGATTTAGCACTTTGTCTTAGTAATCTTTTGGTTTCACGGCGAAAATAATTGCTAGTGATTCCATTCAAGTAGGTTTTCTCAAATGAAATACAACATAATATTGCTTCAAAAAACTTCTTGATCAAAGGTCAAATTTCTCTCTTCATATTTTTTTTTTTTCAAGTTGTAAAATAATATTTTTAACCAACTTCCCTTGTCGCACACCGGATGGTGTCTTTCGAACGTCAGCATTTTTAAAACGTAAACAAATAAGACGCGTCCAATGAAGTCACTAAGCCTCAGAAAAACGAGTCATTTTCTCTGCTTTCAATCCATAAAAGTTTTAAAAGGAACGAACAGAAAAAAAAGTTCTATTCTCCATCGAAGGTATTTTTTTAAAAAAACTAATGCATCATTTTCGAAAGTTACTAACTAACCCTTAAAAGATGTAGTTTTTTTGGCTTTCAATCTAATCGAATTGAAAAGTCAAGTATCAGATAAAAAAAATAGGAAAGAAAAGGTAGTTCTGAAATTTTTTGAAAAATTTCCAGAGGTAACATTGTGTCAAGATTTTAAGAATTTCTCTAATAATCGTATGATCGAGTGGTCACTTACATTTGTTTTAGTTGTAGGCATGTTTTGGGGCCTATTTTTCTAATATATCTATAAATAGAATAACGAATACAAAAAATTGTTTTCTGTTTCCGAATACTTTTTAATCATAATCTATAAGTCTTTTTTTTATATTAACCATGAACATATTAATCTTTTTTGTTCCGTGACGGATTCGGTGCATCACTAGTTCCGTCTTTTGAGAAAGCTCCAACTACCTCACTGTGAGATAAGAGCTATATTAACTTTCAAAGGTGTTGTATGTCTTTTGATTGCAAATGAAGACCCTTTGCCTCCAATAGACTGGATGGAACAACATTACCTTCTAGCAAGAAGCATGAAGTGTATAGGCTGCAACGAAAAAATGGACTGGACAAAACTTTTCTGGACTGTGGACAAATACACATGGAAATGCCAGAATAAGGACTGCAACGAGTACAGCAGTTCTATGTCCATACGTTCGACTTTGTTTTTTGAAACTTTCAACTTAACTTCACAGACATAGATATCTTTTTTCTGAAAGAACAAATTTACAAGAAATGCTATGAAATCTGTTGATATTTGTGTTAAAAGTATTGCCTATATTTATAATGAATTTAGGAAAATGTGTTCTAAATACTTTGATGATAACCCAGTACAACTTGGTGATCGTGGTGTAGACTTAAAATAGATGAATCCTGTTTTTCCCATAATTCGAAGCTTCATCGTGGAAGAACTCCGTGATCACCATGTATTTGTTTTAATGGATACAAATACTCATCCTGTCGTTGGTTATATGGAAATAGCTGAAAGAAGAAATCTAGTAAAATTACAACTGATTATAGAGAAAATTGTATTGTCTGGAACGACAATTCAAAGCGCTGAATTAAAGGCATACAAACAGATTCAGCAAGATCTGAGATTTCCTCATAAGACTGTGAATCATCCAGTTTACTCCGTACATGAAAAAACAAAATTCAGACTTTAACGAAAGAGAGCTATTTGAATCGCCAGAAACGTTTTATAAAATCAATGATTGGTTGTAGGAGATCTCATTTGGAATCCTATTTAAAGGAATTAGTGAGGCACGAGAGATACAAATGTAATAGTTTTCTGTTTGTTTTTTGCTTTTAATTTTGTGAGAAAATTTCTTCTCGGTATCCTTTGAATTAAATGGAAATTTACTTTTTTTATAATTGTGTAAAAGGAAAAAAATCTTATCCGTGTTTTGATTAAATTAACTTTTAATCAAATTGAAACTCCGAATTCATTTATTTTCATGAAGATAGAGATGGCAAACGAATGACTCTTGGGTTTTAGATGACACACGAATTAAGTTGAGGAAAAAAACTTGTTAGATTTCGTTTTATTATCCTAGTTTTATAAGTATAATTTGAAATTTTGATTTATACTTGAAACATTTATTATATAATGGATTTATTTATTTATTATTGAATAGATTATTTTTTCTAAAAATTATCTTTTGTTTTTCTGGTAGTAAATTTCAAAACTACTTTTTCTACCACTTTTCCTCATATGATATTCGACTTATTTCATTTAATTTGATTGGAGGCACACAAAAACTACTGGTTTTTTTTTAAGGTAAGTAACGTTTGAAAATAATGTATTGAATTTTTTAAAAAGTATTTTTGATAGAAAATAGAACATTTTTTGTTTTTCTGGTATCAGGTAACTTTCAAAACTCTAAAAGAATTACGTTTTTTTTTTGTTCAACTTTTTCGGATGGAAAGGACGAAAATTAATTTTTTTAATTACAAAATGGCTCATTCATCTGTAGGTGACTAAGTTCAGTAAACACGAGTTATTTGTTTACGTTCTTACAATGGTGGCATTTGAATGACGTCACACGGTGTCAAGTTGGATGTGCCCGTTTACAAAGCGGTTAGTCTCGGGGTGCAAAAAGTAAACTTGGTCCAATATTTTTTCCAGACAAAAAATAAGGAATAGTTGAGTGACGTCACTTGCATTTATAGCAATAATTATGCAGGCACACCTTACTCTACCACCGTTTCAGCACGTGGTCTCACTTCCAACGTTCAAAATCAACGCATTTTGACGCCTCTACTTGAGTAAAGATAATTTCTAAATTAACATTTGCATCAACTATAGCAGTGCATTTTTTCAATTCCCTTATGTTCTCAGATTAAGTTCGCTTTTCTCTCAAATTTGCTTGGCTTATTTTCTAATTTGCTTGCCATACTTTAAAACTTACTCAGGAAACAGTATAGACGGAAGTTGAAACAGATTTCTGTGCTGGGACATAAAAGAAAAGAAACGTTTTGAGAAACAACATTTTTCTTTCGAGTCCCTTGACCAAAATTCTGGACTACAAAAGTAGGAAACACTTATAATAAAGAAAATCTGTACCTTGCATAAATGAATCACCGTACCCAGTACATGTTCATGAACTAATTATCTGGAAAAATAGATCTTTTATCGTAAATTATCTTACAAATGGATTTTCCATTTAGAATTATTTTTTTAAATAGATCTCTCATTTAGAATCATCCTTAGGATGGATTTTCTTTTATCCAAAATTATCTTTAAAAGATATCAGCACATGAATCAGACATTGTTGACCATAGAGACCAAAAGAAAATTGACAAAAACTCAACAAAAACTAATGTCCTGGTGTGTCAGGAGTTCTCTCAAGGTTGCAGCCTCAAAAATGTGATCAGAGGCACCCGGACACACACACACACACACACACACAAACACACACGAACGATTAAAAAAAATAAAAAAAGAAGAACCATACTAGACTGGTTGGTCAGGCAAGCCATTTGTTAGTCTACGGTTATTCGATTATCTATATTGGAGAAAGGATTTCACAAGTTTGGTAAAAGAAATTGGGTTGTATCAAAAGGATTTCTTTTTTTTATCAGACCTTGTGGTTTTTGAAGTTCGTTCAATGCTCTACTTCTGTTATCTTTTGATGATCCCAACTTTGCTGTAAGTTTCGAGTTCTGACGGTAACTTTTCCATTGATCACCCCTATTTTCCAATTGATCACCCACAACACGACGTGCAACCAAAAGACGTTGGTCTCGTGACGCTTTCTATTGAGTGACCAACCAGACTTATTGTCTATACTTTACAACTCAAAATAAAATAGGTTGCTACATTGCAAAGGGCGGACACTGAGATAGAATTTCAAAGAACCTCCTGATAAAATTTGGATGTAACATTTTCTGGACGCTAATTCTTAAAATAAAGACAGACGCCAAATAGTAACAAAACCAGATGAAAGGAACTCCTTCACCGTTTGGCATTCGCTTGGAAGAAATCCGATGGCGGCCTTAACCGAAGATATCCAAACAAAATATTGTTGCTGGTCTTTTTTGCTGGTTGCTGAGAGATAACAGCATGAATAAATAAATTAGAAATGAATGAGTTGAATGTTATAAAATGAGAATAGGAATTAGAGGCCTAAGGGGAATGGAATCAACGAACAGTGTTCAAACCTTTACCGGGACAGTTAGCATCCACTTCATATGAATGCCTTTTGGAAAGGCATGAATCAACTACTCCCCAGCTATAATGATAAAACAGTTGGGGACCTTTAAACTCATCTTCATGATAATGGAGATTTGCTTAACCTCCCTGTAACGACGTTTCTCTCTGATAATTGCCTTTTATACCCTCCCCTAAAAAAAGGTTGTAGGCTTAAGAAATTTCACATAGAATTCCGTGATTTTGGAAGCAGAAGAACAAATTTGAAGCATTTAAGAAAAAGGAACGTTTAGAATTTTAAAGTAAGGAAGTCTCAAACAGCTATTGTTATCCTAAGTCTATTGTTTACATAACTAAAACAAGTCGAAATAACTATTCAATTTGCTTTCATATCCACTTACTTGCACGGACTGTAATAAAAAGGAACGCCTTTTTTGTCCAATCAACAAACACGTGGAACTACTGGAAGATATTCTTACAGCAAAGACAATAAACACATTTAATAACCTCACAGATATATTTTGGGAAAATCAGGAGATTTTGGATGACAATTATACAGCGGAAATTGAAATGACTATCAGTCACAAACACAGTAGGGCGTTTAAAATCTGGGAACCCGTGGGGATGATGCATCAGGAGGCTGACTGGAAGAGATCTTCAAGTATCCTTAAGTAAATAAGTATATATATATACATATATATATATATATATATATATATATATATATATATATATATATATATATATATATATATATATGTGTGTGTGTCTCTGTGTGTGTGTGTGCCAAAGGTTGTCATTTCCGGTATGGCAAAAGCTCTTCAAATATTGAACACAGACATAGCAGCTCTGTCCGAAACACTTCTGGCTGGAGACGATCAGCTAACTAAAGTATCGTCATATTTCAGCCTTTTGGGGGTCAGTAAACCCAAAGCTCATGGTTTGTGATCTCTTTGGCTTAAACGTAGCGACAGCTTCAATTGGGGAGGTTGTTATTTTATTGCTGAGCTTGATGATGTTTTCTCCTGGTTTGGTGAGCAGTTCATATTTGTTTTTCAATTCCAGCTTGAATGATCGGGTGAGTTCTTTTTGAACGCTAAGTCGTTGCAGTTTGGTGTGGAACATTTTCTAGTGTTCTATCTTGGTGTTAATTTGAATTTTACATCTTATCATTCTATGGCCACTTGCCACATTGGGTTGATTTAGAACCTGCATATCTTTATCGGTGTTGCTCTTGTCCTTTTCGTTCTTGATTTCGTGATAGGGGCTCCCCTAAACCCACTTTCTTTTGGCTATCTTTTTCTAAATAAATAGGTGTTCATAATGTTGAACCTGTTTGTTGTTGATCTTCGCCTTCTCGTTCCGTATTTCGTATCCGTATGAGCCAACGCATTTTCCAGTATGGTGAATTATTTTCTGGTATCTTGTGGTATATAATTCAAGTCGTTGTAGATGTTGTTTATCTCCTCGTTGGTTGATTGTGAAGTGGGAGCATAAATTTGAATAGTGTTCAGTCTGTACCTCTTTGAGATCCGTACATGGAGAGATCACAAGATAGCACAGTATCTTAGAGAAAAGGGACAGGAATCCGAGATATCATAGAAACTACAAGAAAACTCAAATAGCAATGGGCTGGACACCAAGCACACTCTGCATAAAAAAGCTCCTGAACCAGAATCGTGTAACGCAAGCAGCTGTCGAGGAAGCCTACAAAAATCACAAGTTAACCCTGTAAATCGAACTACACAGGATGAAGAATGAGTGGTAGCGAAACATATCTTCCGAATTTCAACAAACTTTGTTCAATTTTCCGTTGGATAAAAATGCCTCTACGGGAATCTCTGCAAATAATTTACATTCAAAATACGTATTCAGCATTAAAGTATACATTGATTCAAGCCATCAGAACTAAGGATTCTGAGTTGCTTTACTCGTTGATAGGTCAAGTCTTCGGGACACCAACATTCTCAGTAAACCCTCTGAGGTCTTAAGACAATGACAATGTCATCAAAAAAACAACAAAAATCCTTCAACGATGGAAAAAGCACTTTACTGATTTGTTAGACAATCCTTCAGCGGTCGATTATGGTGTGATAGAGAGCCTCCTGCAGATGGATCGACTGCCTTCTCCTGATGAAGTAAAACTGGCAATTGAACAGAATAATTCTGGCAAAGCGTTTGGTCTAGAAGGTATCCTAGACGAACCGTTGAAAGTCGGAAGTGAGAACGTAACGGAAGCGATAATAGACTTCATCATTAATAGTTGGAATGGGACCCCCGATTCCGCAAGATTAGATCGATGGTATCCTGTTATCCTTATACAATGGTAAAGGTGGAAAATCAATGTGTGTGGTAACTATCATGGTATCACTTTATTGGAGGTTGTGGGTAAGGTACTCGCAAGACTATCGCTTAACAGCCTGGAAGAAGATAGTTGCCATGTAGCTATCTTAGAATCACTAAGTGGTTTTAGAGGTTGGAAAGAGACAGTTGATATGATCTTTACTGCAAGACAGGTAAAAGATTCAAAAGACACATAATGGTGCGCAAAGATAAAATCCCTCAGTGCGATCTAATCAATGCCGTGGAAAACTTATGCCTAAACCCGTGTAGATCTGTAGCTGATCTAAAAAATCACGGACAAAGAAGGAAACGTGATGAGACGGCGATTATCTGTATAGATAATCTTAGGAATAACTTGATTAATCTCAGATCATCTAGGATAGAAAATTAATTGATAGGAAAATTTGGGGAGTTATCAGCCGAATTACGAAATAGAATATAGGAAAAATAAGTTCGTAATAGCTGAAGGGTTATCAAATAAGTCTGTAAAGTGCTCTGTCCACCATTGAAGGATTTTTGTTGATAGTTGGATATTTTCATCGTCTTGAGACCTTAGAGGGGTTACTGAGGATATTGGTGACCCGATGACTTGAGGTATCAATGAGTAAAGCAACTCAGAATCTTTAATGTTGAAGGCTTGAATGAATGTATATCTTTATGTTGAATACGTATTTTTAATGTAAATTGTTTGCAGAGAATCCCATAGAGGCGTTTTTATTTTTTAAAATTGAATAAATAAATAAAGTTTGTAGAAGGGATAACGAAGACGTCATTTACTTCTAACAAGCTTTGTTCTCAAGTTTTTCACAGTTTCTGAATTAATAGTTTAGCAATTATGAACTAAATGACCGCTGCTCCAACTGGAGAGTGGTAGGCGCTGATGGGGAATTTAAAGTCAAAGAAGGATTTTTTTTTTTTTTTGATCTCTAATGACATTGTCATCGTTTTCAAACCTCAGAGGGTTTACTGAGGATGTTGGTGGCCCGAAGACTTGAACGCATAAAGCAACTTTTAATCCTTAGTTTTGAAGGCTTGAATTGAATTAATGTATATTTTGATATTAAACACGTATTTTGAATGTAAATTACCCTAATCCTAACCCCAACACATATCCTAAAAATAAAAGAAAAAAATTAACCAAAATTACTAACCCTAAAAAACACTAATCCAGTATTTGGAGAGGCGGTCAATTTGAGACAAGAAAGGTAACAATAACCCATACTTTTTCGTTGTGGTTGATATTTTTTCGGTAAATTAATTCTAACGAAAAAGTTTCAGATTTATTTATGAAAAGGAAACAACGTGTAGCGTCCGTTATATTTTGAAGGTTAGTCTTACAAAAATTATGTAGGGTTGCCAGATAGATTTCCTAGCCAAAAACATGCAAAACATGGCCAAATGCCTAAATTGTTTATAAAAGCAATTATTCTATTATATTTTTTATTAGATTGAGTATTGTAAATCATTATTATTGATTTTTGAAAAATCTAATTTCGTTATTTAACCTTCATCCTAATTTTTCTGTTGCTTTACGATGACGTACCGAGTACTAAAATTACAAATAAATAAAAGCAACTGAAAATTAAGATGATGGTAATTAATAGTACGGAAATCTAGCCCCAAAAGAGTGTATCCTGTTTGTTAAACGATGTTGAAAAAAAATTAGTTAGTGGTATTCAACATTTTTATCAGTTGAGCAACTGACACACCTCTTAATTGAATAACCAGCTAGTTATCAGTTTAATAAGTTCATGAAAAGACACAAAAACAGTCAGACTAGGTCAGGAACACTAGATATAAAGAATGATACGCAACAACAGAATATGGGCAAAAACTAGACCAGGACATACAAATTACTAACAAGAAGACGTAATGTTCTTTTTAGAAAAGGATTGACGTGTCAGATTTGAAAATCGTTCAGTTTACATTTTTCTCCTTGCTAAAAGCGATCAACGTAGGAAAATTGAGAGAAATCAAGAAGAAAGAAACAAAAAGTCTTGTTTTTTTTTAAGACAGTATCGCCAAAATGTTATCAAAATTTTGAATTGTTCAGGCATGACTGTGTCCTCTTCATTAGCCGACGAAAATCGGCTAATCATCAAATATTCTAATTAGATGATAGATTGAGAGACGTCCAACTTCAACTACCGACGTTTAATGAGGCATTGAGCAGAAAAATACAGGAAAAAACAAGACAAACCAAAAGAAAATACTAACTACATGTAATATACCTACAATAAATGAAAATCCAAGTGTAAATCAATATCAAAGAGACTGATGGACGAAATTCTAATACTGATAGATAATTTCGTCATTTTAATGTTATCATCGCTCTTTGCATAGATATATATTTCATTTCCATCAGTCTCTGCCACTTGAGCCCAGATCTATAGTCTGTTGCCTCAGACTCCACTATTGACCATTGATACGACAAGTCTGGTTTAATTCACCATACCTCCAAATAATTCACGGATTCTTGATCAAGAGAATATGACCATTGGTTGCCAAGATTTATTATTGTATCTAAGAATCAATCGTGGTTATTTTGAGTTTCCCTTTTCAAACCAACTCGAGTGTCATAATTGGGTGTTATCTACCTAGAATACTGGGATCTGGCAAGTTCACACATCGGAAGGCCGAACTTGACATTTCCCGATGTGCATGGCATACAATTTGTTTCAGATTCAACCAGATTGTAAGTATTTCAAGTATAAGGCAAATTTTCTCTTCTCAGACTGGGGGGGGGGGCATGAAATATTTTATCAGGGACGGATCCAGGATTTAAAGCAGCAGGAGGGTCCAAACGGAGAGAAATATTTTCACAAATACATGTGCATTTAGATGATCAGTGTTACCAACTCAAAAAAAGGTTTCCGCGTTAGATCGACTTCGAAAAAGCGCCAAAAAACGCCAGAACCCGCAAAAAAAACTGTTAGCATTATGTTACCATTTTTTATTAGCTTAAGTAGCTAGATTTACCTAAAATTGCTTGGAAAAGGCTAAAGATGGCTTGAAATGCTGAACAATACTGCTATAAATGGGTTGAAAATAGAGCTAAATGTTGAATCTTTGCACTGCCAAAACAAACAACAAAAAAAACAAAAACACAGAAAGCGCTAAATTGGCAACATTGATAGTTTTCGGCGGAATAACCCTCTAATTTCTGATCAATTAGATAATTAAATTTATAAGTATATAAAGTTGAATACATGCTACTCCTGTGAGTAACATATATTTGACTTTATACTTTATTCTGCATTGTAAGTAATTGTTAATTCTATATCAAAATACATCACCTACGTAAATTGAAAGTAAATGTGAGTATCGGAAGGATATTAAATGTATATTTTGTGAGTGTACAAATACGTTTGCCCTGACAGTAGATAAATGCTACTAGTAGGGCGTTTTATAAAGATTAAAGCGAATTAGTGAACGTCATCCTTTCATGTAATAATTAACAATGTGTAAACGTCTTCTGTCATGCCAAGAGATGCAGTTGACATTTTAAAGTAAATACATGCAATTGACAAAGTAAAATAGAATTTCATTCATGTAACTTCATCCATATTCTGATGACATAAAAAAAAATGCTGAACTCCAAGAACAATAAGAAAAAAAAAACAATGATAAAAGGTAAGGAAAACATAATAGAAATGATAGAAAATATGTTAGTGACTAAACAGAACACTATTCTCCAAACCAACTACAATGCAAATCTCTATTACCCACGTCTATAAAATGCAGTGTGTTTAGAAGACTATGCTCCCAGCTCACTGTAATGCAAATCTCTATTATCCACGTCTATAAAATGCAGTGTGTATAGAAGGCTATTCTCCCAGCTCACTGTAATGCAAATCTTTTTTATCCACGTCTATAAAATGCCGTGTGTATCCATATATTTTATATATACCGTCATTTCTGATAGCATGGTTAAACTATTTTAGTGGAAAAAATCAAGTTCAAGACGATTGAGAGAATATTTTACCAGGAACATATAAAAAAAGACTTCAATACAGCTTTTCTCAACCTTTTCATGAATGATGGATATAAAATGAATCATGCGAATGTAGTGAGATACACGTTTGCACGGAACTGCTAGTTTTAGTGGAAATTAATTGTGGAATCGGTCGGCTAATCACAGACTCCCTTGCAGAGAATTTTGGTTCGCCTGGGCAATCAGCGTAAAGCATTGAAGTAGCTTTCTCTTCTCATTGGTTAACTCTTCAAACAAAGACGTTATGATGACTGGACGGGAGAGGGGATAGATTCGGACAGTAGCAGTCAACTGGAAAGGGGTGCGAGCGGCGTGTAGACATCACTTTCAGCAGCAGGCTGATGAGAGAGTGGTGAGAGTTGAGGATGAACAGGCTAGACGGGAGGTAAGACTGACTGACCGACTATGAACGATAGCAGGGGTTAAGATACATGATACCTCTCCCTCAACTTTGTCGTGGAAATTATCTGTTCGACATCCTTTTCCTGTTTTTTTCCCGTCGGATTTGAACTTTTCTTCAAAAAGAATAATATCTTTGGACCTTTAACCGACGAAATCATTATCGTTTGACAAAATACATAAGGACTCCTATTTTTACTTTATGGTGTAATCATTTTGATGCTTTTTATCATCAGTCTTTCTGCACAAAGTTTGCTCCATCTATTATGGTCGTATTTCAAATACCATATTTGCTATATGTTGCCATTTTTATACGCCCATATCAATAGAATTTGAACGTCCGTTGCTTTTGAGTCCACCACAACGTCACTATCTTCCTACGAGGCATGGAAAACAAGACGCGTGTCAGCTTCTCCGTGGTTGCACTTATGAAGCCTGAAACTGCCCTTTCTGTTATTGAATATGTTTTATTCTAGTTGTAACTATGTTTGGATGGTGCAGTAAACTTATACCATCACATGTTACAAGGCACTTAACAATGTGTCGTCTGAACTCTTCATGTTTTTTTCTCCATTCAGAAAATCTTGCCATTTACCTCCTTGTAACATACGCTGGCCGAATCCGTCAATCCTGACTCGTGTTCCTGAATCCCTTATTTCTTTTCTTGTGTCAGCCTTTATACTGTCTTCATCGTAGTTGTCACTAGTGAGCTCTAGCTAGATTTTTCTCTGACTCTTCCAGTTGTGTAACGAACTGTACCAAACTCTTCAATCATTTCCGTTATGTTTTCCTAACGTCACGTGGAAAACAATGCAGCCAAGTCATTGTTTGCTAACGTCTCTTCACAAATTGATCCAGATTTGGTGACAGATTATTTCTTAGCGTTGCCTTGTCTTACTGTCAGAGGGATGCATCGATTATGGCTAAAGTTAGCAACACTGTTGTTCGCAAGTATTAAAATGACACTTCTAGACTGATAGATTTCGGAATGATCAGATCAAGTGCTTGGCTGTCTCCTAGTTGTAAAGATACTAATTCTGTTTATTTGTTTTTTCATTATTTATCTTCACTTTCTCGATTAGATCAAAGGAATCCTTTGTCGATGCTTTTGAGTCTTTCGCTGACAACAGTAGAAAAAACATTTATCATTTCTCTCATCTTTCGATTTCTACGCCAGTATGAGAATATTTTGGTGCGTAAATGACAAAGCGATTGACAACGTAATTCTCTAGCTGGAACTTCAGGCTTTTTAAGTGATCAGCACGAGTCTCTCTTCTACTCTGAGTAAGTTCTTCGTGTTTGGAGATTATTGTTTTTTTGTTTTCAGAAAAGCTGCTCCATAAACATAAGAAGTTTGCTTGCAATTATAGAGAGTTTGAATCCATGCTGTACATGCTGGGAAGCTGATGCAAAAACTAGCTTTGAAAGGTCCTGCAGTTCTTTTTTTTTCCTTATTAAATAATAATGATACTAATTCTTCGTGAATCGACGAGAATTTCCCATCTACGATACTTTCTCCAAAACCCTCCGCCCACAATTCTTCAAACACTTAATATCCCTGCTGTTGTAAAGAATGCAAACATGTTGTTAATCTTATCGTAATGTTGGTGTTTGTATAAAAAGATCTTGATTCAGCGTAATACTCTCAGACTAGAGATGCTGCTTTCTTTCCTTCTCTTACATCTGATACCATGGCAAGCATTGAGTAAACATCTCTTTGATAAGCAATAATCGTGCTTGCTTCAAAGTTATGCCCTGCTTTGGTTAGATCGGTAAGGAGACTTTCAAATCCCTATAAATTGATTATGGTTTCTCCGGGTAGACGATGCTACTTCTTTCGGGGGAGATGCATCGAGATTTGAGTAAAAGACACAGCCCCTTCTCTAAATGGTAGTTGAAACAAATTAGTGATTATATCATGATCTGTGTCTGCACCTGCTATTATTTCTTGCCATCAGAGTTGTTGTCCAGTGTACTTTGCACACAAACTCCTTTGCCCATCTTTGACAAAAGCAACTGCATCCGTCTCGAAGAGACCATTCTTGACCATGTCATGTCATGAAATAAACGGCGTGATTGCATTTGTGAAGCTTACTTCCTTTTCAAATAGCATTTCCGTTAATGATACTTTTTGCGTGATTATATGTTAAGCATACGAACATACTTGGTCAAAGATAAGATAAGTTACAAAGTAACCCTTTCCAGACGCTAACAGGGCGATAAAAACATCGTAAGTAGATTTATTGACAATATAAAGTGTGGGCACTCAGACCCTCACCCCCGCTGATAAATATCCAGTCGCAGCCACTTAATTAAAAAGACATTAGGAGAGAGAAAGTCAAAAGGGGTTGATAAAAAAAGGGGATGTGGCATAAGGATTCTAAAAGCGGAAGTAAGAAAGATAGACAGTCAAGTTGCATGAGAAACGAAAGAAAGTTGGGGGAAACGGAAGAGAAAGGGTTTTAGGATCATTTAGTTCTGGTATCAGGTGAAAGAAGAGGGTAAGATGATTTAATAAAATAGATAGCGATAGAAAAAAAACCCTTGCCTAAAAATAGGGGACCAAGGGTTGGTCATCAGAGTAGTAAACCAGGCGACGGTAGCAGACCAGGCGAGAGTAGAAAAGAGAAAGGGTCGGACGGTGCACGGGCCGCCGGTCCAGGGCCGCTGGCAATTGAAGGACTGATCAACTAACTTCTCTCTGTGAGTGGGGATTTTGTTTGGTTTCCAAACGAAGATATCGATGTAATTTCGGTAGGTCAGAAAAAAAAGAGCAGTTTCAATTTTGACCTTGGCATGAGACTTACGTTTTTCGTTCCTTCTTTTGCTGTAGCTACAGTGCCGCTAGAACAGTATATGTTCGAAAAATGTCCCCACGCCATTATTCACCTGCCGCCCGCCATTCTATGAATGAAAAACACCATAATTGCTCGCTTTGAACTAGGCTGTCGTGATAAGGCTCATCAAATCACTTGCTATAGACCAAATCTTTATTGCTTTAATGTGGGAATTAATTGTAACATAACCATATTCATTCTTCTCAGTAAAATCATACACGGAATTGTAGACTCTGCAGTGGTCTGCAGTCCATCATTTATAGTAGTTAAATGTTTTTGCATTTAGTTGAACTCTGCAATGTCGTCAGGCCATTCGACTAAATAATCGAGCTAAATCATCCCTTAAGCCATAGCCATGCAGAGCTGCAATTCCATTTTTGCAAGGATTCAAGTCAGCGGCATGCACCAATATATATATTTTACCAGAGAAAAAAGATATAGTTCCCCGGAATTCTTGGATTTGTTTCTTCTTCAATTCAGATATGTGCACAATGGTAGGTATTAACAACCCCTGTTCGTCGCTAATGCTCTTTAGATTTCCTGAAAGTACATTAAGAAGGGTAGCAGACATGACACGGATAATTTGGGTTCTTATTTGGGAGAAAAACGCTTGCAAAGCATCTTGTTTCCTTTCATCATCAAGATCGATCACGGTAACTTGTAGTTTTGCAAGAGCAAATTTTATGTAGCAAGACTGATGATAGAAAAAAACATTCAAAGAATGATTATTTCATATTCTAAAAATAGAGATTCTATTTCATTTTGTCAAATCATTTGATAGGTCTCACTTCACTCTATTTCGATATGCAATTTGCATCTGATTGTCATGTCCGAAGATATCAAAGTTTTAAGGAAATTCGGGTCCCTCTGATGACGTCATCAGTCATTTGACTGTCTGTAATTTCTCAAAATGTTGTCATTTGTCGTTATTATTTATTTCATTTTTCGAAAAAAAGATTTCCGGAACCTTCTGGTGCCTTAATGTGTTAGGTTTATAATTAACATTTAGGATTTCCAGAATGTTTTTCACTCTATTTTAGATATTTCCCATATAGGAAACGCTAAGTCAAAATTAAAATTTATTCTGGCCATATTTATTCTTTGACAGAATTTTTTTACATAACATTATATCAGTCTATTTAGATATGCATGTTGTAACTTATTGTAAATTGCTTCTCCGGAGATATTGACGTTTTAAAGGAAATTCAAGAACTTTTGATGACATTATCAATCATATGACTTTTGGTAATTCCTTAAGATGTTGTCAGTTGATAAATTTCAATTCACTCTATCTATATATTCAGTTTGTACCTGATTGTGGCCTATATGCCAGAAATAAAAACTTTAGGCCCTCTTTGATGACGTTATGAATCATATAACTTTTGGTAAATTTTCGAAATATCATCTGGTTTATTAACTGATCCTCCTACCGCTTGAATTACTAATTTCGGCTTTTAAAACTTGGATTAGGCAGTTGCTTAGATGGTTTGGCTTTT
>OY735239.1:16323939-16351486 GCA_963457665.1 Thysanoteuthis rhombus | reverse complement strand
AGAATCAATTGACTCAAAGAAAGACTACTAGCTCTTTTTTCTTCCACCTCCTGCTACTAGCTTTGTGGATGGTGGACTCATCGTTGAACTTACGGTTCTTGTTTAATTAGAAAGTATAATCAAACAATATATTCATTACAAATCAAAGAAATACTGAAATTAAAAGGTTTTCTTTTGTTCTTTATTGAAAAATCGGTTTGGCGTGTCGAATACACTGTTACTGTTCTACCTTGACGAGTTTATGGTGCAGAATCAGATGAAAAGAACAGAAGAGACGCTTTTAATATCTAATGAATATGTTGTTCTATTATTCTTTTTATTAATAAAAATCATACTTTTTAAAGCCTTTGTATCACACTTGGGACCTCTCTATACTGGTTGAACATACATCGTAGATTCACAGAATACAATGTCGCTCATAATTGAGTACGGCCAACCACTTTTTAATAGAAAGTTAATTTTCTTCCAAACCAGTGGTTCCCAGCCTTTTCGACGTTATTTTCCACTTTTATCAATAAGATTAATTGTTTTCCCTCTACCATTCAAGACAGTTGGAAAAAAAAGAATAATTTTAAATAATTGTTTTATATTGAGTATATTTAAACAGCTTTATAATGAGAAGAAATTTCATTTTATAATTATGTAGCTGCTGTGTATTTGTTACTCATAGGACGGAAGAGAGAATAATCAGGAACACATCATTCGAAATTCCAATATATTACAAATGAAATAAGAATTCAGCTATCGTGACTGATAAACACATCAATGTAATCTCCGTTCTAGTTTTTTGTTGTTATTGTTGTTGTTATTAGTTCTTATATTTGTACGTCGATTAAGGAGATAATAATAATCTTAATTCATTCTCAATTTGAAGCGTATTTACACAGTTATATCTATATATGTATGATGCATCTTGCATCGTAAATTCCCACTACCTTGAGCCGAAAAACATACACTACAATTTTAGTTTTACCAAATAGCTTTATCCCCAATATATTTAGATACCTGAATCTCCCCCTTGCGGTTTGGAACCACTGTTTTGAATCAAACATAGCAGGATTTTATTACTTTTAGTGGAACCAGTGACAGCCTAAGCGGACACACACAATCAGAAGGTATGTAACCAAGATGGCTGCCTAAAAAGTGTTCATTTAGTTTTTTAATAATTCTTTCTTCTAATGAAATGTCTGCCAGCCCACACAATATTCCCGAAGTTGCTCAATAAATTTCAATGAAATTTTGTGTAATGGGGTAAGGAAGAGTTGATTAAATTCGGAGGTTAATCCAGGAATTTGCCGTTAATTGAGATATATCTATTTAATAATTAATTTTATAATAAAACTACGTACTTACTTATTTTTTGTAAAAAGTCTGATTTCACAAACTTTTGGTGTAAAATAAGAAGTTCTTTTTTATCCTCGTTTTGATTGAATGAACTTTTGATCTAACTAAAACTACGCATTAAATAACCGTGGGCAGCAGAGATGTGTAAGGGTTCTATCTTCTTTTATATTTAAATATGTTTAAACTTTGGTGTCTTCTTATAGATTCATGTGTTCCAGTGCTCCTGGCCATACCACTTTGTCTACAGACTTGAAAATCGGCACCAGAACCCAATAGACCACTTCTAAAGAAATTATCATTCATTTTATTTTTTAGAAAAAAAAATTCCTGGCACCTTTTGGTGTCATATTCTGACAGGTTTATTATCAACATTTAGAATTTCCAGAAGGTTTTTCACTCTATTTTAGATATTTTCCAATGGGAAACGCCAAGTCATAAACAAAATTTATTCTGACCATATTTATTCTTTGATGGAATTTTTTTTACATAACTCCAAATTTTTATGCTACGGTTGTTCAGTTATTGACTGTGATAGCGAGTTAATCTATTTTTTGCTAAATAGTTGTTACTAAAAACTAAGAAAAAAAAGGTTCTATTTCACAAACTTTTGATCGCAAAATGTAGTCGTTTTCATATTCTTGTTTTGATTGAATTAACTTTTGATCAAATTAAAACTTCGTATTTTTTTTTTTTTTTTTTTTTGGTAAAATTAGCCAATTTCGCCGATTTGGCGTTGTATTTACCAGGACTGTCCGAAAAGTATTAGCCAATTTTGAATATCTCGAGAACCGGCTGCACAGCCTTGATGTAAATTGGCAACCAATTAGAAGGGACATTATTGCGCTTGCATGAACACACACTCTCCCTTGAGGTAAATCTGTCGGTAGTGAGACGCCATTGAAGGAGGTTATATACTGTATAAATGCTACATCCACGAACTTGTCTATCTTTCTAGCAGGGTTTTATTGACAGAAGATCGCATCATCCAGGTCTTTCACCCCGTCCCCCATTACAGTAAGATTTCAGATCATGGACGAAATTAAGGAGATTGGGATATGGCAACTCTGGAAGAGGACTCTGTAGGCTGTCTCGGAAAATAAAAAGGATGTTGGAAGATTTGTGTGTGGTCATAAAGGGAGTTCTTTCGAGGGGACCTATCTTTTATTGCCCTAGATAGGTTTCGTACCCAAATGTTGAGGCTGGATACTTTCTGGACAAATCTCTTACATTGCTACTTTGGAGTGTCGATGGACTTGTCTTGTGGCTGAGATAGTTGTGCATCTCCCGACTGTTGCCGGTAGAGAAACTACTGCAATTTGTTATGATACATAATTCAAAACTAAAAACCAAATATTAATTTCTATGGAAGGAAAAAGGAAGCGCACCAAACCTGACAGAACGTAGTTAAATATAAAACAGGTCTAGCTTGTCACTCAATAGACCGACGTCTTTTGGCAGCATGCTGTGTTGGGGGTAATCAATTGAACAATCGGAAAAAGAGGGATCAATGGATATCTTACTTCTCTCGCCTTTTGTAGGGCAGTAATCACTAAATAAGTCTGTATTTTCAACAAAAAAGTGTATGATGCTGGACACAAACTAAAGGGTCGATTTGGCCTTGCGAATAGAACCTTCCGCCCCGCTTGAAACTTATGAAGCACCATATACAGAAAACTTTTTATTTACTTTTTTATAATCCTAAAAAGGTTTCTAGTTGGGGTTCAATTTGCTATCAAATTAAATGGTAGATTGATCCCTCAATTTGCACCCGGCAATGTTCATGCTTGTTTTTCGAAAGTTTTCGGAGGGAAGTAACTTATTCATTGATCATTTTTTTTAAAAATTGATCACCCGAAAACAGAATTCTACTAAAAGACGTTGGTTATGTGACGGTTTCTACTGAGTGACTAACCAGACTTGCCCCTGTTTTTTTTTTCTTGTTTGTATTTCTTGTTTCTCACTGAATATTCGCACATTTGCACATTAAAACCATTTTTCACTCAGTATTGCAATCTCAGAAAGTATTTTCGCGCTAGTTTGACGACCAAAAATTGTTGAAAAGTTCTACTAATTTTTTAAAATAGCTGAAAACCGCTAAAAATGGCCAAGACACACCCACGAGATTCAAAAAATGATAGAAAAAACGCACAAAAAATGGGCAAAATGTTTAGCGCCTTTTCACACTGCCAAAACAAGAAATACACTGGATTTAGCATTAAAAGTACTGAATTGGCAACCATGTTTTCAGTGTATTTTGGGGAAAAAGAATTTTTCTGGCTTACCGTTTTGTCGACCTATGAATTTCCCAGTCAAAATGGCGTCTTATTTAGTCTGCACGGAACGCACAAATATTTCGGCTATCAGCGATTAAGTTACCGATGCATTCCCCAAGATTTTTGTAAGATTTGAAGATATTTTGCGCTGGAAACCGGAACTGACTAATAAGCCAGAAAGTCCAACCATAGGCCTACTTCTCTATTTGGGGAAAATAGTGTTAAATTTCGATGTCCCCCTCGACGTATCATTTTCCATACTCCTGAATAGCTTCAGTTCTGTCCCAATAGACAATGAGATGTCCAGGGCGTATGCCTAGGCCGAGAGTACAGAAATCTCGAATCAGAATCTCCCTTCCGGCCTTGCTGGTGTAGTCCAGTGGAAAGCAAAGAGCAATCTATCCTGGATTAACTTTGCTGCAGGAGCTGCTGGAAGGACAGCAAATTGGGCGTCAATTCACCCCACTCCCTGGTTTTGGAATGAGAGTTATCCTTCTCCAAAACTGGTTGCCTTCTCAAAGCCAGACAACCCACTCTATCCTGCTATTTTACACATAGCCAGGGGAGGGATTAATTTTTGGCTTTCCCAAGGGTATCAGTGAGAAGTGAACAAAAACAGTCCAGACCAGTATTCGTATAGTTTGACAATCTTCATTAGGGTGGAGTTCTATGGAATTAAGTCAATGTGGGTCATCCACCAACGTTATTCTCAGAACTGTGTCAATCGTTTATGTGTATGAGTATGGTGGTATTCATTATCCCGAATCTCTTTAAGCCGAAGACGACTTTGCCGCTATTCCATTGGCTGCCTGATCATTTTACTTACTCATCATGTTACTGTCTTGCAAATAACCCGAAAAGAAAGGGGTTGATTTCGAGGGCATTCTTTACTGTTCCATTGTATTTCCAAAAACAACGGTTGACTTTTTATTTTCTTCAATTAGTGCGATGGGGTTACTTTTTACAGGGCTTTATTTTTAAAATTTATAGGAAGAAAATCTACTGTCAACTTTAAATTATATCTCCTATTTATGCACAATGAGACAAACTACGGAATTAAAACAATTTTTTAAGATACAACCACTGAAATTATTTTTCGAGTTGATTTATTTTAGTGAATGAATTTACTTCCGTTATTCAATTTGAGAATTTATAGTTTGCAGGAACAATCTCTCTGGAATTGAAAGATTTATCACAGAAATTGGAATCATGGGGATGATAAAATCGAAAATCCACTCCCTTCCTATTGGAGTCATTCACAAGGCAGTAACATGATGAGTAGGCGGAATTATCATACAGCCAATGGAATTGCAGTTAAGTTGTCTTCGGTTAAAAGAGATTCCGGATAGTGATACGAACCCGTGCATGTGTTTGTGTGTGTGCACAATTGTTCTTGCTTACTTCAGTGTGCGTGAGTATGAATGTAAGTGTTTGCACATTAGAGCGAGCGTTAGTGTTTGTGCATGTGTGTGAGTGTGTACGTGTAAGAGTGTGTGTGTGAGTGTTTCAAGTGAGAAAGTGCGCGTGTGTGTGTGTGTGTGTGTGTGTGAGTGTCAGTCAAAATTCGAGTGTGGTAATGCGTGTGCTTGTTTGAGTGTAAATGTGTTTGTGGAAGTGTATACATGTGTGTGCGTGAGAACATGTGTGTGAGTGTGAATGTGCATCAGTGTATGTGGTCGTGTGCGTATGTGTGTGATTGTATGTACGCGTTAGAGATACAAAATGTGGGGGTTGAAAGGATCGCAGTTTAAGCGATGAAAAAAGAAGCCCTGGTGTTTCTCAGTAATGAATATCCGAGTAACAGAAAAATCACAGTGAGGTGCTGACTTGAAGAAAACAATGCGAGAATTTAGACGAAATTCATCAATGTCAATAAAGGATTAACAAATCCAGGTTTGTTGAGTTGATTCAAAACCATGTCCAATAATGTTATCAGCATATTTCCCACTAAGTTGAGCACGTTTTGCAACCAGCACACAAACGAAATTATCATGCGCACAAAAGATTTCAAATTCTGTTGAAAGCTTATATTCCAGTAAAAATGTGATTCACCTCGCACCAATTGCAACGAAAAAAAAAACAATGAATTTCTGTGTCCTCAATATGTTCTGGAAGGGAAAAAAAGTCCACAAAAATTGTACGAAGAGAAAATTTTTTAAATCGCCTGCATATGATCCTAACAAAAACACCTCTTTAGCCATATTAGTCCTGGTGCTGTAATAAAGCCCCGTGGGAATTTTTGAGTTGACCTAAGAAACCAATTGGACATGCTAGAGGGACCTCCGGCGAATAAAATTAACTTGAATTAACATTCCAGATCAATCGCAAAAATATTTTTGTGACATATTTCATAATGGCGAATTTTCGCAGTAGCCTAGTGAGGAAAAATCATAGCATATTGGCATGTTGCATATCGTTGAAAAGGATATTGTATGCTGAGTAAAGTTTACAGAAGAACCATATGGCTCAGAGCAAGTCATTTTTAACTATTCACAATCAAATATCATCAACCCTTGTTTTAAAGTGAAACACCTGAGTAGATTGATAGCTATGACATAGGGGAAGTAATTGAATGATTCCATAATTTTCCTTCTTGATCTGGAATATTTGATATTTCAAGCCAGTTAGTTTAAACATAATTTTTTAGGAAGCCAGAATCATTATCATCAGGCTTTTATCGTCTTTCGTTGGACATTGACCTTCCCGAAGATTCGTCAGATCTCTCTATGGGAGTTTCAGATCCAGTACTTTCTTCCTTGTTCGTTTATCCATCTTGGATTCTGCCAGCCTCGTTTATGCATCTGATCTCTGGGGATTCATGTTTTGAGTCATGATGTCCATCAGTTGTCTGCCATTTTTGCTACATGACCAGCCCTTTGTCAGTTGAGTTTTATAATGGATTCTATGATGTCTGTTTTTCCCTGATATACTGTGCTGTGATCTCTCCATGTGAATTTCTATTGATATTCGGACCATCCTCATCTTGGTTGTTTTTTATACAACGTTTCGGCCGTTGCGCTCTACGGCCTTCGTCAGGTATCATCTGGTAGATGTGGGGAAGTAACGGAACCCTTTATTTATCCGATGGGGGTATATTGACCGTACTCCTCTCTTAGCATTAGTAGTATTGTTATACTGTCTCGCACTAGGATCGAACCTAGAACCATCAGATTACTTTACAGTAATTTGTCTGATGCTGTAACCACTGCACTATGTGTCCTGACGAAGGCCGTAGAGTGCAACAGCCGAAACGTTGTATGAAAAACAACCAAGATGAGGATGGTCCGAATATCAATAGAAATAATAATAATACCTCATCTCAAAAATTTAGAGATATATCTCCATCTGAAGTTGAGCATGATTCTTTCATTTGTAAGTTGCATGCTTCTCTGTTTGAGGGCTAATCTCTTGGTTAGGTTCCATGCTTCAGTTCTATAGCTGACTATAGAGAGGATATATTGGTTGTATACTCTTTCAGGATTAATGGGATTTTCTTGTTCTTGAAGGCTGAGCTTGCTCTGTCGAGGGCTTGCCATCCTAGAGTGATTATTTGCTTGATTTCTTTCGAGGATTTCATGGAGATTCATGGTCCTAGGTAAATGTTTTAGTCTACTTAGGATCTGAAGCTATTAAACAGAAATTATTTTGCGCCTTATCCGTGATTTGTTTATTTGCTGCAAAGTAAAAAAAGCAGGGTGAACACCATCTAGATTTAGTGGTTCCACGATTTTGCATATCGTACCGGTTTAGAAGTTCAACTCTCGGATCCCTTCCAACTTTCCAAGGGCCCCTTTGGTTGCAAGGGGCAGTTGCATCCCTACCTTCCAGAGACTTTGGTAATTAACACCTAACGAGTAAAGGGCGTAAATCTGTGTCAGTTTTAATAGAGCAATAAACACTTGAAAAACTAATTCTGGATGTTGAAGTGGCGCCCAACAGCTACAAAGGATGTTAATTCTCAGGATAGAGGTGTGTTTGTTTGTTTATATAAGTAAAATACTATCTGTGTGCATGCTGAGTAATTAATATCCAGTAAACACTCATTGTAACGGTACTCCTCTAACGGCACTATCCAAGGACACACGTGTTCTAACGACACGTTTATTTTTAAATTCTCGCAAGATTACTGTTGGAGAATACTTTTGTAGCAACAGCATACGGATATTTGAATAAATTATTTCAAAATTTATCCTTCTGCCAGTAAAAAGACATTTCCTGCCACCATTGTTGTCGTTTCTGGCCATTGTTATTTAAATGAACTCTGAGAGAAAACTCCGACTAACACCAAGTGTCCACCCAGTACTACATTGCCTGTCTGGTGCAATAACTATATTGCCAAAACGAGACTGCAGTGTCCAATATCAGTAGCGAATGGTTCCGTATAGTTGGAAGAAAATCGATCAGTAAAAGGGTTAAAATTAGTAAACCCATAAAATAATGTCACCTAAATTAACCTAAGAATCTGAAAAGAAAAGTCTTTTCAATTCATGATAAGCTTGATATAAATAAGAAGATAAAACGAGGCGTAAGAAGGAGTTTATCAATTTCATTTGCTGACCTGTAACCCAAGTTCAGGAAGTACTGGCTCTGCGACGCCCATGATAGAGAAGAGTGGCAAATCCTGGGGAAGGTCTATGTCCAACAACGGACGTTAAAAGACTGATGATGATGATGATGATGAACCTGAGTATGGCGCATTGGACTGTGAAAGGGTGATATGAAGTCATTTTTTTTTTTTGCTTTCTAGTTACTAAAACACTTCGTATAAAACCCACCCGGTATAACGACAAATTCTATGTAACTGCACCCTTACATCACTGAGGGTGCTATAATAACGGGAATCTACTGCGGTTAGTGAATGTTAGTTTCAATATATATGTATATTCATATATACACAAATACGTATAGACATGGAAAAATTTTGTGGATATATAAGGGGGCTGAACGCCCCAAGTTTACTTAATTTCATGTTACCCTTTGGAAAGGTGTAGCACTTGATAGCCTCACTTTGACATCCCAGAAAGTCACCTCTCCGGGAGTGATACACCCATGGCTACCGTTAAGGCGGATATCTAAGAGAAGGGAAACTCTCCCACTAAACTGGTGTAGATGGTTCCTTAGTTTTTTAAAGGAAGGGTACTCCGAGATGAAACCTGCTGTGTATGTAACCTCTTGTCTTCTTGTTTTGTGCTTGTTGCTGAGTGACAGACACTTAGAGGGCGGCACTTGTGTTACACAAGCGTTTTGTCACTGCAAAAATTCGCCATATCGGTACTACTTGCGTTCCTCAGGCAATCTCATCAACTCTGTCGCGTGCTTTGCTGATATGGGAATCAGCATTATCCCCCCCTCAAAGTCCTGAGACAATTGGCAAGCAGCGACTTGAACAGAGCTTGTTGGTAGCAAACTATTATAAGCCTGTACGTAGGCGGCAGAGGGTTGATCTTAAAGTCGTTCCCTTTTTGTCATGAGATCTCCAGAGACGGACGTGATTCTTTGTGACTAAACAGCCTTTCTCGGGTGAGCTCTGTTTACCAGTATATGTTGGAGCAGACTTGAAAAGGTGTCCAAAACATAACCGGTCATAAATCTTTGCTGGTTAATTCACGCTATTGACAGCCGTTTCCTAGAGGCCTGAGAACACAAAAAAGAAAATTGAGCATATGCTGTTGGGACGTTTGATCCATATTAGATGGGGTAAATAGAGGGAGACCAGAAAGAAGAACTGGGATAGTTGTTAAAGACTTGGCAAGATATAACATCGACATTACCACCTTATCAGCCATGACTCGTTTGGCCAGGTTAAACATTCTTTCAGATTAGGAAGTCTAAAAATGAGACGAGAAATAGGAGAGTTGGATTTGCCATTCGTTAGGATATTGTGGGACAGTTAATGTTACCGTGTTGTGTATGTGACCGGGTAATGAGTTTGAGAGTCCTGCTGGTTCGAGAGGCTCATTCACTCAACAACCCTATTGAAATGACTGCATCTTTCTATGCGTCACTGAGAGATGTCATCTTTGGTACCGCAAAAAATGACAAATTATTCTTCTTGATTCGAGAGTTGGAGGTGATTGTAACACGGCATTCTAATTATTTCAATTCTTCTCAAAACAGGGGCTGGTCATTACAAACACGTTTTTTTCCTTCTGGAGACAACAAATCAAGCAACATAGATGTATCCAAGATTTAAGCTCTGGCATTTGATTGACTTCATAATTGTAAGGCGTGATATGTAAGACGTGTGGGACCTCCATGCATTTCGAAGAGCAGAATATTCTACTGAACATCAAATGGTTAGAGTCAAAGTTTAAATTTGTTTTCAGACATAAGAAGCGTTTGGGATTCAGAAAGTCTCCAAAACACTTTGATATATCCAAACTCAAAATGAAATATTGCTTAAGTGAAATATTGCTACTGGGCTGATAGGAAGTCTGGACGATCTGGAATTGGGTGGCACTTGGAAGAATTTCAAGGATAAGATCTATGCGGCTGCTACAACCGTATCAGGTTTCCAAGAAGCGAGCCTGCAAGGACTGGTTTGATGATAATGATGTTAAGAGGGATGTATTGTTCAGAGAAATGGGAAAAAAAGGTTTACTAGGCTCCTCTAACCGGATATCGCAGTTAGAAAGAAAAATGTGCTGAAAGTACAGTTTGTTGCATTCAAATATAAACTGCAGCGTGAGCTCTGAGCAACGAAAAAGAACTGGGGGTGGGGAAAGCTGCGGCGATTCAGGCAGCCGCAGATAGGAAGGGTGCTTAATGTTTGTAAGGGCGGAAGAAAAGGGTCTATGGGCGGCATAATTCACACATCACGCCCATGGAGAATAAAGACGGGTCAATGACCATTCGAGATCCAAATGGTATTATGAAGTTATGGACAATATTTCATTGTGAATTGGAGGGGGGGCATCAATGCATTTCAATAAACCATCTCAGAGATGGACAATACTCAAACCCTTTCAGAGGTGAGGAGAGCGATAAGTCCAATTAGAAGTTGAATGGCGCCTGGTATTGATGGAATCCTCTCGGAAGTTCTTCTGTGTGATGGTACGAAACTTACAGGCGCTGTCCATTACCTCATTACTGGTTTTTGTCCGGAATTGGCCATCTATCAGGAATGGAAAGATGATATCACGCTGTCATTATATAAGGAAAATAGCAAGACCGAGGATTGTGGTAATAATTGAGGTATTTCTCTGATCTCAGTTACCGGGTAGTTGTTTTCTAAATAGACTTTTCCATCACATGTACCTATCAGTCCTACCAGAAAGCCAGTGTTGTTTTAGGACGGGAATTGATACAACAGACATGATATCCACTGTACGTCAAATACAAGAAAAGTGTATTGAACTGCATGTCGACCTTTGCCAGGAATTTATTGAACTGACAAAGGTTCCCGACACATTCATCAGGGAAGCACTCTGGACTTTAGGAAGGTTGACCGCCCATCCAGTTCTGTTAACATTCTGGGATAGTTTCACGACGGTTCAAAAGTAAAGGTCAACTTCAATGGTGCACTATTGTTCATAATGAAATGAAGAAGGGGGATAATCATCTGTTCTCGATATACTTCCAATTGCTATGTATGATATCCCTATTTTTTTTTATTTGCGACGTTTCAAAGTGATGTCTAAAACATTTTCCGCACTGATTGGATATGTACTGTACGCTGATGATTGTGATCTTGTTCTACATTCAGAGGTGAATCTTCAATAAATCAAGGACAGGTTCCCTGGTGATTGTGCAATAATGAGTCTCATAATTAGTTTATCTGAAACAAAAGTGAGAATCCACATTACAGACCGTCCATACTTGCGCGCAGGATAACAATGTTGTGGATAAGTTCGTTCATCTTTGCAGTACTCTTTCCCAAGTTGGTACATTGGACGAAAAGACCCTGCGAAAGGTTGAGGGAGCTAGTATGGCTTATTGGAGGCTAAAGGCTCAAGCTTGGTCGCAGAGGAACGCCCGTGTAAGCACAGTCGAAAATATTGTGCTTGTGTTTTTACAACAATTCTATGAGTCCTGAACTACCCATCGAAGACATATGAACGTTCTCAGAACTGTTTGAGACGCTTGTTGGGTGTGTTGTGGAGGAGTATGGCCCCCAATAGTGGGTGCTTGAAAGGTCTGAGGGTTCTCATAAAAAGTACACCGAGGTGGTTAGGCTGAATGATTGTAGGTTCTATACAGATCTATTCTTATTGATGATTCTTCATCTAAGAGGAATCAGACCGAAAATAACCAATATTAGAAACCGTAAAACGATGTCTCCAAAACTGTCAATATAAGTTTCTTCAGTTTTCAGAGTGGTGTATCTGGCTGGCTGTGCAAGTATGTATGTAGACATAAAAAAACCAAATGTAGGCTGAGGTAGGCGAGTCATATGTCACGGCTTGCAGGCCCCCCTACCAACTATTATATGGAGAGCTGGCGGGTCATTAACAACCACAACACAAGCCCCGGAAAAGGTATAAAAACTTTTTGAGAAATGATCTTAAGGACATGAAGATGGACTTTGAGGACTGCAGAGACAAGGCAAACGATCCCATAGCATGAAAGAAACAGATCTTTAATGGAGGAGCTAAACTGGAAGCTGAAAGCACGGGGGTTTGCTGCGTGCAGCTCGTAAGATGGAGGGTGGAGAACTTCCTCTGGGTCAATAAACGGGGAGAGGGCTGACATGCTCACATTGCAGTCGTGTTCTGCTGTCTTAGGCTGGCTTGGTAAGCTATTTAAAATCTCATATAAGACAGACAGGCATCTGCTATGCCTAGTGTGTAACAAAGTCAGGTTTAACTAGGCATATCTATAGAGCACGTGATGATTACAATGCAGTTAATCAAGATGAGAGTATGGTGATGTTGAATACCTGTATGATTTGCCATAAAACCTGCTATTCAGCTGTGGGCCATAAAAGCCGTTCCTGAGCCCACAAGAGGAAGGAACCTTGTCTATGAAAAAAAAAAATTTCAAACTAAGAGAATTGAAAAAAAAAAAATTTTTTTAAAAATTGAAATTCTATTTTCAGACCGATACCAAATATGAATATCGAGACAAGAAAAGGGATCCGTTTGAGTCCTGGGCCTCTGAAGGGGCCAAGGGATAGGGACAGTATGAACTATAACGTCTCAATGGAAATGTAGTGAAAAGCAGTCATCAGAAATGGCAGAAGGAATTGAACCTGTTGTGGGGGGGGGGATAACCTTTAAAACAACGGAATAATACGACAAGTAATTACTGTTTCTTAACCCTTCAAGTCCCTTGGTGGAAGGTCACCCCAGGCGGTTCACATAGAAGTTAGCCTTTCTTTCTCTGTGGCTGGATTGAGTTTTTTAGATTATAAAAATAAAATACATTTTTTTAGTAAAAGTAATCTTTGTGATCGTTTTAATTTTTTGACTTTGCGGGTGATATTATAAGTTTCGTTCGATAGGAACCTTCAACTTGAGAACATCACAGCCATATCTTCGAACGACGGAAGACTGATCATTATTCAAGGGTTGCGAGTGGAAAAACAAGTGTTTGAATGCCTCACGTACCACGACGGTACAATTTAGAGGTGTAAATTCTTTACCGTTCGCCCCCACCCCCGTCAAGTTAAACCAAAGCGATATATAAAATAAATATTACCCTACCGTGCTTTTAATCAACGACCAGGTGATTGCTAAGCGACTCTCTCACCAACTGAGCCAAACTGGCAAATATATATAAGCGAATTTATTTATCATACAATACTAAAGTTGCAGCTATCATCTTCAGTTTCAATAGAAGTAGGAGTGGAGTTTGCCCCTGCAGCAGTCAGGCTTGTCCATTATTCGTTCCTCCCCTCACTGGAATTCGTCCCCTGACTAAATTCCTCCCCATTGAGAAAATTCTCAAGTGCCTCCCGTTTGAGAATCACTACTCTGACGAAATCCCTGACGGAAATAAAGAATCGTTCGTCTCTTCAAATCTTTCCTGCTTCCGTTTGAGGAAGTTGCCTAACATGGAAGGAAGGAAGTCACGTGATCTTCTTACTTTGTTCAAAATGGCCGCTGAACTTTTATAGATGGACTCCATTCTCTCTTTCCTCTCATCTTTCCCCTCAAAAGTTCACTGTGCTTTAATAGAAAAAAATAATTAATTGGAAGAAGTTGAATTCTTTGAAATATTCAAAAATATCATTTAGCCACTTGATGAAATTATATATAACTATCCTTCCCAATTCTTTCTTTGGTAAATGATATTGAGTCACCGTTCGTGTTTTATGCAAACCTGCTTTGAAGCTATTCTCGACTATTCTCGATGTGCACATTCTTATTAGAAACAATCAGCAAAAACTGTCACTAAAATTTTCAATATTGGCTCAATTTACTAAGATTTCTGCTCTTTGACCTTCTCCTACTTACATTCCCTGTTGAGCGAACTTGAAACAAACATGATATATACACTGCATTCTCTTTAGCAAACCAACAATAACACGACGGAAATTTTCGTCTTTTGCAGTTGAGTCACAGAACTGCAATGACTGAAATTCCCATCATCTGCAATCGATGGGTTTTAAGCTCTAATTGTGGTGTATCATCTGCGATTGGACGCAAATTGGTCGGGCGGAGGTCGACTTATGACTGTGCTAATTTCTTACTAAATTAGAAAGCACTCGGAGAGCGCATGCCATAGTCAACGTTATTATCAGGGGAAGTTATTGTGCATAGATCTACTCCAAAATTTAATCACTTCTTCTGCATCTTAACTACACCATTGAGATTATTGAGAACTTTTAGAGATATCGTGTGGACAAACATGACTTTTAACCATTTTATGTGGTGTGGATATAAAACTACGACATGGGGGGGGATAATTTTATATGGATCAAAAATTTAATCACTTTAGTCGTGGCCCTTGGCCCACCTTTCAATAAAATTTGATTGAAACATTTGTGGAGATTCAGGGGCGTAGGCATAAATGTATGTACAAAATGGAAAACATATCTGACAATAAAAAAGTAATCTTGGATCCGCCCTAAGATTTAACCACTTCCTTTTTATTCCATTGCTCACACTTATACAAGATGTAATTGAAATTCATGCAGTACTTTCGGAGATATCGTATGGACAGACGCGATGCGATGGATTATAATACTTCTTTTCAACAGTGGTAAACTAATACTATTAATTATAAATGTATTTTCTACATCGAACAAGTAGAAAATTACAGAAAGCAAATTAGAAAATACAGTAGTAAAATAAAATTAAAACAACAGAAGGCAAATTAAAGGCTACCACAAGCAAAAAAGTAACAATTGTGGCGATTTATACATTGAATGCAATTATCAGATTATCCTAACGTGCACAGGAAATAATCATGTTCATCATCACATGAAGAGATCACAAAACAGCAAAGTATATTAGAGAAGACAGGGCTTAGATATCATAGAATCCATTAGAAAATTAAAATGGCAATGGATTGGTCATGTTACAAGAATGTCAGACAACTGCTGGGAATAACAACGCTGTGAGTGTAATTATTCATGTTCATCGATTCAGTTTTCTTGCTGTTGTTTCTAATTTGCCCGATTTATTTGTACTCTCTATTTTTTAATTTACTCGCCATAGTTTTTTATTTGCTTGTAGCAGTTTTTAATTTGCATGCTGTAGTTTGTTTTGTTTTTTTATTTGCTTACAGTAGCGATATTCAGGCATTGTTCGACGGACCCTCAAGGTTCAATGCGACCTTTCTCCTGGATTCTGCGAAACAAAGCGACATTCTCGCAATATACTTAATGATTTTTCATTACCTAAACGATCCCTTCGCTGCGTTACACGTCAACGTTTTATTTCTTTTATACGAACAATACTTTTTATATAAGGAAAGATCAACAAAATTTTGCCTTTTTGATGAAAAATATCTTATTCACGTGACACTGACGTTGTTCAGTCAGTAATCGTTCTATATTTCCATTCTTACTTTTCCATTCGAGTGTTATTTCCTATTTGGGTTTATGAATATTTGAATAATTCTATAAAAAAAAGGCCAAAATACAATAGTTACATACATATGTAAATAGTCATATACGTAGAAGGGGGAGTTGTGGTGGTTCCTTAGGAAAGTTCACAATTGAAAAGGGTTTCCAAGTAGTCGAAGTTTGAAAACTACTGGCTTACTATATTTTTAAGAAGCCTGCTGTAATTTTAACTTGTACGTATAGTGTTATATGCAATCTTTTTGATAGCACGTTGAATGCGAATAATGAAAACAGCAAATCCCTATTGAATGCGTTGGAATGAAATGCGAAAAATATATTAATGAACAAATCGATCTCTAAAAACTGATTAGGGTTTTATTGACCCGTTTGGATTGGCTGCCTTTCGTTTCGGCTTGATGGACGACATTTCAGATGTATTTATGTTTATACATTGTTTCCGGGCAACGCTCTTAGCAACCCGCCATCGATAAAAACCGCACCTTATGAAGTCTGGGGAATTCACAAATGAACCACCTCCTCATTTACGCCCGAGTTTTCTTTTTCTGTCAATTTTCAAAACTAATTCGTTTTTTGTGGGTCTTTTCCGTTACAACTTCAGAGAATTTTGGTCCCATAAGATAAACCAAAAAAAATTTATTCATCAACAAATAGAGAAAATGGCGACATCTGTCTAGACCAGGGGTCAGCAATCTATGACTGGTGGGTCAACCCCCACCCCTCATTTTGCCCGGCGAGCCGACTTGAATTCGTAACGTTGCATACACAATTCTTTGTTTATTTCATTAGACACAATCAAACATAACTGTCACCCAAACATTCAACATAGTTATCTTCAGTTTTCAAGTTGGTCTGGCTGGCTGGTTATGTAGACGTGCCAATGGAGCTAGGAGGTTGAGAATTTGAACATTTACTCTTTGCTATGTTTAGAAAAAACGGAATCTTTTTGTTTTTTAATCTCCCCACCCACCCACTGAAATATGTTTTTAGTGGGGGTGGGGCCCATTTTACAATGTGAGTTTTTGCTAAATTGATTTCTTAGTTTGTGCCCGCTTGCTTTTTGGAAATTCAAACTTTTTTTTCATGATCCCTGCTCAACAATAAGGGATAGAAGTAAATTATTTATTGATCATCCTTTTTTTTCATTCTTTTTTCAATTGATCACTCCAAACAGGGCATGCAACCAAAAGACGTTGGTCATGTTATGGATTCTATTGAATAACAAACTAAACCTATTCTTGGTTATTGAGCAATGAAATTCAATATCGAAAAATAGAGCAAAAGTTTCCTTTTTGCAGTGGCCTCAAATCAATCAATGTTTTACTGATGAAATGTTTTGAAGATAAAATGTTTTAACACTGCGTATTCTCACTGTTCTATTTATGTAAACTACCGAACGTGCCGAATCATTATGACATGCGCCAAGGTCTTATCACTTCAACTTGTCTCCAACAATTCCAGTCCGAGACGTAACTCCTCCACCATCTCATTGACGCCGTAGTCGTGCAGGATGCTTCTCTTGCTTTGCAACCCAACATGCACTCCATCTATCAAAGGTAGCTCCGCACTTGTCTGTAAAAAGAACAATATTAAATTCCAGATTTTCAAATACTCCAGAGCCAGTACCAGACGTTCCCCCTTGTTTCTGGGTTTCAAAGGCACTTAAATATCAGGCTTGACGCATTTTGCAATATTACGGAGAGTTCGGCTTCGGGATGATTTGGACTCGTTACCTCGATAAACTTTTCTGAATAGAGTTTTGCCGCTCAGAATTGTTTTTGTTTTTTTCTTTTTTTTCTCTTGATAAAACACTTAATTTGAGTCACTTCCCGTCGTGTTATTACCCTGTATTTGTCCTTATCTGATCTTCTACGTGATGCAAATGGGTACTTCAACGTATATTTTCACATTATTATTATTATTATTCGGACTATCCCCATCTTGGTTGTTTTTCATACAACGTTTCTGCCGTTGTACTCTTCATCAGGTATCATCTAGTATGTGTGGGAAGTAACGAACTGAACCCTTTATTCAACCGATGGGAGTATATAGACTGCACTCCCCTATTTGCATTAGTAGTATTTTTGAATTATTATTGTCTCACACTTGGATTAGAACTTAGAGCCATTAGATTAGTTGCAGTAATTCTGTCTGATTTTCTGACCACTACGCTAGTGCCAATAATAATAGAAATAATAATAATACCTCATCTCAAAAACTCAGAGAAACATTTACGGTTCCTCTTCAGCAGTTTTGCTGTTTCAAGCGTTGTGTGATGATAGAAATCTTCGCAGCTTACAAGAAATAACTTTTACAATCAATATTTTTATAATTTTTCAGAGCAAATAGTTCGGCACTCAGAAAATATAAGGCAGTAACAAAGTTTGTTTACTTGAGCGCGGGAGGTCTTCATTTTTGCTACGTAGACGCCGGTCACTGTTTCCAATATTTGTATCAGATTATCCCCACCCCTGCATCTGTCGTTAAACTAAATTTACAATCATATAATCATTTTGCATAATGGTTTGGCACGCACTGTAAATCTGGACAATAATTTGATATTTCGGCCAAAAAAAATAATTTTTCTGTTCTCATGGATTGATATTACATGGAAGTTTATGTAGGTATATATTCCTATAATGAAAAAATTACAAGGATTTTTATGCAGGTATATACTCCTATAATGGGGGAATTAGATCAAATTTTATATAGGTATAAACATCTATAACGGAAAAAACATTAAAGTTCGTTTTTTCAAAACAGGCCTTTTCAATATAATCTGTGTTTCATTCTTTATTTTCTTTGGCCTGGCAAACAATTTTTTAACTCAGCCAGCCGCTAAAAAAGTTTGCTGACCCTGGTCTTGACTATTCATTAGCAATTTATTTTTTAACTATCAGTTATAAATGTGACCTTTTAGTTCTTTTGTTGGGTTGCAACTAATTGTTTTCGGTGTAGACTGGATACCACTTGATTCTCATAAACAAATTTTTATCAAATTTATACAGTAACAAACAACGTCTGGTTGCTTGAACTGTAACTCCAGTTTTCCACTAGCTGTCTTTTACAACAATTTCCACTTGACTACACCAGTGGTTCTAAACCTTTCTAGAATCATCTCTGAGAATAAAATTGCCAGTCCCCCTTTTTCCATTTATTGCTACAGAGAATAATTTCAAATAATTATTTTATTTTCAGTATAATTAGACAAGTTTATAATAAGAATTAGTTTAATTTTATATTTGTACAGCAGCTGATGTATATTTGTTACTCAAAGAAATCAAGCGAAAATAATTAGGAACACATCGCTTTCAAAGAAATAGAGATTCGACTATCTGATATACAAATCGATAAAAACACTATAACTACGTTTTGAATAATTTGAATGAACAGCTCTGGTGAGGAAAATTCACGCCTGGTTGAATAGTTATACACCATCTTTCATCACTAATCTTCACGGCCCTTACGCCAAATACATTCACTATAATTTTCGTTTTACATAATAGCGTTATCCCTGCCTTGGAGTATCTGAATTCCCCCTCGTGGGTTCCTCCCGGTTGGTAATCACGGATTGAGTATCACCCTGGGATTAATCAACTATGAACCATTTATACCCCTGGCCCTGAGCCAAGCACAAGTGGCAGGCAGTGGCAGGTAGTGGCATCATAGTAGTGGCGAGAGTAGTTTTAATTCAACTATCCAATACTCTTTAATATACAGGGTCTGCTCGGAAAAAGTATCCAACCATTTATTATCAACGAAAAAATATCCTACTTGGAGCAATGGCATCATCATCACCATCATCATCAGCTGCAGAAGCAATCTTTTAGTGTCCGTTGTTGGATTATGCCCCCCCCCCAAGATTCGCCTGATATCTCTATCGCTGGCGTCGTAGGGCCATTACTTTCTGAACTTGTCTAGTTCGTCAAGCCGTCTTATTTTATGCTGGCCACAGTTTCACATAGCGTCTCTGGGGATGCGTGTTGTGAGTCGTGAAGTCCAGCTATTGTCTGACATTCTTGCAACATGACCAGCCCATTGCCACTTAAGTTTTCTATGAGACATTCTGTTCGTTTTTTTTTTCTCTAATATACTATACTGTATTGTGATCTCTCCATGATATGCTCAGCATGATTCTCTCCTGAGCACGTTGCATGGTTTTCATTTTGAGGGTCAAAGTTCCATGTTTCAGCTCCATGGGTGACTATGGGGAAGAATTATTAAGCATATTGCTAAAATGTCTCTTTGTTTCGTGGAACCCCTAGAAAAGTCGCAGGTAACCCCCCAGTTCCGAGGAACACAGTTTGAATACTGCAGTAATAATCAAATGAAAACGGTTTGCAAATCAAAGACTACTGCAAGCAAATAAAAAAGAATACGGAGATGAAATTAAAATGATATAGTGAGCAAATTAAAAATACAACCAGTAAATTATAATAACAGCAAGGAAACTAAATCGATGTAAATGAATAATTCCATTCACTGCATCATTATTACTAGTGCTTGTCTGACATTCTTGCAATGTGACCAATCAATTGCCATTATAGTTTTCTAATGGATTCTATGATTTCTATTTTGAGGTTCAATCTTTTGGTAAGGTTCCATGTTTCAGCTCTATAGATGACTATCGGGAGGATGCATTGGTTGCAAACTCTTGGTTCCCCACAATGTACCCTCCTTGAGATCTCTTTTACTCATAACAGTTTCTCTTCCAGTTTTCAAAACAATCTTCGGAGTCCAGCTGTCTCACCGTATTCTCATTCATATCGGCCACAATCTGAAATATCCTCTAGAGGCCAGAAATCGCAGAGAGCCAAATCAGAACAGTAGGGGAGAGGGGCTGATAGACCCGTTTGATTCGATGGTTTGCATAAAAAAAACCCACACGAGACGTGAAGAACGGGCAAGCTCGGTAAGTGTGAACGCGATGATCACTCAGTTCACAAGCTCAATTAATGTTGTCTCGTAGCCGACTGAGCCATCCGATTGGAGAGTGTCTGCTCACACATCGAGCGTATTCTCTGATTAGTTGCCAAGTTACATCAAAGCTTTGCAGCCGGTTCTCGAGATATACAAAATGGCTGGATACCTTCAAACAGACTTGGCATAAGAATTGCGTACATTTAAAACCAGTCTAAAATTGATGATTTAAGTCAGGGGTCGACAAACTACGACTCACGGGCCTCTTCCGGTCCACCATCCGGTCTGCCAACTTCACTGAACATGTTACGTTGTATACAAAAATCCTTTGTTTTCCTTATCTAGCTTCGGTCAGTAAACAATAAAATTAAGAATAGAGACACAGAGGAAAATTCTCATATTTAGCAGTGGCCTCAGACGAATCAAAGTTTTATAGCTAAAAATGTTTGAAAGTGACGCATTCTGTTGTACTAATAATATACACAAAATTTGAACCATGATCAAACGATATTGTGTCCCTCCCTGGAAATTTCCTATTTCTCATTAATTGATAGTAAATGAAGGTTTATTTAAGTATATACTCCTATAACGAAACACAAAAGCAATCTAAATATATTTTGAGAAATATCTGTGGGCGTGCGTGTATGTATCTATGTGTGTTCATGCACCGAGATAACTCGACAACTGGACATTGTACAAAGTTTATATCTGCCGTATATAATATTCAGCACACCAGACATCGAGTTTTTAAGTTGTTTGGATCAGCAGTTATTGAGAAATCTAATTTAAAAAAATAAAACGACTATAGAATTTAGATCTTTTATCTTAAATTATAGATCTAAATTTCGATATTAAGTACCTGGTAATAGATTTTTATTTCGATACAAAATTTTTAAAATGTCAACATTAAAAGAAGCCGTACTTCCGTATGATGGACGGAAATTTATTTTACATGGCTATCATTGCAGACTGTTCTTCACTCCGTAAAGCTCGGTCCCTTCCAAAAATGCACCTTTGGAACCTTCAGCTCCATGTTTTAAAACTACTTCTATAGCCTTGTTTTATCAGTGTTCCATTTTTATTCTCTCTTCTTTTTTTGCCTGCAAGGCATAAAAAGATTCCTAATTTGGGCCGCCTTCAAAAAACGTTTTCCGACCCCAGATTTAAGTAATTGAGTTGATTGAATTATGAAAGTATTATTTTGTTTAGAGTCAACGCCCGGTGGCAAAGGAAAACTACTGAATACACTCTGAACAGTCCTTGTGGGTGCTTCAATTTTCGCCATCCCTTTATTTCTATTTTTGGAGAAAAAGAAAACATCTTCCCATCGCACTGAATTAAATATTTCTTAGCTAAAAATAATTCAAAATATCGCATAAATGGATTATCATTACCCGAGTGTGTACCAGAATTTGGTGTGAAAAAAATCATCTACAATCATCAATAAAAATAGATCTTTTATCAAATGATAATCAAAGAAAATACCTGCCCAAGATTTGAGCATTGTTGACCCGTGTGTGTACTAGAATTACTTATGTAAAATATTATCTAATATCATCTTTAAAAGATTGATCAACTATGAAAACATGATCTAAAAAATACCAGCCCAAGATTTGAGCATTGTTGGTCCAAAATGACCTCGGAGACCCAAAAAAGTTTTTTTTTTTTTTTTGAGAAAATGAATGAACAGTTTTTAGATGGCGCCTATTAGTGAACTTATCAGAATTTTTCAAAGTTGTAACCCCCAAAATATGATCAAAAGCTCCTAAACACACATAAGAATGCTTAAGTTAAGGAGAATCTGAAATCCACTTGGCTGTTTGGAAGGGCGGGCCCTGTGTGAGGCGATGATGATTCGAAATATTCATGAAAAACTCCTTGCGGTTTTTGATCATTTCTCTGAGACAAGTTCTGTTTTGGGGTTTTTTTTTTGTTTTTTTCCCATCGCCTTATTTTTCGGCTGCAACTGGAAGTGAAAGTCACTCACTATGAAGTTATCAGAATTTTTTTCGACAAACAAAACGTGGGAAAGGAATAAAATAGCATAAAGAAATGCGAATATATATATATATATATATATATATATATATATATATATATATATATATATATATATATAGGGAGAGATTTACAGTTTCAAATAAAAAATAGACAAATAGATTTTTTTCAAAAATCTTTTGTAATTTCAGTCAACTATTTCCCAATATCTGTTTAAGTAATATACGCACCCTCGACGTTTTTTTTTTTTTTCTCCATGTTCAACACATTTTTTGATATTATGGTCTTCTGTGTGAATTTTTCTCGTTTGGATCATCAGTTGTTTACCATGTAATTGTTTCGGGGATTTAAAAACAAAACAGTTGTATTAACATAGCACCTTAGCAGTGTTGATCGAATACCATTTCCCTTTCAGCTATGATTTTAAGATATAGCTTTATCAATTTATTTTTAGTGTCGTGTCATGATACATTTAGTTTGTTTTTTTATATAAAGTATCATCATACTGTATTGTGTATGGAAGTTTTTATACTACGCATTTGATTTTTTTAGACACAGGGCTTATTTACGTTGATTACCCAAAAACTTATTTGACGATGAGTGAAACCTAACAAAGAGACAGGCCCGTAAATTGATAACCATACAACGTGCACATGAAATAATTATGCTGGGCCTCACATGGAGAGACCACAAAACAGCACAGTACATTTGAGAAAAGGCAAGAGTCAAGGACATCATAGAATCCATTAAAAATCTCAAATGGCGGTGGGCTGGCCAGTTTGCAAGAATGGCAGATGGACATCACGACTCACGACATGGATCCCCCGAGATCACATGCGCAACCGAGGCCGGCAGAATATTAGATGGAGAGACGAACTAGACAAGTTCAGGAAGTACTGGCTCCACGACGCCCATGATAGAAAAGTGTGGCAAATCCTGGGGAAGGTCTATGTCCAACGAAGGACGTTAAAAGACTGATGATGATGATGATCAAAGAGAATAAAATATATAAATATATCTTTCATCAAAAATGACGGACAAAGAGGATCTTTTTATTATTTTTTTCACTAATCTTTATTCGTTTTCGTGCAAGTGAACGGATCTCTGGTTTCAATGCAAAAAATATATATTTTCCAAAATATAAAGCGCTTTGAGTAGCATTGGCAATTATCATGATCAGGAAAAAACTGTGGATATTTGTTTTTCACAATTCGAATACTCTCCCTCTCTCTCAGACACAGATACACAAGCGCATGCGCACACACTAACACACATGTACGTACAAGTAAATGGTAGATTTATCCTTGATAATGACGATTGTAGGTAACCTATTTTAATTAAATTTCATAGAATTGACTGAACGTCGACCAGATGAAGATTATAATCGGTTTATTGTTGAAGCTTCAGTTTATTAGTCAGTTCCAGTATACGATATATCTCGAGATATGACGCTGGCCTTGAGGGAATGTACCGGTAATCCAATCGCTGATATCGGAAATATTTGTATTTTCAGTGCAGGCGCCATTGTCTGTAGAGTTCACAGGCCGACAAAACGCTACGTTGAAAGATACAGTGACAAATGGTTCTGATGAATGTAACCGTCAAGATGTGGCAGCTCGAGGCATAAGCAAACTAGGCAGCTGCTTAGGGCTGCATAATCACTAGAGGGCGCTTAAGAGTTCTTGAAATGTCCAATAGAGCTCGACTGTTTCTTTTTGTTGTTGTTTCTCGAAAGCGTTGAGGAGCCCCTAAATCAAATTCTGTTTAGGGTCCCAAATCATGCTTTCTTGTCATCATATTCGGTTAACAAGCAATTGTTTTGTTGGTATTTCGATGTTTATTTCTATCACCGTTAAGAACATTAAGAAGGGAAATATTCTCTCTGTACGTGTATTCAATGAACAACAAAAGATAACAACTTGATGTGAAAACTTCTAAAAGAACAAAAATTATTAGTAAAGGTATGCTTCGGTGTGTCAAGTTCAGACGATGGTGGCCATTTTGAATGGCTAAAAGTCGTTAAATTTTTCATTGACGAGCATTTAAAGTAGCTAGATTTTTGAATGACTGGCTTTACCTGATCTGATCAATATCTCTTCAAGACACTGGATAATTATACTTTTGGAGATTTTGTAAGAGTCTTGACACATAAATATGGTGCTGAGTCAAAATACCGAATCAAAAATGTCCAATATCAAAAAGTATAAAACTAATAATCCAAAAACATGATGTCCTTTGCAAATGGTCCAAAGGAAACATGTCCAAAATGCAAAAATGCCCAATGCAATGAGGTCCAATAATGCAAACACATCCAATTGAGAAGGATCATTGTGAACACAACCAATGTAAAAAGGGCAAACGTCCAATGCAATGAAGTCCAATGCTCAAAGGGCCAATGCAAAAAGGTCCAATTTATACATATATATACACTTGATACAAACATACACGTGCACACATACATACACGTGCCTCACACCATCCCCAAAAGGCAATATTTTAAAAAGCAAGATTTTAAAAAGCAAGTTCAGTGACAACAGGGAACTAAGTATCATAGTCAGTTGAAAAAAACTTATCACCGAGTTGAAAAGGCAATTTAAGCAACACCAGAGAAGTATTTCTAGGGTATGTTACGTGGGGATGGCATGAAGTATGTGCACATATATATGTACCTATACATATGTGTTTGCATCATAAGTGTATTGTGCATGTATGTATATATGTATGAATTTGTTCTTTTGAGCATTGGGTCTCTGTGTATTGGATAGGTTTGTATTGGCCTTTTTACATTGGACGGATTTTACATAAGACCTTTTTGCATTGAATCTCATGTTCATTGGACTTTTTATGAATTAGACGTTTTTGGATGTTTTGCATTTTGACGTTTTTACTTTTAACCATATATATATATATATATATATATATATATATATATATAATTTTCTTGTTTGCGAGTGGATCCTATGAAATCCGTCCTGAAGATGACCGAGGACGGTCAAAAGGACTTCAGAAATTTGGATAGTTCATTTATTCTTGTAGAAGCAATTCATTCGCAAACAAGAAAAAATTAATAACAGTTGAATCTACAAAAAATATCCGTCGTGTTTAATGAAACTTGCTTAAGAGAAAAAAATTGCTGCCAAAGTACACATTACCAATTTATATATACATAATAACATTTTAGCATTATAGTTATCTGGAAAATAATTCTAGTGAATTTCAATCATTCAGAATTACTGTCTTCTGGTTCCGTCAAACCAAAGATTACTGTGGATACTTTTACAATGAGCAGATAGAATTACTAATAGATAAAATTACTGAAGTGTGAAAAGATTGGAAGATAAAGGACGTCAAATCTTGAGTGGGGGTCAAGAAGTACATTCGGGAATGGGGTTCTCGTGGAATTTCACGGAGTATGTCCTGTCATACTGTGAATGAAAAGTCACATTCATTCCGGTAGATTTGCCCTTAGAATAGTCAATTTGAACTTTCGCGTAGCAAATCAATTTCCAAGAGTGAGATTTGCTCGTCAACATTTGATGTCATTTCGTGGCCAATCCTTCGAAGAGAGATGATGGTAAAAAGGCATTTCAAAAAGAGAGGGGGCTGCTAAGGCAAGTCAGAAATATCGATCCGTTAATGACCCCTGAATCAAATTGACAGGTCGGGAAACATGATTTATTTCCAGTTTTCATTGAACCATTGATATGATCTCATCTGATCATGAAGTTGAAACTCACCATCTGGGTGTGTTTAATGGGAGCGTCTTTAATTATTCCTACGGAGTGGATTGAGTTCGTTTCGGGGAAAATTGGAGATACACTCCACATTTTGGCAACGCATCAGCACCCCGGTAGACAATATAATGGGTGGTTCTTCGAAGTAAAATGATAGATGGTGTTGAGGTCAGTTAGGAAACATTGATTCATTTCGGTGATACTACGATTTCTTATCGACCGACTTTTCATTGAACGGCTTTTTATCGGACTACTTCTTACGAACGTCCTCATCGAACGGCTTCTTATCGAACGACTTTTTATCGAATAGCATTTTATCGAAACAAATTTTATCAAAAAGAGTTCCATTGGAACGACTTTCTACTGAAACTACTTTTTATCGGAACGACCTTTAGAATTTTGAATCCAAGTGAAATCAAAATGATTCTAATATTTCAAATATGGAATTAGAATTTTCAAAAACAGTAATAGGTATGGCCAAAAATTTAACCGGGAAATCGACATTCTATTTTCAAAAACGTAATAAAGATTTCAAAATTCTACATCCAAAGTTTTTGTTTTGTTTTTGCTTGAAAAAAATAAGTCCAAAATTTTGTTTGAAAAAAAAAAAAATTTTAATTGGATTGTTATAAAGTCAATGTTTACGTGATTTTGCAACTTGTTTCTATCTCTTTCTTGAAAATACCAGATGTCTTCGGAACAAAAATAGTGTCAATAGTTTTTTTCAAATGGTCCTGATAAATTCCGCCGTTATGGAAATGTTTGGGAAAATTCTTGGAACTTTCAAATTAGATTTTCAAGAGGAAATGAGTTTATTGAATTTTGCCTTTGAATTAGAAGCCTGTAAAAATATGTATAATTTGAGATCTCGGCTAGGGAGACATTGTATTCAATACGTAAAAAATAAATAGATAAATAATGATGAACCTTTCTACTTACGACTTTGCAGTCGGTTCATATCTATCTATCTCTGGTCATATCCATACCTGTCTGTCTGTCTATCTATCCAATTATCTATCTCAGTCTGGCCATATCTATCTATCTATCTATCTATCCATCTATCTATCTATCTATCTATCCATCTATCTATCTATCTCAGTCTGTCCATAACTATCTATCAGTCTATCTATCTATCTATCTCAATCTGGCCATATTTATCTATCTTTCTAAATTTCTGATCGATCTATCCATTTTTATCTACTTATTCATATTCTGTATATTCGTATATTTACACACGTGTATAATTATTTATATTTAAATGACAGTACTATAAATGACTTTGCAAAATAAAAATAAATTTCAAGTAT
>OY735239.1:16251439-16321439 GCA_963457665.1 Thysanoteuthis rhombus | reverse complement strand
TATCGACCCTCCTTAAGGTTTGACACGCCTCTCTATCATGGATGTCCCGAAACTAATCCTTTCTGAATTTACCTTGTTTGTCACACCGTCCTATTTTCTGCAGGTCACAGTTTCTTATATGATCTCTGGTTGAGTTGTGATATCAAGCAGTTGTCTGGAATTCTTGCAACATGACTAGCCCATTGCTATTTGAGTTTTCTTGTCTTGTGATCTCTCAGTTTGAGGGTCAATCTTTTGATTAGGTTCTATGTTTCAGCTTCATATGTTACATATCGGGAAGATGCATTGGTTGTAGATTCTTTTAAGGACTATTGAGGTCAACTCTTCCTTGAAGGGCTTGCTCTACCGAAAGCTCGCCAACCTAGAGTGTTTCTTCGCTAGATTTCTTCTTCTTTTGTGGATTTAATCACAAATTACTTCAACCAGAATGTAAACTCAGTCCACCGATCCCATGGAATCTTTATAATTGAAATTTTCGGTTCCTAATATACTTTGAACCCATGGACAACTGACGTGATATAAATGGTTCAAGTATGTTAAAAACGGTGTCAGGTCCACGCAGTATGAGAGACCGATGCTGTCTGATTCTGATGGGAATTTTGAACTTCACTTCAGATGTGCAATAGCTGAGCAGATTAATCGAAGACAGACAAATGTGAAATGTTTCGGCGTGATTCAGATAGTTATGGAGCCAAGAACGGAGACGGCAGGGTTGCCTATCTTGATGGTGGGGGGTCGAATTTGTGAGTCCAGTGTTGGAAATATTTGGATTTTCAAAAAAGTTTCTTCGTGCGTTGTTGTCCAGTGTTGTCAATCGAGATATTTTTTTTTCATTTTTCGAATTTGATGATGACTTCCAGAATCGAAAAATTGAAAAATTTAAATTAGCAGCCGAGGGTAGGCCCAAGAAGATGCTGGAACGGAATAAAGGGACAGTTAACAGACCACTGCTGCAAAACTCTAAGCTGTCCATCGCTCGCGTGACTTACAATTAACAAAGAGACCACCAGAAAATTAGAAAGTCAGGATTCAGGCACAAAAATGTGCTAGAGATTAGTGTTCCATTCCTGATGAAAGCCTCGGTTTCGAAAGCTGATTTTTTTAAGTAAATTTCCCCACTTAAAGATTAGCATTACACATCACTATTGACCTCCCTTTGTGTTTTTGATAGACTAACGCAAGCTGTTCTATCTATCTGTCAGAGAAGAGACCTGCTTCTATCTGACTGTAACTAATTTTTATCACTGTTGGGTCCTTTACAAAGTTTTTGCCATAAATGATAAATATCTTCTTTAACCGTAACCTTGTTTATCATTAGCTTCGAAAAGTTTTTATTGGTCTCAAGGGTAGACAAGGTAGAGCGGCTGTCAAAATCTCCGATGGAATATGAGTAACCGGTAACGAAGTCCCGGTTTCTGATGCATACGTCAGTTTATTGATCCTTGCAAGACTCAAGTCTGGTCGAGACCTGGACTTTATACCTACACATTTTTATGATCACCGTATTGGTAGGATACCTCCACCACTTTTATAACCATAAGTATTAAAAGAATACCCCCACCCTAATTACACAGCTTGGAGTGTACTCAATTAGTTTATGGATGCTCAGGGACATTTGTCCTGATGGGGACGTTTCCACACTTTTCGCACATACTTGGAATCGAACCCGGTATAACCATTACATCATCCGAGCTGAGACAAAAAATATGTGGCATTGACGTGTATCAAAACAATATTGCCAACTTGGCACATTTCACGCTGAATTCAGTGCGATTCTTGTTTCGCTCGTATTAAATTAGCACGGGTATACTTGAACGATTTGGCTATTGTTTGGCCATTTTTAGCATCCTTTCGGTGTGTTTTGGCCATTTTTGACGTCTTGGTCTATTTCTTTTTTAATTTAGCGATTTTCAGCGTTTGTTTGCAGTCAAACTAGTACGAAATCATTTTTGTTGTATTGAAATAAGATCCTCACTTCATCGGAAAGCCATCAATCCGCCAACGATGCACCTTTGTTTAAGTGTTTGCTTAATCTGTTTCTAATTGTGCTCGGAACGTGTTGATCAGAAGTGTCAACAAAATGAAGTCCGAACGGAAATACGATACATTTTCAAATCAATCTTTCTTTATAAGACCATTGTTTGACATAGAGTAAAATGAATAGTACTCTAACGTTTGCTACGGCTCCAGCCGTCTATGCTTCGGCTCCATCAATCATATACTACTTAATCGATAGGTTTGCAATGTGTGAAATATATTTAGTAGCGACAAGCAGCGGGGGTGGTGTAATGCACCTCACGCTGCTCTATTTCCCCTATAGCTGGGAGAGACGGATTCGTGCCTTTCCGATTAGAATTAGTGCGAAATGAACACAGATTGTCTTAGTCGGAATTCGAACTCATTTCGCCGAGTCCATTGGCAAGCCGTTAGCCATTCAACCATCTTGTACCTCCTGGACAAACGGTATCACCCATAAATGAGTACACCCTGCCATTTTTTTATCTATTTAAAGTTGATTTTCTTTGAAATCAAGCATAGTAGAAACTTATCGTTTCTAGTAGAACATTACACAATCAAAACAGATATAATCAGGCATTATTTAACACCAAACTCTACAGCATTGAGACTTAGATGCCCCCAAATTGAGTGTACTCATTTCTGGAAGGCAACATATTCATATTTGTGGTAAAAGAGTTTCAATGCTTTATACTTTGGTCCCTATTGATACCTGATAATTTCCGTTGAGGTGTAATGTTTCACTAAAAATAATAAAATCCTGCTAAGTTTGGTTTGGAGTAAGATTAACTTTTTTTATTTTTAAAAGTGGTAGAGGTGTACTCATCTATGGGCATAATATAGACCTTCCCAAGTTAGTGCCTTACCCTGTCATGCTAGCCCATGCCGAGTTGGACGGTTGTGGAGATGGATTCATGCCTTTCCCAAGGACAGCACTGCGAACAGTGTTACCAGCTAAAAAATATGTTCACGCTAGTTTGACTACCAAAAAGCGCTAGAAAGTTCTAAATAAATTAAATAGCCAATAAACGCCAAAAATGGACTGTTTGTAGTTTTCCAGCAGTGAGTTGATAACTGCCCTTTCATCCAGACACCAACATCTTTTCTTGCCTCCATAACCATCGAGATTACGTGAAGAATATCCCACGACTGTCTGGTTAACTTGCTCGGCTCTTACACATTGTGATAGACCCTGATTCTGAAATTCAACTATCCTACCACATTGGAAATGGAGAGAAACAGCCAAAACACACTAAAAAGATGCTATGAATATTTTCGAAACACGCCAAAATGGCATGCCCACGCTAATTTAGACCATTTTACACAACCAAAACAAGAAACGCGCTGGATTTAGCGCCTTTCGTGCTAAATTGGCAACACTGACCACTGGTCAGGCTAAAAAATCTGGCCTACTTTGCGATTGAATTACGTCAAGAGACATATACCTAATTGACCAGGGAGTAGAATGTACTTTTATCAGAACTGGTCTGGTTAGTCACTCAATAGAAACCGTCATGAGCCCAACGTCTTTTAGTCGCATGCCTTGTTGGAGATGATCAGCTGTGTTCCAACTCAAATTTCTTTTTGTGCAAAATCAACCTTGGAAAAAGTGGCCAAAACGCCAAAACGCATTAAAACGCTTAACCCTTTTGATGGTAGTTTTGATAGCTAAAAAAGGCTATATATTCAGCAAAAAGTGCTAACACTGACGATCAGTTGAAAAGTTTGAAAAAGTTACTTATGTCGCCTTTTATTTGGCAGTGGTCCTTAAAAAAATCTAAATTTAAAAAAAAAACAAGCGTGAATGTGGCCAAACACAAACTGAGGGATCAATCTGGCATAAACATATTTTGAAAAGTGACTCAAGCCCACAAAAAAACTATTTGGAGAGGATTCTTTTCAAACGTTTTTTGTAGTCATAATAAAGAGTACATGTTGAAAATTTCATACCTTTAACTCAATTTATTTGGCCAGTATGCATGATTTTAGAAACCAGTCAGAGGGCTCTCACTGCATATGCATTAGCAGACACTCTCTCATAGCGTTACTCAGTCAGCAGTGAGCTGCAATTGAGTGACCTTGTTTAGTGGGTGACTGTTGCATTCACAATGATAAGCGAATGATTCTTCACGATTCGTGCAGGTTTTTTTTTTTGCAAAAACTTCACGTGTATTGGACACCAACACCTCCCGCCCAGAATTGGCTCCCTACAACATCTGACTTTTTGCCCTTTAAAGGGAAGGGATTTCAGATTGTGGCTGAGATGAAGAAAACGCAACGAGGCAACTGATGGTGATCCAGAAAGAGTACTTAGCCAACTTTTTTGCCAACAGGATTGTACGGTGGGATGAATGTGGGAAGTCTCTCGCCCTTTGTAGGGCATTGATCAATGTAAAAAATCCAAATTTAAAAATAAAAAAAACTCGCGGGAATGCTACCTAGTAAGGGATCAATTCGAGGTAAACATACATTGCCTATTGAACCCCCCCACCCACACACGCATAAAAAGCTATGCAGATAGTTGAAAAAACAATAAACGTAATTTTTAGACATAATATTCAGTAAATGATTAAACTTTCAGTTTTCTTGTTCCATTAGTGCAGCCTGCATGTACACAATGCCAGTCAGTCAGCCAGACCAACTTGAAAACTGAAGAAGCCTATTTTGGTAATTTTTGTGACAGTTTTGGTTGTCGGTTTCTAATCCAAGCCCATATTCTTATTCATTCGCGTTGATCATGTTGACAGAATAGATTGCAATTTCCAAGGAGGAGGGGTTGAAGCGGCCCAGGGGAAATCAAACCTATTAACATCAAAACAATATTAATTTCCGGGTTCGATACTTTTTTTCTTACAGTGGGGCCGCGCTGACTGAAAGTTTCCAGCCAATGGGGCGATTTGTGATAAAAGGATATTTTGGTACATTTAGCTAAAGACATTCATGGTGCCCCCTCAGATCTCTTTGAACAGACCCATCTAAGCATTGAAAGTCGTTCTGGTGTGTGCATCAGCAACAGCTGACTCCATACTTGGTTGTCATCTTGCATTGTTGGATAGAAGGAAGTTTTTGGTCAATTCTAAAGTCTCAAATTCGAATTCTGAATCATAAAAAGCTATGACTTGACACTGAGATCAACGTCCATACCAGATTAGTCTTTGCAATCTTATTGTAATTATAATTTTCATACCATTGTCACCATCTTGAATTTTTAATGACATCTTGTCATGCATGTATTATCCAATGATTCCATCGATTTGAAATCAAGACCAAAGTATTTGATAAGCGATCTGACAAGTCTTTCATGCATTCGTTAAATTATTCATCATATATATACAAAACAAAAGTTGCTGTAATCATCTTCAATCGGAATAAAAGTAGGAGTTGTATTTGATTCTGCTGCAGCCAGGCTTGAGGGTTTTCTTCATCATCATCATCATCATCATCATCATCATCATCATCATCATCATCATCAATAAGCCTCTTCAAGTCCGGTGTTAGACATTAGACACTGGTCTTCTCCATTTTCAGTCAGTTTTTTTTTGTTGTTCCAGAGTGACACGTTGCAAATACATACTAAATCATCACACTATTTTTTTTTTGTTGGTCACAATTTTGTATATGATCTCGTGGGATCCACGTTGTGTGCTGCAATGTTCAGCCGTTGTCTGATATTCTTGCACTTGCAAGTCAAGCTTTCTAGTGGCTGCTTCTAGAATGACATCAATTTGCTCTCTATGTAATTGATTTTAAATCATTTCTAATACAGAAAGAGTTTTGGTTATCTGAATCGAAACCTATACACTTCTGTCGATGAAGTTGGAAAGGGGCATTCAGTCTCGTCTGTTCGTCTGTCCACGTAACATTTCAGTAAGTACCTAATGAATTTCGATTAAATTTATGGAAAATCGGGCAATTGTTTAAAAAGACATGGTGAAATTTGGACGCGAATTAGGGATCTTTTCTGATTGTGAAATATTTTCCTGTTTTCTTTTTAAATAATATTTTTGTATACGATCATGACTGTCCACGTGATATCTCCAAAAGTTATCAATAATTTTCACTTAAACTATTTGAAAGAGTGGACAACAGTCTACTGGATAAGTGATCGAATTTTTAAGCGGATCCATGCTAAATCATCCCACCTATGTCGTGCGTCGAAACCACATAATATCGCCATTTCATTCTTATCTATATGATATATGAAAAGGTTCTCAAATAATTTCAATGAAATTTTGTGGAAGGGTGGTCAATAGGCTATGGAAGAACTGAATAAATTCTGGGGAGGATCCATTCATTCTCAAGCCCCCTGACAATGGTGTTGGTAGAGGTATGCGCCCTTTGTGGTCTTTCCATATGAAGTTTAGCATATTTTTCCCAATATACGCTGCGAGGATGCACTGGTTGTTGACCTTTTTCTTTCAAACGACTCTTCAAGTATTAGATATTACAAAAACCTTATAATTATCAACGTAGGTCTATGAATGCCAAAAACAGTTTTGTTCAAACCAAGTTTGAATAGGTTAGCATAAAGGATAGCATGTGTGAATGAAGAAAGGGGAATATTGCTTTTTTACATTATATTTCATTTTTACATGTATATTCTTTTTTAAATCAAAATCTTGAAATTAAAAAAAATGTGACGTAAGAAAAGGCGTTCCTTAATTCAAGGAGTTGAGGCATCTTTTAACATTCCATATTGTAAGTGTGAGGTTAGGGTCCATGACTTATGGGAAGCACAAATAAATGCACTCTTCTTGGGTGCAAACAAAAATATAGCAAAGGTCGTGAAAACCAGTCAGTGTCTATTTGCAGAGTTTCACATCCTATTTTTTCTGTTTCAATTGGAAACAAATAGTTTTATTACAGAAACAAATGTTGCCAAATGCTAACAAATATTGTGTTAATAACGTCGCAGGTTTTTAACAGAGTCTGTTTTTTCTTGTTATACCTATGAATGAAAGTAATTTCGGGAGGCATACTTTCAGGTAATCAATATTTGATTTATGACCAAGAAAGGGTAATGTGGACACAAAGTGGAGGATCAATTTTGAATGATAATCAGTATATAGACTGGTCCCTTATATCTTGGCGACAATGGATTCTATATATCGCTCTATTCTGGAGCAGATGAAGGCAACTTCTTAGAACAAACAATATTCGATTTACTACGTGGAAATAGATAGAGGGATCAATTTCATATCATACCCAATATATAAACTGATCCTCATTTCCGACCACAGATAATTATGTAGATGTTACAGTCCAGTCGGGATGAAAGCAACTTCTAACGCGTGATTATAGGTAATCGATATTCAGAAACACCAACCAAAACTGCCACCTTAACACAAATTTCTTTAGTTTTTAAATTGATCTGGCTCGCTGTTTGTATCGCACGTACAGACTTCACCCAAAAATTTAAACATTTACTACTTATCATGACTAGAAGAAAGAAACTTTTTAATTCATCTCAAAATATTTTCTAAGGGGGCTCAATTTGAAACGTAAGTTTATGGTAAATCAGCCTCTTAGTTTGTGCCGTGACTTTTTTATTGATCACTGCCCAACAAAAGGTAAGAGAGGTAACTTGATGTCGCCGCTTTTTCTAATTTTTTGATTGATCATCCCCCTCCAACACAGAATGCTGCCAAAAGACGTCGGACATGTGACGGTTCAAGTTGAGTGACTAGTAAAATCTGTTTTTATTAATATTTCATTTTTATTCCCTCTACCCTCAAAACGATCTTTTTTCATTAAATATTGATGATCCGCAAGAATCCATTATTAATTTTCTACTTGTGTTCCTTTCATTGATCGTAATCGCCGTGTCTTTATCTTTCACGCATTTGCTCCACATGACATTGGTTTTTGATGTGAAGACCAACTTTTTTGCTTACTTCATTCAGTCCGTTCTAACGTTATGTGAAGTTCATGAAGGTTCCCAGCGACCAAGACAATATCATCTGCAAATCTGAGGTCACTTGAGTATCCATCATCAATTCTGATTCCTTTATTTGTCTAGTGTGAGTTTCGGAAAATCGTTTAGTGTTGAGCTTTGGAGAGTTGGGGTGAACTGGTGCCAACTTATCTTATTCTTTTTTGACCAGGAAATGCTCAAAGTCTTTATGTAGTCTGGACGTCCACCATCGATAGGTCCAGCGAACATTGGGGAAGGTACATGTCCAACGACGGATATTAAAGAGATGACAATGATGATGATGATAGTAGTGGTTGTAGTGATTGTGTTGGTGGTGATGGGGATGGTGATGATGATGATCATCATCATGGTAGTGGATGTGGTGATAGTGGTGATGGTGATGATGATCGTTGCGGTCGTGGTGATGGTGCTGATGATCATGATTATGGTGATGATGTTGGGTTTGTTTTTTGTTTTTTTGTTTTTTTGTTTTTCCGATTGAGCAATATTTCTTATATTTTTAGACAATAATCCAAAATTTGAAAATAATCAAAAATTACAGTTACATCTCCAGCACTGCAGCTATATGTGAACAGATTTTCATTCAGTTTTTGGATATGGTGTTGGAAGAAGTATGCGAACTCTGAGTGCTTTATAATTCTTTTTCATTTTGTTAAACTCCTGTCCAAGTTGGAGTTGACTATTTCATTTTCATAACAAGTATAAGAACAATCCTCATCTAATGTAGAAGAATAAACACCTCACTTTTCGTCTATCCTACCACAATAAAGCAAGATAGAATTATATATAAAATGAATATTTCTATACCATGATTTAAAATCATAACAAAATGACTGCTTGGCACCTCTCCTACCATCTGAGCCAAACAGACAATATTCACAATGCATAAGTTTCAGTAATCATCTTCAATAGGAATAGAAGTAGGAGTGGCGTTTGACCTCGCAGCAATCAGTCCTGTTTTCGTTTTGGGGGATAGAACAATGTTAGCGAAGCTTTTTAACAATGTGTGTCAAAATTATTATTCATCCTGTTATCAGAGCGTCGTTTACATGTATATACGTATTCTAATTTTAGACGAATGCTTATAGGTAAGCGGCCTATTTCTCTAACATATTTATAAAATTAGTTTATCAAGAAAAGAAATATAAAAATATAACATGAAATTTTAAAATATACTCATAAAACCAGGATGATAAAATGAAATTAATTTTTTTTTCAAAGTTCATCGCGTATCACCTAAAAACCCACAGTGTGTCACCGTTGCCACGCGTGTCACCTAAAAGCGTGTCATAGATTCACCATTACTGGAATAGAAGTGGTGATTGAGTTTGAGCCAGTAGCGACTTGGCTTGTCCCTTTAGGTGTCCTCAGAGGCGGGAAAAAGCTCTCGAGAGTTTTCATACTAAAGTACATTATGCAACTTGAATGGTCAGGGTTCAAGTGTTAGTTTCAAGTTTTACTAATTATATCCATTTAATTAAAAACCAAAACAGGTCTGGTTAGTCACGAAATAAAAACTGTGACGTAACCAACGTCTTTTGGCAAAAGTAACTATTGGGAGGGATAGCATGCAATATTGGAGGAGATCAATGAACAAGTTAACTCTCTCACCTATCGTTGGGTAATGATCACTGAAAAGGTCACGATTTTAAAAAAAAATAATGGAAATGCTTCCGGGCATAAACTAAGGGATCAATTAAGCATAAACTTATATTACTATAAAAAAAAAACTATTAAGTGAGGGGGGGGGGTAAAAAGCATATTTCTAGACATAATAAGAGGTAAATATTGAAGTTTTCAGTCCTCTAGCTCCATTGATACGGCCAGCCAGATACACTTAAAAACTGAAGAAACTTATGTTGACAGTTTTGGTGATAGTTACGATTGACAACTTTCAATTGCAAGTCATTGAAGGGGAGTTTGTTCTTGAGGAAAGTGTTGAGTGGCGCAACTGTTGTCGGCATAGAAAACGGATTCGACGAATTGGATTCGTGTTTCAGTTCAACTGGTTTTGATAACAATAACTGTTCGATGATATTATCCATGATTTATATTCCTCCATATATGATCATTGGTTATAAATCAATTCTGAGAAGATTTTGAAAAAGCCAACTCTCAAAAAAAGTTGGTGAGGGGTTACCACCTGACCTGTTGAATCCACTTCTCATCACAGCTATAGGTAAACCGCAGAGCAGTTGGAACCCTTCGGCCTCTGGAAGGTAGTCCATCTTAAACAGAGGTGCCCAACCTTTTCCGTCCCGTTTACCCCTGGCTACTTCTCGACAGTAAATTCATCCCCATCCTATTTTCTTTCAGTAATAAGAGCTTACACTTCAGACATAATAAAGCAATCGACGTACGGAGGATTTCAAAATACTGTTTTCAACATTATTACTTAAAGTTCCAATTGCCATAATTACTCGCCATCACAGCCAAAAACTGAACAACCATGACGTCAAAAATTGAAGTAATGCAAAAAGAATTCCATTGATGAATAATTATGGTCTGAATAAATTCTACCAATTTACTTTTTGTAAAGTTATAACATCATTGACGTTTTCCGCTGGGAAACACTTAGAATAGAGAAAACATCTAGAAGTATGTAGATACCGATGAATCTAGATCTTACCAACAAACCTGTCGAATAAAGGTCCCCAAAAAGCTTTTTAGGAATAATCTAGCGGAGTATTGATGCCAAATTCCAAGTTTGTTACAAAACTTTACGGCCAGGAATGTTGGAATAACGAAACAAACAAACAAAACAAGGCCCATAAAAGGTCGAGAAAGCTTTTTTTTCCAAAAAATAAAAAATAAAAACACTTTCAAAAGAGGTCTAGTAGAATACTGAAGCCAATGTCCAAGCCTGTGGACAAACGGTATGGCCAGGAGCACTGGAACTCACAAACAATCAAACGAACAAACACTCAAAGAAACACATAAACATTCGAACACACGCATATATTTTTTTAAAACTTTTGCCATCTTTGATGGCTGTGGTTATTCAATAGCACATAATGTTATTTATTGAATTATGATATTATCTTAAAATACGTACAAATCCAGAATCAGCAAATCCCCCTCCGGGAGTAAATTTACCCCTGACCTAAAAGAAGGTTATCTACAGCTTGGCAGTGAGTTGGTCCCAAGCCCAGTTAATGGAGGAGGGTTGGGCATGGTGCTTGCAACTTCTGCCTGCAAAAATCCAATTGCTTCTGAAACCGCAGCAAAGTGGTTGCGGTTGTATTCTTTCAAGGGCAGCGTGGTAGCAGGAGATTTGGCTCCTTGAGGGTGCCCTCCAACATCAAGTGAAATTTAATGAAAAAGGAATATTTGCAATAAATAGACATGCACTATCACTCAATCGATAAAAAATAACACCAGAGGCTGAATTAGTTCTTGTATTCATGTATTTACGAATATATACTTATTGTATAACGTCAGTAGAAATGTGGTAGGTGAACTACGATTTATAAAGCTTTTAGGAGCACCCTAACCATTCCAGGTCCCAGGTTTCTACAGGTTTCTATTTGGAAGATCATTTCTGACCAGACAGATTCAGATGCGATGCCCTTTGGCATTTCTCTGTGTAGTCTGGCCAGGGGATCAGGGTTCGCCCTGTGACCAAGTCAAGGGCTCATATCCTGTCAACAATGGTTCGAATGTAAGGTTCTCCACGTTAAACAAACCTTATGTCACAACCTGTTCTCGCAGGGCTCTGTGTAAATAAGAACTTTCGGGGCCCAACCGGTCACCTTTCACCAACAACCGGGGAAATGTTTTCAAATATCCCCCCGCCCTCAGCTATGCCTTTGCCAACGTAATTACATCCGCTAATTTGAAAAATGACGTCTTGGCACAACTTGGATCGAAAAGGTTTCTCTGTTTCTTCCCACTTGACTTCAGGTCATCTAGGCTAGACAAAATGACTATAATTAGATTTGTTTTCCTTTTCGAGGCCTTGCCACGAAGTTTCCGGGTTATATAGCTTATATTATATGTTTGCCAAGTGTAAATCGGGAAGAATGATAATTTCTACGACGAATTTGGTGTAAGTTACGCCCTTCTTTTTAGTGAAAAGCAATTCTCACCATTAATTAAAAACTGTCATCCTAAACTGTCAGCTGAACTGCCAACATTTCTGCGTTTTTCAAGTTGGGTCGGCTGACTGTCTGTCTGTCTGTCTGTCTGGCTGTCTCTCTCTCTCTCTCTCTCTCTCTCTCTCTCTCTCTCTACATATATATATGTGTGTGTGTGCGTGTGTGTGTGTGTATTTATGCATGAATGTATCACGCGCGTAGGCCGCGCCAAGAAAGCTAGAGGGCTGAAAATTTAAACATCTTTGCCTTAACATGTCTAGAAAAAGTTTGGGGAGGTTTTCGACCCCCACCTCAAACACCAAATTGGCTTTTAGTGGTGGGAAAGGGGATTCAATTTCCAATGTAAATTTATACTAAATTGATCCCTTTGTTTCTATTGAGTAACTAACCAGAATTGTTATTCATATTAAACTGGCAACAAATACTCTGCAGAGTATTTTTGTCACCTGAAACCGCAAAAGTGGCTCCCCAATGTGAACGATAGAGGGTCATGCTTAACACTGCATGGATATCATAGAATCCATTAGAAAAAAAACTCAAATAGCAATGGGCTGGCCATGCTGCGATAATACCAGACAATTGCTGGACATCATGACTCACAAAGTGGATCCCTAGAATTTGTATGAGAAATTGTGGTTGGCTGAAAAAAAGATAGCGTGATGATTTAGATGGATTCAGAAGATAGAGGTAATGCAATGCTTCCGATAGAGATATCTGGAGAATCTTGGGGAAGGTCTTCACCGAAATTGATATTAGGTATGTGGCGAACCATTTGCTAAGAGCATGGAAAACTGCGATAAAAACTTGAGAAATTTTTTTTTTTTTTAGCTTCAGTCATAACCATTTAACGATTCATGTACCAGAATAGGAAAAGCTACTGCTAGTGTATAGATTGTTGGTTTGAAATAGTATTACGACCTTTTGGATTCGAGTTATAATATCATCCGATGGCAGACTTCATCAAAGATGACCGTCGACTGACAGTTTGAAAAATGGTATTAAAAGGCAACTAAGATCTTGCTATCGCAGTCAATGAATGAACGACCGTAGCATCAAAATTTGAAGTCATGTAAACTAAAATTCTACCGAATAATATATTTGGTTTGATTAAATCCTGTTCATACCATAACTGGTGTTCTCCATCAGAAAACATCTCAAATATTTTTTTCAAAACATCTAGAAACAGCTAGATTCTGGAGAATCTTGATGTTATCAATGAACCCATACCCGTGAAAATAAATCCTCAAAAATGTCAAAAAAGTTTTTGCTCCAAGAATTGAAAAAAAAGGTTTTTTAGATAAAGTCTTGTGGAGTGCTGATGTTAATTTTCGATTCTGTAGACAGAATGGTATGGCCAGGAGTGCTGGAACATACAAACGCACAAAGACACAAACATACGCACCTATAAGAAAGGGTTAGAACCCTTCACCACTTTTGGAGACTATGGTGGTTCAAAACCTTCCGCACCCTTTGATTACTTCGGTTGTTCAATGAAATAAATACTAGTCAGAAATTGATAATAACTGAGAACGTTTCTTGTAATATGAAATAAAACTTACGTCGTTCATCTCCCGCTGACTGACCCGCTGGTTAAACAAACGAACGAGAAAAAAGAAATAGAAAGAAACTAGGGAGGTGATACAGGGGAGATGAATGTTGGTTATTCGCGAGCTGGACCGGAGGTAGATTAGGCCAAAAGATATAAAGTGGTTGTCTGAAAAAGTCTGCGTCACGCAAGTGGAGTTCGGACCGGAAGGAGGTGTGGCACGGACACGTTGGTAGTACTATACTCGCTTCCGTCTATTAAGACTTACGGGGACATTTCTGATACTATCGCTGAAGTAAGCAAAGCTTTTTTCCCTTAACTACACTACTCAACACTACATCAAAGAAATCCAAAGAAAATGACATCACCACTGACTAGCCGTAAAATCATTAGGGAATTTTAAAAGTGAACAAGCCGAAATTTAATAATCAAAACAAGAAAGATGAGGATACGAGTATAGATAATTAATGAAATAACAGCAATATTTAATCAGATACTCAGTAACATACAATTACTAACCGTACTAATATGCACATACTAATATGCACACACATTAGATTTCTCAAGAATCGTCGATCAAAACAACTTCAAACTCAGCACTGTGATGCTTAGTGTGCTGACCAATACATTAACTTCGTACAACGGCTGGTTGTTGATTTATTTCGATATATACACACACGCACATCCACAGATTTTCCAAATTATATTTCGATACTCTTTTTACTTCCGAAAAGCAAATTGACTGGATGGATTTGTATTAAGTTACGACTCCCCACAAGTACTGACCATTTCTGAATTGTTTTTAGTTTACTCCAATGCCTAATCGATATGATAGTTCGTTCTGCTAATTGATCACCAATTACCTTAGAGAAATAAAACATGGGTTCCTTCCAGTGGAGAGGAGAGCTATGAATAAGTAACCACCATTAAGGAATTAATTCTGTAGGAGGTTTTGTTTCTTTTGTCCGATTATTCCGGTTTCAAGATTCAATTGTAAATTGTTGTTCTCATGTTGTTGTTTTCGCCGTAACTCTTGTTGCAGGGCCGTTAGGGCAATGATTTAATTATGGGTGTATCAAAGGCTTCTCTTTTCTTTTTTATTGTTTGGCCTTAAGAGTCTATCACTTAAATCCTTTGTGTTGGGAAATGGGGGCGGGGCATTTATGTACTAACTCTATTTCCTCTACCCTCGTGTTTTGTTTTTTTTTGGTTTGTTTCAAATTCTCAGTGATAAACGATAAGGAATTACTGTCCTAGCCTCACTGACCTCATCAGAGAGAGAGAGAGAGAGAGAGAGAGAGAGAGAGATCTTTAGGCATATAATCTATATTCAAAATTCTAGCAAAATATATTAAATATAATTTGAAATAAAATCGAGATCAAATGCTACTTATCCGTGGTCAGACTAAGCTTTTAGGTTGAAAGTTGAGTGATTTTCCATACGACAGTCACATTTCGAAATTTTTAGAATTCAACCATTTGTTATTTTGTCGACGAGTCTCGCTCCCTTTTCAACCTTACTTGGATATCTGAGGACTTCTCTTTTTTCTTTTATTGCTTGACCTTAGGAGTCTATCTCTAAAATCCTTTCTGTTGGGAAAATGGGGGGGGGACATTTATGTACTAATTCTATTTCCTCTACCCTTGTGTTGTGTTTTGTTTTGGTTTGTTTCAAATCCACAGTGATAAACGATAAGGAATTTCAGTCCTAGCCTCACCGAAATCGAAGACACAGAACTGGAGAAGGTGGATCACTACATCTACCTTAGACAACGAATCTCCATGAGACCCTTAAAAGAAATCAAGCGAAGAATCACACTAGGATGGCAAGCCTTTGGTAGAGTAAGCTAAACCTTCAAAAATAAGAAGATCCCATTAATCCTAAAAAGAAGGGTGTATAACCAATGCATCCTCCCAATAGTCACTTATGGAGCTGAAACATGGAACCTAACCGAGAGACAGATCCACAAATTCAGAACTATGCAACGTGCACATGAAAGAATAATGCTGGGCCTCACATGGAGAGACCACAAGACAGCACAGTACATCTGGTTAAAGACAAGAGTTAGGGATATCATAGAATCCATTAAAAATCTCAAATGGCGGTGGGCTGGCCATGTTGCAAAAATGGCAGACAACCGATGGACATCACGACTCACGACATGGATCCCCTGAGATCACATGCAGAACCGAGGCCGGCAGAATATTAGATGGAGAGATGAGCTAGATAAATTCAGAAAGTACCGGCTCCGCAACGCCCATGATAGAGAAGTGTGACGAATCCTGGGGAAGATCTATGTCCAACGACAGACGTTAAAACACTGATGATGATGATGATGATGATGATGATGATGATGATGATGATATCAAAGGCGAGATAGCTTGACAGAGCCCAACCCAGAGCATCCTTCATCAGGCTAGTTTGGAATCAAAGTTGTTCATCTAGACTAGTTACCAGAGAGCCCAGAAAAGGTTTCATAAAACATGTAAGAAAACGGAAGAAGAAAGTGATGAATTGCAAAACTCATTGGAGAATGAATTCAATAACTAATTTATTAAACTATATTCTCGTAGAAGTCTTTGTCCAATTATTCCGGTTTTGAGATTCAATTGCGAACTGTTGGTCTTGTGTTGTTATTGTCTTGCCCGTAAGTCAGTTCATGGTGACACAAATGTTTTTATCATGGACGTATCAAAGTCAAGATAGCCTGACGGAATCTAGTCCAGGCCATTCCTTTCTAGACTTGTTTTGAATCAGTTGTTCGTCTCCTAGACTGGTAGCCAACTGTAGCTAGACAACCTAGAGAAGTTTTCATGAATCAGTTTGGTGATTCTTTGAGTAGACAACTGAGAAACCAGAATAGTTTAGGGAAAAGCTGAAAACTACAACCGATCAAGAATAATAAAACAATCAGGTCTGCTTTGTCAGTCAATAGAGACCGTCGCCTTTTGACCGCAAACTGTGTTGGGTATAACCATTTAAAAAATTAAAAACAGACAAACAAGAGAACAGATTCCCTTACGCAAAGCCTAAACCTGCGACCTATCAAGAAAAATAAAACTAACAGGTCTGGTTAATCACTAACCTGAAACCATCACGTGACCAATGTCATTGGCTGAAAACTATGTTCTTGATGATCAATTCAAAAAATTAGATAGGGTAGTGGATGAATAAATTATTTTACTCGCCTTTTGTTGTGCAGTGATCACTAAAAAAGGTCCGAAAAAAAAAAGAAATAAGCATAAATATTGCCGGACAAAAATCAATAAAATTATATTGCTGGTTGCCAACCCTAGCTAGAGAGCCCAAAGACCGTTGAATGAAATATGCGTGCCTGTGACTGGAGAGAATAAACAATGAATTGAAATATCCATTAAGGTATTAATTTTATCGGAGGTTTTTGTTGCTTTTGTTTAATAATTCCTCTCTTCAGATTCGATTACAATCCGTTGTTCGCATGTCGGACTTCATAAAAGCTTTGCTTGAACAAGAGAGCACACAGAGAACACATACCTCTGACAACGCCATTATCACTAAAAAAAAAAAAGAGAATGAAAATCAGTTCATGTATAAATAGAATGCGGGGAAGGTAATTGCGAAAATTTCCACGGTCAGTTACAAAATTTGGTCAATTCTACTTTTAACACATAGGTCGCCTTTCCATTAAATATCATTTAAATTCATTGAGAACGTTTGGAGATATACTGTGATTACGTATACCTTTGCCAACAGAGTTTGAAGAGGTATATGTATTCACTGTTGTCTGTTTGTCAATTAAATCTTGATTGATCTCTCAATGAATATTTCAATTAGTTGCTTCTTCTTCACTGACAAGCGCATACTTAATGAAAACTTTCCTGAATTCTTCCTATACCTTTCCCTGAGCAAATTAAAAAGTGGAACAAGCAAATTAAAAAATATGACAACCAAATTTGAAAATACACAACCAAATGAAAACCAAAGCAAAACTAACAAAACTAAATTAAAACTAGGATAATCGAATTGAAACTAAAACTACCAAATTAAAAGTAAGGCAACTAAATTATAATTATGACTATCGAATCAAAACAAAGACTTCCGAATTTGAAGATACGCCAAGCAAATTAAAATTCCACGCTATGATAGTTCACCAATTTTTTGCTTTGCCTGACTTTTTTTTTTTTTTTTTTTTTTGTTTTTTGTTTTTTGTTTTTTTTTTTTAATTTAATTGCCCCAGTTTTCAATTCAGTTGACGTATTTTCAAATTTGGTCGCCGCATAATTCAATTTGTTTGACATATTTTTTTTTTAATTTTGCGCACTTTACTTATTGATTTGCATGTGAAAAGGTATACAGGTATATCTTGATTAGAGTGGTTAATCCGTTCCAAATTGTTCTGTACCATTTAAAACCGAACTGTTTCAGGTCTTTGTTTCCAAAACTGGAGGAAGTAGACCACTACATCTACCTAGGACAACGAATCTCCATGGAACCCTCAAAAGAAGAAGAAATCAAGCAAAGAACCACTCTGAGATGGCAAGCCTTTGGTAGAGCAAGCTCAACCTTCAAAAATAAAAAGATCCCATCAATCCTAAAAAGAAGGGTGTATAATCAATGCATCCTCCCAATAGTTACTTATGGAGCTGAAACATGGAACCTAACCGAGAGACAGACCCGTAAATTGAGAACCATGCAACGTGCACATGAAAGAATAATACTGGGCCTCACATGGAGAGACAACAAAACAGCACAGCACATCTGGTTAAAGACAAGAGTCAGGGACATTATAGAATCCATTAAAAATCTCAAATGGCGGTGGGCTGGCAATGTTGCAAGAATGGCAGACATCCGATGGACATCACAACTCACAACATGGATCCCCCGAGATCACATGCGCAACCAAGGCCGGCAGAATATTAGGTGGCGAGACGAGCTAGACAAGTTCAGGAAATACTGGTTCCGCGACGCCCATGATAGAGAAGTGTGGCAAATCCTGGGAAAGGTATATGTTCAACGACGGACGTTACAAGACTGATGATGATGATGATGATGATGTACTCATTCCCATTAATTTGTACAGCAATACCTAAACCTAACTACATCAAAACCCACAGTAATCAAGAATGAACAAGTCAGCGTCTAATTATGATTTAATGTGTTTTGTTTTCAGCTTATACTCAATTACATTAATTATGTAATACCCTAACCAAACTACATCAAAACTTGCACTAATAAAAAATGCAGATTCAAGGTCTTATTATAATTTATACTGTTATATTAATTTGTACAGCAATACCTTAACTGTACTAATCAATATCGCACTTTTCAAGGTATTTCTGTGGTTGGATTTTGTTTTTAAGTTGATGTATAGCATCTGTTTATCTCGATTAGAAAAAATATTTCTGGAGTTTTTTTATAACTGAGATTGTGAATAGGACAAAAGAAGAAACTTCGGACACAATTTGCTTTGGGCTAGAATATAATTAGATTTACGGACGGCGCCAGTCGTAGGGTAATGGTTAACAAGCTAGTCTACCTTGCTAGTGTAATAAGTTCGATCCTTTACCTCATTATTTTGACCTTGTCCCTCTGCTCAATATATACAGGTTTACCCCGCTATAGGAAAGTAGTGCATTCCTATTAATGAAAAATTTGATATCAATTCTTTTAAATTCGTATACCGAAATAGCGTAAAGCAGAGAAGCAATTACTATGAATTTATATGAATTTTTTTTTTAGTGTTCCCATATCCCAAAAATGGTGACTATGGTATTTCTGGCTGAGTGATCGACGGTTGCAGTGGTGGGAGATACCTTTAACTGTATAAAGTGTTTGCTGCGAAGTGAAGGTGACTAAGTTTGTTTCACGTGCCATTTGCTAGTGTTGTAACTCCCATTGAATGCTCTATAGTTGTAGCCTTGTGCCAGACTCAGCTCAACTTCGTTGTGACCTACAAATGCAGAGTAACATAAGACACAGAAATAATGAAATTATGTTATTTGTTGCTATCGAAACGATGACCTACCTGAATTGAAAGTTGTATAAGCAACTAAAATTAAGATGAAGTTAAAAACTAGTTAATTTTTTTAAAAATATGTGTTTCTGAATTTCATCTAAAATAAGAATAAAGATTTCTTATTTGGTTGGTGCAAAAATAATCACGGTTTTGATTATTACACTTCGATGTTTATTTTGGAATGAACTATTATCTAACTATGTTTATGGAATATAACATTTCCAAGCGTGAATTCCATTCTATTTATTTGAGTTTTCTCTTCACTATTTATTCTGGTTTATTTGTCGCTGTCAAATCAAAGATGGAAAAAAAAGCAAATTAGAGTGATTTTGTTGTATGGGTTCAAAGTGTTTCGTAAGAGAGCGGAAATTAGTTGCAATATCAATCATGTATCTGGCCAGGAGACCGTTAACAAACATACAGCTCAACATTGATTCCAGAAATTTCGAAACGCAGACCAGAGTTTTGAAAATAAGAAGGGTTGTTGACGTCCTTCTATGAGTTACGGGTCCTAAACTGGAAGAACTATTCAAAGCAGCATCAAAAATCCTTCTCAGGATAATCATCAGATGTCTGGTCTCGTTCTCCTCAATCTCGTTCACGGTCTGAAATCGTTTGGGGAAAAGCCACGATTCGCAGGATAGATGGGGACTAACAGACCTGAGTGATGCAAAGGTTTGCCAAAATGGGCAGGCTCGGCCAGTGTGAACGTTACGATCACACAGTACACAAGCTCACTCAATGGTGTCTCACTACCGATTGAGAACCCCCACGGGGTAGTTTCTGTTTATTCATATGCGATAAGATTGGTTGCCAAGTTATAACAAGGTCATGCAGTCGGTTCTCAAGGTATTCAAAATGGCTGGAGACTTTCCAGGCAGATATTGTAAACACTTGAGCTTCTGTTTTTCTTTTCATGCCCTCTTTCTGCTATTATCTATAGTTACATGTTGTATATTTGTTTTTTTAACCACAAAAGTCGAAAGTTCTCTGAATGCCAAAAGTTTTTTGTTCAAAACAAATTTGAATCTGTTAAAAGCGTTCATGTGAAAGGAAGGATATAGCGAGTGGGCGAAGAAAGGGGGGTAATTTTTCATTTTTTTACGTCGAACTTATAAAGTATGGATATAAAGTACAAGAAAGAAAGAAGACAAAGCAGTGTTAATAACTAATGTATACTCTTCATTTACGTATTTAGAACTTTTTCATTTCCCAATGTGCGTTTGTTTATGTGTTTTTTATGACCTTTTGTGTTCCAGCGCTCCTGGCTATACTGTTTTTCCACAAACGTGAAAATTGGCAAAGGTGCTTCACTAGACCTCGTCTAAAGATGCTTTTTGTTTTTAAAAAAAGCTTTTTTTTGCTTTTGGGCGGCCTTATTTTGCTGTGTTTATTGGTAACATCTAAATTCTACAGAATCTAGAAGTTCCTCAACTGTTTCTTTATTACAGATGTTTCCCATTTGAAAACGCTGGTGATGTCATAAAAAGAATTAATTCTGGCCATATCAATTCTTTGATGTCATTTTTTTACATGACTTCAAATGTAACGGTGGTCAAATTATTGATTATGGTGGCGAATTATATTTCATCTCGGACGATATTTTCCTTTTATTTTTGATGCGAAGATAACTTTTGTTCCGAGCATTTTTATGCTTATTAACTTGGATTGGAAACAAATAGTTTTATTACCGAAAGAAACGAAGACAATTATTGCCAAATGCTGACTGTATAAACAATGTTGAAGAATTCGAACAGATTATATTCTTTTCTTCTTTTTAATTCTTTCCTACACAAAATTGCACTTTCTTCCTTAAGTATTAACCGACCATTTTTTTTCTTTTGCTTTCTTTTAATCAAAACAACTGTCTATTATTCGCTTATCGCTGCCTCAATGTACAGGTCAGGGTCAGATCCAGACCTGGGGAGTCCAGGGCATTTCAGGTGTGCCCCTTTTCCCCTCATACACAGAAATTAGAATATGCAGCAAATCACAAAATCTGCACATCAAAGTCCGTTTATTGAATGTAATTGGAACTGATAGGTTATACACACAAAGAAAGGGTGAACGAGTTGTATATCTGGATTGAATACATGAAAATACATGTATATGAGATGTAACACCTATCTCTTGAGTTTTTCTCTCCACCTTCCAATTGTCATTTTCATCTACATTCTGTCAGATCACTTCACATCCACAAAACAAACGCATATATATATATATATATATATATATATATATATATATATATATATATATATATATATATTATATACATTATATATATATTATATATATATATATATTATATATATATTATATATATATATCATATATATATATTATATATATATATATTATATATTATATATATATATTATATATATATATTATATATATATATTATATATATATATATTACATATATATATATTATATATATATTATATATATATATTATATATATTATATATGTATATATTATATATATTATATATATACATATATATATATATATATATATATATATATATATATATATAATTACAGGTGGATGAGGAATTTTTGTGTAAATAGATATATAGCTTAAATTCACCCTTACTGACCGTCCAGTTCCGTAGCCCTGAGGTAGGATATCTGATGTGAAGGTTTCAATTCTGCCTTGCAGTACTGGATGGGATAATGGAAAGTCTATAGCCACACTGAAGAGATGTAATACATCGAAACAGCTAATATATATATATATATATATATATATATATATATATATATATATATATATATATATATATATATGCATATGTGTGTGTGTGTGTGTATGTGTGTGTGTGTAAATACATGCCAGTAAAACTCGATTTTTAGATAAGACAAATTTATTTCGTACCTCATACTCCAATTACTGTAGACCCAAATTACTAGCAATAATTTTATTGATCTATTCAGAAAAATGAAGGCTTTATAATGAAATGAATTCCCAAATGAACTCCAAGCAGTAACTATTAATTAATTTCTTATAAAAAAAAACTCATTTTTAATTATTGTGTTCTTGTATAGAGGATTCCTCCGTAGCAAACGCACCCTTTGCCCCCTTACGAATCCGGCCCTGGAACAGTTTTTTTTGTTTCTGATCAATAGTGACACATCAGGGACGTCCTATGAATACTATCTTTCTTGATGGCCTCGTTTCTTCAGAGTAAAGGTCGATCGTAGAGTTAAACCATTGAAATGACACAAAAATACTTTATTTTTGACAGATCTTCATCTGGGGATTTCCAGGAACTGAAATTTATTCCATGTAAATGACAATGAAAACGGGTCTGGTTAGTCACTCAATAGAAACCATCAAGTGACCAACGTTTTATGACAGCATACTGGGTTGGGGGTAATCAATTAAAAATAGTGAGAAGGGGTGAAATGGATAAGTTACTTCCCTTGCCTCATGTTGGGTAGTGATCCCTGAATCAGTTTGAATTTTTTGAAAAACAAACAAGAGTAAACGTAGTCAGACGTAACTGAGGGATCATTTTAGCATAAACTTATAGTGCAAATAGAACCCCTCACTGAAAACCTTTGTAGGAGTGGTCAGAAAACAAGAAAAATAATAATGACTGAATGTTCAAATTTTCAGCTCTCAAGCTACATTGGTGCGTAATAGATTCATAGCCAGACAGCTGGCCAGCCAGATAGACCAACCTAAAAACTAAAGAAACCTATTTTGACAGTTTTGGTTGTCGGTTTCAAATAAATGGCAATAAAAATACTTAATCAGAACTTGAGAAACCAATCCGCTAAAGGTGAGATCTTGTGAGTCATAAGTGAACTTCGGAATTTCCTCTAACGATTTTTTCAACGATCAATGGCATTGCTTGTCGTTCGAACCTGTTTCTAATTTCGTAAAGTGTTTCGGAAAGGTCAAATGGTCATAATAATGATCCATCCAGTAACCTCAACACGGATGTGTTCACTGACATTAATAATTCCAGTCAAGCAGTCATTTCAGGGAAATATAACGGGCTTGGTAGATTTAATTACGTCGATTGTTCGAGACATGCAGCCCATTGAACCCACAATGCATGAATGAATGGCTTCCGGTCAGTCTCCACAGACAATGGAACGTCCCCTCCTGAGTGCATGTCTGGGTGAAACGTATGGAGATCCTGGTATGCCCGGTCGTCATAATCCCTCTCCCAGCCTTGATGATCTAGTCCAGAGGGAAGCAGAATGCTGTACGTCCGGTATCGGCTTGGCTACCGGAGCTTCCGAACAGGATGTCAAATCACCTTAAAGGGAGTTCACACCCTGTTTGGGGAATCAGATTCGTCTTTCTCTAAGACTGGTTGCCTTCTCAAGACTAGAGAGCCAAATAAGCTCTGCTATTTCACCCATGGCTTGGACATGATTCATATATGGTAACAAAATGCTTGTAGATTTCGTGTCCATTTCAAGGTTGTATAGTTATGAAGATAAAACAAGACTGAAAGTCAGGCCATAGATGTGTGAGTTCTCTCCCTTGTACTTTCAGGCGAGTACGAAAGGAATGGACGGATACGAGAGATGGTAAGAGTGTTTTATGTGAGTGTGACTGTTTGCCAGCCAGTCAGTCAGTCAGTCAGTCAGATCCGAATCAATGACGGTAATCAGTACTGGAGATGTTAGCGCATCTGAAAAAGATTTGACCAATTCTTCTCTACCTCATTGCCGACCTTTCCAGAGAGATTGTATTGAAATTCTTTGAGAACTTTTGAGGATATTTTGTGGATAGATAAATAAACGGACTGGTGGACAGGTAGATAAACATTAGGGAATATATATACCTCTTCTTCGGAGAGCGCATACATCTGCCAACACCGTACACTAAAAACTAAAAGAAAATAAGATTTTTTGTTGTTTGGGGGGGGGGGTCAATAAGAGAGAGGCAGTTCTCGCAATATAAACAAATATTGTGTGACTCAACTTGAAATTCAAATTTGGCATTCTTATTTACAGTTCGTTTTAAAGTATTTTCATGCAAGATATTTTTTTTAATAAAATTCATTGACCCACCAAAAAAATTAAATCCTCTCTTCTTTACACCATGACCCACGCTTGAATAAAATGTCATTGCAATTCATTGAGAACTTTCCAAGATATCGTGTAGACAGACAGACGGAAAGAAATGGGACAGACAGATACTATTGAATACATATACCTCTTTAACTTCGAAGTCAGAGGTAAAATATACGCTGGGCAAGGCAAGTATGTACAGACGAAGATAACATGGGCACTCTATGTAGGAAAGAGATAGGAATTTTAGCGAATAAATACCGATTCTGGAAGACACGCTCTCTATTGCGTGCACCTAAGTCGTTAAGGGTTTGAGATTAAGAAAAGTTCTGCTTCGAGTATTTAATGCCGATTTATTATAAATGATTGATGGGAAGGAATTGCTTTTCACCATAAAGTATTAGAAGAGCACGATTAATGTCTTCCAAGCTTCCACTTCTACAGTGATATAGAAAAAGCTGTGTCGGAGCCAAGTGAAAACTTCAAGATTTAGAATGACAGGCTCACTAAGTCCTTCCAGAGCCAAAATCTCTCAAAAAGGAAGAGTTTTCTACACCCTAATAGAATTTTAGCATTGCGAGTAAAAAACCGAACCTGGAAGACACGCTCTCTAATGCGTGCACGAGACGATTTTCGTTTGAGAGTAAAAAATCAACTGAGTGAAAGATTTATTGCAAATTTGAAATAAATAAATAATGATAAGAGATTGCTTATCATCATAAAAAATGAGGAGAGTACGATCAAAGATTTTTTTTGTTTCACTTTTACTGCAATATGTAAAAACGTAGTAGGTGCGTCGAAGTCCATTTTGAAAAAAAAAAACAAGTGAAAACTGTTGGGTTAAAAATGGCTGACTTATTAGGTTTTTCCAAGGCAAAAATCTCTCAATAATGAAGTTTTCCACATCTTGATATAGGTTTAATTTGAAAAGCAAAGAAATATATGTTGACAGTTTTGGTTGACAGTTTCTAATATACGCTAGGCTGGGCACATATGTACTCGTAGAGATTGCATAAACACTCTCCGTGTTAAACAGAATTAAATTTCAACGTTACCAATGAATACCGATTTTGGAAGAGACTCTCTCTGTTCCATGCACACAAGTGATTGATAAGAAAAAACAAGACCAGGTGCTTCAGGATCAGGGTCAGGCAGAGCTGGTAATATGTCCGAGCTAGATGGGAAATGTAAAGCCTCGTTTAAAACTGCCCATAAAGGTATTTTGTTATCAGTGCTAATATGATATATGATTTGTGTATGTATATATATATATATATATATATATATATATATATATATATATATATATATATATATATATATATATATATATATATATGCGTTTGATATAGTCCCTCCTTCAAAACTGTAGGCACGGGTCAAATGGCCCCACTCTACCCGGCCCTGCTTAGGGTCGAATTCAACTCTGAATCCATTGGTATGACCTGTACACGTAACGCATATATAGAGAAATACACTTATTCCAGCCACTAATCCGAAGTTTTGAAAAAAAAATGTTCTCCCGAAACATTGACGTGAATGTGCGAAATCTTTAGTTTCTACTATAGATGGTTAGGATTATACACGTGACACATAGATACTTAAAAAATGCAATTATCTCAGTCGCTACCCTGAAAGAAATTGAATTAATACATCTTCTAGAGGAGTTGAATTAAGGTCGTATGCCAAATTTTAGTCTTGTAAGTAGCCTTGAAGGGTTTTAATTTTAGTTAGGATTGTTGTTGTTATTGGGTATGATGATGATGATGATCGCTACCACTCGATGGTCTGAGTTTGGTGGTTCCCAGAAGAGCACATTGTTAGGTGTCCTCCATGGAACAGCGTATGCGTGAGGAAATGAGTGGGTGCATAGTCCGGTCTTAGTTTGGCTGCAGAGCATGGGTTGAGACGGCCGCAGAACAATCTTATCGCCTGCATATTGCACCTGATATTCCAAGACGGTCACCCATCTGGATAACGACCTGGCTCGAGGTCGCTTAACTCTGGTTATTATACGAGAACCGGTGTATCCAACGCGATTTCGTCGCAGTTGTTGTCAGGGGAGAAAGGAGTTAACTCCAGAGCGGAAATTTGATAAAAATGCAAAGTGGTGTATTTATTGCCGATTTGGAATAAATGATTTATAAATGAAATTGCCTTTCCCCATAAAGATTAATGTTTTTTTAAATCTTCCAAATGTGCTTGGAGTGCCATGGGGAGGTCGAAATGACAGTCGCGTTATTCCGTCTGTCCCTTTTTTTATTCTCCTTTATTTATAATATTTTGATTTAGTAGAATCCACTTTTGGTTCCCTAGGCTCGTCGAAACTTCATCAATTAACTGCACATTTCTGGAACACCATCTTGAAACTCTGCAAACCACTCTAAATACATTTTTCGTTTTTCTTCTAAATCTTTTTAAATGAAGTATTATATATTCATTAAAACCCACTTTCGATTTCCCTGGCCTGTCGAAGCTTCACCACTTAATCGAACATTTCTGGAACACCACCACGAAACTACACAAACCACTTTTAATACATTTTCCGTTTTTTAAATTTTTATTAAATAAAGTAATGTAAATCATTATCATTTTTAAAAAAATTTATGAGTTCTTTTTACCTTCATCATAATTTAATTAGTTGCTTTTTAACGCAACGTTGATGTCTCGGTGGCTTTATTGGTGAAGCAGGCCTTGCTAGCTGGTGCTTTCCAATCAAGAGCTGGTTAATGGAACACCAGACCCCCTTCCTTCCTCTTTCCGTTGTTTATCATGATCAGAATCAACCCGCCGACCAAAAGGTGTTTTACAGAGATACGCTGAACTCATCTAAAAAAAGGCATGCCAAAAATGTTGCTAATTTTCTTCCATCTTCAATGTTAGGATTTGTAAACAAAAATGTATCAATTTTGACCACCAGCGCTAATCAAGCGTAGAACTGCTTAAACATCTTTTGATTATTTTTAGTGTCTCTTCGACTATTTTTGGTCTTTTATTTTTAATTTGGCGCTTTTCTGGTTGTCAAATTAGCGCGAAAATATTTTAGTTAGCAACACAGGTCATAAAGTCAAAAACCATCTTTTTGAATTAAGTTAATTAAAACTAAACGCTCTTAATGACAAAACAGAATAATTTTTCGACCAACCCAATATGTTAGTGCATACACTTATTCAGATACAACAATGGTATCACTCCTACGAATCTTTATCAGATCACGATCTTACAATTATCAGGTATGATTTGGGGCTTAAACATCATTATTGATAACCTCCAGTTATACCTTCCAATATCAACAGACATTATTGGTTCTTGGCTACAATGTGATTAGGAACTTTTTTTGATCCTCTTTCTAATTCCAGTAAAAAGATTCCTGGATATACAAAAGTTACATCGATTCTAACCCACCGTAAACAGCGCTGGATTAGTCATTAAGCAAAATCAGCACGTGCTTAGTTTATCAAAAGAAAAGGGGGCACCGCAGGTTTCCAGCAGTTTCCTGTGTTTTTTGTTTTTGTGGAGGATGAGCTGTGGATATCGAGCGGCTTCAATCGAATCCCGCCTCGATAGAGAGAGTGTCTGTTTACGTTTGCTTATCAAGATCCTTCGCGAATGGTTTTCAAATCGAGGCTGTACAACCGGTTCTTAATTCAAAATTGGTTGTTGTTTTTTTTCGTTCTGACCTCCGATGTGTGACGTCTTGCAATTTCTACTTCCTCCTGTGTGTCTGTGTCATTGTACAAACCTAACTGCTGCTGCATAAAACCTCATTCCAACGTCTATTCCAACAAAATATAATTACTGCAACTTCTGATTTGTATATATATATATATATATATATATATATATATATATATATATATATATATACACACACACACACACACACACACATACATATATATATATATATATATATATATGATAGGAACATGAAAATATTTTTTTAGTGCAAACGTTTTTATTTATTAGAATGCAATTGCGTATATTTTGCCATATGTAAAAAAAAAAAACAGTTTGTTTCAGTCGGTATGAGAACTGCCTACCGACCACATGATCATGATTTCAAAACTCAACAGGAAAATGTCAATTCTTTGTTTTTATTTATCAAAATGAAATAACCCCTTGTGTATTTCTATCGTGAAATTTTGTAGATATGTAAGACTGGTCAGTTAAGCACCGTCTGTAAACGACCTGAATACTTGGACGGGGTTTCATATCACCGTGGTAAATTGTCATTTTTATCTACCATTATGGTTTAACGTAACGAGACAAACAAACGGCGAAGAGTTTCATCATCAGCAGCAGCAGCAGCCTTTTAGCGTTCATCGTTGGACATAGACCTTCCTCAAGATTTGCCTGACCTTTCTATCATGGGCGGCATTCCGTTTTAAACTTGTCTAGTTCGTCATGCCATCTTATTTTCTGTCGGTCACAATTTCTCATATGATCCCTGGGAATCCACGTTATGAGTCGTGATGTCCAGCGGTTGTCTATCATTCTTGCAACATGAACAGCATATTGCCACCCGAGTTTTCTATTGGATTCTATGATATATTCGAGCCTTGTTTTCTCCCAGACCTTTTGTGCAGTCTTGTGATATCTTCGTGTGATGCTGAGCTCGATCCTCTCCTGTGCACGTTTCATGGTTCCCAGGGGCCAAACTTTTTAATTAGGTTAGGATTGTTCTCGTTGTTGTTACGGTGGAAAAACAAAGTCAGCTCTTGCCTCTGACTTGGATAGGAGTGCGAAAAAGTCTTTTGTGTGGTCGGGTTCTCGTTGCAGCCGGATTAGGTCTACTCTATTGTTCAGTTTCAAATTTCCTGTCCATAAAAAAGATTCCTGAAAATGATAAACACATATTTTACACCGAGCATTACGATGCTAATATCCCGTGGGTATTCTCATTCTCTCTCTCTCTCTCTCTCTCTCATTCTCTGTCTGTCTGTCTGTCCCTGTCTCTCTCTGTCGCTCTCGGTTTATGAATATATCAACATAACCTATTTTCATGAAAAAATCAGTCAGTTGCAAATAGCCAAGACAATTAATATGAATTCGCAAAAAAATCCTCATCTCTTCTTGTAGATAGAGACAGATCTGTTTCATGACAAGACATCATCTCTTTCAGTTTATGGCCACTGTTCATGTGGGAATCATATTAAGAAAGGATGGACGCTGAAACCTGAAATATTGATGTGTCATGTCGTCTGTTGTGGTTGGGGCCATTGGCATTTGTAACATAGCTCTCTCTGCTTTTTATTTAAGAAAATGACAATGGTGGACACAATAATCAGAACGCTAAATTGATAAATCGCTGAAAAATTAGCGGAAGCAAAGATAACCGCTAACTTTTACTATATAGATTCAACTTCTTTCCATTTTCTTATTTCTCTGAGCCCCTCAAAAACAGACTTAAAGAGCTGATTTTGATATATTTTAGCTGAGACATAGATAGAGCTTTCCAAAAAGGCATCATCATCAGTCTCTTAATGTCCGTCGTTGGACATATACCTTCCCCCGGATTCGCCACAATTCTCTATCATGGGCGTTGCAGAGCCAGTATTTTCTGAATTTGTCTGGTTCACCTCTTGGGGTTTTTTTGTCAGCCTCGGTTTCGCATGTGGTCTCTGGAGATCCATGTTGTGAGTCGTGATGTCCATCGGCTGTCTGTCATTCTCACTACATGACCAGTCCATAGCCATTTAAGTTTTCTAATAGATTCTATGATGTCTCAGACCCCTGTTTTCTTCCTGATATATTGTGCTGTCTTGTAATCTCTCCATCTGAGGTTGAGAGTTATCCAGTCATGTGCACGTTGCATGCTTCTCAGTTAGCGGATCAGATGATCAAGGTTTACATGAATAATCAAATGAAAAAATGAAATTGAGCATAAGTTGAGCATGTAGCTTACGTAAAATTCTTTGTCTAAGCTACAACATATTCAGATTTCAAATTTTTAGGTCCGGTTTCAAGGGTTTCAAAGTAAAAGAAATGGACCAGAGTTAAATCAATGTGATAAAAGTAATCATTTGGCGGTTATTTTTGCTTTCGCTAAATTTTTGGTGGTTTATCAATTTAGCGTTTTTACTAGCTGTGCCCAGCACTACCTTCTATAATGGGGGACTCTTTAATAGAATATTCCATTTTATTCTTTAATATTTTATTTGATTTTTAAAAAGCATTTTTTTTTTTTTTTGTAAAAGATACTTTTGCGTTGGTATATGTAAAGTATACTTACATATTTGGTCAAAGGTAAGTTACAGGATAACCCTTCTCATACGCCAAGAGGACGATAGAAACATCTGAAGTAGATTTATTAATAAGATGAAGCGTGGTTGCTTGGAACCCCCGCAGATAGATAGCCAGTCACAGCCAGATAATTAAAAGGGAATTAGTTGAAAGAATGTGAAAAGGGATGATAAAAGGGGTGGTGTATAAGGATTCTAACGGCGGAAGTAAGAAAGATAAATTGGAAGTTAAGTTGTGTGAGAAACGAAAGAAAGCAGAAGGAAAGTAGGAGAGAAAGGGGTAGATGATCATTTAGTTCCGGTAAAAGAAGAGGGGGGCATTCATTCAGTAAAATAGGTAGTGAAAGAAAAAGGGCCATTGCCTTTAAAAAAGAAACCAAAGGTTGGTCACTAGAGTTAGTAGGGTAGCAGACTAGTAAAGGAGAATAGTTAACGGACAGTGTACGGGCCGCTGGTCCCTGGCCGCTGGCAGTAGAAAGACTGATGAATCTCCCTTTCTCTCTGTAAGTGATGATTTTGTTGAGTCTTCAAATGAATATTATCGATGTATTTTCGGTCGGCCGGAGAAGAAAAGTAAAGGTTTGATTTTGAATCCCGACTTGCATCTTTTGTTCCTTCCCTTGCTGCAGCTGCGGTGAGTAATCATGCAAAGAAATGTATTATCCTTCATTTTCTCTCAAACTAGGAACTAGATTGGATAAAAATCGATCAGGGCGAGCAAAATGAATGAGTAGGTATCTCCGTGAGAGAATCATATTGAAAATATGTATTTACCATGCAGCCATGTTTCATAACAGCCCCGCGGCCCCGCGGCCCTGCGGCCCCATATGCAACAAGGGCCGGTGTACTGTGTGTTGTGACGCATTCCTTCCTTGATTTGATTGAAGCTAAAATAAAATTGTACCCTACGAGCCATTCTAGAACTTAATGGGAAAGCCCCTGTTCAGTCCTCACATTGATTAGGGGTGAATTTTCAAAAAACAGAAAAAAAATATTATCTAGTCATAATAAGGAGCAAATGTTTAGATTTTTGCCCCTCTAGCTCATTAGGTTGCACTGTACGTTTGAAACATACATACATAGCCAGGTCAGATGCACATCTAGCCAGACCAGCTTAAAAACAGGAGAAACCTATGTTGACAGTTTTGGTTGACTTTTTTTAATACTACACTGCAATCAATACACTGGTATTACGACTAATAGGACGTCTACAAAAGCTCGATATGGACAGTTATGGGCTTGGATTAGTTGCAGTGAGCGCTCCTCTGAATACCTTTGTAAACCGTTCTTCTTATAGTTTATATATACGGTATACATTATGAACAGTGTATATATACGATATATACGATATAGACAGCGTTAGTTTCGTGGAAAAAAAAACATGTTCATCTTCTCATGAACGATTTTTTGTTGCTTTCTTTCGTGCCAAGAAAATATACCGAAGATTAAGTGAAGATCCTTTGGATGAGTTGAAGAAACTCTTGAGAAGAAGCAATTCGTATCAGTGTATCACTTCCCTGTTGTACTTCAGGCTGGTCTGTTTGGGCTAAAAATGGATAGATCCTGACAGGAGATTTACTCCCCAAGGAGAGACTAACAATAAAAAATGTTTTTTCGTCGACATTGCAGCTGTTAATGGAAACAGACAACAATCTGATGACGTAACCAACAAAATGGTCACCAGTTTCGTTTACACGAGTGAGGTCAACTCTTTGGAGTTTGAAATGAAGCACAATAACTCACTGTTGGAAGTCGTGTTTATTCAAAGTTTATGCAAGACAAAAATGAAAAATAAAAAGTCAGCATTTAACTGAATCCTGGTCTTTTATTGTTGATCCAGAAAAAAAATTGGAATAAAATGGCATAAGCAGTTTTATAGTATGTTTACACACACACACACACACAAACACACACACATGTATATATATATATATATATATATATATATATATATATATATATATATATATGCATGTGTGGTTGATGTCACTGTCAACAGGGTTCAGATGGTGACTGCAGCATTCTCCTGACGTTTTGCAGGGTATGGGTGATTCTTCAAGAAGAATGTTGACCCGATAGATTGTGTTTTATCAAAAAGTAATTTTTTTTAAACCTTTCTGTTTTCGTGACGCTCTCGATACTTGGTTTAATGGCCTGCACTTAGTCAAATACTCAATTTTTTCTCTACTCTACTAACTGGATTACTTCAGATAGGCAACATTTATGATTTATCATGTTAAGACATAGAACTCCTGGAATATTTTGATATTTTGAAAATCTCGCTGGCGAACCAAAATTGCACCCGTGAGCAGCAAATATTTCTAAATTCGCTTCTTGATCAGAGGTTCGGGTTTCTTGTTACAAAGCAACACTCTGATTCTGTTTGTGGGAATCAATACACACTATGACTTGGAGCAATGTCTCTTGGTGTAAGGCGTGTTGGGAGTGATCAATTAAAATTGGAAAAACATGTGATCAATCAATAAATTACTTCTCTCATCCTTTGATGGGCAAGAAAGGAATAAACGTGAATGCCACCAGACACAAACCAAGGGACCAATTTAGCATGGCTTTACATTGCAAATTGACCCAGATACTAAAAACAGGATGAGAGGGGGAACAAAAAACGAAAAAAGACGTTTTTGTAGACATCATCATCATCATCATCATCAACATCAGTTTTTATCGTCCGTTTTTTGACATAGACCTTCGTGGAGCCAATACTTTCTGAATGTGTCTTGTTCGTCACATCATCTTATTTACTTATTTATCTATTCATTGAAAGTTCTGCATATGATCTCTAGTTAATCTCCCCAACATATATTCTGCCTACCTCAGTTTCACATTTGACCTCTGGGGATCCATGTTGTGAGTCGTGATGTCCATCGGTTGTCTGCCATTCTTGCAACATGACCAGTCCATTGCCATTTGAGTTTTCTAATGGATTCTATGATGTCTTGGACTCCTGATTTCCCCCTCATATTTTGTGCTGTCTTGTGATCTCTCCGTGTGAGGTTGAGTATGATTCTTTCATGTGCACGTTGCATGTTTGTCAGTTTGAGAGTCAGTCTCTCGGTTAGGTTCCATGTTTCAGCTCCATAGGTGACTATCGGGAGGATGCATTGGTTGCATAATCTTTTGAGGGGACTAATGGGATCTTCTTGTTCTTGAAAGTTGAGTTTGCTCTGCCGAAGGCGTGCCATCCTAGAGTGACATAATAAGGAGTAAATATTCAAATCCATTGATACGACCTATATGCGTTGCACATGTATAGTTCGACGGCCAGACAGACTCCCTTAAAAACTGAAGAAACTTATCTTCACGTTGACACTTTTGGTTGATGGATTGTAATACTTCTTGGACTGGTCCATTTGTTCTGCTTGGCTGAACAATTCAATATTGTCAGCACAATTTTCGTTTCCGAAATTGCTCTTCATTTTAGGAAAAATATCTTACAAGCAAACAACAAGTATGCAATTGCAATACATCACCAAGTAGGTCAATAGATAGATGGATAGATGGATGGGTCTGGTTGGTCGCTCAATAGAAACCATCACATAACTAACGTTTGGAAAAAAGGGTGATCATTGATGAAATACTCCTATCGCGTTTTGATTGGTGGTGATGATTTTTTAAAAAGTCCAAACTTTCAACATTAAAAGGACAGCGAGAATGCTGCCGGACACAAGCTAAAGGACCAATTTAGCATAAACTTATATTCAAAATCGATCCCCCCAACAGAAATCTACAAAGAAGGTGGAGTTTTAAAAAGGTGCTTTCTCTGATAATAAGGAGTGAATGTTTTAAATTTTCAGCCCAGTAGCTCCAAAGGTGCGGCCTGTACGCCTGATGTTTCATTTAACACAGCAAACAGGGAATTTTGTTTCAATTTTTAGTAGATTTTCTTATTTTCTTACTCAAGAACGAATGCCAATTTTTGCATCAGTTTGAACACACACACACACACAAACACACACACACACACACACACATATATATATATATATATATATATATATATATATATATATATTCTATAGAGCTTTAACAACGTTAAACACTAGACATTAAAAAACTTTTTCAAATTTTTTGAGTCATTTCAGTCACCTATTTCCCAATATCTGTCAATGCAATTTACGCAATTTTCTTCATTTTTTTTTTTTTTTTACTGTTTTACATATACTTTTTATGATGGTACAATGTGTCAATTTTCTCTTGCTGGAATCAACAGCTGTTTACCATGTAATTGTTTCGGGGTTTTTAAAAACAAAACAGTTATATTAACATAGCACTCCAGCGGTATTGATCAAACACTACTTCCCTTTTAGTTATGATTTTAATACATAGGTTATGTCATACAAATAGTTTGTTATTTCATAAAGGGTATTATCATGTGTATTGTATATTGATATTATATTATACTACACATCAATTGATTTTTCGAAACGGCTTACTTACATAAAAACATATTTAACGATGAGGGATGAAAAGAAGGGTGTAAAACCAATGCATCCTCCTAATAGTCACTTATGGAGCTGAAACATGGAACCTAACTTAAGAGACAGACCCGCAAATTGAGAACTATGCAACGTGCACATGAGAAAATTATGCTAGACCTCACAAGACAGCACAGTACATCCGGGAAAAGACAGGAGTCAGGGACATTATAGAATCCATTAAAAAGCTCAAATGGCAGTGGGCTGCCCATGTTGCACGAATGGCAGACAACCGATGGACATCGCGACTCACAACATGGATCCCCCGAGATCACATGCGGAATCGAGGCTGGCAGAATATTAGATGGAGAGACAAGCTGGATAAATTCAGAAAGTACTGGCCCCGCGACGTCCATGATAAAGAAGTGTGGCGAATCCTGGGGAAGGTCAATGTCCAACGACGGACGTTGAAAGACTGATGATGATGATGATGATGATGATGATGATGATGATGATGATGATGATGATGATGATGATGATGATGATGATGATCAGTAAGTATAACAACAGACATGACTTGCTGTAGGTGTCACCCGTCCGAATATATGATCAGTTATGTCGGTTTTAATCCAAGACTGCATGCAAACAACTTGTGATATCATCTTCAAAAATACTAATTACACGGAAAAACTTCTTTGAGCTGATTCTCTACCAACATATTGTACCGAAGGATCAGACATTTTTTTCTACTGACCTTGAAGTTAATTTTTTCACGTTGTACATATATGTACATGAATAAGAGAGAGAAAGACAGAGGGGGGGGGGCGACCAGCGTTTTAGACTATACTACATTACTATTTGATATTCGATATGTGATCGTCATGAAGACGTAATATCTAACCAACTGTTTGTTATGATTTAATCGTCACTGCTGTATGGCTGGTTATTTCTCCCATATTCAAGTAAGCACTCTAACATACGCATATAACTTGAAAAGATAAAAGCTCCGTATTTTAGGTGTGTATTTCAAAGGATTCCAAGTCTCTGAGTACTTTGATCCCTTGAAAATTCCTCCTGAAAATCCCTCCTTGACAACAAAAGAATTGCTTTTAGTTTTATGATGTCTGTCGGAAAAAATGAATCCACCAACTTGTTTATGGCAATTAGTTAGCCCACCTAGGGCAATGACACCTGAGCCCACTTCAGAGGACATCCTTTGAGATCTGGCACACTCATCCAAGCGTCGGTAATTGTTTGGAATAAATTCACCAAAACAGTATGTCGATATTTTGCAAGGGCAATAACCAGGATAGACGCTGAACATGATGAAAAGACAGAGGGACGTTATTATTTAATCATTTGATTTTAATCGGAAGAAATTATCGTCTGATTTAATCAAATCTTTCTTTTATTGTATTCTTTTTATTGTCGCTGGTTCTTTCTATTTATCCCTAAAAATTATTTTCCCTTGGATTATTGTTCGAAATAAGTGTTACAAATACAACAAAATATTCAATCTCTTTAAGTTGCTGGTTACACCCCTATCCTTAAACTCTAACCCTAACTATAAACTATAAACGTAAATCATATCTTTTGTAGTCAATTTCAATAAAAGTTTCGGATGTTCAGAGTTTTCTGCTTCCACTTGTTCCATAGTAGTTCAACAACAGCACCAGCTAATCATGTCTACTGGGGAGTTATCTCAACTTGCTAAGTATCAACACATTGTTTTGGTGAACCTATTCCAAACAATTCCCCCAAAGTCCACAGTCTGCCCCCTACCCCGTCCCACTTTCGACGGTGAAAAACCAAAAGTCACAGATAGACATATCCTGACGGGACGTGTAGACGGGTACTGACAGACCTGGGTGATACAATGTTTGTCCCCCAAAACTTACGAGTAATGAAACATGAGTAGGTTCGGTCACCGTGGATGCGACAGTCACACGGTACACAAGTTCAATCAATGACGTCTCACTGCCGACTGACTCCACGGGACAATGACTATACACATGCGCAGTAAGCTCCCCGCTGGTGGGTTCTCGAGTTACATCAAGGTCGTGCAACTTGTTCAAAATATTCAAAATGGCCACATCCTGGACAAACCTTATATGGTAGTATAGAATCATTTCATAAAAATTATCCTACGTGTCATTAATATACGGCGAGGATCCTCTTCCTTACTGTTTTTATCATCCAGTTCCAGACGATGAGTCCTTTATTTGTATTATTGAATCACCATGGCCCCACAAATGGCCGACCGACCAGCCAAGTGGGCTACAGATTAATTGCTAGTGTGACTGTATATGTCTTTGGGGGCTCCTGGTCACATTAGGGAGGTCACAATCTTGATAATATGCATGAATATACTACAAAGCACCATCTGAAAACGTATTGTTTTTGTTTTTTCCAAAAGAATGCTATATGGTCATTTTGGACCAACAATGCTGGTATTTGGAGGAAATCTATTTTTTAGATAATTTTAGATCTATTCTAAATTTTCTGTAGGAGGATCTATTTTCTAGATTACAGGTTTCTTCACTTTCTTGGTGAGTCAGGCCGGTTGGCCGATTGGCTGGGTAATTATCTCTTTGTGCATATGTCGCGCGTACAGACTGCTCTAGTGGTGCTAGAGAGCTCATTATTAAAGATTTACTCCTTATTATGTCAGGGAAAAAACGTTTTTACTTTTTGGAACCCCCCCCCCAATTAGTTTTTAGAGGGAGCTCTATTTGCAAAGTCCACGCTGAATTAGTCACTTAGCATTCACGTTTATCTTTTTACTTTTCACTTAAGACTTTTAAGAGATCACTGTCCAACAAAGGGGGGAGAAGTAATTTATTGAATGGTCACCTTTTTCTACAATTATTTGATTGATCACTGCCAACACAGCATGCTTCAAAAAGGGATCGGTCACGTGACATTTTGTACTGCGTGACTAACTTGTTTGTTTCTGTTTTGTTCTGTTTTGTTCTTTTTTGACGGTTTGGGAGTGGGGCAGGATATCCGTCGTACGAATGGCTGTGGACCTGACCGTCAAATATCTCTACAAACATGTATATCATATTGGTACAGGAAACTCAAACAAAGGTAATTTAGAAAAGTTCGCTATTTTGCTGCCCATGAGTGCAGTTTGGGTTCGATTGCATGATTTTTAGAAACCAAAATATTTCAAAGTTCATTTTTTCTTTGAATTCAGTAAGTAGAGTAAAGAAAAAGGAATCATTTGTCAAAGCATAATTCATTACACCAATAATTATTTTTTAAAGTGCATATATTTTGATGAAACTCAATGTATCGAGTTAAGAGTCATCTAGAAGAATCGGCTATATCTCAGAAAACGTCAGGAGAATACTGCATGGAGACTATCTGAAGCCTGTTGACAGTGACATCAACCACACACGCATATATATATATACATATATATATATATATATATATATATATATATATATATATATATATATATATGTATATATGTATGTATATATATATATATATATATATATATATATGTATATATATATGTATATATATATGTATATATATATGTATATATATGTGATATATAGAATATGTATATATATGTATATATATATTGTATATATATATATGTATATATATATATGTATATATATATGTACATATATATGTATATATATATATGTATATATATATGTATATATATATGTATATATATATGTATATATATATATGTATATATATATATATATATATATAAATGTATATATATATACATAAAGGTATATATGTATATATATATATGTGTGTGTGTGTGTGTGTGTGTGTGTAAATATACTATAAAACTGCTTATGCCATTTTATTCCAAATTTTTTCTCTGGATCAACGAGAAAAGACCAGGATTTAGTTAAATGCTGACTTTTTATTTTTCATTTTTGTCTTGCATAAACTTTGAATAAACACGACTTCCAACAGTGAGTTATTGTGCTTCATTTCAAACTCCAAAGAGTTGACCTCACTCGTGTAAACGAAACTGGTGACCATTTTGTTGGTTACGTCATCAGATTGTTGTCTGTTTCCATTAACAGCTGCAATGTCGACGAAAAAACATTTTTTATTGTTAGTCTCTCCTTGGGGAGTAAATCTCCTGTCAGGATCTATCCATTTTTAGCCCAAACAGACCAGCCTGAAGTACAACAGAGAAAGGATACACTGATACGAATTGCTTCTTCTCAAGAGTTTCTTCAACTCATCGAAAGGATCTTCACTTAATCTTTGGCGTATTTTCTTGGCACGAAAGAAAGCAACAAAAATCGTTCATGAGAAGATAAACATGTCATTTTTCCACGAAAAAAACTAAGCCTATATCGTATACATCGTACATATACACTGTTTATAATGTATACCATATATATAAACTATAAGACGAACGGTTTACAAAGGTATTCAGAGGAGCGCTCACAGCAACTAATCCAAGCCCCATAACTGTCCATTCCGAGCTTTCGTAGACGTCCTCCTAGTCGTAATACCATGCATTATGCAATGCAGTGTAGCATTACAAAAAGTCAACCAAAACTGTCAACATAGGTTTCTCCAGTTTTTAAGCTGGTCTTGCTGGATGCGTATCTGGCTGGCTATGTATGAATGTGTCGAACGTAATAATGGAGCCAGAGGGGCGAAAATCTAAACATTTGATCCTCATTATGTCTAAAAAAAAATTTTTTTCTGTTTTTTTTTAAATTTACACCCCCCCCCCCATACGTGTATGCTAGTCCGGGCAGCATTTACGTTTGTTTTGAGAAAATACAGACTTTTTTTAGTGATCCTGTTCAACAAAAGGTAAGCGAAATAACATTTTTGATCCCTTTTTTTTCAATTTCTTATATTGATCACCCCCAATCCAGCCTGCAGCCAAAAGTGGACAGTCTCATTTGAGAGACTAACCAGCCTTATATCATAATTATATTCTATTCTAGTTTACTTAGATACATACCGTATATACCGGTATAAAAGAAAGAATATGCATGTACAGTGTTATTACGGCACCTTCACGGTTTTAAGAGATGTTTCAACGAATTTGCCGTTATAACGAGTAGACTTTTATACGAATAAAGAGAAATTGTAAAATCCAGGCAAAAATGAACACATTGAACAAGCATAAGCTTGATACAAAAATAACAGCATCATATTTTTCAAGTTAAAGAGCGATTCATTTGGGCGGCATTATTTTAAGGGTTTTCTAATTTTAGTTTTTAGAAAAATTCACTGAAATCTTCAAAGTCTGTTACTGCAAACTAATCTCCCACAAAAGCAATGCAAGAATATTAAAAACAAACGTACCGTTAGAACACGTGTATCAATGAATAGTGCCGTTAGACCGACTGCCGTCACAACGAGAGTTTACTTTATTATACTCCGTTTTTATGCGCCTCCTTTGATGTCAATGCTGTATGCACTTTGTGCCTTACCTTTGCGTCGACACAGCCCTGTCCATACCGGGACATTACCATAGACAGAAATCTTCATGGGTCATGGGTCTTGACAAGAAGGATCTACAACCATACATCCTACCAATAGTCACCTATGGAGCTGAAACATGGACCCTGACCTAGAGACTGGCCCTCAAACTGAGAACTATACAACGGGCACTGGGGAGAATCATGCTCAACATCACACGGGGAGACCAAAAAACTGCACATTACATTAGAGAGAAAACGGGAGTTGGAAATTTTAAATAATCGATTAGAAATCACAAATGGCAATGGGCTGGATATGGTGCCAAAATGTCAGACAATCGCTGGATCTCTAAAGATCATATGCCCTGCGATGCCCATGTTCGAGAAGTCTGGCGAATCTTGTCGAAGGCCTGTGTCAAACAGTGGACGTTAAAGGATTAATGTTGTTGATGATGATGAGGAGGAAGATGATGTTGTCACAAACGGAGAAGGGCGTGGTTAGTTCACGTCCGAAAAATAACCCTTGCCTTCATTCGAATCAACCTTTCTTTGATTCTCTTCTTCTATGTGTCTTTTCCTTCCAGGAAGTGGTTGGTCATAGAAATTACTGATCTTCCCTTCTGTCGCCAATGCAGTCAAGATCCCATTCAGTCGGCAGAGGGTTAACGTGTCAGTCTATGGCCTTTCATTCATCATCAATGACAAGGGGAGCTGGAATGGTGAGGAATCCAAAGCTGTTACACTGAAACCGACCGTTTTCCCATCCGTCGGAAATTGCCTTTGCAGCCGTAGTTTTGGTCAGTCGAGGGACGCCTCATGTGCGATATCGAAGCCTTTCATCCATCGTCTCTCCAAACACGTAACCTTTTCGTTAACATCAAACATTGTTGCCTCTTTTGTGATCGTCTGGATTGTTTGATAAGATTATTGTTTGAATCGGCTATGCGAAGTCGAATTCTTTAACGGTTCCCAGGTTCTTATAATAATACATTACTCCAGCGAAATTGCTGTAGACGTCTACCTATGCAAATGGCGACGATGTGGATCAAAATGTTTGGAAGCCTTTTAGTAAAAATTATAAACGTTAATTTTCTCTTGTTATAACGGTTTTTTTTAGTTTTTAAAATTTCGCTCTTGGATGAAAAATTGCGACATTATTATTAATTTTGTTGCTTTTTATCACTTGGAATTGGACCGTAATCCTACGGTAACGAATAAACAGCGTGATCGGAAAATAAAGAGCAAGACAATTACGCTGTGAAATCGTATTTGGATAACGGTCCTCCTTCGTATGATATTATACATATATTGCTGTATGTAATTTTTGTCTCACTGGGAGCACAGCCCTGTTCATATCGGGAAATGTCCATTGATAGAAATGGTCAAGTCGATTTATTCAATTGATCATAGAAAGGAAGGTATACAGCAAATGTGTCCCCTTATAGTCAGCAATTGAGCTAAAATATGGTATCTAAACAAACGATTGACCCTTAAACTAAAAACCGTGAAACGTGCCCAAGACAGAATCATGCCTAACAGCACTCGGAGAGATCACAAGACAGCACAGTATATTAGAGAGAAACAGCAGATGGAGACATCATAGAATCCAATTTCCGTGACACTTTTCTTCTAATTGAAAGTTAATTTTCTTCTAAACCAGACATAGCAGGATTTTATCATTTAACGTTACGCTATACAGAACGGATTATATCAGGTATTATTTATGACCAAATTCTACAGCATTGAAACTCTTTGGTCAAAAGTATTGTTAGTATAGTGTGTATACATATTTATAAGAGACACTGTATATGTGAAATTCTTTTAGCGTTATCAGATCCCAAAAATGTTAGTTATGTTGTTAGCTGTGTGGTCTGCGGTTTGGTTAATGGGAGGTACAGGAGAGTGGGGTGTAGAGAGGGAGTGAGAGGAAGAGTCTTGTGGCTAAACAAACATTAAACACTATTTTCGCTTTACGCTTTTTTCCGTAAAAGCAAATAGTGTAAAGCGAACCTTCGTAGAGCTAGAAATATCTGTATAAACCGTCTGGTCAAGAACGAAAACTGCCTCCAAAACTATCAAAATGGGTTTCTCTGGTTTTTAAATGGGTCTGGTTGGCTGACAATATATGTATGTATCATGTGTACAGGCTTCATCAATGGAGCTACAAGACTGAAAATCTAAAGATTTGCTCCTAAGTATGTCTAGCGAATACTGTTTTAGGGATTAGGTTGTCAGTGAAGGGGGTTCAATTTATGATACACGTTCATGCTAAATTGGTCCCTCACCCAGGCCTGTTTTGAGTTTGTTTTTCCAAATCATGAGTTTGTGGTTCAAACCAAACCGGTAATATTCTCATCAAGGTAACTTGAGTTTACCACCATCGCAGCTTGATTCACTTGGCAATAGGTGGCGTCCATTCATGATTTCTCAAGGAATGCTAACTTTAAGTCGATTTTCATCTCATATCCACGGCAGTGCGAAAACAAGCACCCAGTAAGAATCGAACATACGTTCATCTTGCTACAGCGAAGCCTTAAAATTCAGATGAAGACAAATAATAATAATAATGATTGGTGTGAGATTCCAAATAATAATAATAATAATAATATTAATAATAATAATATTAATAATTATAATAATAATAACACCCAAATAGTTGTGGAGGTACGAACCACAGCACTGCTGGCTAAGTGAGAGAGATACAAGTTGAGAGGAGGGCTGAACAGCTGAGGAGACTTACTGTCACTAAGCCATCAGCAATAACCACCGGGCAACTGTTGTGAAACTGTAAGCCACAGCACTGCTGTGGACTGTGAGAGTGTGGAGAGGAGGGCTGGAGACTTGAGGATACTTGCTGTCACTCAACCTCCAGCAGTGACCAGCTAATAATAATAATAATAATAATAATAATAATAATAATAATAATAGTGATGATGATGATGATAATAATAATAATGATGATGATAATAATAATAATAATAATAATAGTTTATATAGCATTATTTCAATTTTTTCATGAAAAATGTAATGAAAAAAACTTGAGAGTAGTCACAGAGCGCATACCCCTCCCAACGCCATTGTCAGAGGAAGTAATTATGCATGGATCCGTCCCAAGATTTAATCACTTCTTGTATGTTCCATAACCCTCTACAAGATGTCACTGAAATTCATTCCGAACTTTTGGAGATATCGTACGGACAATTATGAGCGTATACATATACATGTTAAAAAACGGGAAAACATCTCTAAATCAGAGGAATACGCCCAAAAAATTAACCACTTCTCCTGCACCCGATTGCTCACCCTTCCACAAAGTTTCATTCAAATCCATGGAGTATTTTCGGAGATATCGAGTGGAAAGTCCGACAGACAGAGAGATAGACGGAGGCGACCGAATATATACACCTCTTCAACTTTGTTGGCAGAGCTAGGTAAGGCAGTTAGAAATGTGCACGGAGTATTCAGTGCGATATAGAATAATAAAAAAAACGTGTAAGATATCCTGACTCATTGTAAGTTTCAAATTCTATCCTAATAATCCCAAACAAATGCATTCGACGTAACAACATCGATATGACGTCATGTTATCCTCTGCCATTTTTCTCGCCTGCTTTTCATTCGGTTTGTTATTTTTTCCCCGAGTTTTCTCGAAAATGACAAATATGAAATATTGTTATACAAATACAAGTCGGCGTTCTTCAACAATCGCCTACGTTGGCATCCATTAAACAAATGTTTCATTTTGATAAACTTCCAAAAATGAGGAGTCATGGAAGTTGTTTTCCTCTTTCAAAGGCGAATGCAATTATACACGCACAATTTAACTGACGTACGTTACCTCTCAAAAGATAATTTGTACTTACCTTGGTATAGCTTTATTTCACATCACACTAGAAGTAATATAGAGGTAAAAAAAAAACAAAAAACTCGCCATCAAAGTCAATAATTGAATAACCGTAGCGTCAAATTTTGGAGTCATGTTAAAAAATTCCAAAGAAGAATAAATATTGTTTGATGAATTATATATATGATATTACTTTTGTTTTCTTCTGGGAAAAGTCTAAAGTACAGTAAAAGATATCTAGAAACATCTGGGTTTTCTAGAATCTAAATGGTATTGATAAGCCTGTCAAAATAAGGCCCCACCAGGTCAAGTTTTTTTTTTTTTTTTTTTTCAAATCAAACATTTTAATAGAAACGGTCTAATTGAGTACTGATGCCAATTTTCAAGTCTGTAAAGAAAACGGTATGTCCAGGAGCGCTGGAATGCACAAACCCTAAAGACCAAAGAAACAAATATTTGAGGGTGGGGAGGATTGGACCCCTTCGGCTTCTTTGGTGGTTACGGTCGTTCAACGTCTATTGCTGAAACATACAAAGAAGAACCCCATTTTCACCAATAAAAACATTTCTTTGACAATAAATCTTAGGCTATCAATCCTTTGAGTATTTTGTACTAACAGGAAGAAGGAGAAGAAGAAAAAGAAGAAGAAGATCTTTATTCAAGAAAATAACATACATTTAAAAAAAAACACCCATGCACTGTAAGGAGAGCAATGATCTTATCTTAAAGGTATCCTTCCGCTAGACTCCACCCAAAAATATTACAAGTAAAAACATTTTTTTTTTACTTCAATACTTTTTATATATATATATATATATATATATATATATATATATATATAAGTATATACATGTATATATATATATATATATATATGTATATATATATACATGTGTATATATATATATATATACACACACATATATATATGTACATGTATATATATATATATATATATATATATATATATGTACATGTATATATATATATACATATATATATATATACATATATATATATGTATACGTACATATATATAGATGTGTGTGTGTGTGTGTGTGTGTGTGTGTGTGTGATAAACAAATAAATGAATGAATCAAAGAGAGAGAAAGTCCGAAATTTTTACCTTTGTGTGGTACGAAGTCAGCCCGTAAAAAACATCAATTCACAAATAGCTTAATGAATAAACCAATAAATCACAAAAAAGAAAACCGCATCCGAAATATTTGGATAAGATATGTGGGTAACATTCCTGGTTCACGACTGTTGAATACAAAGATCTTTTTTTAGCAGAGCCTCACCTCTTATGCTTCTATAATGTTACTTTTTATTACAGCACGACCCAATTATTCGTCTCACCACTGGTCTCGGGGAAACGTGTGACACAATAGGGGGTATAACTGTAAAAACAAGTAGCCTCGAGGGTGTTAAAATGCTACCTCAGGTCAATCTTGCTTTATGCTTCAAGAAAATCTATAATTTGAGAAATCTCTATGGGTGTTCGTGCGTACGTGTGTGTTTGCAGCAAGGTAACTCGACCACCGGACAGTGTACATAGTTGATGTTTGCCATATATGATAGCCAGCAATCCAGGCAATGCAGTGTCGAATTTGAAGTTGTTTTGATCGGTGTTTCAAGGGAAATCTGATTAAAAATAGATTTTTAAATACTACGGATTACAGATCTTTTATCGAAAATCATGGATCTAAATTTAGATCTAAAATGTCTGAATAGTTCTAGATTTAGATATAAAATATATAAATTGGTAATAGATCTATACTTAGATTGAGATACCTAAATTTGCAATAGATTTAAATTTAGATATAAAATATCTACATTGGTAATAGATCTACATTTAGTTATAAAATATTTGCATTGGAAATAGATCTAAATTTTGATATAACACTGGTAAATTGGCAATAGATCTACATTTAGATATAACACAGATAAATTGGCAATAGATCTAAATTTAGATATAACACAGCTAAATTGGCAATAGATCTAAATTTAGATATAACACAACTAAATAGCCAATAGATCTAAATTTAGATATAGCACAGCTAAATTGGCAATAGATCTAAATTTAGATATAACACATCCAAATAGCCAATAGATCTAAATTTAGATATAACACAGATAAATTGGCAATAGATCTAAATTTAGATATAACACAGATAAATTGGCAATAGATCTAAATTTAGATATAACACAGCTAAATTGGCAATAGATGTAAATTTAGAAATCTAAATTGGCAACATTCAAGAGAAGTCACTGAAATACTTCGAAGCCGCCATTTCGTACGACGGACGGGAAATTATTTTACCTGACAATTATGGTAGGCTACTCTACGCACCATAAAGTCCGGCCCCTTCAGAACATGCACCTTCGAAAGGGATACAGTCCCCAAGGACTTTAACACAAGAACTCTAAGGAATTAGAAGCTGTAGGAATGAAATTTAACAGAAGAAAAGTGGAAATTCTGTGTGGAAATAGGGTATCGAATGAAGTAGTACTCCAAAGCGCACCTTCGAAAGATCATTACTGAGGACATGACATGAGAGAGAGCTTAAATTCATGAGCCATGTCATTAAGAAATATGAATTGAATGTCGCATTTTGGCGACATGCTCTGTTGGGTGTGAACAATTAAAATTTGGAAAAGGGGGTCATCAATGAATAAGTTACTTATCGTGCCTTTAGTTGGATCACTAAAATGTCTGATTTTTCAAAATCAGATGCTAACGTAACTGGACACAAAGTGAGAAATCATTTTAGCATAAACTCACATTGCAAATTATCCCCCCCAATCTATTATAGGGAGGAAATTTGAGGAAAGAAAACAAAGACATAGACATAATAAGGAGTAAATGTTTGAATATCCAGCCCTCAAGCTCCATTGAAGCGACATGTACGTACGACTCAAAATTAGATAGCTAAATAGCTAGAATCGTTTCAACATTGAAAAATACTATGTTGACAGTTTTGGCTGAAGATTTAGCATAAACGTACAGGGTAAATTGATGTGCGACACGCAGATAGATAGAGATAGATAGATAGATAGATGGATAGATAGATGTGGACAGACATGGACAGAATGAGATAGATAGATGAATAGATAGGAACAGAGATAGATAGATAGATAGATAGATAGATAGATAGATACGAACAGTCTGATAGATGGATAGATAGATAGATAGATAGATAGATTGGATTATTGATAGTCAGAATCACTTCAAAATTGAAAAAAAAACTGTACTAGATACGTTGACAGTTTTGGCTGGAGATTTAGCATAAGCTTACATTGTAAATTGAGTTACTTTACTCGTCTTATGTTGGGTAATGACCTCTAAACAATTCCGAATGTAAAAACAAAAAGTGTGAATGATATCGGTCGAAAACTGAGATACCAATTAATCGTGAACTTACGTTGTAAATTGAACCCTTCATTCAAAACCTATTTTGTTGGGAATTAAAAAAATAATAAAACACGTTATATCTCCGTACACTTAATAAGCAATAAATGTTTTGATTTTCATCAATTGGGATGGTCTATACGCGTAATGCATACATACAAAAATACAAGCATAGCCAGATAGACAGACCAACTTGAAATTGAATCAGCATATTTTGATGTTGACTTATTTTGATGTTGACTATTTTGATGTTGATAGTTTTGGTGGAGGGTTTTGGTTGACAGCTTCAAATAATATAGTAGTTCAGGGAGTCTTAGTAGGATTTACACAAAATGGATGGATACTGAAGACAGGAGAGAGAAAAGTATGCGACTTGAATATATATACCATTCTGCCGTTATTATGCGCAGTTTTGAATCAATTCTTACATGAAGAACTAGAGTAGTTTGTCAAGTAGCTTTATTAATTGAATGAGTTTTGATTCAACCATTTGCAGCAACTTCAGTAATAATGATCTATGAATTGATGGGTGTAAGTGTTATTCATTTATTGATAGTATCATATGAAAATAAGAAATATTCGTTGAGGTTTTGTTTAATGAAACAACGAACCGAGCAAAGTAGTTCGAAGATTAGAATGGAACCATGACTGAATAAGTCTGGTTGGTCACTCAACTGAAACCGTCTCGTGACGAACATTTTTTGGCAGGGGTGATCAATTAAAAAAAGTTGGGAAAATGAATGCTCAAAGTTACTTTTTTAGACAGTAATTGCTGAAAAGGTCTGATTTTTCAATAACAAAAAAAAAAACAAACGTGAATGTTGCCGGACACAAATTGAGGGACCAATTTGGTATAAACTTACATTGCAAATTGAATCCCCACCCACAAAAACCTGTTTATTGGCTAGGGGGCATTTAAGACGAAAATTCTTTTCTAGACACAGTAAGGGGTAGATGCTTAAATTTTCAACCCTCTAGCTCCATTGATGTAGCTTGTACGCATGATACATACATAGCCAGCCAGCTACACCAACATAAAAAGTTCAGAAACCTATGTTCATGTTGACAGATTCGGTGGATGATTTCTAGTACGTTACTTTATCGAAGCAATCATACAAGTATTATATTAAAACCTGCAAATACAGTTTTATTAGTCATGACAGAATTCTTGAAACTATTTCAAGTTTACTTTTGCGCCCAATGCGCAGAAATTCTTGTCACAAGACAAATATTCACAGAACGTTTGATTTTATCGTACATTAACTACTAGAAAGGAAGAGCATTGCTTGTGACCTCATATCCTGTGATAATTCTTGAAACTATTTCAAATTTACGTTTGCATCCAATGCGCAGATATTCTTGTCTCAGGAAAAAAATTCGTACAACGTTTGATTTTATCGCACATTAACTACTTGAAAGAAGAAACAACATTGCTTGTGACCTATTATCCCGTGATACTTAAAGTAGTGTAGAAACAAAAAAAATTGCCTTTGCTAAAAACAACTATCAAAATGTGAAACCAATTTCTACCAATGGACACATTTCTCTGACAACAAGGCTTGGCTATTAAAATGCTACATCTGTGATATCTTGCTGTTTGAATCTGAAATATGGACTATGACACAAGAACCTCAAAGGAACTTAGAAACAGTAAAAATGCTGCTTCTATGAAGAATGCAGAAAATATCCTATAGAGATAGGGTAACAAATGAGGCAGGTCTCCAACATACTTACACAAAGAGTTCATTATTGAGGACGTTAGATGAGAGAAAGCTCTAATTCCTAGGCCATGCCATCAGTAAGAGAGAGAATTGAATGTCTTATATTACAAGGCTGTATGTCTGGGAAGTGTGGAAGAAATAACAAAACTAAGAGTACGAGACATGATTGATGCTCCCGAGGATCATTTCATACGGAAAGGCATGATCAGCCAAGCGTGCAGAGTGCAAAACACTTGAAGAAAGATGGTCTCGTCCGCTCGTTCGTTCCAAAATCAATTATAAGAGAAATGAATATGAAACTCTTCATTCAATCTTCTTTCAATGAAACAAACAGAATTGTTGTCTTTTTTATTCGCTAATGTCTCTTGCATTTTGCCCTGATGCTGGAGTCGACCAACTACGCTGTCACGATATGAAATGTGTTATAATTCTTATGCTTGAGCAGTACCCATTAAGAATGAGCAAGGAGCTGGATTTTATGGTGTGTGGGGCAGCCTGTCATCATCATCATCAGTCTTTTAACGTCTGTCGTTAGACATAGACTTTCCCCAGGATCCGCCATATTTTTCTATCGTGAGCGTCGCAGAGCTAGTATTTCCTAAATTTGTCTAGTTCATCTCTCCCTCTTATTTTTTGTCAGACTCGGTTTCGCATGTGATCTCTAGGGATCCATTGTGTGAGTCGTAATGTCCATCGGTTGTCTTTCATTCTCGCAACATGACCAGCCCACAGCCATTTGAGTTTTCTAATAGATTCTATGATGTCTCTGAGTCCTATTTTCTTCCTGATTTATTGTGCTGTCTTGTGATCTCTCCATGTGAGGTTGAGCATGATTCTTTCATGTGCACATTGCATGGATCTCAGTTTGTAGATCTGTCTCTTGGTTAGGTTCCATGTTTCAGCTCCATCAGTGACTATCGGGAGAATGCATTGGTTTTATACTATTGTAATGTAAAATAATTTTCCGTCCATCACACGAAACTGCGACTTCCAAGTATTTCAGTAGTTTCTCATCAGTATTTTTAATTGAGATATTTTGTACTTGAATTTAGATCAATAATTTTTTTATAGAAGATCTAAAATCTGTAACTTTTTATTTATTTCTATTACATTTCTCGAAAACTGCTGATCCAAAAAACTCAGCACTCCAGGGCCTTATGGACTGACTATATATCTGTCAACTAAGTACAGTGGCCAGTTGCCGAGTATTCGCAGTGCACATACATACACACACACAGATGTCTCCAAATGTAGTTAGATGGAAGAGCGTGTGGCGAAGCAGTTAAGATGACAGAGAATGAATTCGACGAGCTGAGGTCAGATTCCAGTCAAGACAATCTAAGTTCACTTCACTCTAAGGCCCTTGGGAAAGGCCTGAATCCATATCTTCTCCCACCAGCAACCCCACGTTCATCACCGTTAGAGGTTGGCAACGGACAGAGTAAGGCAGCGTGTTCCCGAAATGCATGGTTAACGGGCATCTGGTGAAGTTTCGATGGGCTTAGCAAACCGGATGTGGCTTATGATAAGTGCTCATATGAAATATCTCTGCAGCATCCTTAATAGTAGAAGCAGGTGGGGTGTTACTCACTTTTCGAAATCATTAATTAAAATGTCACCAAAACTGTCAGCATCCTTTCTTCAGTTTTTACGTTAATCTGGCTGACTAGCTATATATGTATGTATCATGCGTACAGGCTTCACCATTTGAGCTAGACACCTGAAAAAAAGACATTTACTCCTTATTATGCCACCCCCCAAAAAACACTTTGTTCAAATGCCATCCCTTAAGTAAGGTTTTAGTAGGATTCATTTTGAAATGTAATGCTATGCTAAATTGGTCTCTTAGATTGTAGCCGGCGGCATTCAAGCTCATTTTTTTAGATTCAGACGTTTCGGCGATCACCGCTCAACAAAAGGCGAAATAAGGTGCCATTTTAGCATAAACTTACATTGCAAATTGAACCCAATCTAAAAACCTACTCACAGGAAAATTTCCAAAAACAAAATATTTTCTCTAGACATACCAAAGATGGAATGCACGCGCAATGTATACATACTTAGCGAGCCAACCAAACCACCTAGAACACTGAAGAAACCTATGTCGTTTTTTATGACATTTTGGGTTGGCACTGTGTTATCTCATTTTATATATGTATATCTTCCAACTTTGGAATGGAGCACTCTTGTGAATGGGGAATCGTGCGTAAGTAAATATATCACTTAAATTCAGTCTTATTGACCGCCCAGTTCTGCGCAGGGCAGGGAGAAAATGCCAGCCTGGGTCTGAAACGAAGGTTTCAATCCTACCACGAAATACTGGATGAGATAAAGGATAGTCAAGAGCCACACTGAAGAGTTGAAATTCAACGAAACAGTTGTCTGTGGATGACTCAATTATTATTATTAATATATATATATATATATATATATATAGTCCAAAAGTGCAAAAAACGTTGCAAGTCTGGCGCACTTCCAAAATAATTGCTCTATCTGTACCCTTGTGTTCCGAATTCCTAACTAACCATCATTAGACATTAACCTTTTCTTGAAAAAATTCCAAATTCATTTTCGTAAAAGTACAATTTTCCTCATCCGACACTTTCATTGCATCAAGCTTTTCAAACTCTTTGTTTCCTTAACAAATTACATACCTGAAAATCTAAAGAGGAACAGGGTGGACATTTTGGTAACAAGTATAATGCCTAGAGATCGGGGGAGAATGAACAGTAAGTGGAAAGGTCAGATTTGACCTTTGCCAACCTTTTTTTTTCTTTTTTTTTTTTTTTTGATAGTATCTCAAACAGCAGAGCATCTAGAAAAAAACAGACATCCTTAAACAAAAAGGATATCAGTTCGAGTTTCTCCGGGAGCACACACACACGGGCCAGATTTGGCTTACGACTGCATTTTTTGTGATCCGCTACCAACCTAGACATTTATTTTAAACCTTATATAATTTTTCTCGGAAATTCAATTCCAGAATCTATATCGTAAACTAATATTGTTTTGACTTTTAAAAGATAAATGATAAAATAATCGTAACTGATATGTTTGTCTCAAAGTCTCAAATACATTTTCTGTAATACGCTCGACATTTTGAAGTGACCCGAAAAAAGATTTTAAAAATGCCTCATGTGACCAGGTAAATGAAAAAGGTTGTACATCCTTTGTGTTCAATCTGCGCTGTCCACTGATGGCCGTTGACCAAGAATCAGCAACTTCTTTTCGTGATAGCCCACTTTTGTATTTTTATAATTCACCCTGTGGCCTGCGTGTACACTATATCAAAGCTTACATATGAAAATTTGTCCTTGAAGCCGATAGATTTCAAATATTTACCTAGCATGTAAAATGTATCATAAAAATCTGTATAATGTTTATATGCATTTAATTATACAGTCATTCTAAGAGCAGTTAATTGATAATTCTCTGAAGAACAAGTATCGGCGTGAAAATTGTAGTCTCCCATTGACCTCAGTAAATATTGGAATGTAAGTTGAAGCAGCAATCTTCTGTCTCTTCAAATTAATGTCCGAAATACGACTTATATCTTTAAACAGTTTAAAATACATGAAAAAGACTGTTCATAGATTTACACAATTCTGAACATTGAGATACGGTTTACTTAACTGCTCAATGGCCTACAAATACATAAAATTTGACTTTTTTTAGAAAAGGTCCAAATTCTACAGAGAATACCTGTTGGCGACACCTGCCATAAACTGGCAGTCTTAATAATTACGATGAAAGCGACGAAAATTAAGATGAAAGAAATACTAGTAAAAAATTATACAATGGTTGATGATGCTTCATATCATAAAAGATAAATTCAAATAATATTACAAGTACTGTTACTAATGTACCTAAAAACAATAACAAATATGGAACGTAGAGATCGTTGAATAACTGAAAGTAAGTGGTTAGTAAGCGGAAAGTAAGGTTAGATTTGATCTTCGGCAAAGCTCTAGCAGATTAAGCGGTAGAGCCGCTGATACCTATTAAAGCTGGCACCCCAGGGCCAAGTATATGCGAGTTCGATCCCGCCCAGAAATTATTCTTTACGTTTGACCTTCGCTTTTGACTCAAAACAGTCACGTGACGAACGTGTTTTGGAATTATGACGTGTTAGGGTGATCAATTAAAATTTGGAAAAAGAGGTGATCTATAGATAAATTACACCTCTCAAATTTTGTTGGGAAGTGATCACTAAAGAAAGGTTCAAATTTTCAAAAAACAAACATAAATCGATTCAAACTAAGGGATCAATTTAGCATAAACTTACATTGAAAATTAAACCTTCCATTTAAAATTTTTTGAGGAAAAAAAACGTCCTTTCCAAGCATAACAAGGAGTAAATGTTTAATTTGTCATTCTTCAAACTTCGATGATACGTCTTGTACGTGTGATAGATTTATAGCCAACCAGATAGACACAAATCAATTGAAAAATTGAAGAAACCTATGTTGACAGTTTTGGTATCAGTGCTGGTGGACGATTTGGTATCAAAATGAATGAAATATAAACCAAAACTTAATAATAATAAACTTTTGTAAAACAAGAAGCAAGAACCGAAAGTTCAATGAGGCGTCCACTGTAAAGTTTGAGCACCATTATTACAAAATCATGTGAACTTGAGCAGAGGATGAACAAGTGAGAATCACTTTATCAAGTGACACCTTTCTACAAATTTTCAAGTGAAAGCAGCTGAGAAAATCGATTTTCAAGCTAATTTTAAACGCCATTATAGCAAGATCACGAGACCCTGAATAATTATGAAGCATCTTATCAAGGAACCCTTTTTAAGTAAGATTTTAATCGAATTTGATACATAAAATTTGGACACCATTATTTCTAAACCACGTGACTCTGAGTTGAATTTTCTTTTAGGGAAGCATCTAATCAAGGGACACCTTCCAACCAAGTTTCAAGTAAATCTGAGTTAAAACAGCTGAGAAACTACGCCGTTGTGAGACATAGACATTGCCAAACATCTGCCAGTTCTTTCGCTCCTCAGGACTCCAATACCAATGCCTTTGAAACTAGTTGAAATATTTACACCAACATATTTGTTGCCGGTCACAATTTCGCATATGATCTTAGGGGATTCATGTTATGATCTCCAGTGGTTGTCTGGTATTCTTGCAACAAAGGCTATCCATTGCCATTGATATCTTTTTGTGGTTCTCTGACTTCTATTTGTCTCGTAATGTGTTGTGATATTTCCATGTAATATTAGGCGTGATCTTCTCATGCACTTGTTGCATGGTTCTCAGTTTGAGGATCAATCGTTTGGTAAGGTTCCATGTTTCAGGCCCATAGATGACTATGAGAGGTGACTATGCCTCTCATTTCCAGCTTCATAGAGTCGTAGGCTTTCAAGGTAATGTGTTATGTGTCTATAGCACTCTTGGGTTGATTATCAGGAGGATGCGCTGGCTGTTGACTCTTCTTTTGAGGCCATCTTGTCATTTAAGGTAGAGCTTGCTCTGTCAAATTCTTGCCAACCTAGGGTGATTCTTTGCTTGATTTCTTCTTTAGAAGCTTCGTTGAGAGTCATTTTCCCAAGTAGATGTAGTAATCTACTTCCTTTACCTCTGTATTTTCAATTCTGATCGCTGTGTCTGTTATAACAATTCCTAAAGCCGACGCGTTTATTGATGTTTTGGTTTTGTTTTTTAGGCTGGTGGAGGGTTAACCAAAAACGTCATAAATGACTTTTGACTGGATCCTCTTCAGAGAACCGCGAAATCTTCTCATTATTGAAGTTTTCGGGACAAAACAATTCACTCGGCGAAAATTCGTCTTCTCATCTGCAAAATGCTTTATGGCTAACAATATTTTTTAATGGTTTAACAATATATTGTTTCTGTTTCAATATATATATCTGAAGGTTATTCGGCTAGTCTGTCTGTCTGTCTGTCTGTCTGTCCGTCTCTCTCTCTCTCTCTCTCCATCTATATATATACATATTTATGATAGACACTCCTGTCGATTTCGACGTATGAGGGTTCCACAATATATATATATATATATATATATATATATAGTTCATAGTGTATTTTTCAATTTGTGAGAATACAAAAAGAAAGAAATAGAAAACGTATTTTATCTGTCGTTGATGATATTTAATAACAGTGCTATATATTTATCAAAGCAATTACAACTATTTATGTATAAAGAAGAGAATTACAAGGAGATATGGCTGGTGAATGTCAACATTCCGTGTCAAATGCACTCTTTAACAACCGGCAATATGCTTTGTTCTTACAATGGAAACCTGTTTTCATAATTACAAGAATAAAACATATTGACAGTTGTTGAAGAGTAAAAACTTGTTTTTTTTTTATAAATACACGAACAAAACATATTGCTGGTTGCTGAAGAGTACATCAGACACAAAATATTGACATTCACCAGACATGTATATTGGTAATTCTTGTAATATGAAAACAGTAATTAGTTTATCGAAATATGACCAATTTGAAAAATATTACGTCGTTGCAAATTAAACGTTTTTTGAATAGTAATCTTATGGATGATATAAACAACAGAAATTCTCTGTGCGTCTATAAAAACTGACACAAATACGCAAGACTTTGGAGTTTGACAAAATTAGCTGAGAGCCAAAACCAACGCATTTTCTGATGTTTTCTGAATAGTTTTCCCCGTGAATAATGGACCCTCCAACTTGGAGTTACAAAACGAGAAACGTAGAAACAAGCATAAAAGAATCGCCAGTAATTTCAGGTGGAAGGGTCCATTGTTTACCGAGGAAACAAACTGTTCAACTTATTTTGCGCCTGCTTGTGTAATCAAAGTTACTGCAGCATTCAAAACACGGCGACAGAGCTGCTCCTGCCGCTGATAATGGCTTAAAACAAAAAAAGTGTGCGCGTGCGTGCGTGAACTCATGTGTGTGTACATGTGCGTGCAAGAATGCGTGTGTGCATTTGTATGTGTAGGTGTGCGGGGGATGCGATTGTATTGGTGTATGTGCATGGGTGTGGGCATCTTCACTGAACAAAAACTACAGGATACATTGATCTGAAATCTGTCTCACATTTTTGTGGACCCTGGGAGTGCGATAAGCATTTAGGGTCACGCTGACTTGTTACTGAAAAGAAAAACACGTTATTAGAAATTGTCAACCAAAACTGTCAACATAGGTTTCCCCAGTTTTCAAGTTAGTCTGGTTGGCTAGCTGTCCATATATGTATGTATCGCACGTACAGGCAGCAACAATAGAGCTACAGGGCTGAAAATCTGAACATTTACTCCAAATCATGTCTACGAAAAAAACGTTTTTTTCTCTTAGATGGGTTTTTAATGGGGGTCCAATTTTCAATGTAAATTCATGCTAAATTAGTTACTTGATTTATGCCCGGTTGCATTCATGCTTGTTTTGTTTTGTTTTTTCGAAAATTCAGACATTTTTTATCGACTGCCTAACAAAAGGCGAGAGAAGTACCTTATTTATTGATCACACTATTTTTCAATTATTTTTAATTGATTACTCCCAACACGCTATGCTGCTTAAAGACTTCGGTCACGTGACAGTTTCTATTGGGGGATTAACCAGGCCTGTTTTACTATGCTCTTATAGAAGAAATGGTTATCGCTGCCAATGTACCCACCTAAATATTCAACAGTAGATGGGCGCAAAGATCTTCTGCTGTGCAAATTCTTTCCCTGTGACACAAGTATGTCCACATTTATTAAATTTGGTATCTCTTCGATGAAAACTCAGGAAGCTATCGACTGAATTTGAAATCTTTTGTGTGCGCATTAATTCGCTTGGAGTGTAGGTCCCATAACGTGTGTGCATGAACCCAGTTTAGGGAACACAATGATCGTTTCCAAAGCAACCATAATTACTTACCATTCTTTTTGGTATACCATGAATACTAGTGAATGACCTGTTATTTTCGTAAAAGTACAAGTTCCCACAGTCCGACACTCCCAGCCATTAAATGACTATTCGTCTCCCCAACAAATTACATTCAAATGTAAATAACAGCGTATGGCTTCATTTTTTTTTTTTGTTTAGAAATCGTCAACCAAAACTGTCACCAAGAATGAGTTTCTTCAGTTTTTAAGTTGGTCTCTCTGCTTGTCTGGCTGTCTGCCTATGTATGTAACATGCGTACAGGCCACACCAATTAAGCTAGATCTACACATTATGTCTAGAAAAAAAAACTTTTTCTTTATTCAGACATCTTTAATGATCACCACCCAACAAAAGGTGAGAGAATTATTCTGTTAATTGATCACTCATTTTTACAATATTTCAATTGATCAGCCTCAACACGGCGTGCTACCAAAAGACTTTGGTCAGGTGATGGTTTCTATCGTGTGACTAATCAGACCTGTTTGGTTTTGGTTTGGGTTTTGTTAGGGTTTGGGGTGTTTATCTGGTGCTTGACTCTCGTTTTGGACCGAGATTTGGCTCATTCCAAAAAGTCATATTTTTGGAAGACGCCGTTGACGTCAGCTACTACGCCATGCTTACTAGGTCCGAGACACGCAAAAAAAAAAAAAAACACAGAACAATAACGTAAATTATTCATTTATGTATTTTGTTTTGAAACAGTAACAATATGAATAATATATTTACTGACTTTACTTTAATAACTACAAACAGCGACTAACAGTTTTAGATCAAGGTTGGAAGAAAAAAAATAAAAGCAGAACCTTCTTGATTAGCAAAAATATAAAGTAAAGCCTATCGCTAATCATTAATATCTGTCTCACTATTTCCTGATCAGTTAAATTGGTATCAGAATTTTTTTAATTTAATTCTCGACAGATAAAAACGATATTAAAGATTCGAAATAATAATATAGATGTTTTTTAAAGAAAAAAACACAAAAAGATTTAATGACGGAAAAATTACGAATTGTGATAGGAAACTGGACCCAGTTACCTTATGTCGTTTATTTTGATCTTAATCAACTGTCCCCAGTTAACTGGCGAAGAGAAATTTTTCTCATAGTACGTATTTGTTTGACGTCGTAGTAAACATTCAAATGAGAGTCTGCGTGTGGGTACGGTACAAATTGTGATAAGCATTAAAAAACGGTAAAATACACATTAAATAAGAAGAAATAAAATCGATATTAGAAGATTTTTCTTCTTTAGGCAAAACTTGCAGGGAAACCATTTGGTATGTAATTATTAAAACCAAAATATTTTTTTATCAACGAGTTTTACTGAGAGATTGAAACCAAGACATTATTTACGCCTACAAGTATATAAATGTAGAGTTTTTTGTTTGTGTTTTCTTCAAATCAATGTAATTTGAAACCCTGTTTGAAACAAAACAATTAAAATGAATGGATGTCGGCGCTTCTGACTCGTTGGTCTTCTCATTTGTTGAATATTTTCGCGCTTTTTTTTTCTTAAATATTTTGAATATTTTCTCCTCACCGACACCTTTTCAGATTTTATGAAACATAATCAGTTCTAAAATATCGATATTGTTATAGAAAAGAAACTCGGGCTTGTTGTCAGGATACAGCGATTAGGAGGAACCATTCATTGATTCGGGGGGAGGTGCGATCAGAAGTTCTCAGTGTTACTAAAAGAAGAACTACATTGTTTTTTAATTTCTATTGATACTCGGACCATCCTCATCTTGGTTATTTTTCATACAACGTTTCAGCCGTTGCACTCAACGGCCTTCGTCAGGTATCATCTGGTAGATTTGGGGAAGTAACGAACTGAACCCTTTATTTTTCCGACGGGGGTATATTGACCAGATGATACCTGACAAAGGCCGTAGAGTGCAACGGTCGAAACGTTGTATGGAAAACAACCAAGATGAGGATGGTCCGAATATCAATAGAAATAATAATAAAACCTCATCTCAAAAATTCCGAGATATACAAATTGTTTTTTAATGTTGAGAAAAAACGCCCAAAATGGCCAAAACCCACAAAAAGAATAATGAAAATGGTCAAAAACTCATCAAAAATATTCAAAATATTCAAGCATCACATCCACCGTTATTGGGGGCAAATGATTTCTTGGCAACCAACCTGATGAAACTTCATTGAAAATCATTTCATCCAAAACCGAATTCCGATGGATGTGTTTTTGGTTTTAATATTTTTTTATTAGTCTGAAATCAAGTTTTCGAAAAAATCTTAATCCAACTTAACTGATCAGAAAATAATACAGCAAATATTTACGGTATAAGTTTTCATTTATTTATTTATTTATTTATCTATTTATTTATTTATGGCTAATTAAGGAGGTTTTGTTTTTATACTCTTTTCCAACTTTAATCTGATATTAACCGTCGTATGTAGAAATCAAAACAAAATCCATAAATTAGCATTTTATATTGTTAATATTATTGTTTTAAAACTAAATCTGTTAATAAGTTATACATATACTGTTATTGCTTTACAACGAAATCTGTTAATGAATAATACATATATTGTTAGTGTTTTAAAACTAAATCCGTTGATAAGTAATACATATATTGTTAATGTTTTACTACAAAATCAGTTGATAAGTAATTTATACATTGTTATTGTTTTAAAATAAAATCCGTAAATAAGTAATTTTTGTTGCTTTTATTTTAAAACCAAATGAATGAATAGGTAATTGAACCACTGTAGCCATCAAATATGACAAAGTCTTCAATCATTTTTTGATATTTTACAAGTAAGTGTGTTTTATTGGGTGGGGGGGTCTGTATGTTCCATTTCTCCCTCGAAAATTGGCAACAGCACTTCGCTACACCCCTTCTAAAAATGTTCAGTTTTTTTGTTTTTTTAAATTCTTGAAGAAAAGCATATTGGGCCCATTGGGGCTTTCTTATTTTTTCATTCTATTTAAGATTTTTCCAGGGGAGAACGCCAGTGATTTCTTACATAGAATTCATTCTGACCTTATTTATTCTTCAATACATTTTTTTTTATTTGATTAGAATTTTGATGCTACAGTTGTTGAATTATTCACTGTGATGACAATTTTATATTGTTATTGCATTAAAACAAAATATATAAGTAATTTACATTGTTTTATTTTGCATATTTCGGACCGAGTAAGCATATAGCTGACGTTACCGGTGTCTTTCAAAAATGTGACCTTCTAAATATATATAAATATATATAATGCTTTTCCATAAGAATGGAGAACACTGGTCGACGGAAATTTAACCTATAATAAATATATTGCTTAAATTCAGCCCGACTGATCGCTTAGTTCCGTAGCTCAGCGGTAGGCTATCAGCCTCCGGGTCTGAAGTGCAGTTTTCAATCCTACCTTGTGGGACTGGATGGGATAATGGAAAGTCTATATCCACACCAAAGTGTTAATACAATGATCAAAGGAACAGGTCTGGTTATTCAGTCAATAGAAACTATCATATGATCAATGTTTTTGGTAGCATGATGTGTTGGGGGCGATCAATTAAAAGCGAGAAAAGTGGTGATCAACAAATAAGTCATGTGTCTTGGTAGTGATCAGTAAGTCTGAATTTTCATTGGAAAAAAATAACCCCGAATACTGCTGGGCACAAACTAAGGGATCAATTTGACATAAACTTAGATTGCAAATCGGACACCCCCTTCCCACTAAAAACCTGTGGATGACACAATATATATATATATATATATATATATATATATATATATATATGTGTGTGTGTGTGTGTGTAGTAAATACGCTATGGCAAAAGAAACATTGTATCATATACACATATATCGTATTACAGTCTGTGACCTCGAAGAATGATGAAAACCCTGTCGCGGAAATCGCTTCCTCACCAATTGTAGAGAGGCTACAATGCCTCTACAAACCCTCACTACAATACTGCTGCCTTCGTACCGATCTTAAACTTATCTGCAAATCTTCAGACAATACGACTACTGTAGACACTAATACCTACTATACAAGCTGCAACCACAACAAGTTCATGCTCATACCCTTCCTTAGTCAAAACTCGAGAAGACATAAATATGAATACCAATTGCATCACCATCAAGGCATCTGGCACAATTCTATTGTATCAAGAAGTATCAACGCATGCAACCACCTACACACTCAAGCAGTTAATTCCGCGACAGGGAAAGAATTCAAGCATAATTTGGGCAATGGTCTCTCCATGCCATCAATATACAACCTCCCTTAACACGATTAACACATAACTATCAAGCTTAGCAGTTGAGAGTGATGCCCACTGAGCTAACTACGATGTTATATCTGAATTTTTGAGATGAGGTATTATTATTATTTCTATTAATATTCGGACCATCCTCATCTTGGTTGTTTTTCATACCCGTGTCGTCCACATGGACACATAGCGTAGTGGATACAGAATCAGACAAAATTACTGCAAGTAATCTGATGGTTCTAGGTTCAATCCCAGTGTTAGACAATAGTAATACTACTAATGCTAAGAGGGGGGTGCAGTTAAATAAAGGGTTCGGTTCGTTATTTCCCCACACCTACCTGATGAAGGCTGTAGAGTACAACGGCCGAAACGTTGTATGAAAAACAACCAAGATGAGGATAGTCCGAATAATAATAGAAATAATCACAACGATGGGTATGACAATAGGTTCCAGCTAGAAATGGCTTCCACTAACGATAAGTAAAATAAAACAGATTTGCTCTCATGGCAATTAGATGCAGTGTTCTCGGGAACTTACAATTTACTTATGGAGAAATTAGTTTTCAAGAAATTCTGCAATGGAAATGTTCGAATTTTAGTTGCTGTTGGTCTCACAGAAATAAATCGAAAAATTTATCTGTCAATATTCCGGTGGGGTGCTCATATTACTCATAGCCCTGGGACCAGCAAAATCTTTATCTGATATAGCTGGCAACACCCAAGCCGTCATTCTTCCTCTGCTTGTGGAGGACCTGTTGCCAACTATTCACTAGTTACATCAAGTAACCTTTCAAAGTGTGAAGCTAAGCGGGACGAGACACTAGATTGAACCCGGTATGAAACTGATCAAAGGAACAGGTCTGGTTATTCAGTCAACAGAAACCATCATGGGACCAAAGTCTTTTGGTAGCAAGCTATGTTAGGGGTGATCAATTAAAAACGAGAAAAAGTGATGATCAACGAATAAGTCACTTGTCTTGGGTAGCGATCACTAAATCTGAATTTTCATCGGAAAAAATAATCCCAAATACTGCTGGACACAAACTAAGGGATCAATTTGGCATAAACTTTCATTGCAAATCGGGCACCCCCACCCCATTAAAAATCTATTTAGAGGTGATTTTTTAAAGCCATTTTCTTCCTAAAAACAATAAAGAGTAGATGTTTAAATTTTCAGACAGCTAGGCAACCTGCCAGACTAACTTGAAAACTGAAGAAACCAATGTTGACAATTTTGGTGACAGTTTTGGTTGACAGTCTCTAATACCTACAGGAATTAATTTAATGTGACAGATTTGATAAAGCATTTAAACATGTATTCATTCAAGTGAATCAAGATAATCACTCTATCCTTTTAATTTCAAAATAGCCGCACTTGAATTCTATGCCACCTAAGGTATAAATTTTCTTGTCCAGTGTTGTTCATTAAAATAATTTTTGATTTAGTTGCAGTTTTAATTTTCAGTCAATGTCAGTTATGCCAGAAGAATCTTTCATTTTGACAATTTCTACTTTTTCCCGTTTCAAAATGGCCACCGCTCTAGCCCTAGAGTGGCAGTCGCTGATACTGAGTTTAAACTCAAAGAAGCAGACAACAATCACTCTATCCTTTTAATTTCAAAATAGCCGCACTTGAATTCCATAGAAAAATTGGAGAACCTTTTTTTCCTTATCTGGATAGCTTTTATGTAAGATTTTATCAGGTTGCTATGATTCCAATCGCGCTGAATGATAACTTCCACTTTTCGCCCAAATGTTGTTTTCATAACAGATAAAAACTGACACAATGCACAGTTTAAAAGCTGATAAGGTTATTTTTCCGACGACATACCATATTCTCTAATATCGGGTTTTGCACATGTATATACATGAATACATTGGGCAGAAAATGTGATCAGTGTGAGCTGAAATAATTATCATCACATTTTTGTCCATATCCTCTTTTGCACAATACAGATTGACAAGATAAGCCTTTAAAAAGCTGATAAAACTTCCGTTCTAACGCTATATCAAGTCATCCGTCCAAACATTGTGTTTTATGGTCTAAAATTACTCGGGGAAACATCTTGGAAAAATGGCGTTCAACAATTTTCCCTCATAGAGGATAGAAGAGAAACGTTCAAATTCCGAAAGCGGACTTTCTTCCGATTATGATGATACCAAATTTAGCCGGTCAACATTTATTTCTCAGAAGAGCCCTATTTTTGTTTTTTATTGACTGGACTATAAAGACTGGTATGACCTGTTGCTTCGCTGACGGTAATCATAAGAGCACAAAAAATTAATTGATGTAACAGGTAGGTGAAAATCACCCAAACTGATATATTCTTTAAGATGGGGTAATTTAAGGAGAGTTCAACCGTTACTCAAGAACTCTTTAATAACATTATGTTACTTCGAATAATCATTGTCTTTAATCAATATATATATATATATATATATATATATATATATATATATTTAAAAAACCTGGAATGGAACACTCTGATGAATGAGGAAGTTTGTGTAAGTAGATATATAATTTCATTTCGGTCCATCTGACCCTCCAGTTCTGCGTAAGGCATAGGGTAAAATGTCAGCTTCTGGCTCTGAAGCGAAGGTTTCGATCTTACTTCGGGGTACTAGATGGGATTGTGGATTGTCAATAGCCCCACTGAAGAGTAGAAATACAACGAAACAGCAGTCAGTGGATGACACAATTATCATTTTATTTATATATATATATATATATATATATATATATATATGTGTGTGTGTGTGTGTGTGTGTGTGTGTGTGTGTGAAAATACGTATAATTTAGCGATTTTAGCTATAAACAACAAACCATTCATGCCGCCTGTGATTTCTTCCCTTACATGACTGCTCAACTTGATCGGCAAATTAGAGATCTGCACACCCACCGGGTCGGCAATCAGAGATCCACTGAGTCGGCATATTAGAGGACCCTACACACATGCCCTTTCGATAAAAATCATTAGTCACGCCTTTGAATGTATTATGCTATTTACTTACATGTATATTGACCAATTATTTCTTAGTAGACGAATTTTCTAATTAGTTTCTTCCCTCAACATGACTTCTACACATTCCTCTTGTTTAAAGGGCTTCTTTGGTCAAGAAAATTAGTGCAATCTGATATTACCAGAATGAAACCAGGTTTTTATGCTTCGCGAATAAATTGGAGACACTACTCACCCTAAGCATTTGATAGCTATCTCTCTTGTCAATTTTCTAAATTCTCAACGTGTTATAGACGGACAGACAGGTCGTTAGTTGCTATGTTGAAAGTTACGCTTTCAGTAATAACACAATGGACGTTAGGTAGCTCAAAACATGAGTAGGAAGAGAGAGGACACAGTCCTCAAACCGCCAAAACTTTCTGAGGCCATTATTATGGAACTGATATGTCGGAATTACAACTTCCCATTAAGAGAGTTCTATATCTTTTTTTTTAAGTGAAGAATATACAGAACTGGAATCAGTTCTACCACCCAAAGTGCTTACATTCAATGTTCATATTATAATCTATAAAATTACGGATTCGGGGACACTTTTAAGATCAATATATCGTCAAAAATTGAGTTTATTCTTAGGTGGCCGTTAAACGTTTCCCGCACGATCAATTTCCTGTAATAAATCAGCCTTTGTAGTGTAGTTAGATAAGAGGAGAGAAATATAGAGCAAAATAGAAAGTTAGATTAGTCTAATAAAAGGGTGAAAAAGAAGAGGGAAGAAAAGAAAGTCTAGTGGTTCACTGTGGATGACTGGAAATCGTGGACTGACAACGAAGATTGTGTTACAATGTTACAAGGGCTGACGGGATTCTCTAATCTGATATTTGGTCTTATTCTTGAATATTTCATTTTATTTTCAAATAGCTTTTTTAGTTAAAGATACTTTTGGCGTGGGCATAAGTGAAGTATACTAAAATGTTTGATCAAAGATAAGGAGTTACAGAGTAACCCTTTTCAGATGCCAAAAGGACTATAAAAATACATCGTAAGTAGATTTATTGACAATATGAAGCGTGATCGCCTGGAATAACCGCGGGTGGCTGGTCTCAGCCGCCTAATAAGAAAGACATTAGGGGAAAGAAATAGAAAAAGGGTTGGTAAAAAAGGGACGGTGTATAAGGATTCTGAGGACAACGGCGGAAGTAAGAAAAATAGATTTCAAGTTTAGTTGCATGAGAAACGGTAGAAAGCAGGGGAATAATAGGGGGAAAAAGGGTTGATAACTATTTAGTTCCGGTATTAGGTAAAAGAAGAGGGCAAGTTAATTCAGTGAAAGAAATATCAATAGAAAGGAAACTGTTGCCTATAAGCACGACGGATAGAGTGGACAGGCAAGCAGAGACGTACGGGCTGTCGCTGGCACTGGCTACTGGCACTGGCTGCTGGCAGTAGAAAGACATTTAACTCTCTCTCTCTCTCTCTCTCTCTCTCTCTCTCTCTGAGTGAGGGTTTGGTTTGGTCTTCAGTCAAAAACTATGTATTTTCGGTCGGCCGAAGAAAAGAAATAAATGTTCGATTTTAAATCATAATATGCGTCCTTCGTTCTTCCAGTACTGCAGCCGTGATAAGGAAAGGTATCAGAGAAAGTCATTATGTTTCAAGTGGAAGGGATAAGAGAGAGAATAGGAAGATGCAGACAAAGGGCGAGAGAATTTCAGGGGGTGAGAAAATGAATAATTTTTCCATGGGTCTGGCTAGTAATTCTTAGTATGGCACGTAGTTTACGCCTCTAAATGTCATCCGGTAGTGGAGTCCAGGATTTGAACACAGACAGACAGCCTTAGTTTTGTTCGACAGTCGAGGAAATTCTATGACACTTCATTCACGCTGATTTATTACAGGAAATTGATCGTACAGGAAACGTTTAGCGGCCACCTAAGCATAAACTCAATTTTTGACGATATATTGATCTTAAAAGTGTCCCTGAATCTGCAATTTTATAGATTATAATATGAACATTAAATGTAAGCACTTTGGGTGGTAGAACTGATTCCAGTTCTGTATATTCTTCAATTTAAAAAAATATATAGAACTCTCTTAATGGGAAGTTGTAATTCCGACATATCAGTTCCATAATAATGGCCACAGAAAGTTTTGGCGGTTTGAGTACCTGAAACATTTAATGGGATAAATTTATCCAAGCTACCAGTCAAGGGGTCTTATTTATGTTCGAAACGATTTTCTGTGATTGCTTGCTTAGTGTCACTTATCATAAATCGCTGGACAATAATATTTCCCTCTTTGAAGGTAAGTGCTGCAATAATACAAAGTGTAACTTCAAAAATGAGTTTATCAACTCAAAGTAGAACCCATGTACTTTATTTATGTTGATATTTTTTTCTTGGGAACTTTAACCCAAATTCATAAAATCGCTATTTGAAGAATATACAGAATGCCAGTATTATCTCTTCTATATCATGCCGATATTAGGGTCACGCTATATTGAAAGACAATGACGGGTTTTGTCTGAACCTACTTAAACGGGCACCCACCGATTACAAGTCGGATATGTTGTAGATTTCCTTTGTGTGCATTTGCTTCCACTGATACTGCACGCGTGCTTCGGTGTTGCAGAAAGCCCGTTGTGTTCAAACTGTGTCGCTGGCAACAGTGAGGGAGACAAATCTGCAAAGGAAATGCTGCGCCTGAGGAGAGACGTAACTGTTTCCGTATCAAAAACACGGTCCGTTCATAGAAAAAAAAGTCCTCCATGTTTTTATTTTGTTGATCTCTTTTCAAATTGCACCGGGTATTATTCACTCCGAAAGACGGAACGGTTCTATAATTGATTTTCAGCATATGATGATACAGTTTTAAATGCGTGTCAGTCCCTATCTCTCTCTAATGCATGTCCATCTCTCTCTCTCTCTCTCATCTGTGTCCCATCACAACATTCCCATATATCTAACTGTGTGTCTCTTCTAACGCACACATATCTACACACAAGTTCACATATGGTATATATCATAGTACACACATACTCACTCCCCAACTCCGAAGCAAGTGGGTTGACCTGTATCCACCTGCCATGATTAATTAAGACATATATTTAGACACCGACCAGTCAGCATATACTCAACGCTGGGCTTGTCTTCTTAATGATCCTTCGAAGCCACCAATTGAAGCTGGAGGAAGGTCAGCTCCTTAACCTCCTTAGGTTAAATACTCTGGCCTGTTAACCTTCTTTCTCCAGTATCGGAAAACAGAACAGAAACACATAAAAAGCGTTAAATAGGTACCTACATCTTACGATGCATTAGAGAAACTAAAAAATACTGGCCTTATGCCTCACATGTCCAACCTCAAAGATGTGAAGCCCTGGCGTGGATGGTTAAAGTCGTAACCGACGTAAGGACAAAATTCAATTAATTTACGACACGCGTTTCTCTCGTTTTACACAAAATATCTTTCCTCCTTGTATTGGTATCATTTAGAGACCACCGAAGAATTTTTCCTCTTTTTTTATTTGATTTTCATGGGCAAAGATGAACCTGGATTTTCTACGTATTCGTAAATAAATAAGGAAGACTGCTCTATAATAAGCGTTTGATACTTATCTCCAATGATAAATCAGTCATAATACAGAAAGGTCAGATTACAGACATCGCTCTATCAGTTGCAAATCACTCGGATTCCTTTTACGTTCTTTGAGTTAGCAGATAAAGGGGTAATTCAATCGATTATCTCTGACTACAAAGCACCTTTTTGGCTACTTGGAGACAAACAGATACTAGTAAATACTGGTCATGGGGATTGTACTTAAGAACAAGACTCGAGGTACGAAACTTGGGAAGCTTTATTCTGCTTTTACATCGAGGTCTGCATTAGACCAAATCATCATCATCATCATCATCATCATCATCATACTTTTAACGCCCGTCGTTGGACATAGACCTTCCCAGGATTCGCCACACTTCTTTATCGTAGGCGTTGCAGAGCAAGCATTTTCTAAATTTGTCCAGTTCATCTCTCTATCTTGTATTTTGTCAGCCTCAGTTTCGCATGTGATCTCTGGGGATCCATGTTGTGAGTCGTGATCGGTTATCTGTCATTCTTGCAACATGGCCGACCCATTGCCATTTAAGTTTTCTAATAGATCCTATGATATCCCTGACTCCCGTTTTCTTAACGGAGACATAACTATAGACAGAGATAGGATGCGCAAGAATTCTACCAAGATCTTTTCTCTTCAAGACACAGGTAGCAAAACAACGACCAAGATACGCAAAATGCAGGCAATCAGTTCGAGGACTTCCCAGAAGTTACATCATGGGAGGTTAAAGAAGCCATCAAACAAACAGAAAAAAAGGAAAAGCCCCTGGACCAGATAATATCATCATCGATCTACTCAAAAAAAGCTGGTAAGATCTTCAACAAAAAAACTAGCTATTCTATTCAACTTATGTCTAAAACAGAATAAAATCCCGAAAGACTGGAACACAGCAATCATAATGCTTCTACATAAAAAAGGAAACTCCAAGGACCTCAACAACTACAGGCCTATAAGCTTACTCAATTCCATCTATAAACTTCACAAAAATCACCGGATCGCTGAAACACTATATGAAAACAAACCATGGGAGCAGGCTGGATTTAGAAGAAACTACTCGACCATGGGCCATCTCCATTCAATAGATCAGCTGAAAGAGAAAGCTGCAGAATATAAAATGCCACTTACTGTAGTATTTATTGACTTAAAGAAGGCATTTGACTCTGTAAAAATCCCCATGGTCATGAAGGCCATCACTCTAAGGGGTGTAGACCCTGTATACATCAAATCACTACAACATATATACACAGCAACTCCTTCATTAGGCTACATAAGGACTCTGAACCCTTCCAACTTCGAAAAAGAGTAAGGCAAGGTGATACCAGCTCACCTAAACTCTTCAAAGCCTGCCTCGAGATGATCATCCGAAACCTGGCCTGGGAGAATTGTGGGATCAAAACAGACAGCGAATATCTAAGCAACCTGAGATTTGCAGACGACATCGTCCTTTTCACAGAGAACCTTCATGTCTTCCAACTAATGCTACATGAACTAAATGAAGAAAGCAAAAGAGTTAGCCTACACATGAACTTCAGTAAAACAAAAATCATGTGCAATGATCACATTGAGAATAAGGACAT
>OY735239.1:16223939-16246439 GCA_963457665.1 Thysanoteuthis rhombus | reverse complement strand
TTTCTTGACATTCATTCAAAAAGCTATCCAAATTTTAAAATGGAAAGTGACTTTTGAGTCGTTTCACCCGATTTTAGGCCGACAAAATATAAGATGGCATGACGAACTAGATAAATTCAGGAAGTGCTGGCTCCGTGACACCCAAAATAGAAAGGTCTGGCGATTCTAAGGGAAGGTCTATGTTCAACGACGGACGTTAAAAAGCTGATGATGATAGAGTAATATCCACCTATGAATTATTGTAATTATCAAACTGAAGTCCAAGTTGGAGTTGACTTTGTTTTCCCCGTAACATGAACAATCCTCATCAAATTTAGGGGAGCAAACACTTCACAATGTGCCTATCAAGTCGCGTTGAGCCAGTACTATATATAAAATTAACAATCTCTACTGTCACTTGAAACCCCAACCACGTGATCGGAAAGTGTTTTTCTTACGACCTGAGCTAAACTGACATCTACGAATTTATTCATTATATGTACATTACAGAAGTTACAGTAATCAAATTGATGGTTGTGTCGCTTACTGACTGAGCTAAATTGACAAATATTACATGAGTAAACATAATTTTATATCATTCTGATGAATACATACATATATATATATATATATATATATATATATATATATATATATAGAGAGAGAGAGAGAGAGAGAGAGAGAGAGAGACGCATACATATATATAATGAACATTTCCCTAACATGATTTGAAATCCCGACCAATTGAATGGTAGGGGGCTCTCTCACCGACTGAGCCAAACCTACAATTCTTACATAATTACGAAATTTATCTCACAGATACGGAAGAGATCATTTCATTCTTATGAATACATAAATATATTCATACTAAAAAACACATTTTCTTATTTTTTTATTTATCATATATACATTTATATATACATTTATTATACATATACGATCATCTTCAGTCGGCACAGAAGAACGAGTTGGGTTCGTCCCTGCAGATGCCGGGCTTATTTTCCTATTTTATTACCGCAGAAATAACGGGTGGGAGGGTGGTAAAAAAAGGTCGGGTGTAAATAAGGTCGGGTGTAAATACCATCAAATACTATGGTTCTACGAGAAAGGAAGCTATAACATAAAATCAGTAAGTATGCTGCTATGTGGGTAGGGAGATGTAAGTGAGGACATTGTTGCTTGCTTAGCATGTCTGACCTGCTCGACATCTTTCAAAGTATTGACGTAGATTTTGGCGTGTATCGACTATTACGATTCTGGCTAGCTTCCAGCAAACTTCCTGCTTTACCAGTTTGTAAATCATAAACAGGAACCTTAGTTAGATACAGACTAAATCAGTGATTCCGAAACTGGGGTCTGTGGACCCCTGATGGACCGGCTAACAAAGCTCAGGTTATCCCCTCTGAACCTGACATTGTGAATCTTGTGTCAGAGAAACAATATGATCAATAGCACAGCAGTCGAGAAACATCATTATCATACACAGGTCTGCACCATATGTCAGAGTTTGAATGAATGTAATCCATTTAGAATAGATACGATTTTTAAAGTTCAAACATTGTTTATTATTGTAGTTCACTGATATCTGTTTAAAAACTAAATGTTTACGAGAGGGTCCGTCAGGATATTTCTTAGAAGGGGTTCTTGGATTTTTGAAGTTTCGAAACCACTGGTTTTTTTCCTTTAAATTTATTACTTCTAAAAACTAAATTAGAGTACTAAAATGAAGTCACCTGCAGAAAGAAAGGATACGAAGTCACCTAGCTCTCACTGTTGAGAGACCTAAAATTTAATACACTGACTTTTCGAAAACAATAAAGAAAAGAAAAAAAGAGAATAGGGAGGTCCCTCGTCGTGATTACTTGAGGAGAGTTGCCAACAAAATCTCTTGGATCCTTCAGAAAAGGATATTATGGGCACAATGAACATTCTATTTGTGCATATATATATATATATATATATATATATATATATATATATATATATATATATATATATATATATATATATATATATAGTTATATATATATCGTTCATTTATTTAGATCTTACCTTCCGTTCAAGAGCAATCCACGCTATTGTTTTGAATCTATACTTGTTATGTCTAACCCAGGTACATCCACTACCTGACCGAAGTCAAGGGCAATGCAAGAGAAAATGCTTATTATTTTCGTTTCCCGTGACACGTACACCAAGAGAGCTTAAGCAATCAAAACTGTGTCGAAATCTGTGTTCATTGAGTTGATTAAAATTAGCTCACGGCTTTGTTAGTTCTTTATACCGGTCACGTTATAAACATCGTACACAGACTTCCTAACGGGTCTGATAAGTAATTTTCGTTTAAATTCCACAAATGTCTCGGAGTCTTTCATATCTTTATGAAGCAAATTCCATTCGTGAGAGACATCTTGGAAATAGTTATTTGTGAAACGAGCAGTTTTTGTAGTTGTATTTAGATACGTCTAAATCATGATTCGAAATCAAGGGAGATAACTGGTCAATGTGGGATGATTAAGCAAAATTTGTTGATTATTGTCATCTTCAAATTCAAGATGTCAGATCTATCTGGAACCGATATTTCTTTCAAAATCTTCCACGTTATTTCGTCCGTCTATTTATTATAAACTGACCACCAAAACTGTCATCCGAACTGTCAACATAGATTTCTGCAGTTTTCAAGTTGGCTGGTTGCATAGTTGCCTATTTAGATTTTTTGTTTTGTTTTGTTTTGTTTTGTTTTGCTTTTGAATTTGTGAGTCCAGAATAGACTATATTTAGATTTAAGATATTTGCTTATGTTTTATAGTCCTGTGTTGCCAGTTGGATCACCGTATCGCCAACAATGGCCCGACCAACGAGCCAAGTGGACCACAAATTTTTCTCTTTCTACTCCTCTGTGTCTATTTGTGTATGTGTGTGTGTGTCCAAGTGCTTGAGTTCACATTGAGGGGGGCTACAACCTTGAAAATCTGAATGGATGTACCACATTGTTTGTTTTTTCGTAATTGTTCTTTTTAGGGCCTCTGGTGTTCATTTTAGACCAATAGTGTCCAAATCTTGTGCTAGTATCTTTTTTACATATTTTAGATAAAAGATCTATTTATTCAAATAATTTTAGACATTTTTTTTAGATTGTTAGTTCTGGTATATGAGCGGGCTACGGTGATCCATTTATACGAAGTACGAATATTCACTTTTATTTCTGATTTTATTACTTATTATTATTTGGTAAATCCTACAATTTCGGGCGTCTGCTTTCACTTTCCTAGAGCGGGGGCAAAAGCATATATTTCTATGCAAGAGAAAGGTATATATTTCCAGTGTGAGTGCAAAAGTGTTTATTCGGAATATATACTTGTGGTTACCCTATTTCGTGATAGGCATTCCAACCATGAAGAAGGTGCTACACTAGCTAGTACAACAGATGTACGATCCAGATGTCAGATGGTGCATTTGACCGTTAACCCGACGGTGAATAATAATGCATTTTTTATACGGGTACATATTTGTGGTTATATGTAACAATTGTACTACACTGTCATCCTTTATTGATTATAAGGTTCATACTTTCAAACCCCCTTACCCTAGATGAAAGGGCTTGATAAGGGTGGGGAGAATACCCACGCCCTACTCATGCCTACGTATAGTTCAATATTCTTTATTAGAATGTTTAATATATTTTATATATTATATAAAACGTTTACTCAGACATTCTCGGTGACAACCGAAGACATCAAAGATGGCGAAGGGTTCATCTTTTTTTATATGTTTTTGTGTTCATTTATACGTCTGTACATTCTTCTATGTGCGTGTGTTTTCCGACACGCCTGACCATACCGTTTTGTCTTAAATTACCATCAGTACTCCACTAGATCCTTTATTAAAATATTTTTTGTTTTTGATATTTTTATTTCTATTTTAGATGTTTTCAAGTTATAAATAGAACTAATTCTGAGTATATTTACTCATATAGATATTTTTTACACGATTTCAAATTCTGACTCTACGGTTGTTTAATTATTGACTATGATGGCGAGATCTGTTTCTGATTAATATGTCTGTCTTGATACGTACTACTTTGTAAGTGATTTTTTGTGATAATGTAATTATTGCAACACACTTTTATTCTTGGGTTTTTAAATGCTTCATAAGTATTTCATTGTCAGAATTTTTCTTATGACTCAATTTCTTATCATAAATATTCCTGTTGCTAAATACATGAATACTAGTTTAGTGCCTATGGAAATATGGCGAGAGTTTATGTTATCTATGGATGGCTTAATATTTTAGAATATTTCTATTTTTGATATTTCTTCGCGTAAGTCTCACTCTCTCCCTTTCTTTAATAAGCTTTAAAGAGAAGAAGAGAAAAGAACTTATGTTTTCTTGACGAACTTACACACAGACACAACCCAGCTACAGCGGCCAGTCATACAAGTCTTCCTCCCTTTAATTAGCTTTACAGAGAAGAACGGAATGAAACTGTGACGTGAACAGACAAACAAACATATAAACAAACAAATTTTGTGACTAAGGTCTTTATACCTATAGATTGTTTCTTCATTTACACGCGTTAAATACGATTGACAATGAAGATTTTGTTAATTTTTTATCATTTCTTCTTGTTTCTGCACAAGAGAACATATGTTTGGATTCATAGAGTGTAATAGTTGTTCTCAAGTTTAATCTTACGTAAGCACTTTCGGCTCAACAACAAGCCATTTTCAAGGTCTTTGACAAATCCACAATTATATTAACTACGGTGTATTTGACTTTGTCATTTGTGTCTTGATGTGACGTGTTGAGTGATGTGAAACATGAATTCTCAATTGGTGGGGATTTCAATTGCGAAATACACTCAAAACTTTGGTTGATGGAGATTTTATTCTGTGTTGGATTCCTGGTTTTGATAATTAAGTCTTCCAAAATCAGGAGTCTTTTTTTTTACAGTTTATCTTGTATAATGATTGGGTGTTATATACAAATATATCCTTATAGGGATTTCCAAAGGAATTCTCCCGATGGACACCTTTGGAGCTGAAACATGGAACCTATCTAAAAGATTGACCTTCAAACTGAAAACCTTACAACGTGCACATGAGAGAATCATGTTCAACACCATATAGAGAGATCACAAGGCAGCACAGTTTATTAGAGAAAAAGAAAAGGAGTCAGAGATATCACAGAAATCATTAGAAAACTCAAATGGCAACGGGCTGGTCATGTCGCAAGAAAGTCAGACAACAGTTTGACATCAAGACTTTCAACGTTGAAACCCCATAGATCATATGCGAAACTGTGACTGACAGAATATAAGATAGCGTGACAAACTTGACAAGTTCAGAAAGTATTGGCTCCGATTGGAGAAGGTCAATGTCCATTGACAGGCACTGCTGATGATGATGATTTATATAGCATGTGTGTATTTATATAGATTATATTAATATAGATTGTTCCTTTGCCCTTTTTTCCCTCCGGTAAATAAGCACAATGAAGAGCTTTCCAAAAGAAACCTTTCTCATTTTGGGAGATTTTCAATGGTGACCTTTTTGAACTACAAACATTAACATAAAGCAATGGTTCCCAAACAGTGTTCTACAAAACAATTGTAAGCCGTAACCAGCATTAAGAAATCTTTTGAATTTCTGTACAGAAAAAATTGAGACAAGAAAATCCTAAAATATCTAGAAGTTTCAGAAAATTAACTAAAGATTATCCAAATTTATGGCGAAAAAAGTTTTTGAAATATCTTGGTTTCAGAGTATGAACTTCACTAATCGTTCAAAAATATCGAAATTTAACCAAAATAATCTAAAAAAATCTGGGATTCAAAAAATATTTAAAATGTTGTACGATATCTAAAAATAAGGGGATTTGCCTAAATGTTGATATTTTGGATAAGATATAAAAAACTATCGAGATTTTGGATAAAATATCTTTAACTATCGAGATTTCAGATAGAATATCTAAACCTATCGTGATTTAGCCAAAGAAGTCTAGAACTATCGAGATTTCAGATAAATATCAAAAGCTATCGAGATTTTACCAAAAGGAATCTAAAACTATTGAGATTATGAATAAAATATCCATAACTATTGAGATTAGGGATTAAAAAAAAAAACATTTATAACCATCAAGATTTTGCTGTCAAAATCTGAAAATATCTGAACCTCGTTAAAAAAAAATATTTAAACTGATATCTGATTCCTAAAACAATTTCTTATGTTCAAACGCAACAAACAACATTTACATTCAGATATTAAATATCCTAGTTGGCAACATTGGTCTAAACTACCATCCTAGCGAACTGCATGAATTTCTTCAAAAATGCAAACATTGAAAGTGTCCAGTGAGGTTGTTATGTCTGTCCCGCTTCCGCGACCGAGTTTCCAACCTAGAAGGTTTATCGCCTGATTTTGTGAGATTGCAACCTTTTTAGTGACAGATGAAAAGAAAAAGAGATGATGAGAACTTATATCAGTAATGCTGATGTGTGCTATTTAATCACTGTCCCACCACAGCAATATGTGACACAAGGTCGGGCTTAACGTGGGAAGAAATTGGGGCAACCCTTCCAAAAATGGCTCCAGCCGACGTGGCTACCGTTGAAAAGTTCATCGTAATGGCTAGACAAGTGCAATGAAGCAGTGCTGCCACGGGGAAACAGAGACCCCACAGCTGGGCCGAGTAATAATGGGAGAGCCTAGAGACGAGTCCAAAGGCTCCCCAATGCGCTTAGCAAACGCAGCCTCAGTTAAACCTCATTGGCTAACGCTTGCACCGGTGCACTCGGTCTTTGACACCCATCCTCTCTGGCCCATTCGGCTAGCAAGTGTCAGTACCGACTCCTCGGGCCATGTCGGGGAACAGATACTACACTTTGATCGTGTTATGCTAAAGTAGAAGTTTCGTCCAATGACTGCTTAAATGATTTCGTCTAATTGACCAACTGTAGCCATGAAAGATGTCAATGGGTTCTTCCTTTTCTTTATACATCCATGTGTTTTTTATGTGTTTGTTTGTTCCAGTGCTCTGGGCCGTACCATTTGGTATATAGACTTGAAAACTGACATCAGAATTCCGCTAAACCCCTACTGAAAATGTTGTTTTCCAATTGCTGGAAAAAGGGTCTGTTATACCTTTTAGGGGCTTTATACTCAGAATTGGCATCAGCACTCCACTAGACCTACTAAAATGTTTTTCAAGCTTTTTTTTACCCTTTTGGCCCTGTATTCTCACGGATAAATTGATTTTTTGCTGGTTCAAGCGCTTCTGGCTATACCGTTTTGTCTGCAAACTTGAAAATTTGCATCAGTACCCCACTAAACCCCTTCTAAAAATGTGTATCTGTACTCCACAAGACCACTCCTAAAAATAAAACGATATGGGTTCTCCAGAATTTTCACGTTTCTAGATATTGTTTTACTCTATTTCAGATGTCATAAATAGAATTTCTTCTATGGAATTTTTTATACTTCAAATTTTGATGCTACAATATTTGTACAACTCGTCGACTTAAAGTACATATGTTCATTGTTACTTCAAGAGTTTTGTTTATTGACTCCTGGAATGATATCTGTTGTCTATTGTTCTTGCTAAGTCTCCAGCCCACTGCTATATGGAAGCGGGATGTTGATCAGGCAATAAAACATTTCCTGCAAAAGCACAAGTCTTCATGATACCGGATATACTAATATATTAGCAGCAGCAGCTATCATCTTTACACAACTGGACAAAAGCTTTTCCTATCTCCTTCCATGACGAACGCAATTGCGCTGACCTCTTGCAGGTCTTTCTGACAAGCCTTTCTATCTCATCACTCCATCTTGTTTCTGGACTTTTTCTACTGAGTTGTACTGTCCAAGGGACACCAATCGGTTAGCCTTTTGCTCCAGCTATTGTATTCTCTTCTTGCTAAGTGTCCAGTCCATCTCCATTTTTGTTACTAAATTATTTGTATAATACACTTCACTCTAGTCTTTTCCCTGATCCATATTGATCTTCTTCTATATCTCTCAATTATCTCTTACATCACTCTTTCCATTACTCTCTGTGCAATTCTAAGTCAGTTCTCGGTTCGTTTTATTGATATTCCCTGTTTTGCATCCGTCAGTCATAGCTGGTATTATGCATTCATTGTATATCTTACGTTAGTGTCCACATTCTGTAATTTAATTACTCATTGTCAGCCATAATGCTGAGATACTCCCAGAAACGGGTGGCAGACCCCCATAGCTAGCACGCATTTTCCAGAAGAAAGACAACCCTGTCAAACCTACGACCTCGAGACCCTGTTCCCATCTGTGGCACTTCGGTGGACCATAGTTTACGAACTCTTGATTCAAAGAGTGGGGTCGGCCCCAGACAAGTCACACTTCACCTTAAAACTCCGTTACTGAGGCTGGGGATTGGGGCTTATTTTCGCACACAGGCCCTATGGCTGTGAAAATGTATCCCCACAATCTTCGTTTGCGAAGCCGAATCATTCATTCATACTTTACGCTCTAAGCACATTGGCAAAATGCTCTTCAATAAAGTGAAATGAAAAGACATCTACCAATAATAATTGAATAAATACCAAAGTATATTTATATTTAAACGGAGTGAAGTTCTAGTATGCCGCGTAAGTCAAACATATTTTTTGTATGCTGTCATCTAATTACAATTGAAAAATGTGTGTGTGTGTGTGTGTGTGTGTGTGTGTGTGTGTGTGTGTGTGTGTGTACACCGATTTCTCGACAACTGGTCATTGTACATTATTGACAGTTGACAAATCTATTAGTCAACACAAAAGGCAGTGCAGAATCGAGTTTGAAGTTTCCTTGACCAGTGGTTCTCTTGAAATCAAATAAAAAAGTAAATTTTAAAAATACAGTTTATAGATAATTCATCTATATAAAATTATAGATTTAAATTTAGATGTAGAATATCTAAATTGGCAATAGATCTTAATTGGAAACAAAATATGTGAATCGGCAACACTGAAGTAACCGAAATACTTCGAAGCCGTAGTTCTGCACGACGGACGGAAAATTATTCTACATGACGATTATGACAGACTGTACAACACACCGTAAAGTTCGTCCTTTTCCCAAAATGCATTTTTGAAAGGGGGAATGCCTAAGTTTAGATAAAAGCAAATGTTTGAAGCTTCAACTTGGTCACTGCCAAGTATATTTTTCAACGTAGTAATTCTTGTGCCGTGTTTTTCTTGTAAAGAATTGACGAAAATAGAAAGCCTTCATTACATGTGTAGTAAATCGACCACAAAAATGCAAATTATGAGGGCGTTTAACACGTCTGAGTGGGCGCTTAACGAATGAGTTATCGCTCATGCAAATTGTCCCAACCACCACAAAAACCAAGAAGCAAATTGACCGAACCACAATTTATAGTAAGCATAGAAGAGAGGAAATTACATGACATACGTAGACGCCGACTTCCGACAGAGCAAGGAAAATGCTTACAGTAACCAAAAAATAGCGGACATTTTCTGCGAGCAAATAAGAAGTATTTCTTGTCTACTAGAAAAATTGCTCTTTTGTCAGAAAACCGGCATGAATAACATTACTGAGAATCCAACACTTATGTATAATTTCCTGAGAGGTGAAAACATTTTTTGTTCCTCGTATAACATTTCATGTCGAATATTTGTAAATTAACTTCATTTGCGACGCTCCAGCAAATTAAAGACGAAAATTGGGAACATCGTTCATCTTAATTTTGACCCCGTCTCTATTCAAACTAATCACACTGCATATTCAGTACTAACGTGCATTCAAGTGGGTATTCACCAGTACACAAACACTAGAATTCTTTCTGTGATTGTTTACCACGACCAAAAATATTCCGTTTGTTGTAACACCATCACAGTTTTCAACTGACTCTTATTTCTTGTACTTCTTGTAAATATTGGGTGAATTAATTTCATTACCAGTCGAAAGAAACTTGTACATTTTGTCTATTTTTTCTGAAACACCTTTACGAAATCTTATTTTGACATCACGCCAAATAGGGAATAAGAAGTGGCAACCCTCTAGACACCACGAGGTTACATGTTTAAAAACAGTTATACATCCATACAAATCAATTAATCTGTGCAACAGAATATTTAATGAATGGGTTGGTTTCGTGAGTGAAGATTGTTTGGAAGAATTTCCACAGTGGTAGGACAATAGACGGCAGTACCTGCTTGCAGAATAATCCTCCAGCCTGAGCAATCTAGTTCTAAGGTGAAGTCAGCTCGCACGGGGACAACCCCACCCTTTGAACCAAGGGTTAGCATCATATGGTCAATTGAGGTAAGAGCAGGACTCCAACTCCGTAGGTTTGACAGTGTCCTTCTCCTGGCAGATACAAGCGAGCTTTGTCGGTCTACAGTCCCATTGCGGGAGAATTTCGGTAGTAAGGCTGGCCTGTGGTCCAACCACAGGACGTGAACAATCTGGTTAGCTATGAAGTTCTACCGTATCTTTGAAGGAAAATAAATACAGTACGGCTCTCTGCATTTTTAAAGCGCAGCACCTGTCTTACAATAAAATATGTCATGCTCGTTTAAATCATCAAAATATTTTAAAACATGGACGTGCACATAATACAAGGCCAGTAAAGATTCAATACAATCGTATCTACTTTCTCGCCTTTGGAACAGGCTCGGCCCTAGTACAAAACAGTTTGAGAACCTCTGACATAAAGCAACGTTGTGTTGTGAATACAAGAACTCAATTTATATGAACAAGCAATTACACACTTCAACATTAGTTGAAACTACAACTTTGCCAACTTTTCCCACATGTAACAGAAGTGACCTCCGACTTATCATAAAAACATCAACGGGTATGGTTAGTCACTCAATAAAAACCGTCACGTGACCAACGTCTTTTGGTAACATAAAATGTTGGGGTGATCAATTAAAAAAAATGGAAAAAGAGGTGATCAATGAATAATTTACTTCTCTCACCTTCTGTTCAGAAGTGATTGTATAAAAAAATTCCGAATTAAAAAAAAAAAACAAGCGTGAATATAAGGCACAAATCAAGAGACCAATTTAGCATAAATTTATATTTTTAATTGAATCCCACACTAAAAAAAAAAGCCAACCAGACCAAACCAAAAAACTGAAGAAAACATTGTTGACAGTTTTGGTGACAATTTTTAAACAAAATCAGGAGTAAATATTTAAAATTTCAGCCCTCTAGCTCTATTGGTACGACGTGTATGTGTAATACATACATAGAGAGCCATCTAGATCAACTTCAAAATTTAATAAACCTATGGTGACAGTTTTAGTTGACAGTTTCCAATAATAGAGCATGAGTAAGTGTATTGTTAATCAGAGCGAATATTTTAAAACAACTTAACCTTCTATTAATGTTAAGATAATTTTCATTCAAGCATGAATTTTAAACTTACAAATTTAGTTTCTATCTGATAAGACTCATGAGTTTTTACCCTGAATATACAGCTGAGAAAATAGGGTTAATGACTTTTCCTGATCGGTGACCTCGTGATTTGGAGTCCCGAACCATCCTGGTTGTCACGGGGGCACTAGGTCCGGGTCAGTTACAATAAAATACAAACTTAGCTGTTAGAGGTCCAAATTGAAAAAATGTTTTCACAAGTAAATATGTGAAAAACAAAAGGTCGTCGGGAAATTCGAAAGAAAATTAGTTTTATTCGATTAATTATGATTTAGGCTTTTGTTCGTGAGAAAAAAACAATTTTTCACTCAAAATTTTGAAAAAAGAAAGGTTTTTCATCATTTTTATCGATTACTCTCAGTTCGAGGAATTTTAGGGCGCTTTTCTCAAAGGGGTAAACTTAATTGATATATCAAGGGATTAATCTCTTTGAAAAATGTGTAAAAATCAATGGAAACATCAATGTATACATATAAAATAAATTATCATAATGATAAAAGGTTGGGTAGGAATCATATTGAAAAAAAATCATCCTCGACATTTGGAATGATAAACTGTTTTCGAGAATGTGTCCTTCAGTAAATAAGTATCGAATAATATGCTGATTTTTGCCAGATTTTCATATTCTTCAGGTGTCGATATTTTGATTAAATATTGTTATTACCTATAATGTTTTTACCTGATCAGCGATCTCGTGGTTTACTGTCCCTAATTATCCAGGTTGTTGTGAGGGCTCTCGGTCTGAATCATAAGCAGTAGCCGTTTAGTATCTCTCGTTGGACATAGGCCACCTCAAAGATTCGCCAGGCCTCTCTATCATGTGCATTGCGGAGCCAATACTTTCTGAACTTGTCTAATTGGCCACATTATCTTTTTGTCGGCCACAGTTTCGCCTATCATTTCTTGGTTTGAGTCGTGATGCCTAGCGGTTGTCAAACATTCTTGCAACACGATCAGCCCATTGCCATTTGAGTTTTCTAATGGACTCTAAGATATATTTGATTCTTATTTTTCTCTAATGTGGTGTGCAATCTCTCCATATGATGTTGAGCATGATTCTCTCCAATGAACGTTGCATGGTTCTCAATTTGAGGGTCAATCTTTTGGTTAGATTCCATATTATAGCTCCATAGGTGACTATCGGGACGAGTGCATTGGCTGTATACCTTCCTTTATAAAACAAATGGGATTCTTTTGTTCTTGAAGACTAAGTTTGCTCTTCTGAAAGCTTGCCAACATAGTGTGGTTCTTCGCCGGATTTATTCTTTGGAAAAGAAAAGAAATTTCAAACATCAAAACAAGAAAGATCCGTCATTTTTCACATATGTTTGACTCGTAGTCTTTCAAGACCTAGAATTGACAGAAGAGGAAAGTAAAAATAAATGATCAAAGAAATTCATCACAAAGCCAATAAATAAAAAAATATATAAAAAAAAAAACATCTTACTTATATTAGATGAAAAACAAAACTGGTCTGGTCAGTCATTCAATAGAAACTGTCATGCGACCAAATACTTTTGACCACAGGCCATGTTGGGAGTGATCAATCCAACAATGGATCAATGAATGTCACTTCTGTCACCTTTTGTTGGATGGTGATCAGTAAAGAAGTTCGAATTAAAAAAACAAAAAACAAGCGTGAACAGTGCCGGACACAAATTAGGGGATCAGTCTAGGATTAACTTACATAGTAAACTGAACCCTCAGAAAAAACTCATTTTGGTGGGAATTTTTTATATATCCAAAAAGCTTTTTCTAGACATAATAAATTTTTTTTTTTTTAATTTTCAACCTCCTAGCTCCATTATCATGGCCTGTACTCTCCTTAACATACATAGAGAGCCAGCCAGACCAATTGATAAACTGAAGAAACCAATGTTGATGTAGACTATGTTGGTAATGAGTGTTTTTGGTTAATAAATTTTCGTTTGTGAGGTTAATTCATTATTTATTTGTAGTTTTATTTATTTATCTATGAAATTACTAAAAATCTAAATCTTTTTAGCTTCAGATTAAAAAAGTTGAACTCCAATTTAAAACAATAAATTTTCTTAGCACAAGATACGATATGAGTTTATAAACGTGAAGATATACAATATTGGTTTACGAACATAAACTAATTAACAATATAATCACAAAGACTGATAATTAGAAACTAAAACCAGTTCACACATTGTCTCCCATTGCAGGATCTTGTTGGGCCAAGGTTGGAGCAAAATGCTTTAGTATATGATTATGTTTTCATAGTCAACAGTGGCATAATCGCAGTCATTTCTTTATCGATTGCTTTTTCAAGGTGGTGCAATCTGTTTGAGTAAGCGTAGCTGTCGGTGAAGCCGTTAGAGTGTCAAATGTTTCGACCCTCCGTCATTTCATAGCAGCCTTCACGACGCCATGGTACACTTTGTACGATATCATCCGCTTTAAGAAACACTGTATTTTACTTTTAAAATAATTTTCTTGATGGAGGTTCAACTTTCATAAATGGAAGTTCAACTTTTTTTTTAAATTGAAAGTTCAACTTTTTTTAAATTGAAAGTTCAACTTTTTTTAAATTGAAAGTTCAACTTTTTTTAAATTGAAAGTTCAACTTTTTAAAATGGAAGTTCAACTTTCTGAAATGGAAGTTCAACTTTTTTTAGATAGAAGTTAATTTTTTTTAAATAGAGTTCAACTTTTTTTAAATTGAATGTTCAACTTTTTAAAATGGAAGTTCAACTTTTTTCGATAGAAGTTAATTTTTTTTTAAATAAAGTTCAACTTTTTTTAAATTGAATGTTCAACTTTTTAAAATGGAAGTTCAACTTTCTAAAATGAAAGTTCAACTTTTTTTAGATAGAAGTTAAATTTTTTTTAAACAGAGTTCAACTTTTTTTTAAATAGTAGAAAAGTGTAAAAGAAAAAAAATTTGCTCTGGGCCCCCTGGATGATCATTTGATCTGATTAGCCTCCTAAGTTCAACTCTTAAAATCAGCCGCAGCATCCGTTGCGGATGCACTGTCTGACAAAGACCTTCCCTAGCTCCTTCCATGCCGACCATGATTTTGCTAACTTCTGCTATGTCCTGCCGGGAAACTTTTCTATCTCATCTCTCCATCTTATGCGTGGTCTTAATCTACTGCGTTTGCTATCCCTTAGGTACCAATCCAGTGGTTTTCAAACTTCATCTACTCGGGGAACTTTTTTCAATAATTAAATCTTCGAGGGAACCCCTCCAAAAACATTTTTCCCTTCTGCATACATACATATTTACATATGTGTGTAACTATTGGATCTTGGACTTTTTTATGGAATTATCCTAATGCGTAAACCCAAATAGAAAATACACACTTGAATGGAAGAGTAAAAATGAATCTTACTGGTGGAAAATAGACTACAGAATGAACAGCGAGAGGTGTGTCACGTAAATAACCAAGATTTTTAATTTTAACGTAACTGTTAAAAATAAATATTTGGAATTAAGTCAAGAGTCATAATTGGTCAAATGAATAATAAACAACTAAATAGCACTCAAAATAGATAAAATACGAAGGCATATATAAAAGCCATGAAGGAATCGCTTTTGTAATGAGGAATTAGTCCCTTTGCTCAGCAGAACTCCCTGAAAGAAACCTTGGGTTTTGCGGAACTCTGAATTCCGCTGGATTAACCTTTTACACTATCTGTTATGTTTTGCCACTGAATTACTTTTATATCTTTAACCTTGGTCTGTTCTTGGGTTTATTTGATATTTTTTCTATATCTCAGAGTTATTCCTAACATTGCCTTTTTTCCATTGATCTTTGCAACCGAGTTCATTTCCAACGAAACCCTAAAGATACAGTTGAAAAAAAAACAATCGACTTTGGCATAAGTATATGATTAATTCCAATAGAAACGTTACTATGGCTGATTCCGTCACGCTAATAACTTTTCTATTTCTCCAATATACAATTTTATACCCAGTGTATAATCTTTAAGAATTGTCAAAGAATCAAAATGATTTTCTCTATTTATGCGGTTCATTATCATTTTTCCACCGAATTCAGCAAAATATTGGATAATCTTGACCAATTTCTTTTGATGTGCTGTTTCAGAATAAGCAGAAGGATTTATAATATTCAAAGACTTTTTCGGGCGATTTAACACTTTCTTGTTGCTTGAGTGATAAACACGACGTTCCGGTCGATTCATTCTTCAGCCTTTTTCAGGTGTTACATCCGAATATGATGGTGGTAAAGAGAATGTTTCATTGGTAGCCACGCTCCAACGTAGGATTCAGGTAATGTCGATTTCTTCCGCTTTTCTTGTTAGTTGTAATTAAGTTGTAATATAGCTACCATTGGAATATTCTAATTACTGCCATCATTGGAAAAATCTGTTCACCAAACAAAAACAAGGAAGAGTCCAATCGTCTGAAAAAAGAAAATCTTAGAATGTTAATGACCCTTCTCGAAACTAGACGGAATCATAGTATGAAAAAAACATGTGACATCAGTGATTCCTTCTCACGGATATTTTGTCACAAATCCTTAAAAGAAGATGAAATAAAATGAAGAATCACACTAGATTGACAAGCTTTCGGTAGAGGGTGCTCAATCCTAAAAAAACAAGGAAATCCTATTAGTTCTAAAAAGAAGGGTATACAACCAATGCATCCTCCTGATACTCCCATTTGGAGCTAAAACATGGAGCCTAACCAAAAGATTGAATTTCAATGGTCAACCCAAATGGCAATTGGCTGTTGCAGGACTCTCAGACAACCACTGCATATGACGACTCACAACGTGGATGCCCAGAGATCATAAGCGAAATTGTGGCCAGCAGATAGCAAGATAGCGTGACAATCTAGACAAATTCAGCACTGGCTCTGCTATGTCCATGATAGAGAGGTCTGGTGAATCTTGGGAAGGGCCGATGTCCAACGACGGAAGGCTGATGACGAAGAATGTCTCCCTGGGCATAATATTATAATAATCGACATTTAAAAATATTTAAAAATACAAGAATTGATTCTAGTCAATTAGCGAAATTAGTAAAACTTTAGTAAAATCAGCAAAAGTAATAATATTATACACTTAACACACATAAGAATTCATGATAAATTACCAAGTGATGTCAACATTATGCATTTTTTCTGAATTGGGGAGGAATGACATTGTCTTGTCAAATCGTATACAAAGATATGTTCAAACTGTTATAATCTATTGGAAACTGCATTGGAACTCAAGTATCTAAACTGATTGTAATTTGATTCCGTCACGGGCTTTTATCGGGCCACACAAATCAATAGTAAAATCCTTGTACTTTGGAAACTTAAGGTAAACAATAAACACATCCTGTTTCACTGTAATCAGAACGGTTAGTTGCTCTAAAATACAACACAGGGTAAAAAAGGCCGGTTTTGCTTGAAAAATGTGTAAAAATAACTGATTCAGTCAGGCCGGAAGTCATGATATACGGTAAATGATTTTGCCTGAACTTTCTGTGAGGGACAGAACCTGGCATTTTGCCAATTTAGGTGCGAGCCATTAAAAGTGAAAAACCTGGCCAACAGAAAGAAAATTTTCAACATGATATCTGCCTACACTAACATCAAAACTGTTTCTTATGGAAGCTGAGAGAGTCTTATAAGGTTATCTGTGAGTACATAACTCTGCCAATGCTATTATCACTAAAAAATGAATAAAAGTCTGTTTATATATTGCTACGGTGCAGGGGAAGTAACTGTAAGAAAATCTGGGATCCACACTAAAATTTGATAAATTCTTCCACAAAATGTCATAGAAATTCATTGAGAACATTTGGAGATATTGTGTACACAAACAGGAGTGAATATATAAATGTATGAAAAGAAAATGAAAAATGTCTTTCAAATGGAAAAGATACCTGGACCTAGTCCAAAATTTAATCGATTCTCCCAAAGTGCATCGCTGACCCTTTCAGATTTCGTTAAAATCCATAGAAAACCTTTGGGGATATACATCTACGATGCCAGGGAGGAAACAGTAATAAAATCCAGGATTCAACCCAGAAATGTCATTGAAATTCATTGAACTTTTGCAAACATCGTATGGACCGACTGACAGACATATTGGAGAAACAGACAGACGCATAGACAGACAGACAGACACGAATGAAAACATATACTTCTTCCTACTTCGTGGGCAAATATAAAAAATAACAAGATTGGCTACTTTAGGGTCAAACACCACTCTGAATGCAACTATTTCAGCCACTAAGCCAAATTTTCAATCAACAATAAATGTCCTCCCTACTCATTGAGGAGAGTGTGTGCAAAATTTCAAGTCCCTACTATGGATGGCTTGGGCTGAGGAGAGCGGAGAACTAAGAAAAAGAATCGTAATAAAGATTTTTTAAAGAAAGAAAAAGTAATAAATTCTCATTACAAGAATATGATTAGTGACACCAGATAATTCAATGCAGCGTCCTTAGCTTTACATTTTAACTTTCTTTCTTCCTTTCTTTCTTTCTCTCTTTGTTTCTTTCTCTTTTTCACCTTTTCTCTTCCTCTTTCCCTCTTTCATTCTCTCTTTCACTATCTATTTCACTTTGTTTCTCTTTCTTTCACTTTCTTGCTTCTTCTCTCTTCCTCTCTCTCTTCCTCTCTTTCACTCTTCCTCTCCCTCTTTCTTTAATTCTCTTTTTTTTTTCTTTCATTGATTGATGACCTAGGAAGAAAATCTGTTCCTCGTTTTTTCCACCCTCTCTCAATCCGTCATTTAAACTTTTGACTTTTTTAGTCTTAACCAAAAGTCTGAACTTGTCAGTTTTGTTAACTTGGGAAAACAAAGTCGGCTAAATAGGAGTTTGACAATATTCGACTTTTACACGAGTATACAAGGTGAAGGATTGCTAACGATCTTGTTGTAAACTTGGGTGTGGACAATTGAGGGCAAAGAGATTGATGTATTGAAAGGGGAAAATATTGACATAATATCTGCCTACACTAACATCAAATACGGTACTTATGGAAGCCGAGAGTGTCTACAATGGCGGCCTGTTATTCAACGAGAGCTGAACGTCTTGTGCAGGTGGGCAGGTGTTGTCGCGTTTGCTTTAACCGCGATTCAGCCCCGGATTAACAATTAATAAAATAAGCCCATGCTTGGGGCATCGAATGAGAAGAGTACAACGAAGATTTCCCGCAGTTTCCAACGTTAAATTATTATAAGTGGTTTAAATTGTTTGACATGAAAGTTTGAATTTAAAATTTTCGTTTTTTCTCTTTTTATTTACTTACTGTAAGATGAATAGCCGTGAAAAAACCTAGATTTTTAAGTGCGACGCAGTTCACGACCAGATTCAAATAGGTTATAGCGGTTGTAAGGAATTGAGTGACCTGGAGGAAGAGTGGTTGAAGAGAGATAGAAAAGCTTTCTTCTTTTGTTAAGAACGCTGTTCTTTTCCTTGCTTCTATTTTACGTCACGCGACGCTTTAGTAATCTGTTTTCTTTTTTTCTTTTTTTTTCAAATCAACTCTCGGAATAAATGAATACGAGAAAACAAGAAAGAAAGAAAACAGACTATACAATGTTTATGATTAATTTATATACTTCGTATATGTATAATTTGAACTATAGAGAGTGAGACAGGCTCAGGAGTGGAAGTGTATAGAAGTTGGGTTTATTTATCTGTAATTAAAAAGTTATATATATATATATATATATGTGTGTGTGTGTGTGTGTGTGTGTGTTTGTAACTTTTTTAAATCCTAGAGATAAATAAATACGAAAAAGTACGAGAAAGAAAGAAACCAGACTACACAGTGTTTATAATTAATGTATACACTTCATATTTTTATATAACATTTTTGTATCCTCGAGATAAATAAATACGAAAAAGTGCAAGAAAGAAAGCAGATTATACAGTGTTTATAATCAATTTATACACTTCATATTTACATATAACATTTTTGTATCCTCTAGATAAATAAATATGAAAAAGTACGAGAAAGAAAGCAGACTATACAGTGTTTATAATCAATGTATACACTTCATATAAATATATATAACTTTTTTATTTGCAATGAATTATATTGAATTTCGTACGATATCTTCTGTTTTATTTTTGATGCAATGATCATTTATGTTCGTGTTATACATTTAATGGGGATCAATCTGAAAACTCAATTGGAAAGGAATAGTTATATTAAAGAAACGAATTTTGATAAATGTTGATAAAAAATCCGTCAAAAAATGTTCATTCCACGTCGCAGTCTTTTATAAGAGTCTGTTTTCTTTTTTTGTTTCATTTTTATATTTCGACTTCAGTTGTGATCATGCACTTAATATCTTGTCAGTCAAGTAATGGGAGGAGTGAAAGTGGTTGGGATTTGGAAATCACTCGCTTTATTTCGGTCCTGCTTGGGAAGCTAAACTACGTGGTCGCCGATCTGTATTTTTGTACCGTAACAGCAACAACAATAACAATCCTCATCTAATCGGGGGGGGGACTCTTTTTGCTTGTCTATTTCGGCACGTTAAACTAAACCGATCAATAAAATTAGTATTTCCTGATCTGATTTGAAATAACGACCAAGTGATAATTAGGTGACCCTCTTACAAACTGATCCAAACTGGAAAATTTATGTTGAAACACGGAAGGGCTTATTTAATTCCAATGAATAAATATATTTATATCATGAAGGTTTCCTTACCGTGAATTGAAATCTTGACCAAGAGATTGGTAGGTGGGTATCTTACCGACTGAGCCTCACATATCTACAAATCTATTCATTATATATACAATACAAAAAGCTGCAGTGATCATCTTAAGATGAAATAGAAGTGGAAGCGGAGTTTCCCCTCGCAACAGCCTGGCTTGTTATCGTATATATTTGCGTACTCTCTCTCTCTCTCTCTCTCTCTCTATATATATATATATATATATATATATATATATATATATATATATATATATATATATCATTCTAAATAGATAAATGAATTATCCATTTGTTTTTTTACGTTCTTATAATATGTCAGACGTTAGGAATAAATCAGATCATGCATAGACACGATGGAGCGAAGTAATTGTAAAATATGCCTAGGTCCAGTCCAAACTTTGAGATACTCTGTGAGCAAATAGATGCAAATAGATGCAAACACATGCAGATATATGAAATCTAGAAGGCACCCGGAGAACGCATACCTCTACCAACGCCTTTTCCAGCGGGGAAGTAAATTTCTATAGATCCGTCCCAAAATATAATTCACTTCTTTCGGGGCCCATTGTGCAAACTTCCTCAAAATTTAATTGAAATTCATTGAGAACTTTTTGAGATATCAGATGGACAGACATAACCTTTTGGCGATATTATGTGGTGTAAACATATGACTACGACGTAGGGGAGGTATTGATTAAATTTTGAGAACTTTTGGAGATATTGAGTGGACAGTCGTATAAATGAATACACAGAAAAAAAACGGTAAAATATGTTCGATTGAAAGTCCTAGATCCACCTCAAAATTTAATTATGTCTTCCATGTCTTATTTCCCATTCTCCTTCAAAATTTCATTAAAGTTTGTTGAGTACTTTCGGAGATATCGTGTGGACAGATAGGCGGAAAGGTGGTAAATAGAAAGACGCGACCGAACACATACGCCTTCCCAACTTCGTTGATATTGATATAAAAAGGATAAATAGCTATCAATCGGAAAAATAAGTTTCTAGGATCCGCCCCCAAATTTGATCGATTTTCCCTTAACGCATGGCCCTACCTTCCACAAAAGAAACGCCATTGAAATTCATGGAGAGATCAAGGAGATATTGAGTGAGGTGGCGGACACGAGTGATTATTTATTCCTCTTCTAACTTCGTTGGCAGAGGTTTGAAAAAATATTAGCACACTGCCTGTTTACGCTATATAAAAACTGATACTTATGGAGGCTGAGAGTGTCTACCAAGGCGATCTATGTTTCAATAAGAGTTGGAGGAGATCCTAGGTGGGTTGGTGGGTGTTGCCATGTTAGCTCTCCTCTTACTTGTCCAACCAGCTACGGCTCTCTCCACACCGACCCAGCAACGCTTACAATCAACGGGTGAAGCTCTGTTCTTCGTTGTGTTATAGTTATCAGCAGCATAAAACCCATTACATATCTTGAAGTCGCGTTACACACACGTTGGTGTAATATCTATAAAACAGAGGGAAAACAAACTATAGTTTTAAAAGATGAACAAGTTTGGGAATTACATTTGAGGATGAACGAACAACTTAAAACAAAGGACTTTATACCAGTATGGAACTAATTAAATCTTTATGGTACAAACACGGTACGTCAGAATTAATATTGGGTAAGTGTTATTTGCTTATGTTTTCTAATAATTCAAATGTATATTAGTCAATCGTCGGACCTTGTGTTGATCGATCTATTTGAAAAAAAAAAAAGGTGAAAATAAGTGTTATATAAAGATGTTTTAAAAAATAAATAATTTACAACGATAGTCCACGTACCAATACATTACATCAGCGTTGTTGAATGGGATTTATTTATTTACTTAATCATTTGTTTTGTCATAACTCATGAAAAATTCACGGACTTCTATTTCTGATTAATGAATATTACTTATAAAGAAACTGTGTCTGTGTGCGTGTGTCTGTGTCTGTATATTTGTGTGCGTGTCGTCTCTTAGTGCGTGTGAGAGAGAGAGAGAGAAAGAGAGAGAGAGAAAGAGAGAGAGCTTTATAACTTCATCGCACAGGTTGGGGGGTCTTTCCGTACACAAACCCCGCTGCTATGACCCCAATGCAGCTATAAAACCCTCGAAAGATCTTCGTTCGCGAAGCTAAACAATATATATACATATATATATACATATATATATATATATATTTATATATATATATATATATATATATATATATATATAAATATATATATATATATATATATTTATATATATATATATATATATATATATATAGGTAGATACATACATACATGCATATATACATATATAATAGGTGTGTATTTGTGTGTATTTGTGTGTGTGTGTGTGTGTGTGTGTGTGTGTGGTAAGGGAACATAATTATGTTTAAATCAGATTTATCCCACTGACATGTTTCGTCTTCCGGATTTATGAAAGTGGCAATTTCAA
>OY735239.1:16211439-16218939 GCA_963457665.1 Thysanoteuthis rhombus | reverse complement strand
TTCTTTAATTTTTAAATCAGTTTTGCTGGCTATGTTTGTATGCATCGTGCGCACAGGCTGCATCAATGTAGCTATTGGGCTAAAAATTGGTGGTACCGATATGTCATTTTTGGAAACTGTCAACTAAAACTGTCAAAGTAGGTTTCTTCCGTTATTAAGATAGTCTAGCTAGTTGTGTACGCATATATCGCGCGAACAGGTCGCAACAATTGAGAAAATTCAAACATTTACTCTTTCTTATGTCTAAAAATAAACGTGAGTTTCGCTTTTTTAATTCCCCCCCCCCCCAATAGGTTTTTAGTTGGGGGGTCAATTTGAAATGTAAGTATATGCTAAAGTGATCACTAAATTTGTATCCGGCAGCATGCAAGTACGACTTTTCTTTTTTTTTTTTTGTGGAAATTCAGACTTATCAAGTGATCTCTTCCCAACAAAAGGTGAGATAAACAACTTATTCACGTGGCGATTTCAATTGAGTGACTAACCAGACCTGTTCGATATAATTTTATCTTAAAGTTAAATGGTAATGTTGTTTTGAAGTTTTTTTGGAATATATTCAGACCTACAGGTATATCGGTGTCGCCAATTCAGGTGTTCTGCAAATAGATCTACTTTTTTAGTTGTGAGTAGATACCAGATATTACTCTTCGAACGAAAGATGTAAATCGAGATGCTTTCAACTAGTTTTAAATATTTTTAAAACAGGTCTGGTGAGTCACTCAATAGAAACCAACATCTTATGGCAGCATGCTGTGTTCGGGGTGATCAATCGAAAAATTGGAATAAGGGGGCGATGAATAAGCTAAACCTCTTGCCTTTTGTTTGGTGGTGATCATTGAAGATGGTTCGAATTTCATTAAAAAAAAACAAGTGTGAAGACTGCCGGACACAAACTGAGGGACCAATTCAGCATAATTCTCTGTTGTAAATTGAACCTGCCACTAAAATCTTGTTCAAGAAAGGAATTTACAGAAACCCAAAAGGGTATATGTTGAAAATTTCAACCCTCTAGAATCATTGGCGTGGCCTGTGCGAGCGATACATGCATAGCCAGCCAGCTGGACCCATTTGAAAACTGAAAAAACCAATGCTGACAGTTTTGCTTGAAGGTTTCCAATATTTTGGCAAATCTTGACTATTTTGGGTGAATTGTTAAGTTAACTGCAAAAGAAAAAATGTATGGTTCAGTGGTAGCTTGAAAACCGGCGTACTAACGTATGTGGTCAGCAACAGAGGTTCTTAGAGGTGACCCACGAAAACATTTTCCATCTACATTGACCACGAAAAACAATGGAACAAAAAACGTCATAATGTGCTAAAAACATTGTAAGATCAACAGCTAGAAATTGGCTGGAAGATAGCTAAAATGGGCTATAAATGGCGCCAATTATGGAATTTTCACGCTGCTGAAACAAGAAACGTGCTAAATTTAGCGCTAAAAGCGCTAAATTGGCAACGCTGCTTGTTATATTAAACCAAGCTTACTTAATACCAATACTTACTAGTGTAGAACGGCGGGAATGCGTGAGAGCGGTGTGCCCATACTTTTGGGAGAGAGAGAACGCTGTTTCCTCATTATCTATAGACTACTACGAATCTGGCTGCTGCAGGGTCAAACTACATCCCCACTACTATTCCGACTGACGATATTTCTGCCACTTTATACTGTATACATAACAAACGCATTCGTAGATGTGTAATATTTGTCCTTTTGGTTCAGTCGGTAAGAGAGCCGTCTGCCTACACTATACATAGTACAACAATCGTATCTATTCGCTTCCCCACGAGAGCAAGTTGTGTCACGAAGTCGATTTGATGTGGGAGCTCAAAAAATTGCTCCAGTTCCTGCAACATGTGTCGCAAAGGCACGGGGCAAGTCATAACCTTTCCTTTTAGTGCAATGAGAAGGCGTTGCCCTGGGGCCTTCTGATTCATTGAGACTGGATAAGATAATTTTTTTTTCTGAAGCCTCAGGGCAAATCCTAGGCCTTGGCAATTGGCAATACCAAGTCTCGAAAAGCCCTCAGCTTCTACGGTATTGCACCAGCGCAAAGCTACGGCAGAATATACTGCACAAGGGTCAGGATTTTAAATCGTCTCCCCCACAAATATTTTCAGCCTTCTGGCTCAATTGGAGCTGCTCGCACACGTAATACATATACACATAGCTAGCTAGTTAGACCCACAAATCATTCAGGCCTAATGTTTTCTGAGGGTTAGAAAGTAATCTTATTTTGGGAAGATTTTCAAAACAAAAAAAAGAAGTTTATCTTCTAAGCATAATAAGGAGTAAGTGTTTAAATGATCAGCATTTTAGCTCCATTGGGTCGGTGTGTACGCTTGAATCATACGTACATATATAGCCAGCCCAACCTAAATACTGACAGTTGTATTCATCAATTTCCTGTTATAAATCAACACGAAATGTCATGAAACCAAACGTGATAAAGAGTAAATGTTCGAATTTTAAGCCCTCTAGCTTTATTGTTGTTGCCTATACGCATGACACATACATAGCCAGCTACCCAACCGACCAGCGAGAGTCACTTAAAAACTGAAGAATCCTTTGTCGACTGTTTTGGTTGGCAGTTTCTAATGATTTTCTTGAATAAATGACGGATCACTTTGAGATCTCTCCAATCTTAGATTGGTTCAAGGAAGCAGGGTGTTTAAGTGATCCTTTAGATCAGGGATTTGGAAACTTTGAAAATTTAAGGACCCCTTTCTATAAAGGAAATATTCAGGTAGACCCCTATTTCCAGCATTTAGGTTTTAGACTGAATTATGAACTACAATAAAATGTTATTCTTAACCTTTAAAATCATATCTATTAAATTGATTACGTTTATTTGGATTCGAATTCTAACATGTAGTACAGATCGGTGCACAGTAATTCTGTTTTTCAATTGCTGTGCGATGGATGTTATTGTTTCTCTGCCACAAGATTCGCTGTGTCAAGTTCAGAGGGAACACTGCTACGGACCTCGGGTATTATTTGTCGGACCCCAGTGATCCAAAGACCTCAGTTTCGAAACCACTGCTTTAGATCACTTGAACACCCCCTGGAATGACCATTTGAATATACCCCCTAAGTTTTATCAATTTAACACTCTACCCCCTAAACCAGTCTAAGAGGAATGTTTGGGCAAATATTAACGAATACATAAAATGTGTGAAAACAAGAACCATAAGTTCAACGATGCGTCAATCACCCGTGTTGTTAGTAGCAGGAAGAGGAAGAAGAAGTGCAAGTAGTCTTTCTTTTTTGAGTCTATTGATTATTGTACTTGTAAAATATTGCATTATGGAAATATTCCAAGAGTATTATTTTCAATAATAATCGTAAAAGACCTTTTTTAAATACAAAGATGCTAAACTCACCTATTCTATAATAGCATTAATAACGTTACGCCATTAATGACATACCATTTCTTCCTTCTTTCCTATGTCTGCTGTTCAACGTAAGTGGGATCGACCGCCCAACCGACCGACCGAAAAGTATCCAATAGAGATATGTGGATACATTTAAAAATGAAAAGAATATCTCACAATCAAAATATATATATATATATATATATATATATATATATATATATATATATATATAAAGCGTCCTTTCACTGGGACTGCAATACTCAAGTCCCCATTTGACAAAAGTGCTTGAAAACCTGTCTAATAGTTGCAATAAAATATAAGGCCGGCTAGATAAGACTATCAATGTAAGTTCAATATTTGAAGAAAAAGTAACTTGTTGATAAAGCTATTTACATAACACAGATCAGTAGAATCTATTTACTGAGTACATACAAGTATCAAATTCTCGAATCAAGAGAGTTTTGATTTCAAACTTGCTGATCCCGGATCGCCCACCCTTCCAGGATATTTGATCAGAATAAATCGAAAACTTTTGGAAATATTGTGTTGGTTATAGCTACGATGCAGGGGATGTAACTGTGAAAAGATTTCTGGATAGGCCCAAAATGTGATCCATTCCGCAGCCCATGGACCCTCCTTCCGCAAAATATCATTGAAATACATTGAGATATTTATGTATTGGCAAATAGACTAACATACGCACTGATCGACACGAAGTTGGCAGAGGTAAACAAAATGATATTAAAGGCAGGAACACATGGTTATCACGCTCACGTTAACTAATGTGAACTCACATTAACAGTTGTGGAATATAGGCCAGTTTAACGCTTGTTTGAACTGCTAAGAAACACACTACTGTGACAGCTGCAAGTCATGTAATATCACGTCCTTGTTGGTCTGCTCATGTGACTTCACGTCCCACATTTTCTGCATCAGTATCCTTTGACGAAGCGCGTGATAGCGTGAGGTTTGTTTCGGATCCAAGACTGATTAAGACTGAAAAGAACGTGCAACATGTAATGTTTGGTGACCGCATGTAACATTCCGTGAGGTAGCTTGACACAAGTATGAATCCTAGCGCATATTCCATTGGTTTTGAGTCTACGTGAGCTGGCTTGCATGTGTTCACGTAACATAATAGCAATGTGTTCCCGCCTTTATAGTTCTAGCAACTCACCGAAATGACTCATTTGGAAATTACAGACTGTTTCAAATGTCAATCAAATGTCCAGTGAGTTCAGTACTGCATATATCGAGACATAGGAATAGGGACGTCCCAACGAACAAAGATTCAGTCCAGGGGCAAATGTCACAAAATATCAGTCCGTTGGATCTTGAATGAAGAGAAGAAACGACAATAGGAATACATTGTTAATACGATCTATTAACACTATCACAGCTCAGTCGCGATGAAAAAACAGCTATTAATCTGTGTTTCTTTCTTATGTTGAACGAATTATTTCCAATGCAAATCATTTTTTTTTAACAACTAGTTATTGATGGAATTCTGAGTGAATCATCATAGCTGCAGCTATCTTGGACAAGTGACGTCACAGAGACATTATGCCACAAGTCCATATTAGCAGAGCATATTAGCACTGTATTCCCGATAGTTATCTCTTCCCTCCACAGGGTGAGTTAGATTGCCCCTGGACTGATAAATATTTGTGGGACCTAAGGTTTCTTGCGGTACACAGACTATCAGAAGATGAATACCAGATGTCAGATACATGCCGGGTGTTACAACTTTCCTGACGCTAGTAATACGCTCGCTTACTGTTTGAACCAGTGATCGGAGAAAAGTGAGTATTACATTGCAATCTTGCAATCACGAATTTTTAGATACTTTTTTTCATACTTAGTCATTGGTATGAAACTTAGGTATCGGGTACTTTAACCAGATAAGCAGTCTGCCAGCCAGACCATCTATAAGAACCTATGTTGACCATTTTGGTAACAGTTCTCATTGACGGTTCCTCACGCCTCCGACTTTTCAACGAATCTTTTTTTATATGCTTTATCAGTACTTTCATTAATTCATGCAGGGAGGATGGTTTCGTCGTTTCTCTTAAACTACTTGATCCATGCTATCAAAAATGACGTCATATACGAAATAGGTCGAGGTTAAGGGTTCCAGAAAGGCTGGTAGACTGAGAACTTAAAGAATCAAGCTTATGTCGAGCTAAACTTTCAAAATCAGTATTCATAATTTTGCTTTTAGCTGTAGGCTCAACCACTGACTTCTGGAAAATCTGAGACTATTTTAACAACTGAACAGGCTCAATATTTTTGAACCTCTCTCAAATTCAATATGGTTTCCTCCAAGTATTAATATGTATACATGTATATTGAACCGAAAGTTATAGACAAGTTGAGCGTTGTAAGTAAATTATCAATCAACACTTCTAGAAAACCTTTATTATTTTTATTTTCAAAAAACTGTTTACTTTAAAACATTCCTCTAGGTCCACTGAGTATCCATGCCAAATTTGGTTGAACTGTGCGAATGTTTAAGAGGGGCACAGAGACAGAAACAATTATTTTATATGACAGAGATAAACCATAATAATTATGATAAATTACTCGCCATCACAGTCAATAATTGAACAATTGAAGCATCAAAAAGGAACGTGAAAAAAAAATGCATCAAGATTCTGGATAATCTTGATGTTTTAATTAGCCCGTCAAAACAACCTCCTCCCCAAATTTTTTGAAAAGAACTTTTTTTTCTGAAAATAAAAAAAATGAATATTTTAGCAGGGGTCAAGTGGAGTACTGATGCCAATTAACAAGTCTGTAGACAAAACAGTACGGCCAGAAACGCTGGAACACACAAACTCAAAAACAAACACACAAACACATCGAAATAAAAAGATAGAACTCTTCACCATTTTCGATGGCTACGGTTGTTCAATAGAATATATATATATGTATATATATATATATATATATAGAGAGAGAGAGAGAGAGAGAGAGAGAGAGACAGAGAGAGACAGACAGACAGACAGAGACAGAGAGAGACAGAGAGACAGAGACAGAGAGACAGAGAGAGAGAGGGGGGCGGAGAAACGGCACGTCAGTTTAACATTGTAGTTACATTGTCAATATACCCCCTTTCTAAAACCCTTTAAAAACCATTTCTCAAAACATTTCACTTTAAACATTCCCCTAGGTCCAGTGGGTATGCAAAGCAAATGTGTGCCAAATTTGGTTGAGCAACACTTATGTTTAAGGGGAGGGTACAGTGGCAAAAAGAGTAGTTCATGTAATAGCAATAGAACTTAAATAATCGTTAGCCTTCGCCATCTTTGATGTGGAACAGAAAGTTATGGCCCTGTTTAGGATCGTAGTTACATTGTTAATATAACCCCCTTCTAAAAACACTTTTATTATACTTTGAAACATTCCCCTGGGTCTATTGAGTATGCATGCCTTTTTCTGTTGAACTGTGTCAAGGTTCAAGGTCGGGTATCGTGACAAACAGAGCCAGTTGATTTATGCAATAGGGATACTAACATAATAGATATAATAGATAACAGAATATATATATATATATATATATATATATATATATATATATATATATATATATATATATATATTTATATATATATATATATATATATATATATATATATATATATATATATATGATTGATTGATTATAAATTACCTTATATATTGAAAGCATATTTGAAATAATCTCTCTTTATTGAAAAAATGATTTCGTTTATTCTATTTACATTGTCTAGTCCAAATGATACATTCACCACGTAATAACGGGAGATCATTTCAAATATAGTTTCAATATGATTTAACGCAATTTATAATCATCCTGTCGGAGCATATATCCATTTTCTTAATAATACAATTTTCTGCGTTTAATGAAACAAATAGAGCAGATATAGACCGTGGATAACCAAAAAAGAATTAAAACAGTTTTGGGGGCCTAAGTTTTACCTGCAGCTGTTTAGCTCAATGGTTAGAACAACGCAACATAATGCAGCAACCCTATTGGTTGCAGGTTCGATTCCTCCAGCAGCCTGATTTTCTCTCATTTTTCATTCTATTTACGTTGTCTCGGCTAAATGATATACTAACCATATAATAACTTCAGAGGAAATT
>OY735239.1:15818939-16206439 GCA_963457665.1 Thysanoteuthis rhombus | reverse complement strand
GATGGTGTGCAAAGCCGTTCACAGAGGGCGGTAACATACGTGCCCCACCACGGGATGTGTTGTGCCATCTCGTGTTGAAACTTTGGGAAGTTGTTTGCGTAGTAACTGTCGTAAAATCGTTCAAGAAATGTGGGATTTCAAATGAATGCTGCAGATAAAGACGAAATTTCCAGCGATTCGGACGTCTATACAGACCTCTTTACGGCGGATGATGAACAGTACTTACACCCAGAGTTTGAAGGATCTTAGAATATGATAATACACGCTTTCATTAACTGTTTCAAAGAGATCCTTTGTTGAAAAGTAATAATAAGTAATATATATATATATATATATATATATATATATATATATATATATATATATATATATATATACATATATATATATACATATATATATATATATATATACATATATACATATATATATATATATATATATACATATATACATATATATATATATATATATATATATATATATATATATATATATATATATATACATATATATATATATATATATACATATATATATATATATATATATATATATATATATATATATATATATATATATATATATATATATATATATATATATATATATATATATATAATTTTCTTTTCGGTGAATGCACTACTTTATTTGAATTTTTTTTACATTTCTGATATTTTTTTCGACTCAGGAAGTTGTAAAAAAACTAACATTAGCTTCCGCTCATGAAAAGAATGACTAAACAATTGCGTTACAAGAATAACAAAACAATTCTGAACAAGAATTTTCGTAATGTCCCTAATTCAGTTTGGAAATGGCGTTAAACAGCTAGGCTGAAATATAAACAATTAAAAAAAATTGAATAAAGTAGTACGTTCGCCAAAAAGAAAAATCATTTATATATGCTTTCATTGTAAATAAATATAAGGAAAATTTACGGTAATCTTGGAGTTGAAATTTTAAGTGTTTATCAAATGTCAATGAAATAACTCCCAAGCCACATTTTCAAGAGATATACAACATATTCAATAAATTGCCATTATGTGTCATTAAACTCACCACTGGAAAGCCTTTTAGTGTTACAACATTTTAGAAATACCGTTATAAACTAATGCTTAGTAAAACATGTAAGAGGAGGAAAAAAAAGTTTTATATTTGTTTTGTTTTTAAACAAAAAGCTTCTTTCAACACACTACATTTAAACATTTTTCTGATGTGAGTCAGTTGGAAGAAGCTCTTGGGATATTTTTTTAAAAACAAATTTAAAAAATTTTTCCTCCACTTCTTCAATGTTTTACAATGTATCAGCTAATTACGGCAATTCTAAACTTATTACCCTCTGTATCATTAGTCATAAATGTCTGTAGTCATGCGATATCACAGTCTATTACACTAGCATAACACTGAGCAGACGACTCGCAAATTATCGTTGTCTGGCTGGTCGCCTGGATTTATGGTTGCTGCATTAACTGTTGCATGTTTTGTAGTGTTAGTTTATACTGTATTTTCATTATTTCATTGTATCAATCTGTGTTAAACAAACTTACAAAACATTAGTTCTAGTTTGAACTATTTGTGGTAGTCCGTTGAAGTCATAAGTGATGCCCAGCGGTTGTTAGCAGCGCCATTCCATTTACCGCTTTGTAGTAAAGACTAGCATTTTACACTCGCCGTATGAGTCGAATACTAAGACAGCATTAGATTTTCCTGTTTATATTTTGAACAGTATTTACATCTAGACTTTGGAGGGTTTTAAAATTTGATAGTACACGCTCTCATTAACTATTTCAAAGAGATCCTTTGTTGAAAATTAATAATAAGTATATATATTTGAATTTCTTTTCGGTGAATGCACAACTTCATCTAATTATTTTTCATTGGAGATGTATATTTTTTCGACTCTGGAAGATGGGACCAACCAGTTATTGGCTCCCACTCATGAAAAGAATGACAAAACAATTGCGTCACAAGAATAACAAAACAATTCTGAACAAGAAATTTTGTAATGTCCCTAATTCAGTTTGGAAATGGCGTTGAACCACAAGGCTGAAATATAAGAAATAAAAAAAATAAATGAAGTTGTACGTTTGCCGAAAAGAAAAATCGAAATTGCAAGTTTTCATTGTAAATGAAATATCAGGAAAATTTACCAGTAATACTGGAGTTGGAATTCTAACAATTCATTTCAGAGCTGACTTCGTAATTACGGTTAAGGCTTAATAAAATAACTTTCAAGCAACATTTTCAATAAATATACCATATATATATATATATTTAAAGTAAAAAAAAAATCTTTTTTTTTGTAGACATAAGATGTAAATGGTTGAATTTTAAGCCCTCTAGCTCCATTAGCGTTGCTTATGCACCTGATACATTCATACACAAATAGCTAGTTAGCCAGACGGTCCAACTTGAAAACTAGAGAAACCTATGTTGACAGGGTTTTGGTTGGCGGTTCCTGAAAATAAGGGAGATTACTCCATAATTAGCATCTCAAAGGGATCTCCAGGGACAAATTTAAAGACAAAAAATAGAGACCATCAAGTGGCACATTATATAAGTAGATAGATAAGTTAAGAATCGGCCATGATAGAAACGCAGAAAAATCTTGTCTTGGATGGAGTGTCTTCGTTATTCCATGAATTATTCTGACTAATATCCTGAACTTTGTTACTTTAATCACAACGTTTGTTCGAGGCTTTGAAATTCGGTTTATTTCTCTGGAGAGACTTGACAACACTCGAGGATTACTAAATGCAGCATACACCCGAGGAAAGGTAGAGAACGCATCGGCTGAAACTTTCTGATTGAAACAACAAAGATGAGGATACTAGTTCGAATAATTCGTAGAATATTGACAACACTTCATCTCAGGACTTGAGAAAGCACCAAGAATGTTGTTGAGTTGAATACAACAAAGATGGGGATGCTAGTTCAAATAAATCGTGGAATAGTGACAACATTTCATTTCAGGACTCCCGACAATACTAGGAAGGTTAGAGGATGCAGTGATTGATTGTAACAAAAATAACAAAGACGAAGATGCTAGTCTGAATTAATCGCCTTCATTTTGTCTCTACAAGCAATGGAACGATACTTGAGTGTCCCCTCCAGGGTGCAAGCCTGGGCGAAGCGTACGGAGGTCCTGGTACATACAGTTTCCAGCCGTATTGATGTAGTCCAGATTTAAGCAGAGAGCGATACGTCTGGCATCGGCTTGGCTGCAGGAGCTGCCGGAAGGATATCGAATTGGATGTCAAACCGTCTTGAGAAGGCTCTACTCACTGGTTCGGAGATCAGATTTCTCCTTCTCTTAAACTGGTTGCTTTTGTAAGGCTAGGAAACTTTTAGTTTATCCATAGAGATGGATTCATGCCTTCATTAGGGGAATTAGCGTTAAGTGAATATGAACTGCATTGAGTTTGAACTCGGATCGCCGATTTCCATTGTCAGTCCTGTTATCGCTACGCCAATCCACTACTCCGAATATTTCGTATAAAAAAGCACAGCTAATGAATGTATTATAAATCAGGGTAGCTGAGGAGGGAGGCGATTTAAAATCGCCCCCAGGACATCAATGGATGTGGGACTCCAAGAGATTTATGAGTAATAGTTTACCTAACTGCATTTCTTCTAACATTATGCAATTACAAATCTCACCAAATGTCGGAATGGGCCTCTCGGGTCCCCAAATCTCCATGTATAAATTTGTATATGCATTATTTGCGTGTGTGTGTTTGTATGTGCGGGCATATGTATGTTTAGTAGGCTTTTAAGCTGATGAAAACCATTAACGTTGTCTATAAACATGAATAAATGTTCACTAATTCCAAGGCAGACATTTCAGGATTCATTTTATATGCTCTCAACTTAAAGCAAAAATGAAGTAAACCTTTCGACAATATTAATCGAATCGCCGTTGCCCCACAATTGGCCCTACTAGACAAATGAGCAACAAATTCTTTTCTCTTCGTTAGTCAGCGTGTGTGCGTACCTCCGGATGCTCCAGGTCACATTGGGGGGGGGGGGGCTACAACTTTGAAAATTTGTATGAGTACACTACTAGATACTGTCTAAAATCAGCTATTTTAGGATATCTCTGAATTTTTTAGATGAGGTATTATTATTATTTGGAATATCCTCATCTTGGTTGTTTTTCATACAACGTTTCGGCCGTTGTACTATACGGCCTTCATCAGGTATCATCTGGTAAGTGTGGGGAAGTAACGAACCGAACCCTTTATTTAACCGACGGGGGTTTATTGACTCACACTCCCCTCTTAGCATTAGTAGTATTATCATTGTCTCACACTGGGATTGAACCTAGAACCATCAGATTACTTGTAGTAATTTTGTCTGATTCTGTAACCACTACGCTGTCAATATACCCCCGTCGGTTACATAAAAGGTTCGATTCGTTACTTCCCCACACCTACTAGATGATACCTGATGAAGGCTGTACATGATGAGTACAACGGCCGAAACGTTGTATGAAAAACAACCAAGATGGGGCTGGTCCGAATAATAATAGAAATAATCAGCTATTTTATTGGGTTCTTTTTTTTTTTTTTTTTAATGCTTTTTAGAGTCTCTATGGTCAATTTGGACCAACAATGCACAAATCTCAAGCTGTTTTTTTTATCGAGATAATTTTTGATAGGAAATCTTTCTTTTTTTTAAAAGATAATTTTAGATAAAAGATTATTTTAGATATTTTTTTATATAATTGATTCTGGTGCACGCGTGGGCTACGCTATTTTATTCATGTGAGGTACGGATATTAATTATTAAATTCACCTGATAAAATCTTCGATCTGGTATGGGGCTAAAATGAATGTCTATAGTTTCGAGAAGGGTCATTAATATTCAAAGAGTTTTTTTCAGACGTTTTTTGTGTTGACAATACGACCTTTCAGCCGTTTTTCTCTCCAATGGTAACAACGTAAGATTCGGGTGATATATTTTCCTTATTTTCTTTGGCCTGGATTTACACACCTTGTCCCTGTTGAGTAACAGAAGCCATATTGAATTGAAGTCCGCGCATGCGTGACACTAAACCGACATGTTAATATATGCTACTCCTTTGATTTTTCTCAGTTTCCAATGGCGTTCCGGACGTTTCCTGGCCCAGAGAGGATAGTGTTCGCCTTTCTCTCTCCAGATGTGATCAGTTATCTCAGATTTTTTTCTATCTCTTCTTCGATTATGATTTTTTTGTGTTCCATGTTATGGAAATCCTGACCTAATCAGCGGAAGAAAGGAAAACACTCGAATCCTACGTTGTATGCTTTGCTACAATTAGGGAGAGAAACACATTCTGTTCACCACCATTACATTCAAAGATGGTTGTAAAATGGATCGGCTGAAACATCGTGTTATAAATGCAAATAACAAGGAATTCAATCGTCCGAAATACTCTTCAAATATTAACCTCTTCAGGATTCGGGTCTCTTCCCATGTATTTAAACCCAACCGGAGCATTTATCCTGGAGATAGGATGGAATCTAAAATAAATTCTTATACGTGTTGATTATATGACATCATTTCTTCTGCTAGTTTCACTAATGTTTTACTTATTCTGCCAATTGACTAAAAACAATTCTTGTATTTTTAAATATTTTTAAACGTCGATTATCATAATATCATGTATTGAGATGCCCATGGAGGCATTCATCATCATCATCATCAACAACCTTTTATCACCTGACGTTGGACATAGACCTTTCCCCAAGATTCGCCAAACTCTCTATCATGGACATCGCTGAATTTATCTAGCTCATCATGCCATGCTACTCTCTGTCGGCCACAAATGATCTCTGGAGATCCATGTTGTGAGTCTTGATGTCCAGCAATTATCTGACATTCTTGTGACATGTCCAGCCCATTGCCATTTGAGTTTTCTAATGGTGTCTATGATATCTCAGATTCCTGTCTTCTCTCTAATATATTGTGTTGTCTTATGATCGCTCCGTATGAGGTTGAGGATTATTCTCTCGTGTTCACGTTGCATGGTTCTCAGTTTGAGGGTTCATCTTTTGGTTCAGTTCCATGTTTCAGCTCCGTATGAGAATATCGGGAGGATGCAGTGGTCTTTTTAAGACAGGTGGGATTTTCTTATTCTTGAAGATCAAGCTTGCTTTAACGAAAGCCTGCAAACCTAGTGTGATTCTTCGTTTGATTTCCTCTTCTTTTGAGGATTTAATGGAGGCCTGGTTAGTTATTCGTTAGAAATTGTCATGTGATAAACGTCTTTTGGCAACAAGTCGTGTTGGGTGTGATCAAATAAAATTTTAAAAGATGATGATCAATGAATAAGTCATTTTTCTCGTCTTCTGATGGATAGTGATCACCAAAAAGGCTGAACATTTAACAACAACAAAAAATAACTGACAGTCGCAAACTAAGGAACCAATTTAGCATAAACTAACATTGGAAATTGAATCCCTTCTAACACTCTATTTAAGGGTCAGAAGAAGGTTTTTCTATATATGATAAGGATAATTATTGATGTGGTATTTTTACACGGTGAATATACCAATGCAAATACATGGAATAAGCAATTGAAGAAATGGGGTGCGGCAGAAATCGAACCTGCGTCGAACAGGAGGCCATCTTAACGCGACGTCGCTCTTACCATCTGAGCTAAGCAGCCAGCTAACTTGTTAGAATAATGATAAACCTCGTGTGTGGTATATGATTCTCAATGCAGACAATTATATTATAAAGAAGTGGATATGTAATCCGATAAAATAATTATTGATGCGTTATTTTCATTTGATCTGTACCAATAATTATTCTGTCGGATCATTTATCAATTTCTTTATAATATATGATAAATACTGAAATTTTCGTGCCTCTAGCTCTGATTAGTGTGTGCTGTACAAGTAAAACATAAATGCATACATAGCCAGACAGATAAGCTTGAAAACTGAAAAAACCTATGTTGACAGTTTTAGTGACAGTTTACGTTTACGGTTTCTTGCAATATAAAATAAACCTTTTAGCCTTTGAATCATTCAGGGTAATGATATACATAAACACATAGCTGAGTTTTTTTTTCTTCTCGTGTGTTGTGGTGTAAACTGCAAATCTCTAGCCCATACCAAGACTGGGGATTGCCTGAGGTCAAAAGCCGCAATGAGCGGTCGTCTTCAACCCATGGGATTTTCTATGTCTGACTCTCAGTAGCGAAATAAATAAATTAACATCAGAAGTGCCGATACATACGGCAATATTGTTCCGAGAATACAATAATCGAAAAAAAAAATCTCACAACGTGAAACAAAGCTAAAGGGAGCGGGAGCTAAGTTTTTGGTTTTTACCTATAAAATATCATTTGATATAAACAGCAAAAATGGTAAATATTTTATCAAAATATGATCGACTTGAAATAATAACCTTTTCCAAAGGCACTCTGTTGATAATATGCCATCATTATAAAATTTTTAGTATTTAGCCATCACCAACAGTAACCTTTTAGCGTCAGTCGTTGGACACAGACAACCCCCGATCTCTCTATCATGGGTGTTGCAGAGTCAATACTTTCTGAACTTGTCATCTTATTTCTTGCCAGCCACAGTTCCGAATATGATCTCCATCGGTTGTCTGACATTCTTACATGACCAGCCTATTGCCAGTTGAGTTTTCTAATGGACCTTATGATACCTGACTCTTACTTTTCTTCTTTAACAAACTCTGCTGTCTTTTGATCGCTCAATGTGATGTTAAGCATGACCCTTTCCAGGGCACGTTGCATGGTTCTCAGTCTGAGACTCAATCTTTTGGTTAGATTCCACGTTTCAGCTCCACACGTGAATATCGAGAGGATGCATTGGTTGTATACCCTTCTTTTTATGACTAATAGGATTTTCTTGTTCTTGAAAGTTGAGCTGGCTCAACCGAAAGCTTGCAAACTTGAGTGACTCTTCACTTCCTTTTCTTTTGAGGATTTCTTTGCGGTTCGTTATTCTAAGTAGATATAATGGTTTAGTTTATTCAGTTCCACGTATTCGATAAGGTTTAGTGATTACAGATTCACTATAAGATTGGATCTCCACACATCGTTCGATATCAAAGATAAAATTATTGAATCATGTGTAACAAGAGTAACTGAGCCTGGGTGAGATCATATTGGACGTAAGAGCTGTGATAAAAAACAGAAGTACAGACTCTGTTCAAAATCTACGATGTTGTTTACACAATTTTTGGCAATATTAACGACATTTACTTCAGTAATCTTTTTTTTTTCTATCCAATTCATTTTTCAAGTTAATTCCCGTTAAAACGTCCGAAACCAAACGTAGTAAACTGCCCGTTGATTGGGTTTTAACAAGTCCGACGTAAGGATATTAACTGTTTGATTCAAAGACGCATTTTCACAATGCAGGTACACGGTCAGTTTTCACAAGTTTGAGACGCAATCTGTTTTCTCAATTCTGACAAACAGTCGGTTGATTGCATCATGAGTACAACACAGAGTCACTTTTCACTAGGTTGCACACAATTGGTTGAGTTTTGAAGCTCACACATAGAGGGAAATATTGTCCGCTCGCCAAGACTAGAATACATTTCCTCCTCACTATTTACGCTGATGATATTGACTTTCCATTATATATATGATGAAGTAAGGATTCGCTGCACAAATACATTCATGTTTCTGCCCCGTTTGAGCTTCTTCAGGCAAATGATTTGGTTTATTCTAGATTCCTATTTAGATCATTTTCCTTTTATTCTGTATATATATATATATATATATATATATATATATATATATTATGTATATATATATATATATATATATATATATATATATATATATATATATATATATATATATAAAACCAGGATAATTGAATCAACAACTAAGGTCCTAAAAACATAACAAGCAATAACCAACAACTATATATATATATATATATATATATATATATATATATATATATATAGAGAGAGAGAGAGAGAGAGAGAGAGAGAGAGTAAAAGGAAGCTCCTACCATATAGAAAAATAGATACACACCCCCAAAAGCCCTAAATGGGAATCTGAAATGAATCGAATCATTTGCCTGAAGAAGCCTAACCCTGAGCAGAAACATAAACGTGTTTGAGTGGTAAATCCTTTCTTCATCATATTTCAAGCTCTAATCTAACTCGAATTAATGTTTAATGCTGAATGTATCGAGCACTATATGAAATAAACCCATCACATATCGAATATTTCATCATATTACATTGCATTCCTTTGTATATGTAAGAATTACACACATTAGTAATAAACACTGCTTAGTCTGCTTCAATACGTCCTATTTTTCTATTTCGAGGATTGATTTTAAAATAGAATATCACACCTCTTTCTTCCTATTTCTGTTTCTTAATGTAACAGAGACCGAGCGAACGACCGGAAAATTGTTTTATTAAGATGTGCGGATACATCTAAAAATTACGTCTTCGACACCGGGAAATGCGATATATATAGTATTTATGTCATGCTCGAATTGTGTGTGTGTGTGTATTTGTGTATGAACACATGTGTGCGTTTACTAATGAAATGCCTTTGATTCCAAACGAACTACTCAGTCGCACCTTTGATGACAAAGAAAGAAAATATATCATAAGTTATTTTTCTGATGCGATTGTCATTTTTAGCTCGTAGCGTTGGTGTCATTTACTGTTTTTGGAAATGCTATAACGCCGAAAGAACTAATTGCCAAACCAGATCTTTTTACCAAAGAGTCAGCAAAAACATTGCTTAGAATTCTTGGAATTTCCTATAAAAACTTTGGACTTAGACCAACGTAATCGTCGAACTTTCGTAGCCATAGAATTGTGTGCACACATTGTCAATTGTCCTCTAGTTTATGTCTGCCAAATTTGAAAAGACACACGTATAACTTAATGAGTACGATTAGTTTGTGCAGCAATACTTTAAGTGCACTACATCAATACCTGCCCTAACCAGAATTGTACTATTCAAGGTCTTATCATGATCTAATGTTTTCTTAGCTTATACTTAGTTACAGTAATTTGTACTGCCATACATTAACCGTGCTATATTGAAAACCCACACCCATCATAACCGCTCAATTCGAGGTATCCCTATATGTATTCACTCGTATCTGCCTGCCTGTCTGTCCACACGATATCTCCAAAAGTTCTTGATGAATTTCTATAATATTCCGTGGCAAGGTAGGCATTGGCTGAGGAAGAATGGAGGCATTTTTTTTTTCGATTGAGAGATATATTTATATAATAATACCTCACCTGCATCGTAGTTATATATGACCTGATTTTCATTCAGCTTTTACTCGTATGGCGTTAGCTTTATACAGATATTTTCCCGGAAAAAATATTTATATAGAAGAATATGAAATGGGAAATTATCTTAAAATAGACTTTATAATAAGAGGGCTGATTTCAGGGTTTTGTGGTTCGATTTTATCAAACAGCCCCAGATCGCGTAAATAGATAAAGATATGAGAGTCGTGCGGAACTCGAACCTGCGTCCACCAGGAAGCAGCCTAAACGTTCTGGCAAGTTCATGAATTGAAGAAAGCGCATTTATATTGCTTCTTTCTCTCTTCCACGATCATACGATAGCTCAAATGGTAAGTGCAGAGCCTCCTGATTGACGCAGGTTCGAATCCTGTTTGTTTTTTTATACGATCTGAACTGTACGATTTGAAACTTGCTAACACCAGTGCCGAATGAAATAAAGTTCCTATTGAAAAATTTTTCTTTTTAATAATCATCACATATACATTCATACAGATGTTGAGTAAGCAACCCGGTCGATAGGTAAAATCTACCTGAAACGACTGTAGACGAATAATAGGTACAAGATGTAAAGATACAAAATATATCAATTACTTATTACTTCCTCCTTCGTATTTCTATGGTTACAAACGAAGGTATAGTAATACATTTCTGGGCTGGGACTGGAGGAATGCAATCCGTTCTTCCCAATGTGTGTATCTAAAAATAGAATTCCGCTGCAACCACCATTGATCTAGATTTCGTAATAAACTGATCCCCGACTTGGTGTTTTTGGTGAGAAAATAGAACTACAGGATAAAGAAAAGAGGGTCCAGCATTTTAGGTTAGAAATCGGAAATTGATGGAGTTGCTTTGCATTTGTTTCGTTGATGATTTGCAGCAGGTACTGAGAAAAAGAGAAGGGCAATAGCTGCGAGAAACACGCAGGTGAACGAAAGTCATACCTGTTGATGGAGAACACCCCCCAGGTGAAACAACAAGTCCTATGTTACGCCGAATTCCATGTTACTGCCAAATTAGCTGGATTAATTTTTGTAAGGAAATGGGTTGATTCTACACTGATTACATAAACTGTTCACCATAAAAAATACTTGTATCATACCCTTGTTTTGATTAAATGAACTTTGATCAAATTGAAACAACGTATTCATTTTTCGTAAAACAAAATTAAAAACTACGTAATTTATTGCTATTTATCTTTTATGAAAGAGTTGTGATTCAACAAATTTTTGATTATAAAAAATTCAGTTGTTTTCATATCCGTGTTTTGATTGAATGAACTTTCGATCAAATTAAAACTACGTATCTATTTTTTGTAAAAGAAATTGATGTTTCGCTAATAAGGCAATTTCATCGATTCTACATAACATTTATACAGGTCTGGTTAGTCACTCAATAAAAACCGTCATGTGACCATCGCTTTTTGGTGGCATGCCATGTTAGGAGGATCAATCAATAAATAAATGAATAAGTTACTTCCGTCGCTTTTTGTTGGGCAGTGATCACTAAAAAGTCTAAATTTTCAAAAAAAAGCATGAATGCTGGTACAATCTGGTGTTCAATTTTGCAAAAACTTACACTGCAAATTGAACGCCCCATCAAAACCCTATTTAGGGATGTAATTTTCAAAAATAAAAAGCAAGAAAAAGTTTTTTGTTGGCATATTAAAGAGTAAATGCTGAAAATTTCGGCCCTCTAGCTCTCTTGGCGCAGTCTATAAGCGTGCTACATACATACATACATACATACATACATACATACATACATACATAGCCGGCCAGTAAATCCAACTTGAAAACTGAAGAAACCTATTTTGACAGTTTTTATGAAACTCATAATTTGGTGGTTCCTCTCTGCATAATCACTTGACCTAGGGGGAGAATTTAATGTAAAAAGATTTTTGGAAATAGCAAGTAATAATGTGGGATCTGTGTCCTTCTAACACCGATAATAATGATCTGATTCCCACCTATCGATATATCTATCTATCGTACTGAAATTTAACGATCTTTTTAAAATGTATTTGTCAATCTCATTACAATGTACCTATCTTTATGTAACCCCACCACCCAGATATTTTGATTAAATGTGATCCAAGAGATCATGATGATGATGATTTTTAAATAAGGTATAAATCAATGAATACGAAGTTGAAATCCATAATCCCTTACTTGGGCCAAATGCCCCACTTAGGCCTTCGGAAGGAACTATTTGGAAAATCGAGTCCGTGGGGCTAGTTTTCATCTAGTGTTGCCTAACACCCACATTCTGTGTTTCTGGTACTTGATTGATACGGAATGAGCTAAGTACCCACATATTGCATATGAAATTTCGCCAAAATGAACCATCACGTATCGTGCAAACAAAGGGCCCCCTCTGGATGAAATGAAAGCTAGATATATGTTCTTCAACGAAGCGTATCGTCTGCTTTTTTATGTTATGTTATATTATGTCACGGCTTGGTTATGTGTGGGCATTTTCTTTTCGTTTGTTATGCGCATTTTCTGCCACACGTCTTTTTCTCCTCTTTTGAAGCCGCACCTTTATCCACCGACGGTGATACAATGTGTTACTTTTCTTGAATTCAATTTCTTTTTTTTTTTCTCTTTCGATTTTGTTTCCTATTTTTTCTCCTTTTTTAACTTGTTTCTTCTGAGGGGAGGGGGTTACGTTTATGTTCTTTCTTGCAAGTCACTACGATCTATTAAGCAGCAGTGAATTGCATGATCTGCTGGTCCTTTGAAATTTTTTGCGAGAGTTGCAAAGTTTTGGGAGCGTCGCAGAGTTCTCCAGTGATAAAGAAGATTGTTTATTTATTCATTGATTCATCTACATTAGCCACGTATATTTCAAAAGGGTAAAAATAGAAAGACATCATTACGTATAAATTGAGACTTACAGATGTACCAAGTTCTGATGGATTGGAAACTGTCAACCAAAACTGTCAACAGAGGTTTCTCTCAGTTTTCAAATTGGCTGGTTGGCTCGCTGACTGACTGGCTGGCTGGCTGGTATAACGCGTACAGGCCAGCCAGCCAATGGAGCTAAAAGGCAGAAAATTTAAGCAATGACTCTTTATTATGTCAACAAAAAAAACGCTTTGGGTTTTTTTAAATACCCACCCCCGCCGGTTTTTAGTGGGGTTCAGTTTGCAATGTGAGTTTATGCTAAATTGGTCATGAGTTTGTTTTTAGGAAATTCTGACTTTTTAATGATTACTGCCCAGCTAAAGGCGAGAGAAGTAACTTATTTATTAATCACTCCTTAGTGTTTCTTTGAATTTTTGAGATGACGTATCATTATCATTTCTATTATTATTCGGACTATCCTCATCTTGGTTGTTTTTCATAAAACGTTTCGGCCGTTGTACTCTAAGGCCTTCATCAGGTATCATCTGATAGTTGTGGGGGAAGTAACGAACTTAAATAAAGGGTTCGGTTCGATACTTCCCCCACATCTACAAGATGATACCTGATGAACACCGTAGAGTACAACGGCCGAAACGTTGTATGAAAAACAACCAAGATGAGGATAGTTCGAATAATAATAGAAATAATAATCACCCCCTCTTCAAATGTTTTGATTGGTCTACCCCCACCAAGGCGTGCTGTCGAAAGACGTTGGATACTTGACGATCTCTATTGAGTGACTAACCAAACCTGTTTACTTAATTCTTTGTACGAAGAATCGCCGTAGATTGGTAAGGTTTCGGCAGAGCTAGCTCAACCTTCAAGAATAGGAAGATCCCATTAATCCTAAAATGAAGGGTCTACGCCAAATGCGTTCTTCTGGTTCAGCAATAAAGAAGTTATCAAGCAAAGGAACTGTGGCTATCAACTGTGAAATAAAAAAGAATGATTTTAATTTCTGTAATAAATTAAAGGTTGAATAAACTACGTTGAGTAAAATACGGAGGGTATTTAAGGTCAACTTAATTGAAATAGAATTAATTTAAATTAATGTAAGACCCAAACAAATATGACTAAAAACTCCAACGTAAGCACACCTTATATAAATAGGACTGAAAAATCTATGATCGATGATTATTGAATGTCAAAAAATATAAAACTGCTCAAAATGTATGCTTTGTTCTTGAATAAAATAGAAAATTGATTGGATGTTGATAGAAATCAAAGGCAAATTACTTTTCTTGGCATTCGACTGTTCAATTTACTTCAAACAAACTTAAAGATACGAGTATGTATAAATGAAAAAAACGTCAGTTAATTCTTTTCACTTAGGCTTCATATACAGGGGAGTAAAATTTTTTCAATAAATTTACATCTACAGTTTCAAGGTTTTTCCAAGTTTCACCTTTGACACATGAACGTCCGTTGCCTCTTTTCCACGGTAAGGGACAACCTGATATATTGGGTGGGGGGCAAAATATGTGTGTGTGTGTGTGTGTGTGTGTGTGTGTGTGTGTGTGTGTGTGTGTGTGTGTGTGTGTGTGTGTATGTTTGTGTGTATGTGTGTGCGTATGTCTGTGTGTGTGTCTCTGTGTGTGTCTCTGTGTGTGTGAGTGTGTGTGTGTGTATGTGTGTGTGTAAGTGTGTGAGTGTTCCTTTTGTTAATACACATGGGAAGAGAGTTAGATTCAGGTCAATTTCTTTCCGTCTTTCAATTTTCGACGATTGATGATTATATTAATTTAAAGTCCAAAACACGAGAAACAATTTTCGTCCAAGTTTGTCCGAGCTGTTCAATTGTATATAATAGAAAGATTCTTCTTTTCCCCAAATGAAATAATTCACAGCAATAAAACTCACCATCACAGTTGAAAATTGAACAACCGTAAGGTAAAAATTCGTCGCGTAGAAAATATCAACCTAAGAATAAATATGGTCAGAATGAATTCTATTTATGACATCAGTGGCGTTTTCCAGTGGAAAACATCTAAAATAGAGTTTTTTTTAAAAAACAGCTATAAGCATCTATACTCTGGATAATCTCGATTTTATTGATAAACCTGTCAAAATAGGTCCTTAAACGGTCAAAAAAGCCCCTTTAAAAAAAGGAAAAAAAAAATAACGATTTGGGGGCGGTCTGGTTGTACTGATACCAATTTTCGAGTCTGTAGACAAAAAGGTATGGCCAGGAGCAATGGAAAAGACAAACATAAACAAATACAAAAACATGCACATATGAAATAGGATTGAATCCTTATGCCATCTTTGATGATTACAGTTCCTCAATCATAAATTCAAGATTTCAGGCTTCCAAGAATAGAAAAAACAGATCCGTTTAGTCAGTCAATAGAAACTGTCACGTGACCAACGCCTTCATGGGGATGATCAATTAAAAAAGAATTATCATAAAATACGTGTGAACACCACTGGGCACAAACTGAGGGACCAATTTAGGATAAACTTTACATTGTAAATTGAACCTCCTCCCCTCCCAAAATTTTTTTCTAGAGGAAAAATGATTTTTTCTAGACAGAGTAAAAGAGTAAATGTCGAAACCTTCAGCCCTCTAGCTCCATTGGCACAACCTGCACGTATGACACATACATAGATAAATAGATAGATAAATATCTGTACCTTGCATAAATGAATCATCGTCGCTCGCACGTGTACCAGCATTAATTATCCTGAAAGTTATCTAAAAAAAAAAGATCTTTTATCTAAAATTATCTAAAAATTACTTGCACAAGATTGGGACATTGTAAGACCCAAAATGACTATAGAGAACCCAAAAAGCACTTGGAGGTGGGGGGATATCTTGATGGTAACAAGTGGTGTACTCAGGTAGGTTTTTAAAGGTGTAGCACCGAAAATGTGACCGGGAATGCCAAGAGAGACATACATACGCACTGACGATCAAAGAGAGAAGAATCTGTAGCCCGCTTGGCTGGTTGGTCAGGTAATTTATAGGCCTTCAGAGATTCGATTGATAGATAGATAGATAGATAGATAGATAGATAGCCAGTCAGAATCACTTAAAGGGTGAAGAAAGCTTTAACTATGTTGACAGTTTTGGTTGACGGTTTCCGGAAAGCGGTCAATTGCACATTTCCTCCTCACGTAAAATGGCTATAAATCTTCAACGTTGTTATCTCCAACCGCAAGAAAACCTGGCACAATGATTAATTTGATAAGTATACGTAATTAGACAAACTGGATTGATGATCAATTAATGGCCACACGAGTTGTTGATAAGGAAACCCTGTAACTAATATATATATATATATATATATATATATATATATATATATATATATATGTGTGTGTGTGTGTGTGTGTGTGTATATATATATATATATTGGTTTGTCACTCAATAGAAAAAGTCTCATGACCAACGTCTTTTGGCAGTATGCTGTGGTTGGGTGATCAGTTATAAAACTGGAAAAAGAAGGGTGATCAACGAATAAGTTATTTCTCCCACCTTTCATCAGGTCATTATCACTAAAAAATAGTCTGATTTTTCATGAAAAAGTGAACCCAATCTAAGGGATCAATTTAGCATAAATTTACATTGCAAATTGGGACCCATTACTAACAACATACTTAGGAGGGAATTTTCGAAAAACAAAAAACGTAAAGACTATTTGTAAAATTTTTAGTCCTCTAGCTCGATTGGTGCGGCCTGTACCCGTGATTCATACGTACATATATAGCCAGCCAGCCGGGCCATATTGAGTTTTCGTTCATGGTTTCTAATACATATTTATATATATGTGTGTGTGTTGCTAAAACAACTGCAGTCACGAAAGCGTCAGGACAATCCCCACCTGTTCCGTTAAGTGCTATGGGAGAGTGCTGCCCTGGGGCACCGTAATCCCTGCAGCTGGGCCGGGTAAGAGTGGGAGAGCCCAAGGACGAGTCCAAAGGCTCCCAATTCGCGTAGCAATGCGCAGCCTCAGTATAACCTCATTGGCTGACGCAATGCACCGGCGCACTCGGTCTTTGACACACACCATCTCCAGCCCATTCGACAGGCAAGTGTTAGTACCAGCGCCTCGGGCTCTGCCGTGGAACACCTTAATCGATGCTGAAAAGGACATAAAAATGTGGGGGAGACAAGTGTATCAAGATGGGTTATAATTCATGCAGCAGTGTGTATATGAATGTGTGCGTTTGTGTTAGTGTGCGCGTATTCTTATATACATATATATATGTGTGTTTGTGTGTGTGTGTGTGTCTGTCTGTCTGTCTGTCTGTGTCTGTATGGATGCGTTTGATGTGTGAATATGAGGTGATCCGACAGCTGATGAAAGTGACGATTCGGAAGTGGAGAGAAAAATATTAAGAGAAAAGCAGGTGTTACACATCGAAATTTTTTATTATCACGTTGGCATTTTTGAGAGGAACTTGCAGCACTGCAGAGAAAACTGTATGCTGTTTACATGTCTGGGTTTGAGGGAAGAAAAGGGGATATTTCTGTGTTGTTTAGTAGGAGTGGGAGGGGAAATTTCATCAAAATGTGTGTTTGTGTATACATATATATCTTTGAGTAGATATGCGTGTGTATGCTTGTGTCTGCATAAATGTGTGTATGTATTATTAGATGTATGATAAATACGTGATGTCTGTACTTCTCATAAAAGTGCGAATCAGATTTGTTTTAGGAAAACATCACGTATATGTTCATGTATGTTCTGCCAAAAATGTTTGAAACTTCTGTTAATTATTCGCCAATATCTGTTATTGTAATTTATTCAGTAGTTGGAAACATGTATAGACTTTCTTGTGCTTTGAATAATTTATGACACCCCCTGTCCGTATCGCATGACACACGGGACAATTATCTCGTCTCCATTTCTCGAACGATCCATAAAAATCCAATCATAGTTTGAAGCTATTGTTTGTTTTACGGGTCTGTGGTTGCTCAAAATAAACTACCTCACCGGGTTAAAGGACCCCAACTGCCTTGCTCTCTATCCATAACTTGGGGGAAGGAATTAAACCATACATTTCCCAAAATCATTAGTGTGAAGTGAACACTATCTGTCCCGTTAGACATTGTTATATATTGCTGTAAACATCTGTTTCTATTTGTATGAGAATAAAACCGTTCTAAACAGGCAATGAGGTGCTTATATTTTCATCGGTGTTCACGAGAAGAAACCGGCATCAGTTTTTGGTATTTAGGGGCCTATGGCGTTTGGCTCCTTGAGAATTTCCCCCTTGAATATTAAGTGCAGTGGTTCCCAACCTGGAGACCTTGGGCAAGTAGCGGATATGAAGCGAAAATATCAAAGGTAGCTAGAGATCTCAGGACCAGGATGGGTGTGCCCCTCCAATATTTTTGATAGATTTGTTATATAATTTTAGTCGGTCATACAAGCCTAGTCACCCCAGGATCGAACTCCACCCTAACTTCTATTCCGATTATAGGTAATTATTGCAATCTTTTGTTGTATGTATGATAAAAAAATGAAAATATAAAGAAAACTTTGTTCAGTATAAATGCATTTTAATGAAGATTGGAATAAGGCCTTGAGTATTTCTAACATGAATTTTGGTAGATGCCAGTTTGGCCCAGTCGGTAAGATTAACGCCCACCAATTGGTTGACCGTGATTTCAAATAACGTCAGTGGAAAGATAAAGTTTTCGTCCATATATTATCTGAGGATTGTTATTGTTGCAGTAGAAGACAACCACTGGTTTGGACGAGAATTTAAAAAAAGCTTTTAGGGCGATTTAAAATTACCCTATCCCCTCCCCAACAACGCCCGAGCTACCGAATAGAAGTTACAAGGTTAAAAATTTGATAGCAAACTAGGGAAATCCTCGCAACGACGGCCATCTTGAAATTCTGAATGGCTGGAAGTGGCTAGAATTTCACTATTGATCAAATAACTGTGTAGTGACTCTAAAAGATGCCCGAACGTGCCTGATCATTCCCGATCAAATGGAAAAGGTGTGTTATTGATAAATATGAATACCAAAATACAATTCAGAATACAAAACACGGGATCTCATCGAATCATCGATTTATATTTTCAAAATCTATTATACCAAATATCTAAGTATCAAAAAATGCAGTCCTGTATTTTCCCGTAAACATGGATGAAAATAGAAATTCCCCATTGTATGTTTAGAACGATTTTATTCTCATACAAATACGCTGTGTATAGCAATATATAATGTCTAACGGGACAGTTTGCGTTCACTTCACACTAATGATCTTGGGAGAGGCATGGATTCATTTCAGTCGGTTTTTTTCCTGTAAATATTAATGAAAATAGAAACTTATTTGGTAGGTTTAGTATTAGGGGTAGTGAGTTGAGTTAATAAGTAGAGTTAGTAGGCACGGTTAGTAGACAGGTTCAGGGTTAGGATTTCTAATTTCCCTATTTTTTTTACTGATACTTACGTTACGTAACCAGCCACTTAAAAAGATGGCCATTTTCAAAATAGTGGATCCTGATGCGTTCGTGCAAGGATAACTGTGAGCTGGTTAAACAGCTTTCGTTCATCTCGATTTCCATACATTGATTTATAAAATCTATGAACAGTGTTGCATAGGTTTCATCAGTTCATTTATTATTGAAGACCGATCTGTGTTCAGTGATGTGTGAGAACGTCTGTTTTGGAGACCGCGAGAATTAATGGACCCGTACTTAGATGGAGCTCTCTACACACCAAATCATTTCACACTTAACTAGAAAACTCTCAGAGAGCTCATACCTCTGCCAACGTCATTGTCAGGGGTGGTAATTGCGTGAAACAAAACAATTAATTTCTCCGTACAATATTATTCCAAAACTGGGTATTATATTTCAGTTCCTTTATTAGTATTTCCTGTGAATGAGATTTGAAAACTGTAGCGAAAAAAAAGAGTTGACGTCATTCCCTCTCTCTGAGGTTTTTTACCCACCTCCTTCAAGTTCAATACTATAAAAAAAACATCTTAAATTTTAACATCTGACAAATTGCGATAATAAAGTCAGCTCTATAAGAGTTTGACTATATACACTTGCAATAAGAATTCATTAGGCATTTTTCTATATCTGACTCTGTGCCTCCGAATTAATTCATGTTAATAGCTAGTAAAAGGTCTCCCACAGTGCTTAATTGTCGCCGTAATTTCCGTTCAGTGTGCATTTACATATTTTCCATTAGGAATTAAGCATTTTGCAAGAGAAATCAGAAAGAAAAACAAATTTGCTATGATACTTTAGAAAATAAGGAAAGGCTTGTTTTCAAAAACAAGACGACAATAATCGCTTACCTCCTTTTGATACTGAATTTACGAACTAGTAAAATCTTTACCCAACAAGTAGACCCTGTTTCTCTGTGCCAAATATCTTCAAGTGTCATAGGTCGTTTTCCCTGAAATCTGCAACTAAGTGAACTCTTCTGGTGCCTATTTACTTAGCTCCCCCAAACGTTTTTAGTTGAGATTGGTCTTGAGAATCATTGGATAGAAGAAACAAAATTAATATTTGTTCAAGATATGACGTCAGACTTTATCTCAGCAACGAAAAACCAGATTTTCATTTTCTGGCAAAAAGTCCTCAAGAATACCATTGAATAAATAGTGAGAGATTTCAAAAAATTTAGGGGAAGAGAGAGGTTCTTAAGTCTTAAGATACAACAAAAATGATGTGGTTAATTTTTTTTCTTTTCAATAATTCATATCTTTTTAAATTAAACTAAATTAATCAGTGGTGATGGTAAAATTTAGTGACTTCGATGAAAATTTAAGTGTAGTTTGAATCATGAATCTATGTTTTAAAAGAGGGTCTGGTTAATCACTTGGTGATCAATTAAAAAAATGGAAAATAGGGTGATCAATGAATAACTTATTTGTCTTACCTTTTGGGGCTGTTATCATTAAAAAGAACACATTTTCAAAAAAAAAAGCATGAATGCTGCTGAACACAAACTAAGGAACCAATTTGGCATAAACTTCTAATGTTAATTGAAACCCCCAATAAAAAATACTTGGAGGTTCAAAAACCAAAAAGACAACATTTTCCCCACTCATTGAGTAGGGTGAAAAATTTCGAACAGTAAGACCAATTACATACATACATACATACATACATACATACATACATACATACATACATATAAATATCAGAACACATGAATAAAGTAAATTCAATAGCAGTAGCCAAACACATCTGTAGTGGATGGCAGTGATTAAAAAAATATTTTGCTGACAAACGTAGATGTTAAAAGATTCACCCAAGGAATTAAATTTGCTAGGCTTTGGGAATTGCATGGAATATTGGCAGACTTTTTTGCCCAGATAGAAAGGCAGTACCAATGTCAGTGGCTCAGTGGTAGACATGATGATACCAGCTCACCCAAACTCTTCACAGCCTGCCTCGAGACGATTTTCCAAATCTAGACTGGGAAAATAAAGAAATCAGAATAGACGGCGAATATCTGAGCAACCTCAAATTTGCAGACGACGTTGTCCTTTTTGCAGAGAAACTCCATGGCCTCCTACAAATTCTAGATGAACTGAATGAAGAAAGTGAGAAAGTTGGCCTTCAAATGAACCTGAGCAAAACAAAGGCTATGAGCAACAATCATGTCGGAAATAAACACACAACGATCATGATTGAAAACGCAGAACTGGAGAAAGTAGACCACTACATCTATCCAGGATGACAAATCTCCATGAGATCCTCTAAAGAAGGGATCAAGTGAAGAATCAGTATGAGGACAAGCCTTCGGCAGAGCAAGCCCAATCTTCAAAAACAAGAAAGTCTCATCAGTCCTAAAAAGGAAGAGAATACGACCAATGCATCCTCCCGATAGTCACCAATGGAGCTGAATCATAGAACCTAACTAAGAGACTATCCCTCTAACTGAGAAGCATGCAACGTGCACATGAAAGAATCATGCTCATCTTCACACGGAGAGATCACAAGACAGCACAAAATATCAGGAAATCAGGAGTCCAAGACATCACAGAATCCATTAGAAAACTTAAATGGCAATGGGCTGGTTATGTTGAAAGAATGGTAGACAACCGATGGACATCACGACTCACATGATGAATCCCCAGAGATCTCATGCGTAATCAAGGTCGGCAAAATAGAGAGACGAACTCGACAAGTTCGGAAAATATTGGCTCCGCGATGCACATGATAGATAGGTCCGGTGAATCCTGGGGGTTCATGCCTAACGACGAACGATGAGGGACTGCTGCTGCTGATGTAACTGCATGACACTCTTTGTGAGAGTATAAGCGGAGAACGATGATACATCCCAAAAAGGCATCAGTCGACGAATTTGAAACCTCAGGATAGGAGATGAGTCAGTAAACATTCTCGATAGAAAAACATATCGTAAAATTGTTGCTTCTGCAAGTGTTTTGTTTACACTAATGTAAAAACACTTTGGGAAGTATTTCCTTTCACTGGGATTTTTTAGTTGCCTTTTATCGAAACGTTACCCAGTCCGACAGTTTTCATTAGTGAGGGTTTTGATGTAGTACGGTTATGACATCGCTGTACCATTTAATGTAACCAAGTATAAGCTGAAAACAAGAACACATCAAGTTATTAAAAGACCTTGAACAGAGTGGTTTCGATTGTCGTCTCCTACTATTTGCGGTAACCGAGATTTATAGATGTTCGGGTTTCTGTAGGCATTATTTCAAAATCTGCTAATATCTCTAGTTCAACACTTTGCTTCTGTAGCTGGATTAATGGCTTCCAAAAAACAGAACCATCTATGTCATCATCATCATCATCATCATCATCATCAGTCTTTTAGCGTCCGTCACTGGACATAGACCTTCCCTAGGATTTGCCACACTTCTCTATCATGGGCGTCACGGAGCCAGTACTTCCTGAACTTGTCTAGCTCGTCTCTCCATCTAATATTTTGCCGGCCTCAGTTGCACATGTGGTCTCGGGGAATCCATGTTGTGAGTCGTGATGTCCATCGATTGTCTGCCATTTTTGCAACATGGCTTGCCCACCGCCATTTGAGATTTTTTATGGATTTTATGATGTCTCTAACTCTTGTCTTTTCCCGGATATACTGTGCTCTCCATGTGGTCTCTCCATGTGAGGCCTAGCATTATTCTTTCATGTGCACGTTGCATGGTTCTCGGCTTACGGGTCTGTCTCTTGGTTATCTATGTACTTTCTTTCAAACATCCCAATATCTCCTTTCCCCCCTTAGATATTCACAAAAAGTCCTGGCCAACTCATTCTACGGCCTCCTTCACGTGTAATATGTGAATATGTATTAAAAATGAAACGTTGCGTGGACATCAAAGCTGGGAAGAAGAAATTGTCCAAACAAAAGTTTGTACCTTGATTAAATTTGACCAGTTTTCACAATGGCGAAGATGGCGAGGGGTTCTATCTTTTTTACATGTGTGTTTGTTTGTTTGTTCAAGCGCTCTTGGCCGTACCGTTTTGTCTATAAACTTGAAAAATGGCACCAATACTCGCCCAGACCCCTTCAAAAATGATTAGGCGTTTGTCTTGGGGAGTTTTGAGGCGGGGGAAGCTTTTTCACCTCTGGTCCCTTAGTTTGTGCCCAATGGTGTTCAGACGTATTTTATGATAATTATTTTTTTAATTGATCACTTCCACGAAAGACGGTTTCTATTGAGTGACTAAACAGATCTGGTTTTTTTTTTTCTATTCTTGGAAGCTTGAACTCTTAAATTTATGATTGAGGGATAATTTGAGGAACCGTAATCATCAAAGATGACAAAGGATTCTATCCTTTTTTATACGTCCATGTTTTTGTGTTTGTTTGTCTTTTTCATTGCTCCTGGTCATACCGTTTTATCTAAAGAAAATTGGCATCAGTACAGCCACACCGTTCTAAAATCATTCTTTTTTTTAATTTTTTTTTTTTTTTTTGAAAAAGCTTTTTTGAACTTTTGAACTTGGCAGGTTTATTAATAAAATCTAGTTTCTCCAGTTTTAGAAGTTTCAAGATGTTTTTTTCTCTACTTTAGATATTTTCGAGCAGAAAACGCCATTGATGTGATAGATGTCAAGAATGTTCAAAAACTAATTGATGGTTCATTCCTGCAAAAAGAAGTGTGCATGTTAGTCTGTGTCCTGAAAATGACGAGCGTAAAATTAGAATTTTAGCGAAACATTCATTTTTCTAAATTGTACAACTGTAGCTTTCAAAGATGGCAAAGGGTTCTATCCTTTTTTATATATTTGTGGGTTTGTGTGCTTATTTGTTTGTGTGTTCTTGCACTCCTGGCCATACTGTTTTGTCTACTTCAAAATTAGCATCGGTACTCCACTAGATCTCTTCTGAAGATTTTTTTCTTTTCATAGGTTAATTAATAACATCTACATTCTCCATAATGTAGATGTATCTAGATGTCTTTTTTATTACTTTTTTTTAGATGTTTTCTAATGGAAAAACCAGTGATGTCATTGAAATAATTTATTCTGACCATATTTTTTCTTTGATTGAATTATTTTACATGACTTCAAATTTTTCAATTGTTCAATTATTGACTGTGATTCCAAGTTAATCTTAATTTCAGTTGTCTTCTATACAACTTTTGATTCAGGCAATCATTTCTATAGCTACAAATAAAAGTCAAGTTTAATTTTTTTTAATAATAAATACTTTATCTGTTAGTGATGATAAAAAAGTCGGTATGTTCATGACTCTTCTTGATGTTACAGACAAAAATGTATGTACGTATTTTCTATTCTGAATCCTTTTCATGCCTGAATCAAATTCTCTGGTCCCCGTAAATTGCGGGTAGCAATGGGAATCAACGAGGAGCAAAGGATTAGGATTAAGGGGTAGGGTAGGATTATTCACTGGTCCCAGCAACTGTTACTGGTAATAGATGATATCTGTTTTGTTTCATTTCAAGTTTCCCTTTTTTTATATTTTAGCGCAATCATGGATTCAATATAATAATGTAGGGAGGCACAGGGCGGAATACCACAAGATATTCCCCTTCCAGGATTGTTTTTATTTGGGAGTCTGGACGTGTACGAAAATCTCCTCGTAATAAGAAGCAAAGTGAACTTAATTCAAAAAACATTTTATACGAAGGTTTGTGATCGTATGTGTTTGATTTTTTCGTTCCGGCGGACGTACTACTTCATTTAATTCTTTCATTGGTGATATTTCGGCCTTGCTGGTCAACGTCGTTTACAAACTCAATTAGGAACGTTACAAAATTTCGTGTTTTGTCATTCTTGAGACGCAATTGTTCTGTCAGTCTTTCCATGAGAGGAATCCAAGATTGCGTTGTTATCAATTTCCCATCATCACGATTCACGAATATTTTATTCTTAATTTTTGCCAAGGTTTGTGGTGATTTTTAAAATAATCTTGGGTTATGGTTATTTATTGACTAGAGCAATATCTATTGGTAATGAATGATATCTTTGTTCTGCTTCATCTTACCTCTCTTTGCTTTTTGTAACAAGTTAATAAGGAAGAAATAGTAATGGATGAGTAATATGAAAATAATATGGTACTGCATAAAAAGAAGGGGAAATAGCAATATTCTCTTAGAGGGAGACTTCTCAAATAGGAAAAACTCCAGCTCTATACATTGGATACAAATTACGATAAAATTAACAAGTTTCGGTAAAAGTGGGATTGACATGTTTTCAAAAGTGCTTGGGTGTGCCCACTGATGCTCTTCATGATCTAAGAGCTGTCAGACACACAAATATGAGAGTTGACTATAAGCTTATTTAAAACATATCGCTATTAAGCGGCTGTAGCACGAAGTGGGCCGAAATCAAGCCACGAATTTACCGCACGCTTGTGAAGCTACCTCAGAACCATTATCATACTGTCCCTCCAATATAATATCCAAAATGCATATACGAGGTCAGTCTGGAAAATAATGAGACATCGTGTAATATTTAACCTCAACTTGATTGTGAACCAACTTTATTTCCTTCCGAAGAGTTCCTTTTGGGAGCCACACACCGACTGAGATATTGTTTTTACTCCTGGAAACAGTGCTGCCTTTGGTTGGTTCGTAACGACCTGATGATAAATGAATCACCATAGCCTCATAATCTGATCAAATCACCTCAAAATATCTTTTTTAAAAATTGAAATAAGTCTTTTCTTAAATTTATCTTTAAAAAATATTAACACGAGACTTGGGTAGTGTTTGGTTAAAAATAACAATAGAAACACCCCAAAAAGCGCTCTTTGAGAAAACAAGAGAAAGGGAGAAAGCAGTTTTCAGTTGATGCCCTAGTGGTATACTCATGTAAAATCCTAAGGTTGTGGCACCCAAAATTTGACCAGGAGTACCCGGAGACATATACACACATATTGACATGGACACATACATAGACAGAAACTCAATCTGTAGCCCACTTGGTTGGTTGGTTGGTCGGGATATTTGTGTGGCTACGGTGATTCAATAAATAGATAGGTAGGAAGGTCTTGGGTATATGTTCTGAGTCTTCGTGCATAAAACATCATGTTTATTCAGCTCATTTTTGATGAACTATTAATGAATAATCATTGAACGTTAACCGTGGAAGTATTTACGCTGAATTAATGAATATTATAAACCGATTTGCATATTTCTCTGGGGACTCTGGAATTGGTATAAGCAATTCTTGCAATTCTATATTAATATATAAAATATCATTCTATATCAGTAAATTATTTCTTGTGGTATTTGACAACCCACGAGAACAAATGCAATACGACGCATTTTCCCTGTGGGTGAACTTTTTTTTTACCACATGGTCACATCATCCAGAACTTTCCCGGTCTCTTTAGCTATTACTGCAGGCATCAGGCCGCCCCCTTCCACTAACCGACTTATGCAATAAGGCGTTGCTGCCTCAGTGACGGATATATTGAAAAAAGTTAAAATTAGAATATCAATCATATAACATCTGATACAAAAGATAATGCTGATTAGTATTGATGATGATATAATCTTTACGTATATGAATATTTATATATATATATATATATATATATATATATATATATATATATATTAATTTGGATGTCTGTTTGTATGTTGGTGCGCACGCCTTTAACAGGAAAGGGGGAAGAGAGGGGGCTAGAGATACCTTGTAAATGAGAGAGTAAGGGAAAAAAAGATGTTGGTAACAGTTGATATCACCTTCTTCCTTCCAGAACTTGCACTCTTCTCATGATATCTAGGATGTTAGTGAACTTTTTGTACTGATACTATTCATTCAAACTCATACCCCAGATCTTGAGAGCTTTTTTAAAATAGACAATGCCTTGACCAATTTGGCCACAGGAGCCCCGTGGTTAGTCAGGGCTTCAATCTATAGTCATATTGCCAAGAGTACCTAGAGCTTTGAGGTACTGGGAGTATTGGCTCTTTGAGGCTTTCTCCAACATTCAGCAGGATTTGTTATTGTATAATAGTTGAAATGTAGTAGTGAAACTATATTCATCAAGTTTTGGGTGTCCCTTCATTATGGGCCCAGCAGCGATTTCAAAGTAATAAATTCTAATTCAAAGAATCTGTTTTCCGACATAAGATAATTTGGTCTAGCTTCCTTGGATTTCCATTTCCTCTTTATCTCTTTATATTTCTCTCTTTCTAACTCTCTTTTTTCTTTCCCTCTATTTCTTTCCCTCTTTTTTCCTTTCCCTCTTTCCTTCTTCCCTTCTTTCAATCTTCTTCCTGTTGATCAATGATGTAGAAATAGTAACTGTCTCCCTCAGAAGTTCCCAATGAATCCCAATTAAATTTTGTGGAGGGGTGGGTCACAGGATGCGAGAAAGGAAATTGAATTTTCAGGTGGATCTAGGAATTTATTTTTGGTTCAGACATTTTTTTTCATAACTTTATGTAATCACTCCTGTCTGTCCACACGATATCTCCAAAAGTTATCTATGAATTTCATTTAAAATTTGTGAAAGGGTTGGAAACAGACGAAAGAAAAAACGATTAAACTTTGAGGTGGGTCCAGGGAATTTTCGATTGAGTTAATGTACGGCATTGGTAGTGGTAATCGTTCTCTGGGTGATTTCTAGTTATTGATTTTTTTCCAACTTCACGTGTTACACTTTAGTGGTCGCTGTGTATTCGACCGAGAACGTTGTGATAAGGAGCAACAAGATGAAGAAGACCAGTCAATCATGAATAATTAAAACAGGTCTGGTTAGTTACTCAATAGAAACCATCACACAATCAACGTCTTTAGGTAGCATGCTGTGTTGGGTGTGATCAATAAAAAAATTATAAAAATGTCGGGCAGTGATCACTAAAAAAGTTTGAGTGCTTCTGGACACAAACTAAGGGGACAATTTAGTAGAAACTTACATCGCAAATTGAACCCCCTCCTCACTGAAAACTTATTTAGAAAACGTATTTTTTTTAATTCTTACACATTATAAGGAGTAAGTGTATGTAATGCTCCACTAGTGTGTGGTCTGTGTGCGAGATACATCCTTAGTCAGTTAACCAGACTCACTTGAGAACTGAGGAAACCTATGTTAACAGTTTTGGTGGCAGTTATGGTTGACTTTATCTAAAACCAGTCAAAGGAGAATAATGGAGATATTTCATCTCAGGATTCAAAACAAGATTTCAAAAGAATCATTGACAAAAATTTATTGCTTCCATTCAACGAACGCCAATATATCGCGTAAGAAATTTGCATGTGGCTTCTTGGGGTGATTAGTGTAGCTATTCGCTGACCTTAGTCTGGAACATTGAAGTATTAACTTCTTAATCTTGAAATGCCGTTTTTTACATCATCTAATTGAATAAATATCGACAACTGGCTATTGTACGTAGTTTATATCCGCCAAACATATTAGTCAGTATATCATGCATCGCAATGTCGAGTTTGAAGTTGTTTGTATCAGCGGTTCTCGGGAAATCTTATGCACAGCAATTACTCAAGAACTGGCCAGGGTACGAATTTGACATACGCCAGATATATTAGTCAGCACGCAAAACAGTGCAGTGTCGAGTTTGAAGTTATTCGGATCAGCGGTTCTCGAGAAATCTAATAAAAATTACAGATTATAGATATTTTATATAAAATCATAGTTTTAAATTTAGATATGAAAAATGTAAATTGGCAATAGATCTATACTTAGATTTTTTTAAAACATCTAAATTGGCAACGCTGAAGAGAAGTAACTGAAATACTTCGAAGCCGTAGTTATATATATATATATATATATATATATATATATATATATATATATATATATATATATATATGCCCTCCCGTTACTACACGGAGAATAGGTCACTTAGCCTAGACAGCGTAAATAGATTGAACAATTAGAGAAAAATGGGGCTTTAATTGTTTATTCTATTTACGCAGTCTAGGCCGAATGACTCATTCTACGTGTAAAAATGGGAGTTAATTTCAAATAATGTAATGCATTCGTAAATATTCTGTCGGACCATATCCATTCCTCAGTACATATACATATATATATATATATATATATATATATATATATATATATATATATATATATATATATGTGTGTGTGTGTGTGTGTGTGTATGTATGTATGTATATAATTTAAATGAATTTACTTTTAAATCCATGTGTCATTCACAATACGAATTTAAAATAAAGCTGAGATAATTATTATAAATGTGAGCTACAGCAGTCATTCAATCTGCAGCCGACAAAGACGGAACTAATACTTCCCTTCTTTTCTTCCTCTCGACCGAGCATATAAAATAAACAACTCGATTGTCTTAATCTCTTAAGTAAACGAAGATAACCGTAACGTATTTGAATTCAAAGTAGAACTGCCTCTTAACTACTCTATAAACCAATGATATGGTCAAGAGGCCAGCCATTTTGAAAAATCTTCTGAGTGGAACAGATCGAATCCACGCTGTAAATGGCACATCAAACTCATTGCAGATTTATTTTATTAGCTTTGTGTCATTGCATTGAGCGCTTCGAAATAAAGAAATTTCGAAATATAGACCGTTTATAAATATATATACATATATATATATATATGTATATATATATACATTGTTTTATATATATATATTTATATATATATATAGAGAGAGAGAGACAGACAGACAGACAGAGGGGAGAGATTGGGGGGGGAGAGGTCTGGAGAGCTTCACAGCTCAATGCTGTAAAGATGTTGCTGAAGAAAAATTGAATTTGAGTACCAACAATAGAATCCCTAGTTCTTAGGGTTACAAATATTCTTTTTTCTTCGTTTATTTCCATTTCCACTGCCTAGGCCAGGTGATACATCAGCCGTGTAATAACGGGAGATATTTTAGGTCAAAAATAATTAACGAATTCATAATTATTTCTGTCGGATTATACATCCATTTCTTAATGATGAAATATATATATAATAAGAATAACAAGGATATATACCCAGTGAATGTCAAAATATCGTGCCAAACGCACTCTATCAGCAACCGGCAATATGTTTGTTTGTTTTTTGTTTTTTGTTTTCGTTGTTTTGTTTTTTTGTTACAAGATACCATATGGATACAAGAAGAAATAATTTATATGTATTAATAGCTCTATTTACTGTGTTGAATATTAAGCTCCATGATTAAACATCTACAATGGATAAAATCTGTTTTCTATTTCTTTCTCCTTGTATTCTTACAAATTGAAAACATATTATGAACTATATATATATATATATATATATATATATATATATATATATATATATATGTTACATAAATTCCACTGACAGATATTAGGAAATAAGTGACTAAGATGACACAAAAGAATTTCTTGAAAAGTTTTTTAAAGTTTATTGTTTACAGCTGTAATGCTTTCCAGACTATATATATATATATAAATATATATATATATATATATATATATATATATATATATATATATATATATATATATATATATATCCCCTATTTAGGGTTGAGCACTCTTTAAGTGAGGTAACTCATCCATAGTAAGCTTATGCAATGCTCTTCCATAGGAATAGAGCTCTCTGGTGTATGGGGAATTTATGCGTAAATGAATATATCGCTTAAATTCAACCTTACTGACTGTCCAGTTCCGTGGCGCAGAGGTATGGTCTAAAGCGAAGGTTTCAATCCTATCTCATTGTACTGGATGGGATAATGGATAGTCTATAGCCACACTGAAGAGTTGTAATACAACGAAACAGCTGTCTGTGGATGACACAATAATATGTCTATATACGCGTGCGTGTGTGTGTGTGTGTGTGTGTGTGTGTGTGTGTGTGTGTGTGTGTGTGTGTGTGTGTGTGTGTGTGTGTGTGCATGTTGAAAAAGTCCGAAATAGCGCACTTAAACCACCAATCTCTCCACTCTGTGGTCGGAGGCATTAATATTTACATATGAAAAGATCTAGCTTCGCCCGGGTCAAATCCCAAAAGGATCATAACCCTAAACAAAAGTTCCAAAGTCAGCATACGTGATATTGTGGAATGCAGCAGACCTCAATTGGAGGTAGACTTATAGACTACATATGTTTCTGCAAGCATTATATAATATCATTTTGAAATACGAAATCTATCAACAAATACATGACTATAGTTATTTATAATTATAAGATCAGTCTTAATTCTACGTTAAGCATGGCTTTCTTAATGAAAACCAACAACTTAAGTCTGGTCCAACGGGTGCATTTTTTATTTTTTTTGCATGAATTGTACATTATTTAAAACGGCAAACGTTTTATTTCTCAAAATCGGTTTAATTCCCGGAAATAAATGATGCTGAACCAAGTTTGAGAAAAACCCTGTCTCGACAGATAAATCCCATTGGAGTACGAAGGGCCCGTGACGAAGTCCCAGTTTCTGATGCAGGCATTAGTTTAGTGATCCTTGCAAGTCTCAAGTCTGGTTGAGAATGGGACTTTATACCTACAAGATTTTTCATGATCAACCCCTCGGTAGGACGCAAATTCGCTCAAAGAATATCTCCACCTTAATCAAAAAACTCAGTATGTACTCAGCTGCCAAGTGCACAGTATAATTTGTCCGAATGGAGAGTTTGCAAACACGAATAGCGATATATAATTACTTTTTTTTTTTTCGTAAACACTTGCACTTTCTTCAGCCTCATACGTTAATGTGAAGCAGAGCGTATAGCTGTTCATCTTTTACAGCTAAATGCAATCTCCACAGCCCATAATGAGACGTATGAGAAGAAGACGAGGATTTTTGATTGATATCTGGTGCACTTTTCATATCTCTAATTACGTGACTTTGTTCAAGCGTTAATGGTTGCTAAAACAATAAACAAGAACTCTGAATTTTTAGATGAGAAATTATCACTCGGGTTCGGTGCGACCTTTACAGGGGCTCCGTGAAACAAAGTGACCTTTCTGCAATATGCTTAATACTTCTTGGTTATTTACGTGACATGGATGCTGTAAAGTCAAGTCATTCATGAGTCTATTTTTTTCCTCAGTAAGTTTCGTTCACATTTTTCCATTCGAGTGTGTGTTTTCTATAAACAAGGCCAAAATCTAGTTGTTATATAAATATGTGTTATATACATAAGTGAATGTATTTATTTGTAGAAAGGAGAGTTGTTCTTTGAAGAGATTCCCAATAAAATTTAACCATTGAAAAGGGTTCCCCGTGTGTAAAAGTTTGAGGATAACTGGAATGCATTTGTTTTCAGACCGTTGGTCATTGTAAACCATGACCTTCTTCAAGTGCATTTCGTGAAAGGAGAGGTTTGGGAATGTTGGGACAGTAGTATTGGACATATAAAAGGGGACTACCGTCCCAATCCCCAAACCCTGTACAACCATCTGAGAGGCCCTTCGGGGGCATCAGCTGAGACGTTATTGAAAAGAAAGCGGGCAGTTGTTGTCGTCGGACAAATGAAAAACCATGGACTTTCGTTTCATGCCTGATTCAAAATCTCTGAGTACTTGACTTAGTTTCATCGTTCATGGTCACCAAACAATAGTCAACTACAATTGTGGAAATTCCTCTGTGAGTGTACATATATATATATATATATATATATATATATATATATATATATATATATGTGTGTGTGTGTGTGTGTGTGCGTGTGTGTGTGTATACAGTGATTACTCGACATCTGTCGGAGACATATTAACCAGCACGAAAGGCATTGAAGCGTAAAGTTTGAAGTTGTTTGGGTCAGCAGTTCTCGAGAAATCTAATAAAAATGAATAAAACATTTTGAATTATGTAAATTTTTAATCATCATATTTCCAAACGTTTTATTGATCTTTATTAGATGTCTCGAGAACCGCTGACCCATACAACTTCAAAGTCGACACTTTAATGCCCTGTGTGCCTAAAGTTTTAGGCGGTATAGTCAGGTTTTGTTTCATTTCCTTCCAATTCCTGAATTCTGTGATCAGCTTCAGCACCTTTGAGATCCAGTTTAAAATAACGCCTCATATTTGGCGAAATCTCAATTGTTTTATCCACAATTATAACGCCTGAAACAAAAGCTGATTAGTATTGATGATGATATCATATCTTCATCTTTATAAATATATAAATTTGGATGTCTGTTTGTATGCTTATGTGGGCACTCTTGATGAGAGAGGGGAAAAAAGAAAGATGAGAGGCCAGGGTAGCAACGTTAATGAGAGAATAGGGGAAGAGAGACGGGGATGACAACTACGGTGGGTCTATGGTTGAAATCACCCCGTCATTCCAAAACTTGCTCTTTTCTCAGGATATCTAGAATTTTGGTGATCTTTTGTACTAATACTATTCATTATTCATCATGATTCTCCTTTATTATTGAATGTGATGGTATAAGCCTTACTAACAATGCAATTCAACTTATTTTCAATTTATTCAGTTCTGACTTCGTGATTTAATAGAACTTACCATGAAAATGTTTTGTTTTTTTCATTCAACATCTTCAAAAAAATCTATACGATAAAACTGGAAAGCATCCAGAGAGCGCATTGAGTGTGGATCTACCCAAAGATTTAATCACTTCTTCCGAAGTCCGCTGCCCTACCTTGCACAAAACGTCATTGAGAACCGTTGGAGATATCGTGCTAACCGACAGGAACTTTTAGCGGTATTATGTGATGTTGACATATGATTATGACTAGGGGGGAAAAAAGGTGTACACGGATCCGCCTCAAAATATAATCCCATTTCGTGGTAAGTTGTCCATCCTCCCACAAAATTTCATTGAGATTTATTGAGAACTTCTGGAAGTATCGTTTCGACAGACACGAGCTCAAACATAAATGTATGAAAAAAGAGGAAAAATATATCTCAATCAAAATAAAATCCTGGATCCACCCCAAAAATTAACCAACTCTTCATTCTCCATTCCCCACCATACTGCAAATTCATTTAAATTCTCTTTAAACTGTGGGTTTCCCACGCTTTCACAGCAGCACGTCCACAGCAAAGATTTGTATAAAAGTACTAGCAGTGAATTCTGGAGTTGACAGAAAAAGATAAATTTCTTAAAAAGTCTGACAACATTAGAGAAGACATAATGCTTAACTGTATACAGGAGTGAGCGTGGGCCGTCCTGGGATGTGCAGGAAGTGGTTGCATAGATAGTTTTCATGAGTACATAAAATAAGCTTTTGTGTAAAAACAAAATCCTTTTTATGCACCCTTATAAATCATATTGCATTCAAAGCAGAAAGCGTGAAGATGATTCACAAATAAACTTATAATAACAGGTCTGGTTAGTCACTTAATAGAAACTATAGTGTAAGCAACGTCCATTCGCAGCATGTTGTGTTTAGGGTGATCGATAAGAAATTGGAAAGAGGGCGATCAATGAATAAGTTATTTCTCTCGTCTGTATTTTCAAAGATGGACTAGCGGGCGAAGTGGGGTTTTTTTTTCACACTCTAACATTTGTTTTATCGTCGTATTATTGCAAGTTTGGTACTTTTCAATCGTTATTTCAATGGAAGGTGTTTAGACGAACTACATCCCCTAATCCCACCTCTCTAGGATTTCCTGTTAAAACTCAGTCTGCAGTCAAGATACATCCATACGTTATAGAAACATACGAGACTCATCGCAAGTTCCATGCAAATAACTCCTACTCGGGAACATCTGGTACGTGGAATTAGATTCCGGTGCCATGTCATAACAAATGGGGGCTACTTAGGCTCGGCATCGCTAAGCTAAATGAAGCCTCTGGATTTGTCCTTGAACCACAAATAAATTACTCAGCCCAGTCGCAGGGAAGCAGTTCGCCTCCAGTGGTGCTGTCCCGTCGCACCAAGAGGGCTGGATCGGGCTTGTCCTGTCATCTTTGCGATCTTTGTTGCAGAGACTGGAGCAAATTTTAGAAGTGCTCCATGCCATATTAAAAACGACCTTGTGTCACACTTTGCCCTCGTGGGAGTGCAAGTGAATAAAGAAATAAACTCTTCTCTGAATGTTATCCCGACGAATACTATCTCGACATTGTTTAATCAAGAGTCAACAAGTGTCTTGCCCAATGTTAGTCATTTTAGTCTTCGCTTTGAAGCAAGTCGTGTTTTTGGCATAAGTAACTTCTTTCTTATCAACCCTTTCATGCAGAAAGTCTTCAAAAGGCCTTGCTTGTGGCGAGGGGTTGAGAGAAGATAAACAAAAAAATGCAAACCAAATGACCCCTCCAAAAAAAACCCTCAGACTGACCTGGCTACAAATGACAAAAAATGAATAATTGTTGAATGGATTTTTAATGTGTATCTCTCAATGCTACTGCTTATCGTCCATCTTGCATCTGTCTTCTTTTGACCATTACTTCTGACACCCACCCTCTATCCCATTGGATAGCCACACCCTAACTATTTTTGTCGACTCAACGAAATTCTACTTTTAATCCGCAATCGTATGGCGCCAATAACGACTTGGTGTTCTCATCTGAAAACAGATTATGCACGCCCACCTCGCGAGAGAAGTCCTGGTTTCGACCAGACTTGATACTAGCATGGATCATTGATTTAGCGTATGCGACAGAAACTGGAAAGTCGTCACCGGTCGTCATATTCTACTGGGGGTCTTTTTCAGCTTTTTTTGCTTGTAACAATCTTTCTATCAGGTCGTACCAATCGATCTAGCGGGCTGAGAATTAAACATTTACTCTTTATTATGTCTCGTTCATTGGGAATCTCAAAAATATGTTTTCAAGCAGGGGATTCAACTTACGATGTAACTTTATGCTTAATTGGTCTCTTAGTTTGTTCATGCTTGACTTAAGAAAATTTGGACTTTTCAGTGATCACTGCCGAAAAAAAGGCGCAAGAAGTAACTTATTCGTTAATCATCCCTTTTTTTCTAATTTTGGAAATCAAGTGACGGTTGCTATTGAGTGACTAACCAAACCTGTTCAGATTTTTCTCTTAGATATGCCACTTATACTTGAGAGCAGGGGGTTAGAAACAGCAGCCATTTTATTTGTCAATTTCTATTTCCCTACTTTATTTTACTTGTGGAGCTTCTTCATAACTGTAATACCCTCCATCTATGTCAAAGACGAAAAAAACAGATCGAAAACGCAGACCTGAAAGAAGTAGACCACTATATTTACCTTGGACTACGAACAAGAATAAGAACATTCTATTAATCTTGAAAAGAAGCGTCTACAACTAATGCACCCTCTAGACAAACATAAGAAAGTCGTAATCAAAGGTGAGATAGAAAAATCTGGAATGGCTGACCATATATGGTGGTGGAGGTTGGGGGTAAAGGCGAACACTTCTCTCTCTAGGAAGATGTTCGTTTACCCCCAACCTTTACCACCATATATGGTCAGCCATTCTAGATCTTTCTATCTCACCGTTGATTACGCCTTTCTAATGTTTGCCATGGTCAGCCATTCTAGATCTTTCTATCTCACCTTTGATTACGACTTTGCTATGTTTGTCAAATGGAACCTTGAGAGGCCAGCCAGTTTTTCTAGTATAGATCTTTCCACCTTTAAAAAAGCCCAGCGTAAACAACTAGGATTTCTATCGGCCGAAAAAAACATTGAATTTCAATTACCCTTTTTACAACTATCATCACCAGCCTTTTAGCAACCGTCGTTAGACATCGACAGTTTCGCATATGATCTCTGGGGATCTACTTCGTGAGTCGTGATGTCCATTGTCTTTTGAGTTTTCGAATGAATCCTATGATATCCCTGACTTCTGTTCTTATTCTAATATACTGAGCTATCTTGTGATCTCTCCATGTGATGATCCTCTCTAGTGCATGTTATATGGTTCTCGGTTTGAGGGCAAGTCTCTTGGTTAGGTTTCATGTTGCAGCTCCATAGGTGACTATCAGAGGGTGCATTGGTTGTATACCCTTCTTTTTAGGACGAATGTGATACTCTTGTTCTTGAAGGTTGAGCTTGCTCTGCCGAAGGCTCGTCTTCCTAAAAAGATTCTTCTTTTGATTTCTTCTTTTGAGGATTTCATGGAGATATAGTTTGTTTACTCATCAACAAAATCTGAATATATGGTTCATTTTCTTTTACACAGCCATTTGTCTTAGATATATCCATGTTCCTATTTTGGCAAAAATCTGAAAATTTGGTTTGTGTTAATCGATCTTATTCTGTGTCTGTCTTATTTACCTCTTTTTATGCATTCACTCAAGTCTGTATCCGCCCACACAGTATCTCCAAAAGTTACCAATGAATTTCACTGAAATATTTCAGAAGGATAGGCTATGGGATAAGGAAGAGTTGATTGAATTTGGGATGGACTCAGAAATATTTTACAGTTGCTTCCCCAGCATCATAGTTTGTTCTTGTTTTTTGTTTTTTTTATTTTTTGTTTTTTGGTTAGGTTCTATGTTCCAGCTTCATAGATTGTTGACCCTTTTTTATCATCACCATAAGCAGGAGCAGCCTTCTAGCGTCCATCGTTGAACGTAGACATCTCCCAGGATTCGCCAGACCTCTCTATCATGTGCATCACGGAGCCAATATTTCCTGAACTTGTCTAATTCTTCGCACCATCATATTTTCTACCAACCACAGTTTTGCATGTGATCTCTGGGGATCCCCGTTGTGAGTCGTGATGTTCATCAGTTGTCTGACGTTCTTGCAACATGACCTGTCCATTGCCATTTGAGTTTTCTAATGGATTCTATGATATTTCTCACTTCTGTTCTTCTTATAGTATTCTGTCTTGTTGTGATCTCTCCATGTGATGATGAGCACGATTCTCTCCTCTACACGTTGTATGGTTCAATCTTTTGGTTCCATGTTTCAGCTCCATAGGTGACTATTGGGGGGATGCATTGGTTGTAAACCTTTCTTTGTGGGTACTACGTTCTTTCAATCCTCGATTGTCTGTCGTCAAGAATAACTTGATGTTCTCATTAGAAAATGTCAACATGGGTTTATTCAGTTTTTACGTGGCTCAGGCATATTCTCAAAAAATGCATTATATATGCACCTTGCATAAATGAATCAGCGTGGGCTGCGCATATACCAAAGCTAATTATCTAAACATTATCCTAACTTACGTAAAAAAAGAATGAACGTTTAATCTTTTTTTTTTTCTTTAGAGTACCAGCACAAGATTCGGGCGTTGTTGGTCCAAAATGACCAGAGAAACCCCAAAAACACTTTTTGAAGGATAAAAAAAAACTTTTTAAATGGTGCGTTGTGGTGTGGCATGGACTTTCAAGGTTGTAGCCGCAAAAATGTGATCAGGGATTACCCGGAGACGCACACATACATACATACATACATACATACATACATAAACCAAGACCAGCAAAGAATGAAGAATCTCTCCGTTGGTTGGTCGGGTGGATCAGTTGTAGGGCAACACTGACTCAAAACTCTTTTCCCATGATCTTCATAGCACTCCACACTTCGGGTATTTCTATTTTGCACTTATCTATTCAGATCTTTTTAACTCCTACAGTGGCTGGATATTTTGCATTATTTGCATAGCACAATCACGTTAGCAAGCAACTGATAAACCGGGTATTCTTAAACTGGGGTATCAATATACCCTGGGAGTCTGGGGAACAAATTCAGTGGGTGCGGGACGCAGATGGAGAAAATTGAAAAATTGTTATTTCAATGAAATATGTATACATTGTGTTTAAATTGAATCCAAGTATTTCTAGAGTTTCCCAAGATTCCATGTTTTAACTTTCGGATGACTAAACCAAAAATCCCACCAATTAAACCAAGCGAGAGAAATTAGTTTGTTGGTTGTGTTGAACAACCGCAGCCATCAAAGATGGCAAAAGTTTCTAACCGTTTCCATACGTGTGTGTGTGTGTGTGTGTTTGTTCATGTATTTGTTATTGTGTTCCAGCGCTCCTGGTCATAATTATAAATTGGCTTCAGTATTCCACTCCATTAAGAAAATGAATTTCCGATTTCGGCTTATTTTGACGGGTTTATTGATAACACCTAGATGTTTCTAGATGTTTTTTTGTTGTTTTGTTTTCCAGTGGAAAACGTCAGTGGTGTCATAAACAGAATTCATTCTGACCATATTTATTCTTCGATGGAATCTTTTTTACATGACTCCAAATGTTGTCACTACGGTTGTTTAATTATTAACTGTGATGGCGAGTCTCATAAAATTCTTTATGTTTAGCGGTCGCAAATTCAATAAATGACTGCTGTTATGGGCTGGAAAACCTCCAATAATAACGAATCATATTTGTATTGACATTGAATTAAATGCCATTACATTAGTAAATCTTTCACTTCAGCATTATTCTCTATGATGTGAAAACATATTTCTAATAATCCAGTAGACAAATGTAATGAGCTGAACCCTGTTCGTTCCTTTGTCGTATCCCGCGGGTCCACAGCATTTCCTCGATACTAAATAACTTCATTAGATACCCCTGAATCTCTAGCATAGATTGCTGTCACGGACTGACATACCGAAATGTCAGCTACGTGTCTTGCTCGGTGATATCAATTCAGATGTTTTCCATCAAAATCTAAATTTTTTTGATTGTCTCTTGATGCCAGAGACTGTTATTTAGATTATTTTTGATTAAAAAAAAAGTAACATTTCCATTTAATCCATAGTGACAAGAATCAGGGACATCATAGAATCCATTAAAAATCTCAAATGGCGGTGGGCTGGCCATGTTGCAAGAATGGCAGACAACCGATGGACATCACGACTCACGACATGGATCCCCCGAGATCACATGCTCAACCGAGGCCAGCAGAATATTAGATGGAGTGACGAGCTACACAAGTGCAGGAAGTACTGGCTCCGCGACGCCCATGATAGAGAAGTGTGGCAAATCCAGGGGAAGGTCTATGTCCAACGACGGACGTTAAAAGACTGATGATGATGATGATGATGATGATGATGATGATGATGATGATGATGATGATGATGATGATGATGATAAATCAAGTTATATTTCAATAAAATGAATGTTGAAGATAAAATTCACATATAATGTATTAATAGCTAGCTGGGTTACCTGGACAAACAATTCTGGGAAGCAAATTATATTTTATAGAGATTTCATGATTGTTTTTTTACACCAACAGTATTAGTAGCAACGATTTTATCTGTATTCAATATTTTATCAGATGAAGCAATGACAACCATGGAACAACCGTAGCCACCAAAGGTAGTGGAAAATTCTACAGTTTTTTATACGTATGTTTGTTTGTGTATTTGTGTTTCATTTGTTTGTTGGTGTGCTATTTTGTTAGTTTGTTCCAGCTCACTGGTCGTACCGTTTTGTCTACAATACTTCACTAAACGCCTTCTAAAAACGTTCCTATTTTTTTTTTAAATTTTTGAAAAAAGGCTTTCTTGCTCTTCTTGAGGCTTTATTCTAGCAGGTTTATTTGTTTTTGTGTCGTTTTGTCAACAAACTTGGAAATTGGCATCAGTACTCCAATAGACCATTTCTAGAAATATTCTTTTTAATCTTTTTTTGTCGTTTTGGGACCTTATTTTGACCGGTTTATTAATAACTTCGAGATTCTGGAGAATATCGTTGTTTCTATTTGTTTTCATTACTTTATTTTAGATGTTTTCCAGTGATGTCATAAAAGGAATTAACTCTGACCATATTTATTATTCAAAGGATTTTTTTACATGTGTTCAAATTTTTACGCTACGGTTATTCAGTTATTGATTTTGATGGTGAGTCATTAAGATTATTGATTTTTTACCAGTATTTCATTTTTATTTTTAACCGCTTTTTATCGCGACTCGGGCCAGGCCGTCGGTATACGGTAAAAGAGGACGATTTGAAAGCAAAAAAATGTTTCAAAGTTCAGAGGTCAGCCTTGACGCAATGCATGATTCTTGAATAAAGCTGCTGATCAGAATAATGAAAGTTATTTCTATTGTTAAACTAAGAAGCACTTGGAGAGCTCAAATTGCTGCCAATGCCATTTCCAGAGGAAGTAATTTTGCATGGATCCGTCCAAAAAATTAAACATTTCTTTCACAGCCTATTTCCTAAACGTTATCAACATTGAGAGCTTTTAGAGATATTGTATGGACAAACATGAGCTTTTGGCGATATTAGTGGTTTGGACATATAACTACGACGCAGGGAAGGTAATTGTGTATGGACCCACCCCCCTAAATGAAAATACTTATTGTCCACCCTTTCACAGAATCTCATTGGAATTAATTGAGAAGTTTTGGAGATATTGTGTAGAGAGCCATGAGCGTATACATAAATATATGGGGAGAAATCGGGAAGGATTACCTAATCAAAAAATAATTCCTGAAATTGACCAAAAATTTAACCAGTTTTTCCTTGCCCCATTTTCAACCCTTCTACAAGATTTCATTGTAATTCACAGAGTAGTATGGCATACATCGTGTGAACAGATGGGAAGACGAGGGGAAAGGCACGACCGAATACTTATAGCTTTCCATTTCCGTTGGTAGAGGTGAATAATTAATTACTGTTTACCGAAACAACAAGTAGAGGGGGTTCAATTTACAATGTAAAAATTTTTTAATGATCACTGCTCAACAAAAGGTGAGAGAAGTAACTTCATTGATCATCCTTTTTCGTAATTTTGTAACTGATCATAAGACAGAACCATATATTACAAAACAAACAGGGGTCAGAGATATCTCCGAATCCACTCAAATGACAACGAGCTGGTCATGTTGCAAGAATGTCTGATAACCGTTTGACATCACAACTCACTAAGCAGATCTCAAGAGATCATATGCGTAATTAGCTCTGCCAGAATACAAGATGGTGTGATCATTTAGAGCTATTGGCACCGCGACGCACGCGATAAAAAGATCTGGTGAAACTCAAAAGACGGAAGGGATGTTGCCTTTTTTAATTTGGAAGCTATCCCATAAGCAAGCTCTTCTGCAAGCCATAGACGTTTGACCATTGTGTCTATGTCCAACGATTGACGTTGAAAAAAAGTGCTGCTGATGATGATAATGACTGGAAGTGGTCGTGATCCTACGCTGCACAAAGGGTCTGCAGGAAAAACAAAATAAACCAATGTTGACCGCACGTTTCAGACAGGAATTAGCGAAGTAGAAAAGCTTCAGTAAACACGTAAAGCCAATAAATCGAGTTTCGTGCAAAAACATTTGGTTAATGGATTTCTAATGTCGGTCTTATTTTCAACGTTGCAACTTGTTATCTATCTTGCATCTGTTCTCTTTTGACCATTAGTTCTGACCCACACCCTCTATCCCATTGGAGAGCCGCACCCAAACAATCTTTGTTGATTCCACAAAAATCTCACTCGACAAATTGCGTTTTTCAATCCACAATCGCCTGACGCCAAGAATGACTTAGTGCTCTAATTATATACCGTCAACCACAACTATAACCGCCAACTAAAACTATGTGGGTGTCTCCAGTTTCTAAGTGGTGCTGGCTGGCTATCTATTTATATATCTATCAATCAATCTGTGTGAACTGTGCACAAGCCGTAGCAGTGGAGCTAGAGGACTGAAAATTTTCAACATTTACTCATTATCATGTTGAGAAAAAACTGTTTCATTTGTTCATTGGAAATTACTCCACACGTCCTCCTCCCGAAATAACAACAGGTCTTTAGTAGAGGGGGTTCAATTTACAATGTAAAAACTTTTTAGCGATCACTGCTCAACAAAAGGCGTGAGAAGTAACTTCATTGATCATCCCTTTCCGTAATTTTTTAACTGATCACTCCCAACAAATTAAGACCAAATAAACTGGGTTATGTGAAAAGGGCAAAACATTGGTAATTATATACAGAAGTAGTGTAAACGAGGTCAGTATATGTGCCTAACACATTTGAGTGGCGTAAAATATTTTGACTATTTGCAGACGACATCGCTCTTCTTGCAGAGAACCTACACGACCTCCAACTAATGCTAGGTGAACTGAATGAAGATAGCAAGAAAGTCGGCCTACACATGAACTTCAGCAAAACAAAGGCCATGTGCAACAACCACGTCGTAAATATAAAACCAACGATCAAAATCAGAGACGCAGAACCGGAGAAAGTAGATCACTAACTCCACCTAGGACAACAGATTGCTATGAAAAAAAAGGAGAAGCCAAGCGAAGAATCACTCTAGGGTGGCAAGCGTTCAAAAACAAGACGATCCCATTAGTCCTAAAAAGAAGGGTATACAACCGATGTATCCTCCCGATAGTCACCTATGAAGCTGAAAAAACGAACCTAACCAAAAGACTGACCTGCAGAGTGAGAAACATGCAATGTGCACATGAAAGAATAGTGCTCAACCCCGCATGGAAAGGACACAAAACAGCACAATATATCAGAGAGAAAACAGGAATTCGAGACATCATAGAATCCATTAAAAAAACTCAAATAGCAATGGGCTGGTCATATTGTAAGAATGAAAAACAACCGATGGACAATACGACTCATAATTTGGACCCCCAGAGATCACATACGAAACCGATGCCGACAGAATACAAGATGGAGAGATGAACTAGACTAATTTAGAAAAATACTGGCTCTGCGACGCCCACGATAGAGAAGTGTGGTGAATCCTGGGGAAGGTCTATATCCAATGACTGATGTTAAAAGACTGATGATGATGATGATGATGATGATGATGATTTCTATTGAAAATAACACTCGCAGAATATTTCCATATTGCAATATTTTACAAGTATGAGAATCAACTGACTCGAAGAAAGACTACTAATTCTTCTTCGCCGCTGATATTCCAAATGGTATGTCAGAGCTTCAGATGCACCAAACTGACGCCGTGACGTCTAAATATATCAAAAATATTTCATGCCGTTCATACAATAATGGCGAATTTACGCTGCTTCAATACATAACAACCTTGATATTCGTCCCAATGTCTGTTTTGGATCACGGGTCATATTTTGATTAGATATCTACCATTTTTGTTGTTTATATCATTTTTCATTCTTCTATAAATTTATGTATGAAGTGTATACATTAGTTATAGATACTGCATAGCCTGTTTTCTATCTTTCTTTTTTGTACACGGAAGTCGACAGTTCCAAGAATAACAGAAAATGATGTTAAGATCAGATCTGAATAGGTTAACAGCGTTTGTACGTAATGAAGTGAACGGAATAGAGAGTGGGTGAATAAAGGGTTCTTTTCTTTTTTACGCCACACTACGTGATATTTTATCTTAATAATGTAAGAAAGGCAGAAATGTAATGTTAAGACTAGATTTGATTTGGATTACAGCGTTTGTAAGGAATTAAATGACTTGAAGAGATAGTGGTTAAAGAGCAGTAGGTAGACAACGTTCCCAGGTAAAGCTGTTATCTCAATAAGATGGGTCATAGTAAGAGTGAGAAACCATTGGTGAAGATAGAAAAATAGGATATAGAGAATGGGCAAAGAAAGAGAAATATCTTTTTTACGACACATTAAGTCATATAATTTTTTTAAATCAATTCTCGAAATGAAATAGATAGAAAGTACGAGAAAAAAGAAGAAAGAAAGAAGAACATACCATGTTTATACATATATATATGTATATATATAACTTTTTCATTTCAAAATGAATCATGTTTTTCGTTTGATTTCTGATGCAATTATTATTTAGACAGGGATTGACTTGAAAACTTCACTGGAAAGAGATAGATTTATAATGGAAACAAATGTTAATAGATTTTATCACAAATTGTATGAACAACTTTCCAGTTTTTGAGCAGTTGGATATTTTTCATGACGTTGTTTATATCATCTTTCATCTTTTAAATATTAATGTGAAGCGTTTACATTAACTATAAACACTGCATAGTCTGTATTCTTTCGTTCTTTTGCTTACATTTTTTTTTATCGAGAATCGATCAAAAAAGACGAATAACATATAGTGTGAGGTAGAAGAAAAAGAATCCTCTTTCTTCGTCCTCTCTCTTCTCTTAAAGCTTCCTACTTATGGACGCTGTGGATCTATTCAAATTTGGTCTGAAACAAAAGCTTCCAGGCTTTCTTGGGACTATTGACTTTCGTTGCGGTAAAAAAAAAAGGAGCAACAGTTTTAAACAGATGTAATCGATGTAAAATGAATAACCAATCAGCTTGTGAAGCTTCAACGGATCTAGAAAGCCGGAAACGGGTGTGGGGAGCTGCTCTAGTAAAACTAACAAGTGTAAAACGGGTGGACGAGAATAGGGAGGTCAGGGGACGGCGTTTCAGGCGATGGGTCATGAGCGTGGCGAAGAAACGTTCAAGTTCCATGACCTGTCCTTCATGGAGGAGACCTACCATGCCATCGACCGACGTTTCCACATCTACGACACTTCGTAATACAAGTGGAAGCAGCAGGTTTTTAGCGTCTGTCGTTGAACATAGACATTCCCCCCAAGATTCGTCAGTTCGTCACGCAAACTTCCGACGTTTTCGCCTATGGGGAATCACGTTTTGAGTTGTGATATCCAGCAGTTGTCAGACATTCTTGTGACATAACCAGCCTGTTACCATTTGAGTTTTCTAGTGAATTCTATGATATAACATATTCTTGTTTTTTTCTCTAGTATATTGTGTTGTCGTGATCTCTCCATACTAGGTTCAGCGTGATTCCCTCCGGTCTATGTTGCATGTTGGTTTCTAGTTTAAGGGAGGTTTAGTGGACGCAAATTCAACTGCCAACCTAGGTTTCCTCAGTTTTGTAGTAGGTCTGGTTGGCTGTGCATCTTTATATCACGCCTACAGGCCACTCCAGATTTGTTAGTTTAGAAGGAATTTTTTCAATTTTTAGATTCTGGAAGTCATTCAAATTCGAGATTTTTTTTTTTCAAGAAAAACTTTGGCAACGCCAGACTTTATAACATGATATTTGTTTTTGAAATCTAAACATTGTCAACACTGGACTCACGAATTCGGGAGAAAAAAAAATCTACATTTGCAACCCTGGGCCTCACCAATGGAGCTGGAGGGCTGAAAATTTATACATTTACTCCTTATTATGCCTCAAAAGGAAAAGTTTTTTTTTTTTGTTTCATAGAAAATTTTCCCCTCCCCTAAATAAGTTTTCGGGGTGGGGGGTAACTAACGATGCAAGTTCATCCTGTAATGATCCTCTAGTTTGTGTCCGTCTAAATTCACGCTTATTTCTTTTCTTTTTTTTTTTATTCAGGCTCTTTTCTTAGTGATCACTGCCCTACAAAAGGCGAGAGAAGTAATCTATTCATTGATCATCCCTTTTCTATTTCTTAAATCATCACAGCCAACACGGCATGCCGCTAAAAGATGTTGGTCATGTGTTGGTTTCTATTGAGTGACTAACCAGACCTGTCTCTATTTACGGGTGAAAAATACGATTACATTAGTAAATCTTTCACTTTTAATTGGTAGCAGAATAAGAGAGGGGCGGTGCCCCGGATCATACCATCAGAGTGGGAGACACCAAAATGACTAAAGATTTTTCACATAGTTTCTTGGTAATCATTTTCTTCATGAAACATTTGTCTGTCTACACAATATCTCAGAAAGTTCTCAATGAATTAGAATTAGATTTTGTGGAATGGAGGGCAATAGAGTAAGGAAAGTTGCTTAAATTTGGGGTGGATCCAGGAATTTTTGGATTGAGAGATATTTTTTCATTTTTTTTAATACATTTATGTATACGTTCCTGACTGTCCACTCGATATCTCAAAAAATTCTCCGTGGATTTCGGTGATTTTTTTTTTTTGTGGGAGGATGGACAATAAACTACAAAAGAACATATTGGGTTCTGGAAGGGGTGAAGGCGACACCATGAGTTACTGCCTCGGCTATCATCAACCATAAGCCCACCGTTACTTTCAGCATTTATTCACTGTGATGTAAAGAAACATTTTATGTGTTCCGCCTAATAATTTGGTAGACAAATGTAATAGGCATATTCTTTATGTTCATAAAATTCCCACTTATTCATCACTATATAAATTAATGGCAATTGCTCCTTCTTTTGATACCATTTCGGAAAAGGGGGATTTGTACGAATGTAAATTTTCCATTAAAGAGAAATGGCGTAAAGCGAACATTTAAAAAGCAACGAATACCTGTTATCTCAAAGTAAATCAATTTCTCGTTGCTATTTTATCTGTTTCTGTTATATTTCGACAGACAAATGTAATGGGCCCAATTCCTTTTGTTCTTCCGCCATATTCATCATCTCTGCAACAATTCCTGATCACGATAATCTATTTGATAACATTTATTGCGAAGATAGAAATATACATTTTGACTACAATAACATTCATCTCAATTTTGACAAACTTTAGAGTTGGCTTTGTTTTCGTATCGTAACAAGTTTACCTTATGAGTCATACACATAGAACTATGTCTCACACAGAAACTGATGACGAGTCAAACAACAATACAAGTGGCATTATTAGATTTCTTTGATACGATTTTCTTGTTTTGTTTTTTGTGTTTTTTGTTTTTTGTTTTTTTTTCTTTTGTGAACCTATAACTTCTAACCGCTAAAGGAGTTTTGGAATAATATTCCATGGAGAAATTTATTCTGGTTCGTTTACCTTTAAGATTTTAATGAAGAAAGGGAATTTGACGCTGGCACAGTCAAGCTTGTTTCAGATGTTTTTATCGCAGCACCATTGGTTACAATACTTGAATAAGTAATAAGAATGGATAATAAGACAATGGCAATAGAAAATTATCGATTACAGTCAAAGACAAACCCTGGCGACCGAAATCTTCCTTTTCATCATCATCATCATCATCATCATCAGTCTTTTATCGTCCGTCGTTGGACATAGACCTTCCCCAGAATTTGCCACACCTCTCTATCGTGAGCGACGCAGAGCCAATACTTCCTAAACTTGTCTACTTCGTCTTTCCATCTTGTATTCTGCCGGCCTCGGTTACGCATGTGATCTCTGGGGATCCATGTTGTGAGTTGTGATGTCCATCAGTAGTCTCCCATTCTTACAACGTAACCAGCCCATTGCCATTTGATTTTTCCTAATGGATTCAATGATATATCAGACTCTTGTTTTCTCCCTAATGTATTGTGCTCTTTTGTGATCTCTCCATGTGAGGTTGAGCATGATTCTTTCATGTGCACGTTGCATGGTTCTCAGTTTTTGGGTTTGTCTCTTGACAGGTTCCACGTTTCAGTTCCATAGGAGACTATCGGGAGGATACATAGGTTGTATACTCATCTTTTCAGGGCTAATGGGACTTTCTTGTTCACGCATTTAGTGTTCAAAGCTATAAAGTTTTCTTCTCCCTCTCTCTCTCTCTCTCTCTCTCTCTATATATATATATATATATATATATATATATATATATATGTGATAAATCAAGGCTTTAAATGAAATACTTTACTGATGCGTTAAAAGAACCTTTTGTATAAAAGTTATTCGGAAGAGAAATCAAGCAAAAATAATATGAAGTATTGATTATTGTGAGGGTGTTCTTATTTTTAGCATATTGCAAGTTATTGAAGACTACGAGAAGAACTGAAAGGAGAGTATGATGTTTTGTTTTGTTTTTGTTTTTGTTTTTTCTATTTCAAACAACAAACGGAAAAAAAGGTGTCAAAAATCGATCGATTTTTCTGGAAACGTCAATGTGGAACGTTCGGATTTATCGACAAATTCTTGCGCCCAAATAACTGTTCCAAATATTGGTGTGTATCAAAAGTATATTTGTTTTTAGATGTATCCATACTTCTCAATAAGATGCTTTTTGATCTGTAAGTCCAAGTTACGTTAAACAACGGAAATAGGAAGGAAGAAAGAGGTCTGATGTCATTAAAGGTGTGACATCATATGATCTTATAGTATTACGAGTTCTGCATGTTCGTTTTTTAAAAGGGTAAAAAATGGCCACGTATGATTTCTATTGAAATTAATAGTCTCAGAATATTCCCACATTGCAATACTTTGCAAGTATATGAATCAATTGACTCAAAGAAGAAGTACTTGCTCGTCATCCTACTGCTACTACTGCCACAGATGGTGAACGTATCGTTGAACTTGTGGTACTTGTTCAATCTTCTGAGAGCTCCCGTATGGTTTTTTTAAGCTTATGTTATGCTCTACATATGTTATCTTTTGATGATCAAAGCTCTTCTGAACGTTTTTGAGTTTTGCTGGTAGTTGGGTTCCTCTCTAAGCGGCATTTTAAACCATCGTGGTGGTCATCCGCTTCTGGGTTTTATTTTGATGGACAAGTCACCACCCTTGGAACACTTGAATCAGTTTGGGGCTGTTTAGTCAGATATTGTTTCATTTCCTTACACTTCCCGAATTCTGCGAACAGCTTTGGCGCCTTTTAGGTACAATTCAAAATAATGCCTTGAAATTGCCAAAATCTCAATAACTTCCGGCAAATTCTGAAGCTTTTCACGGAATTCAGGAAACGGACAGAAATTAACAATGTATGAATATAATTACTTATATAACATACCAAATACGTGTATCCTCTATAATATCAGAAACAAAAGGTACAGTAGTAAGAAAATTATATACAATACTACAATATGTATATTATATTAATATTAACAATACAGCGAAGGCCTTTATAGACTTTATACGTGTACATGGAGTAAGTTCGGAGTAAAAGTCTGTAAAAAAAACCTAAAAGCCTTTTGATACACTCTATTATATTTGATCTAATTTCTCTCAGTTCATGAACAGCTACGTCTTCATCGATTTATTAATCGATAACAATTTGATTGTTTGCTATTGGTGGACATTATCTCAAGAAAACATGGCGAATAAACATTGAATATTGATTAATTCTCTTTCTTCCTCTGTCACATTTTTCAGATCACTAATGGTGACATATTGCTATGAAGTGGACGAAGACCAGCGCTCTTGGTATGGTCCAGTGCTTCGGGATTACTGACTGTAACGAAGCAAAATCAGGCCTAGCAGATCCTTTATGTTCGTTAGATCCAAGATGATCATAGAGAAAGATCACTACGGACAACTCACAGGAGGATAACAGAAAATGATCCCCATTCAGTGGACGTTCAAGTACTAATAAAAAAAATAATGATATTCGGTTTTCATCGCACAAGGGAACTGAAAAGTTGAAAAAATTGTTAAAAAGGCACCGCTCATTAAGAATGTGCTCCGGGGGAGCGACCGTCCCCCTGCTCCCCCTCTAGCTACGCCACTGTGTCTAAGTAATCACGGTAAAATGACTTTTCACAAAATGAATCTGATGGAGAACAGCGTTGTTACACGTCAGACAGCCCAATATGTCGCCAATGTTACGAGTCTCCCTAATTTGGCCAGCAAAAACCACACGGTTATGGTGTCAGGCATTATGTTTAGCTGTGGCGTGTTTGGAAACATCCTTGCATTGGTAGCACTGGCAAGATCGAAAAAAGAACAAAAGCAGACGATATTTTACAAATTGGCGGCTAGTCTGGTAGTCACGGATCTTTTGGGGATTTTAGCCACTTCCCCAGTTGTCATTGCAACCTACAACAACAACTTTAAAGTAAGTAAAAACTTATTATTATTATTATTATTATTATTATTATTGTTATTATTATTAATATTATTATTACTATTATTATTATTATTATTATTATCATCGTCATGCAATCTCACACCAGTTGCTTGGTGGTTACAGCTGGAGTTTGAGTGACAGCAAGTCTCCTCTAGTCTCCAGCCCTTCTCTCCTAGTACTCATAGGCCACAGTAATACTACGGTTTACAGTTTCACACTGGTTGCCCAATGGTCATTGCTGAAGGCTGAGTGACAATAAGTCTCCTCAGGTCTTCAGCCAACATCTCTTCTCTCTTTTGCCTATCATGCCAGTTCTGTGGTTTACATTTCCGCTTTCATTTCCCTTCCTCTGTTAAGTCACTGTTAACAATTAACGTTGCAGTCTTTATATCTCTAGCACTTTCCTCAGTATCCGCGCAGTTCCTAGCAGTGCTATGGTCTCAGAACTTTTTTTTATTATTATTATTATTATTATTATTATTATTATTATTATTATTATTACAAAAGATCGATAACGCCTTGCTTGTTGATATAGATGTAAAGAAAAAGAAAAACAAGACTGTTTTGAATTTTTTTACATATGATAAGATAAACATAATTGAACGAAACTCCAAATTTTTGATATATTGTATATTTTCTTCAGTCAAAATCCAAATGCAAAACAAATATGAAAACGTTAATGGTGTGTTCCGCAGAGAAAAACGAAATAAAATTCGAACAACACAATGACGATGACAACACCAAAAAAACAATGACGTCATGTACGCAGAAACTGATGACGAATTCCCTCTCTTAACTCAGTTCGACTTGTTTTGTCCAAGTTTTCAAATCCAATTTACAGGAACAATTAACAAAGGAGTTGAAATGGGACACCAAGTTTGGGAATAATATTGTAGGAAGAATTGAATTCTTTAAGATTTTAATGTAGCTTGAGATTTTCACCTTAGCGCAGCCAAGCTTGTTATCATTATTACAATGTTACCCATGTTATCAAAATTGACAGTATATTCAAGTAACTTTGCAATTGCATTGTAATAATAAAATATCAAAAACATTATGTTGCTCGCCATTTTCTTATCTATGTTCAATATTTCCTGATTGTTAAACGAAACTAAAGATAAAAATGAGTAGAAATGCGAAAAGAAAAAATGGCTGTCCTATACAAAGGGATGGGCGAAGAACTGACAATCATTAATTCTCATGTCCGTCATCATGGAATAACATCCGGAGCAAAAGGTACTTTTGATTTATATTGATACCAGAAGATGACCGTCAAAAATGACGAGGTTGTTCCTGTATGGATCGGCACTAAGAGGCCTTAAACCATTCTATTAAGTAATTTGTTTTATTAAAGTACTTAATTTTAAAAAATTAGGATACTTAAATTATCCTAATTTCAAGTTGCATTTTTTTCAAATCTCGTCTTATCTTTAAACATTTCTTTCAGAAACTTACACATCGTTTTTTCTTTCTCTCTACTATCAAACTACCAGCTTTTCTATGACGTTTTATTCATTGTCATAAAACACCAAATTCATTTTATTACAATCCTTCAATTGTTTTTAGGCTATGTTAATCCATTTGAAATGGCCCAATCCATTTTTTTTGGTTATAACAGGACTCCGATAGGATATACAACCATACAATTATGTAAATAAACATACTAATTAGTTCAGAACTGAGATGAGTACAATAGTCTGAAAATGCTTTTACATAATGATAATCCTAAAAAATTCAGATAAGAATATATTTATGAAATGATTGATTTTCATTTTCTTTTTAAATTATTCATTAAAATTGAAATAAAAACAAGTTGAAAAAACTGGTCTCATTTATAATCCATTCAATTAGTTTTAAAATCAAATAATGTTTATAGGTACAAAGATACAATTATTTGTGGATCCACTCAGAGGAAAATGTGTGTATGTGTCCAGACCCTACAGGCAGCAAAACTTCTGAGCTGAAGTTTAGCTCATACATTTGAGCTAATGCTAAATTGTAACTTGAAAGAAAGGCATTATTTAGACAAGCATCTGACAAATGGTTATCACTGCCATAACAATTGATTACTTGCCCTTCCTTTGTCTTAGAACCTATACTTTTTTTACTCAAGTAAAATTATTAGTATAGATTATGTATATTATAACACTATCAATTTCAATATTGATAATTTAGTGAACTCTTTAGATGTGTACATGAAAAAGCTTTGGAGTTAAGGTATGTAAGAAAAAAAAATACTTTTGATACGCTATAATAATAATATATGCCTACAGGCGTATATTTTGTCCATCCTAGACAAAATGCCGTAGAAAATACACTTATAATTGGAATCTGATAAAATTACATATGAACACTCTAAAGATAATGAGAAACACGCTTTCCTTTTTCTCTTTTCTTTTTTTTACAAAAAAATGTACTACCATGTTGATATACTTTCATTTACCCTATATTTCTAATTATACCAAAATCTGTCTTTAAGCATAAGTGGGTTAATAATATAGTGGAGTCCAAGATGTGTACATGAAATGAGCTTCGGGGTAATGGTTTGTAAAACAAGAACCATATGTTCAACGGGGCATCCACCATCATTACGGTCATATCTGTGATTTCCAATGCCAAAAGGATTCTAAACGAAGTAATAGTAGCATCAATAGTTATGATAGTAGTAGCAGGAGAAAAAAAAGTGTGGATGGTTCACCCGAAAATCTGGTTACTAAAAATTAATTAATGAATCTAAATTAAATGAAGTGTGCAATGTTTATCAATGATTGTCCTGTGTTCTTAGTGTATGGTTATTTCATTTCATTAGTGGGCTTTAAATGAGTATATATAATATTTTTAGCCAGTAAGTTTGCTGGGAATTGGAAGGTTCAGCCGATTTCAGCCATTTTTGGAGACAGTTTTAGCTATTAATAACAAACGATACTTGTCAATAATGTAAAAGAAAAAAACGCTTGTTACCTCATCTATTGATGAGATCACACCTCTTAGGACATAATAGCAGCACAAGTCCCCTCCTTCCTTTCTCTGTTGTTTAACCTAACTAGCTCCGACCGACCAACCGACCGAAAAGCGTCTTGTGTGGACCCATCTAAAAACGAAAATACTTTTAATACACCTGGATATTTAGATTATTCAATAGAATTGTCGCAGCAAATCAAATCTAATTTTTATAAGCACGAACGCGAATACAGACGCCATCCCTAAAGGCCTGCGCAAAAACTTCCACTGAAAACTGTTCTGTTGGGTCGAACAGGAAATCAGATATCGATTTATTTTGATTGGTCCGATCGTGTGTAAATGTACGTATTGAAATTAGTTCCGTGTTCATTTCACGCAATGCCAAAACAAGAAAAAATTCCTTTGTGTTAGATTAACAAATAGAATGTCGTTTTTCGAATAATAAAATGAAGGTTGATGTAAACCAGGCACTTTCCACACTCAGTGAAGCACAGAAACGAATTCGTGGACAAGTGGGTGTTGAGCTTTTCCCCACACGCCAAACCTTGTCTTATCGACGTAATATTACAAGTTTGGCACTTTCCTACCGTTAAATCCATGGAATGTGTTCAAACGAACTACATTCCCTTTCCTGGGAATTACCATTTTGAATTTTGCAATTTAGGCACATCCATACTTTTTAGATATACCAAGGACTCGCTGCAAGCTTATTCTTCTCAATAATATCTGCTGTGTGGAATAAACTCCCTTCTGAATGTTCTCCCGAAGAGTACAATCTCGTCAAGTGCCTTTCTCAATGTAAGTCTTTTTAGACTTCATTTTGAACACATCATATCTTAGTGTTTCTTCAACTTTACAATAAGCTATTTTAACTTTTCTTTTTACTGCTCTCAAGCTCTGTGACGTAAATAACTCCCTTCTCATAAACCCTCTGATGTGAGAAGTGTCCGAAAGGCCTTGCTTGGGGAGACTAAACAAAAAAAGATGGCGTTTGTTTGATTAGGCTTATTTCAATTGGTCACTTTTTGTTACATCGTGTGATGTCAGTTGTCCTAATCAAATTAAAACTACGCATTTATTTATTTTGTCTAAAAAAGGGGGACACCGTATAGGGAAGATGGTTCCAATTGTAAATTGTAAAGTTCCAAATATTCGCTCACACAATGTTTAAAACAGCGCATAATTTTTTACCATCAAGTTAACGAGTGTGTGGGAAATTCATAAAAGTTAACACATAGATTATATTGTTATTGCTTTGAATGAATTAAATAGTTTATATCTACAGAGACAATTATTTGGTCATAAATATTGTATAGCTAACGTCACCCGGTGTAAGACAGAAGAGAAACCTTTTGAAATTAGTCATATCTGGATCCAATGATTGAACAAGTGTCAAAATGGCAACTAACTAATCATAATATAACATTTCTATAAAATACTTCAAGTTTAAAGGTCACAAACTCAGTAAAGGATAAATTATGACTTCATTATTATCGAAACTTTTGTATATGAAGTTTAGATATGAATTTCAAAAATGCTTGATAATTTGTAAGAGAAATGTTAGATAAATATGGAGAATGCTGCAAGACTTCATATCCGAATTCTCTGAGTTTAAACACAGTCAGATGAGAAGAGTTTGGTCAAGAAATATTGTGGAACATTCCATTCAGTTCCCACAGGACACATTTTCCCAACTTTATAACTTTTTTTATTGCCTTAAGTGCTCGAGGCGTAGTCCGTGGTCCGTGGTCCGTTGCGAACTACTGTCGATAATTCTTCATTATTAAGAACGAGTGTGGGTCTCTCTCAATGTCTTACTTCCAGACCTATCGAACTAACACTAGGCACTTCACACTGTTATAGTGTTCATTCCAAATACTATGTTGATCTAATCAGCAGCCTGATTTGAAATTGAACTTGAAAATCATTCTAAATTCTTGGTAGACACCATTGTCGCTAAGGGCTTGAAAAGGGGTTAAACGTAAAGAATCGTATAGAGCTGGCATATTATCACAAGAAGATTATTGGTAAAGGGTTACTACTTCAAATGGTTCATATTTTGATTAAATATTCACCCTTTTTGTTGTTTATTTTGCTGTTAATTTCATATATCGGTTCGGTCTAACATAACGGAACAGACAAAAAGTGGAAAAATTGCATCTCCTCAATTGGATGAGGATTGTTCTCGTTTTTGTTCTTGTTGAAAAGCATAGTCAACTTCAGCATCCGACATTGACTGGAGTTTAAGGTTCTGCGTGTGTGTGTGTGTGTATGTGTGTGTGTGTGTGTGTGTATCACTTTCAATGAAATATTCATTTCATGTCTTTCATCTAAGGTTATTGTTGTTCTTGTAATCTGATACTCTTGGTTTTAGACGTCGACCGTCACGCGTTTCTGTGATTCTTGTTGTTCCGCTTGGTTGATAATTGCAGATCCAGAAATGCTTCTCGTGGCAAGGAATAATGACGTCTGCCAGGGTTGGTAAAACCATAATTCGTTTTGGCTAAATTTCACCATCAGACTTCCAACAGAGTTGCCAACTCAAAAAATATTTTCGCGCTAGTTTGACTGCCGAAAAGCACCAAAAGAATAGCCAAAAAAACACCAAAATAGCCTAAACATAAAAAGATGCTAAAATTTGCCAAAAAAGCACAAAAATGGCTGGAATGTTTAAGCATGCCCGTTGAATGTAGCGTGTAATGTGCTACATTGGCAAAACTGCTTCCAAATTGTTATTTATCTCTGCCAACGAAGTTCATATCGCCAAAAGTTGATAATTGGTGAATGAATAATTGATTAGATTTTAAGGCGGATCCAGGATTTCAGCACTGATATCCTTGAGCATGAATCCACCCCCATCCCCAGCTATGAGTAAATTAGCAGAGCAAATAGGTCTCTTTACTTTTGGGAAGACAACTAGTCAAGGAGAAGGACAACACCGATTCCAAACCAGGGAGTAGAGCTCTCTTGAGTCGGCTTGATGTCCAATATGATGTCTTTCCGGCAGCTCCTGCAGCCATGCTGACGTGAAACTCTCTGCTTTCCTCTGGCCAAGGCCAAGAGGGGGATTCTGACGGCTGGGCATCCCAGGATCCCCATACGCTTAGCACAGGCATGAGCCTTGGTGGAGACGTTCCATAGTCTCTAGAGACAGGACAGAGGCCATTTAATCAAAGATCGACGTTTACCCGAGTATACACTGAAAGTGGGTATCAATCTTCTTCCTAATCTTGCAAAAAAAAAATTGGTAGACCCTTAGAGAGACGAACTGGAATTTTGGTGCTGTTCAAGGGCGTATCGAAGGGGGAGGGGTCATACCCCTTCATGTTCTTCCTGTTGGCAAATTTCTTCCCTAATTCGCCCACTTTGTCGGCAAATCAGTGCCCTGCACCCTTTCCTCTACCCCCCAATCACCAAGTATGCTTTTAAATTTCTTGACCTTAATTCATTAGTTGTTTTCAGCGCATGTTTAACTTGAGCCGATTTCTTTCCAGCAGTCTTGATCCGTAATAAAGTATAAGTCTTAGGTCGAATTCGAACCAATACGCCCGACTGCTCTACCGTGTCTTAGTAGCTCAATCGGTAGAGAAGTCAGGCGTATACCGAACTTCTTACTTATATTCGATTTTTTAAAAAATGGTGCTTTTAAAAGAATTACCAGCTGTAAAAACTGTTTCTCTTTCTCCGCTTGTAGGTTAGGTTCACTTCGATTCAAGTATCTAGTAGGGTCTCATCATTCACGAAAGCGTGTTTTTTTTTTTTTTTCATCTACACTTTTTTCACAGAAAGTTTTAAAAGTTCAACTAAATTGAAAAAATACAGCCATCAAATGAAAAAAAAAACGATGAATGGAGAAATAGATACGGCAACCAAATCTGAAAATACGACAATCAAATTAAAAACTACGACGGTTATTTTTTTTAAAGAAGCAACCAAATTACTGTTTACTCACAGCCGGAAATAAATCGGCTTGAGTAAAAGTTGCGAAATAAAAAGTAATTTATGAATTAAGATGAAGGTAAAAAAAGTAGTTACAAAATTTCAAAATGATGATAATTGGGCAATTATTACCTTTCCTGTTCCAAAATGGCTGCCTCTCCAGCTGCATAGTATCAAGTGCTAATAGCAAATTAAAAATCAAAGAAGTAGACAACAATAACCCTAATCCTAAAAAACAATAACCTTGCAGCTGGGGCGGTGGCCATTTTGATTCAGGAAATAGCCAATAATTGTCTAGAGGTTTTTTTGTTTTGTTTTGTTTTTTGTTTTTCAATTTCCTAACGGCGATTTCTCTATTTTTTTATCTTCAGATGCCGTGTCAACCATTTCTGTGTCTGTATTTCGCCTTCATGATGGTCCTCGCGGGGTTCGCTACCCAATTTATCATCTGCACAATGGCGATAGAACGTTACTTTTGTATCAACCAACCGTGTTATTATTATACACAACCAATGCGCGGCTATACACGGATCGCTTTACTTTTTTGCTGGGCTGGCTCCATCACTATAGCCAGTCTTCCATTCATGGGGCTCGGATCGTACAAGCTGATGGCACCAGGTGAGTATCGTAGTTAACGTCGTCAAAAATGTCAGCATACATGAAATATAAGGATACAAGTTGTATTTTGTATAGAGATTCGCATTGCAGCCAGCTTGGAGAATAGCCTTCTATATACACTGCATTTTATATACGCGGATAATAGAGATATGCATTGCAATGAGCTTGGAGAATAACCTTCTATACACATAACATTTTATATACGTGGATAATAGAGATTTTCATTGCAGTGAGCTTGGAGAATAACCTTCTATACACATAACATTTTATATACGTGGATAATAGAGATTTTCATTGCAGTGAGCTTGGAGAATAGCCTTCTACATACATTGCATTTTATAAACTTGGATAATAGAGATTTGCATTGCAGTGAGCTGGGAGAATAACCTTCTATACACATAACATTTTATATACGTGGATAATAGAGATTTTCATTGCAGTGAACTGGGAGAATAGCCTTCTATATACATTGCATTTTATAAACTTGGATAATAGAGATTTGCATTGCAGTGAGCTGGGAGAATAACCTTCTATACACATAACATTTTATATACGTGGATAATAGAGATTTTCATTGCAGTGAACTGGGAGAATAGCCTTCTATATACATTGCATTTTATAAACTTGGATAATAGAGATTTGCATTGCAGTGAGCTGGGAGAATAGCCTTCTTCATACATTGCATTTTATGGGCGTGGATAATAGAGATTCACACTAGAAAGAGTTTGGAGAATAGGATTCTGTTGAGTTTGAACAGATTTACTCTTATTACTTCTTTTTATTGATCTTTAAATTCGGCATTTTATTACGTCATTAGAATATGAATGGAATTTTATTTTGCTACGTCAGTCACGTCCCTTAGCGTGATAGAAGACATCTGCACATTGCTAATTATTATGTGTGTGGATGGCTTACATTAAGAAATTTAAGCTTCTCCTGGTTTATTGATTCTACAGATAAAACAACATGATATCTTTCCAACAGCTGCTGGCACAGCTGAACTCATGGTGTTATGTTGAACCCATGTTTCAGCCAATTCATTCTACAGCCTTCTCAGGTGTAAAATCCACATGGAGATAAAAGTTTTTTTCCCCAAAGTGCAGACCATATTTGTCCAGCTGGATTCCGCATAAGAAAAAAGCCGGATAATGAGTCATGCTGTCTTCACAATGTAGAATATGTTATGTTGTTCCCAAAACGTTTCAGACAATCCATTCTACAGACCTCTTCAGGTGTAAAATCCGTACAGTTATAGAGGGTCCCTTCTTTCCGGCAGAGCAAACCAGATTTTCCAATGCAGATTGTACACATGAAGAAGGTCGTGGAATGGATTAGCTGAAAAGTTCCATTACTAAATCTTTCACTTTTAGCATGATTCTATACGTATAGATATTTAACAATCAATGGCATATGGTGCTTTGTATCACAGGTTTCCTCAGAGCAACAGACACTAAACCCCCCCACACACACACACACCAAAAAAATATTTTAGTGTCTGTAAAAAAACGATGGACTGTAAAAATCTTTTTGGTACATTGTAGGGAATGTGGTCCCGATTGTAAATTGTGAAGTTTCACACCCTCGGTCATTCAATGTTTCAAAAGGTAAACAAAATCTTTCAGGGTTTTTTTTTGCATCTGTATCTCAGAGCACACCGATGATACAAGGCACCACATGCCACTGCTGGTGAAAGCCGAAGAACCTATCGGCTGAAATGTTGTGATAAAAACTAGGATTGTGGATACACATCGAAAGAGTAAATTTTCAACCAATAGTAAGATTAATTTTCGACTGTTATTTTTTTCATTATAATTTTAGTTGCTTTTTGTAGCAACTTACTCGGTTCGACTACGACAGTAAATAAACTGTTGATCGAGAAGAGAAACCGTACGAGCTGCTCTTAACGACTGGGCTACGAGAACTTTATGGTTTGGGCAGATCATATCTGATGACAGAGTAAGTTGCCATAAAATGCAACAAAAAATTAAGATTAAAGAAAATACTTGTCAAAAATAATGACTCATCATCACAGTCAATAACTGAACAACCGTAGCGTCAAAATTTGTAGTCATGGAAAAAAAATTCCATCGAGGAATAAATATGGTCAGAATAAATTCTATCTGTGACATCACTGGTGTTTTCCACTGGAATACTAGTAAAATAGAAGAAGAAATATCCAGAAATATCTAGATAGTCTAGATGTTATTTCCACTAGAAAACATCTAAAATAAAGTTTCAAAAAGACATCTAGAAACATCTAGATTCTCGAGAATCTAGATGTCATTAATGAAACCGTCAAAATAACGCCCCTAACTGGTGGAAAAAAAGACTTTTTTCCCCCCAAATCGAGAAAACATTTTACAAGGGGAGTAGTGGAGTACTGATGCCAACTTCAAAGTCTGTGGACAAATTGGTGTGGTCAGTGGCACTGTAACACACTTACACACAGCACACGCACATATAAAAAGGGATAGAATTCTTTACCACCTTAGGTGCTTATGGTTGTTCAATGATGTTGGTTGACAATGCTTCGTCTAATAAAATTGAAGATAATATTGCAGCCACTAATTTTCCTGTTTGAAAATGTATCTCCTATTTTTTTTTAGGTACGTGGTGTTTCTTTGATTACTACAGCAATATCCGAACAGATGTCATCTTTAGCTTTATCTACAGTATGCTGGGAATCGTCACCATTTTGTGTACAGTGATCCTTAATATTGTCGTCATTCGAAAACTGATAAATGTCCGCTGTAAACAAACAGCGTTCAGTTCAGGATCCGGTCGACTGCGCAGACTCGGCAACAATCGACGCTACACAGAAATTCAAATGGTGCTCCAGTTGATCTCCATCACATGTATATTCACTACGTGCTACCTTCCTTTAATGGTGAGAACTGGTCACATTTTGGTTAATCATCTATAAAGGGCAACTGTGACCTTTCCCGTTTCAAATTGGCTGCCACTCTAGTGGCAGACGCTGACGGCAAATTCTAAGTCCAAGATGCAGACGACAATAACCCGAACCCTATTAAAACTAATCCTAACACTAACACGAAAAAAACACTACAGTTGCTGCTATTTTGAAACGGGAAAGGTAACAGTAAACCTATAAGTGCCAACTTTTGTTGTTTGTTCATTCTACATCCTTCTTCAAGTGTAAAATCTAATAGGCGTGAAGAATGAGGGTCTCTCTTACTGGTTGACTCAAATATCTTGCGGCAAAAGAATCACAGGAACTCCTTCCCCTAGTTCAGCTAAGGTGTGGAATTTCTCCTCGGTTGTAGGCTTATGCCTTCCATGGCAGCAAGCAGAAGCAGTATTGTTAAGCTCAAAATGTGGCTAAATATGGCTAAAAACTAGCTGATCAAGTGGTCCTCCGAAGGTCTTCTCAGAGGGCGAGTTCTTGATGCTTAACACCAACTCTGTTTTGGCACAGGGTCTAGATGCGTGAGTGACTGCCAGATGTACGATGACTTTCTTCTGCCTTTTAACCCAACACTTTTGCCTCATTGTCGAAATTTACGGGTTGTAACAATCATTATAGCACGTGAAAGGATGTTGTATAGCTGATATTATCGTGAAAAAGACAATCTGGAAACGAAATTAATACGAATATCTGTTATTTATTCATATTTGTGGCGATATTTCGCTGGTTGGAGACGGCTTCATTGGACCAAAAATGATTAAATGATGGCCTCGAATCCAGAAAAACAGCCGGCAGGGACCAGAGATTTTTATCTATATGGTAGTGTGAGAAGGCCAAGTTGTGTAAAGGTTGAGGGGTTCATTGTTGAGACTGTGTATATGTGAGTGTGTGTGTGTATGTGTCTCTGTTTGAGGAGGCTATAGCATCTGTAAATATGAGAGTATGTGTGTGTGATTCTGCTTGAAGTTAGTGTATGCGCTGGTATGTGTTCATTTTCTTCTGTGTTTTTGGTATGTGTTTCTAGAGAATCTTGCTGTTATGAATAAACCCGTCAGAATAAGACCCTCCCCCAGTCAAAAAGAAAACTTTTATAAATATATACTTTGGATATATAACTCATTTAATTATTTCTACGTATGTATAACTTGTCAGTTCCAATAACATGTAACGAACAAGCTTAGATGTGTACGTTTAGTGATTTGTCGTGTATTGTAAACGTATTAACAGACTAATGATAAGGGAGATGTCCGTTGATACCGATTGTCCGATATTGCTGAATTATGTAAAATGATAACATAAAAAAGCACAAATGCATACGTGACAAGGTATATAGATATAAATATGATTGTAAGAGAAGATAAAGTGATTAAAAATAAGGTAAAGAAGACTAATTCTATTTACTGATAATGCATTATATTTCATAATGATACGAAAAATGGGGTGAATTATCAAAACACTGCCTCCATCGAGACAGTAAATAAAGGAGGTGGAGTGAGGGGCATGAAGCAGTGCCGTGTGCGCCGCCTATCGATAATTTCGCACACTAACAGACAAGACTGGCACGGGGTACTTTTGAATATTCCCGTTATTCACAGCAATGAACTGGTTTTGTCCGGTATGTTAATAAGAGAGTTTACAGTATTTTAATTTCTGTGTATGGCAGCTCTGCCCGTTCCAACTGAAGTACCAGGATCCTGAGGTCTGACCATGGACCCCAGGATAATATTCCCAGATATAGAGACCCCCAAATGAATGTGCCTTGCATGTTATTGATCGAAATTAATCTATTATAGTACTTCGTTTGAGAGGAGGGTAAGACAAGATTCAATTGAAACTTCCACGATAATAAATGGCTTTACAAATTACAGAATTCAAATCTTCAAGAAGTCAGATTGGACGGGAGATTTACGAGCTGGGTCTATCACAAAAACTAAATTTAAAAAACAAATTGTTTTATTTCCTTCTTCCGAAGAATTTTGAAATATTTGAATAGTTTACCATCTTCTGTAAAAAAAAAATGGTACCAGTATAAATAGTTTTAAGAATAACTAAAAATTTCGATCGTCTGGGATGGGAAATAAATTAATAGGGCAATTAGGGAGGATATCAGCTGATACATACAGAAGAGTTCAAGAAATATATACATAGATAAAATCTTCCTGTTGGTCTGTACTGGTAGGCTTGTAATCTTCATTAAGTTTCACACATTTTAAGATATGCCAGCATCTATAACAGCGATCGCTGTCACTAATTAGCTGACTGACAAATCGACATAGCGAATGCCTTACACCATCTCCACGAAACATTCCTTCCCACCTCGTCAATGAATCTGATATCGCTATAGAAACATTTTATAATTACATCATCGTACCATAGAATTCGATTTGATTTTTTTTCTCGAATACACGTTAAATGCATGAACGAGATTCTAATCTTCTACGATATCAGCGTTAAACGAGGCGGCTTTTAGAGGAAAGGACTTTCAAAGATGGGAGTTTTATAATGAATAGGCTTCTAAAGGAAGGTATTTTTTTTAGAGGAAAGGACTTTCAAAGATGGGAGTTTTATAATGAATAGGCTTCTAAAGGAAGGTATTTTTTTTTAGAGGAAAGGACTTTCAAAGATGGGAGTTTTATAATGAATAGGCTTCTAAAGGAAGGTATTTTTTTTAGAGGAAAGGACTTTCAAAGATGGGAGTTTTATAATGAATAGGCTTCTAAAGGAAGGTAGTTTTGAAGACACTAAAAACCGTACTGGCGCATTTTTAATCTAACTTTCAGGCTTGTTATAAATATAATGTTAATATTTAAATGCTGATTACGTATTTTTATGTAAATTGTTTACAGAGATGCCCAGAGAGGCATCTTTTTTAAATTTATTAATAACGTTAAAAAATAATCATGGATTTTTTTTTTCCTTTTTCAGTTACAGATATTTATGAATCAATTTACCGACATGTCTGATAAGGATTTGCTGGTCATTCGTCTTGCTTCCCTGAACCAAATTCTGGATCCGTGGGTTTACATTCTAATCCGTCGGAACACCGTCTACTACGTGTCCCGGCTTTTCCGTTGGACATTCCGTATGAAACGTCCGTCGTTTATGGATCGTCCTCCTTCACCGACAAATCGACGGGCCAGTTCTGAGAGCAAGAGTTCGATCAGCAAAATGCATAGTTTGGACAGTCGGAAAATGTCCTTCGACAACAACAACCACAAAGACGATATGGGTTGGGCCGAATTCTGCTGGAACTGTATGTGTGAAAACCCGGCAGATAAATACGATTATAATACGCCCCTTAATTCCAGTCGGAGCGACATTTCAAAGCATCAGGTGTTGGCAGCAATAAAACCTCCTATGCTCAACGGAGAAATATCACGGATATAAGTACAGGTTGAATCTCACTAATCCGGTGCTGATACAGGTGGGGGGGTCCTCACTCCTTGGACGTACAGATCCCCTGATTAAAAATCTTGGACCCGCCCCCTGTTCAAAATCCTGGACCCAACTGCTCAAAATCCTGGATCCGACCCAGCTTAGGACCAGAAAATTGCCGGTGTGGCGAATATTCCGAACCAGTGAAGTTTAGGGTGAAAAAAAAAGCCAAAATATTCCCACCAAAAAAATAGATAAATAAAAGTGCCCGCGACTATAAAACCGCCGATACTCAACGGAGAATTATATCACGAATCCAAACATTGGTAGAATCTCACAGATCCGGCATGGGACCAGGCATGGGTCCTGGGGCATGCTGCTTGCCCCTTTCCCCCGATCCTCAAAATCCTGGATCTGCCCCTGCTAATCCTGCAAGCTCGGGACCAGAAAGGTGCCGGAATTATAGATTTTACAAGCCTGTGAGGCTTAGAATTTAAGAAAAAAAGGGCAAAATAGTGCATTCACAGGTTGAACCTCTTAATCCTGCAATCTTTGGACCAGACAGTTACCGGAAGAGCGTATTTCAAGAACCAGCGATTCTTGGGATTAAAAAAAATGGCAAAATAATCCTTTTACTCGGCGCTGTTTTTAATACCGATACAACACACTGAAAAGTTGCCACGAAGAGCAATATTTTTACTTTATTTTCAAGTTTTTTCTTAACTTAAATATCCCCCAATCTTTCTTCATACTAATGGCACAAAGATTTTGATTTTATATACATATATATATATATATATATATATATATATATATATATATATATATATATATATATATATATATACAAGTTTGTTTTTTTTTACCCAAGTGTCGATTTTTTGCCGAAATCTTCTATGCATATCCACGTGACTGCTGAGTTCAAATCACCGTCCCGAACTATCAAAATTGCTGGACAAGTGAATCCCAGATTAGTGAGGTTTCAACCTGTAATTATTTTTGTGATCAATTTGAAAGGACATTCAGAAATGGGAGAGAACAGACAGTTTGGATTTTTGTTTCACGAGGGACGTTACAGTTTTATCTCCTAACAAAACATGCGAAAAAATTCTGGCGATCTCTTATTTTATGTGGGTAAATTGGAGAAAGGTAATAATTCCACAGCGAAAATAATTCCACATTACGAATAATTGCTAATGAGTCCATTTAAGTAGATTTCACAAATGAAATGCTACATTATATTGCTTTAATAACTACTTTATCAAATGGGAAATTTCTCTATTTATAAAAATCGCCCAAAAAAATTGTAAAATAATATTTTCATGTGTACATTGCAAAAATAATGCCCAAGTTCACAGACGCCGCTTAGCACATTCCTTTAAAAATTGAATTCTTAATCTATATAGGAAGGGAATTTTTTAATATATTTCTCATACACATACGTGCAGAAAACGTATGTAAAGTCTCTTTTGCTCTACTTTTCGGTTTTGAATTCAGGTGAATTCCATTTTCCTACGGAAGATCTAATCAGTGGATTCATTTCCCAAGTGGAATTATTTCCAGAACCCGGTAAATTCAAAAAGTAAGGGGAAGCTACTCTAACTTGGTGAAATACAACAAAATGCTCGCGTACCTAAGTATTAAAATATGAGTTATTATGTGCTCTGAAGATAAAACTAAGTATAACAAATTGCAAAAAATTTTGCAAAAATTCATTAAATGACTGTATCAAACTGTTCATGGTGGATATTAATGTCTAATTCAATGAAATTCATTAACAAATAGCAAGCAAAAACGCCAACAGTTAAACAGTGGACATCGTAGAAAATGATTTTACAGCGTCAGTAGAGCCGCTGCTATCACATTTCATGCTATCAAGAAATGGATATATGATTCGACAGAATGATTATAAATTGCATTGTATTATATGAAAACTCGTATTTGAAATGATCACCCGTTATTACAATGTATCATTAGGCCTAGACAGCGCTAATAGAATAAACAATTGCAGAAGTCCCATTTTTAGTTGTTTATTCTATTTACGTTGTCAAGGCCAAATGATACATTCAATGCATAATAATAATAATAATAACAAGTGATCATTTCTAATGAAAGTTTACATATATATTTACGTTATCTAGGCCAAATGGTACATTCACCGCATAATAATAACGGCTGGTCATTCCAAATAAGAGTTACTATATGATATAACGCAATTTATTATCATTTAACGCTAATAAAAATCGAAGTCTCCAGGGTGATTTGCTTGTGCTTGCGTGATGAAAATAACACGATTGCAAAAACGGAAATTAATGATGAAAACATTTGAAAAAAAAAAAAACAAACATACTTCACCGAGTGGAAATTCAGTTTGCTCTTATATCTTTTTGAATTTGCCGACATAAAACGAAAGGATTTTGCTTTAAGAGAAACGTAATAAGTGTTATCTTCTGACAAAAGGCGAAGAAGTTTTTTTTATATGAAGAAATGCAGTAACAATTGGTGGTACGCTCAGATCGAAGAGAAAAATTAACAATCATTCATTTTCATTTGATTCGTGTACAGTTTGTCGAAAACCTCCATGTTGAATCCTACTAAGACGCATCCGGTTTGTCGAACAGCCAATTCGTCGAAAGTTATATGAAGTATCATATATGATACAATATCGACTGGTCAACACATCTAAAGATAAATGTATTGAATTCGTGAGAAATTCATCCATTTTTTTAGCTGTTGACCTTCAAAGAATCGTCGTTGACAAGAAAACAGTTAAACAATATATATACTGTAAATGGATTTGAGTCGTAAGACAGAACTGCTCAATATTTTTGGTGCTAAGCATAATTGTTTATGGTTTTAAGAACCCTTTCATCAGTTTTCAAATTGGTCTGGCTGGCTATGTATTCATAGATGTATCACACATACAGACTGCACCAATGGAGCTAGAGGGCTGATAGTCTAAACATTAACGCCTCGTTATATTTACGAAAGGCGATTTTTTTTACGATTCCCTTCCTAAATAGGTTTTTAGTGGCAGGTTCAATTTGCAATGTAATTTCAAGTTAAATCAGTCCCTAGTTTATGTCCGGCTGTGTACAAGCTTTTTTTTCTTTGGAAAATTCTGACTTTTCTGAATTTCAGCAAAAAGTGAGAGAAGTAACTTCATTCATTGATCGCCCTTTCTTCTAACGGTTTTAATTGATCACCTCCAACACGGCACACTGTCAAAAGACGGTTTCTATTGAGTGACCAACCAGACCTGTTAATCTTACTATATAATGATCATTCATGCATATTCCGTTTGTGCTCTAATGGGATGATCTCATTGGTTGATTTACGTTCCTTTTATGACACAACAATAAAAATTCCTCCGTAGAAACTCTTAAGACTTTATGTCTGATCCCCACACATTAAAACAGCCCGAGACGAGTTAAGAATGTTGAAAAATACTAAAAATAGAATACTTGAATTTTCACAAATAAATCACCAAATAAAATAGTTTTAGGCTCCTAAGTGCAGATACGTACATAAATAACTCCGTCATTTTGGACGGGTATATTCTAGTAAATAATAACTCGTAAATAAAAACACCTCAAAGAAACATAGTATCCTCAGATCATTAGTAAACACATAAAACAATCATGAAAGAATGTGGTAAGTGGCTACTTATATTAGTACTTATTATAGTTTCAATTAACTGGGTCTTGGCACGAAGGATGTGACATTCTAGGTTTCAACGAAGTGGAAGGTCAGTTTTCATTCTTTCTTTCAAAATATTGACTATCATACCAACTTACTGATGTATATTTTTTTCAAATCGTGTACAAAGGAAGAGAGAAAAAATTCCTCTTTTCCTCATGTGGCAAATATAATCTACTTTAAATTAAAGTTACAGAATACCTACTTATAAAATGAACGTGATTTTTTTCTGACATTTTCTCGGTGACTATGGACTATCGCACTTGAAGGTAACAATTCTGCTGATGAAAATATTTCCAACCTTTGGAGCAATAGACTCTCCACTGAAACAAATTCAGTAGTTTCTTGAAAAATATCCAGAAATCCAAATATATTTATGAATTTCTTCACATGGGTCAAATAGTATTGACATAACTTTCAGTATTTCACACCCCTTATAGAATAAACTGACATGTTTGATCACATAATGCAGTGAACCTCAGCTGTGGATTAGGGTAAAAGGGTCAGAGGTCATGGACGTTTGGGGAGATTTTTTTTCTTAGATAATGTAATGGACCTGATGACGATACTTAACATTGAGAAAAGTGATCCATTTCTCATCCTCAATAACAACTTCGTTCAAAAAAAGACATCGGGGGCAACAGCGAATCAAGTGACTCACAACAATCAACATGTTACTGTTAATTTGCTGCAGACAGGTCATGTGGGCCCCATTTCAAACCTTTGACACTTTTTCTAATTTCTTCAAATTGCAATGAACGTTCATATAACGAAGATTGAATTGTTCGCTTAATATTTTTGAGAGGTGGGGGCAAATGAATACCAACTAATCATTGTTGCTAAAATCTAATATCAGCAGAAATGAATTCATGGTATTCCTTTTTAACCAAGTATTGAAGGGTTGAATCTTTGCAAAAAATACTATATCAATCACCTTCAACATTTTTCTACTCTTTTAAAAAAAAATCTTATGTAAAGTTTGAAATTTCAACTGAATTTAATAATGCTATATAGAATTTCCTTGGCTGTAAATTATTTGGCTTAAATTGTTTTGGTGTATTCAAGCTTTAACTCTGAGGGTACATATTTCCCGCACCGTAGCCACTAAGAATTGCACCATCAGGTTGCAGATCCAAGAAATAATTATTCATCAGAGACATCACTTTGAACCTGGATTCATTTCAACGCTTGATAATTTCCCTTAGATTGAATAACTTAGTCATTACAAAGTTATCACATCCCAAAAAATATTATCCTATGTCAACAAAATAAGGAAAAAAATCCCTGGATCCATAAATGAAATTAATTTATTATCCCTTGGCCCTTGACCAACACTTCCACGAACTGTCATTGAAATTCACTGAAAATATTTGGAGATATTATGTAGATAAAACAGACGAACTAACAAACTTGGGTGAACACAAAGCCTCTGTCCAACTACATTACCAGAGGTAAACTAAGACAGATAACCCAACAAAAACCAGCTTCACCGCAATATCCCATAGGGCAAAAAAGAGGGCAAATATAAATCTCGATTTTATAAGAATCTGAAGAGAGAGGGGCGGAAATACAATACCTATTCGTCAGCATTCCAGTTATACTTATTCCTTCGAATCACTTCAACCCTGACCGTATTAAAATATTGGAAAAGCAGTCACTGAAGATTTACCTCCCTTAATTTTTCTGTGTGGAGCACAAGCTTTTTCATTTGAATGAACAATATCTCCTTTAACTGTCAGTAAAATAAAGCGTTTCTCACTTTTAGACTGCTTCTGATTTTGTTGAAATAAAATTGGCAATCTATGTATGGTTTTATTTTTGAATCGGACCGCTAACATCTCTCTCTTGACTGGTTTACGTGACAGGATGTTTACTTACCAAAACTAAAGGGAGACAACTTATAGCTTTACAAATCAATGTATTCATACGAGTGAATAATATCTCCTTCAACTTCGTCAATGAAATGAAGCAGTGATATGGAAACTTTGAAAACTCAAATACCCCCTCTGTAAAGAGAATATTCTAGCGGACCCCAATTTTTTGTATTTAGTCTGTGATGTATAAACTACAATGATAAACCATTTTTAACCTAGAAACCCATTTTTATTCTAAATAGATAGCATTTACGTGAATTCTAACATAGGATACAGATCTGAGTCTGAAATAATTTTGTTTTCCAATAGTTGTGTAATGGATGATGATGTTTCTTTGCCACAAAATTCAATATGTCAGGTTTAGAAGGAACACTGCTGCCGGTTTCCAGGAATTATTTGAGGGTTTACAGACCCCAGTTTTGAAACCACTGAAAGCATTTCTCCCCCTCCCCCATTAGTGGGGATGATGTTCAAATGGCCACTCTAAGGGAGAGGTTTCTTAACTGATCCATCTTTTCTTTCAGACATTTGAAAATCTCACCACTTCTATGTATCTATGATTCCTATGATTCCTATCATTGTAATATTCAAAAAAAAAAAGTAGGGCATGGGTTAAGTAATGTGGTCCCTAAAAAGCAGTGTGGTCCCTCCTACTGTTTTAGTGACATTGCTTTATTTTCTACTTCTCATACTCCTATGACTGTGGTCCTTAATTCCCTAACCCTCAAGTTGTATAACAGAAATGTTAACGATGTTAGAGAATGAGATGCAAAGATAAAACAACAAGCTCTGAAAGAACGATACATTATTTAGGGACCTTACTACTTGACTTGTACCAATCTGACAATCAATAACTCGATTGATAAGAATTGAATTTAATGTTCACTTATTTACTAAGCTTAGCCCAATACCATAGAAATAGGGCCTACAATGGAGAGTTAAGCCTCACAAACTCGAATCTCTGAAACTTGAGAACATCAGAAACCCAGCTATTTTCAAGATATAAATAATTTTCAAATTTTGTAAAAGTTCCAATTTATCAAGAAGCAAAATACCATTCTTCCTGGGAAACCATGTTTCAGAAGCATGAACAATATCAATCAAATAACAACTTTCAGGAAAACGCCATTAAAAAAATATTTTTCATGTAGAACCAAAAGTGTAGGTACAATATAGGAAAACAGTGCAAAGGCATTCTATCGAGATTTCATAGAATTGAACAAGTATTTTGTTGATATTAAGGATCTCTTAAATCTTGACTATTCACATAACTGTATGCTGTTAATGACCCAACCCTGTACTTCCTGGAAGTACGCGTAGCCTATGTTACACCCAAAACTCGGGAATTTCAGAAAATCAGAACACTCGAGGTCACAGGGTTCCTAGATTTGTTATGCTCGAATGTACTCGTGAATTGATCTTTGAGACGAGCTTATTAACCATCTCTTTATGGTAGACAACCTGCACTTGATCAACAAATACCTTACGTCTCACAAATTCTGTATCAAAACACCGTAGTCGAGTTCTCTCAACACTTATACTTTTTCAATCTTACTCTTACTGCAAATGATTATATTATGATGGATCTGTCGGAAGCTGATTTATAGGAGGTTCCCTGAAAATCTTTCAGCAGTCATCCATGCAAGAATGCAATTCTTGAACGGTCATTTTGAAAGACTGTTTTGAATGGCTAAAACATCATAAGCAGTTAAAACTCATTCAGGCACTACAAAGTATAAATATACAAAATATTAACATCCACAAATAACATTATTCTAGATCCAAAGATTTCAACTTTGAATACATAATTCGCTATCTTAAGATACCTTTCTTTATATTTACATAGAAATATATATGAATAATCAAGAAAAAAGTGATAAGATATCTATGTTCGCAAATAACGTTATTCTCGATCTAAACTTTAAATGACGTCATTCTCAATCGATCTATAGATACCGTTCTTTATATTGATACAGAAATATCAATTCCATTTATAACTATATAGTATAATATTATGATGTATCGATCAGGTATTAACAAAATAAGTAAAATAAAACCTTTGTTCAAGACACTGTTTTTCAAATTATAATTGGTTATGTACCATTCTCCGTAAATCTAAACACTTTCTGCCGATTCAAAATAGTTGTTTACATATTGCATTTTTGCAAAGATTTTTAAAAAAAAACTAGCATTATACCTGAGTTTCAAAAAAATGATAACATATATTAATGCTTTCCTGCTACAAACATGGGGTTCACATCATATTCAAGATTGCATACAGTAATTCAATGATACACCCAGGACCCATTAATCATACTCATCTCTTATCTCTAAAACATTAGAACTTATAAGTCTAAAGAAATAATGAATATGAATTAAATGGTAAAATGTGATATATCAATAAAAATTAATCCTTATATCAATATGCATGATATAAATACAGGTATATTACCGTTTATGCTCGTGTAAAAGTTGATTTCATGTAATAATCAACTGTTTATTTTTTGCCCCCCAAAATTAAGATGTATTTCATGTATAAGTCGACCCTATATCTTCACGGACAACAGATCAACATTTGTGATTCAAGGTATCATCCTAAACATAAATGTTACGATTAGGAAATTAATTTCTCCAAGCTATCAAGTTCTAATGTGTGCATGGACACAAAGATCCAACTAAACACGAGGAATAAGGGCAATGTTCGGTTTCTACCGTCTTCATCATTTTCATATAGCCCCGAGCTGCACTGAGTAAATTTACACAGATAAACTGTACCATAACACTCTTTTGATGAGTGTGGCTTTACAAATATGAAAATGTTGTGGTTGAAGACTTGTCTTGGAGACACACCGAGCAAGTACCAGTCATGTACGCAGTATTGAAGTAAGTAATGATAATATACTGTAGTTTGCTGAATGTAATGGAGTAAAAAAGCAAATGTAAGTATTCATGAATGCAGCCCAATTCATGTTTCATTAGTAGGACGTATTTTGATGCTTACGATATCAGTATCATTACAGTAATCTATTTTTTTTTTTTTCCATTCATCAAGAGACCATTTGGGCTTCTGCTTATTGATACAGTATTTGGGGTTGTAGAGTGAATTTCAGCCCCTTGAGAGTAGTATCCCTGTAATAGACAACCCTATAGATTTAACCTAAAAAATAGTCTGAGAAATTCAACTTTTACATGAGTATAGACAGTAATTAAACAAATACAATAATGTACTTGTAAAGAGTATTGAAATACTACCACTTCCCACAAAACTAATTCTACGATTTTTCCTGCACTGTACAATCAATCAGAAAGGTGTGGAAAAGGAGAACAGTCTGGATTACTCTTCATTCCATAATTGACAATTGCATTATGGACTTGAGGTGTTTCGGAGGTAACACCCTGGTCACTTGAAATTAACTGAATTGTAGATACTGGACTACAGCTTGGGAATTCATTATTCTTAGCTAGCTTCTCAACTCTCAAATTCATATTCAAAAAATTGAACAGTAATATCAAGGGAAGTAGCTATGTGAAGTTACCTTTAACTTTTAGGTAATCTTTTTTTAATAATTCAATTCACACAAGAATTCCATTTTATTGTACTCATAGAAGAGTTCTACTGTCAATTGGGAGCCGTTTCAAAGGGTTCATAAATTCAAGACCAAGAGTTAATCATTTTGAGGCAAAGTTTTTTCCCATATGCTCTGACCTTTGGCCACTCATTTAACTAGTGCGAGAGCCATCAGAAATTCAAATGCTCGATCATACTTTTGTCTAGATGAAAAGAAGTGCATGGAAATCCATTGGTAGGAAATCCATATTGTGTCTATATTTCCAGAGATTCCAGTATTTTTTTTGTAAATGAAAATTATCTGCCTATTTTTCAATCAGGTCATCCATTACATTTTCTCCAATTTAAATAATATATGAAAGAATATATTTGAATAAATTCTAAGCCAAAAAAAAGAAAAAAGAAAAATAAATAATTGAACAACTGTAGTATCAACATTCGAAGTCATGTTAACCTGATTCCGTTGAAGAATAAATATGGTCAGAATAAATTCTATTTTGACATCACTGGTGTTTCCCACTGGAAAACATCTAAAATTGAGTAAAAAACATAAAAAACATTCAGATTCTGGAGTACATTGATGTTATTGATAAACCCATCAGACTAAGCCCCCAAGAGGCTTTTTTCCAATTACAAAAACAAACATATTCAGAAGGGGTCTGGTGGAACACTGATGCCAAATCTCAAGTCTGTAAATGAAACAGTATTGCCAGGAGTATCAAAACACATAAAAATATAAGAAGGAATCCTTCAACATCTTTAATAGCTTCAGTTGTTCAATTTACACGTATGATCTTCCATAACAAAAGTTGCCAATGGTTGAAATTGATGAAAATGTATGGATGACCTAATCATAAAATAGCCGATAATTCAACTCTTCAATTCTGTCATCAATTGACTAATCAGTCTTAGTATGAACACCTGTGACTAGGGCCAATGAGAGGGGCTCAGGAGACAAAGGGAGCCCAAGAATTTATATTAATGTGGAGAGAATGGACAGGAAAGGGTAGCCAGAAGAGAATTCAGTACTCTTATAGCAATGAGGTCCAGGGCTTGAGATGTATAAGAGTTATTCTCCTTGCATCATTATATAAAAATGAATTAATAAAATAAATTATTGAATAACTTTGTATCAAACTATTGTAATTGAACTGTCATGTAATTAAATAATTTTGTATAAAATTATGTATCAAATTATTGTAATCAAATTGTTTTGTATCAAAGTAAATTGTTTTTTGTAATTTTTCAATAAATTGTTGAGTATTTCATAGGACTTTTTTGTGTTTACTTGGATTCTCAACTTCAAAGAAAAATCTCTCAGGGGGAATAACTCAGGTATACATTATTCTCCAGACCCCACTACTACAAGAGTACCAAAAATTCCTCCAAGATAAAATTCCTCTCAATGGCCCCGTCTGTGATGTCCATGTTACGCTAAATAGAAATCGTGGGGTTTTAAAAGCAGTAGGTCATAAGTTCTGGGATCACCTATTTTCATTACTCCGCTGATTATTTGAACAGAACCTTCATCTTCGTTGTTTTTCTTGTTCTGTGGCATTTTGTAATTTCTAGGGTATACATTACACCTGGGGATCACTTGATTATTGATCAGTTTTTATATATATGTATATATATATCTCACACAATCATTGCTCGGCTTCGAAAGCAAATATTCGAGAGTTTTTTATCTCAGGCCTTTACTATGAGCTGCAGCATGTGCATTACTAATCCCGCCCACTTTAAATCAAAAATGGAAGTGAGGCCCTGAGATTGTAAGTTTTCTGTAAGAGTTACCTTCTCAAGTTAACCCTCAGCACACTTGTAAAAACCATGTGGTGTACATTGACCAATGAGCAAGCATACTCAACTTCTGAAAGTTCCAATACACTCACATCTTCATTTCTCTGTTATGCATAACTTGAAGGAGACAATATAGAGGTTTAAAAATTCAAGCAACGTATCTATCTGAAACTCTTGGTTAATAAAACAGCAACTAAATCTTTACATATGCTAGCTGAAGTTTATGGGGAAGAATTCATGTAACAAGTACGTATGTTAGAAGGCACGAGATATTGTGAAGGTTGGGAGGGTGTCAAAGATGATGGAAGTCATGGACACCCATATATGTCAAGAAACAGCAAGAATGTTCAACAAATGAAATAAATTATTCGAAATAATCGACAGCTCAGCATCAGAGAGTTTGCAGAATATAGTCATCAATAAAAAGACAGTTTATTCCTGCAAGAAAACATGTTTGTGTCCTCTGCTGGTAGCCTGAAAAAAAGAAAAAGAAAAAAAATTTTGAGCATTGAATAATAATTTTTGTGATAATCTTTCTTCTAAACAACTATAGCCAGATGGCAAATTGTGCAACCGTAAATTAAAGACAGCAAAGTTATATCTTTGTTTATATTCATAAGTGTTTGCTCCTGGCCATTACTGTTTTGTCTAGAGACTTCAAAATTAGCTCAGTAATCCAGTAGACTTCTTTTAAAGATATTTATGGGTTCTTTTTCCCTCCATGGGGTTTATTAATAACACCTAGATTCTAGATATTTTATTCCATTTCAGATGCTTTCTAGGGGGAAATGTAAGTGAAGTCATGGTTAGAATCTATTCCTACCATATCCATTCTATAATGGATTTTCTATAACTTCAAATTTCAATGCTCGATTGTTCAATTATTGACTGCGATACCAATTTTTTTCTTATATCTTCCAAGTACAATCCAACTGCAAAACCCCCCAAAAAAAGAAGAAAAAAACTGGTGTCAAAAGTAAACTCTAACACTTAATGGATCATCTTGACACCATTTTTACTTGACTGGTTTAATGGGGGGGTGGGGGGGTCAGGTTGCCAAAACAAGCAGTATTATAAAAGATCGACAAAGCGTGACAATATGAGGGAACACTGAATCGGACTTAATACACAATTAGGTACGATTGGAAATACTTAATCGTGTTGAGGGGTAATGAATTTGAAAATGAATGTATCCTTGCACGATATTACCCATTAAAAGTTCACGGATGTATTCAAATTTTCATGAGAGATTTTGAGAGCAGAAATAAAAAGGAAAGAAGAGAAGTGAATTCTTTAGTTTTAAATGGTGGGTTAGAGGTATTTCAACGTGCAATTTTTCTTCCTGAGTAAACGGGTCCAGGGTTACAGACAGCAAACCAAGAAAATCACAATTCATAATCAGAGTAATGATTATGTAAGATATGGTTGCGCCTTGTGTTCATTTTTTTCCCCCTACAATGTTTCGACTGTGTACCTTCCTCAGGTGTGATGGGTTCTACCATGTGCAATCAGAATTCAGAGTGTACGCTGTCTGACGGGACACTTCATTTTCGTTTCCCATGCATGGGTAATCATTCCACATTCTAAAACTCACAACACCTGACGAAGACTGAAGAGTATACAGCCAAAGAATCACAAAAAGAAAAACAAATAATGATCAACACGGACTAGTGAAATAGTCTGACTATATCATAAATAAGGATTGTTATACCCAGTCTAACAGACAAGAATTTTTTTTTTTTTTTGATAACTAAAGGTGGGAGATATTGTAATGATACCTTCCAGTTGTCCCAAGGAAACAAAAAGCTCTACTCAAGAGTCAATGTAAAGAGGTATAAAGAGAAATAAAAAAGACAGAAAGAAAAGCACACGTTCAGTCATGCGGCACAAATGGAGGTTTATTTAAGATCATGAAAATGAACAAATAGTGCTTCAGTCCCATAATAATATTTGCAAATACATTTCTTACACTAAATGTAAGAATTACTATGGGACAGAGATAGGATTACGTCTGTCCCATAATAGTTGTTACATTTGCAGATACATTACATACACCGAATAAGATGAAGGTAGTAACTTCTTTCTCTGCGCAACAGTTTTAATTTAAAAAATATTGAATTTTCCCCAAGATTTTAATGCATGAATTGAAAAGAAAAGGGAAAAAGAAAAAAAAAGGAAAAAATTTGTTATAAAAAGGGAAGAGGTCTGAAATATGTCTGTCAATAATTTTTCAGTGAAAATCAGTTAAATTCACTGCATGATCAAATTAAGAATTAACTCCCAGAAAGAAATGAATCAAATCAGATTATAACAGTGATCTACCATTCTACATCAGTAAATTAACAATATAGTAAGGGAGGGAAATCCTGAATCACCTCCACTCAAACATGCAGTGTTTTACCTTATAAATTAACCTGGGGTGGTGGTAAAAATCCATGTCTCTTGATGGGACTACCAATATGGTTCGCATCATGAGTTGATGATTAAAGAAAAAAATTAAGAAAATACTTACAACATACATTCATGACCACAAACTGAGGGACCATTAAGGCATAAACTTTCATTTTAAAATTGAATCCCACCCACCCACTCCCCATGTCCAACAAAACCAGAGGTGGGGGCTTATAAAAACTCACAAAAAAAACAAAAAACAACTCACTTCCTTACTCATTGAGGGAAGTGTGTATATGCAAAATTTCAAGTTTGTTTTAAGGACAGTTGGGTCTGGACCAAGTCTGGATAGATAAAAAATGTATGAATACCAGTTCAAATGAATAACCTAAACCCAGCAACAAAGATCAAACCAGTCTGTTGCGGACAAGAGAGATCGAAAATTAGAAGATACTACCGCTTGGTGCATAATGATAACTGATCTTTCAGAATTAATATATTGGTGAACAGATGTGGACTGCAAGCTATCTGTTGTAATGCACATGGAAGCAGCTTCCACTTGAAATTCTTGGAATATCAATCCAACAGAAATTTTGAAAACTAATGACTGAGAAAAAAGCTTCAAAATCCAATTTCTCCCTGCATTTAGTCCCTGACCTTTAGATTTATACATATTAGAAAAATTGATCGTCTATCTCAATAAAAATAATTTCTGATCAAGATTATCCCCTCTTGACCAATTGATGAATTTTTCAAATTGAAAAAATTACTTTTCTTGCAATTCAGTCAACGGAAGTTATTTCATCATTTTTCGATTTTATTCAGTAAAAAGTTTGATTGTCAATCACAAGCAGTTAATGAATTTTAGAATCAGAAGTTGAAAGATCATTGTTGAAAAAAAAACAAAAAAACAACTTCCATTCTTTTCTTTACAGCATATATTTCTTTGCACTGGCAGGGGGTCCAATGATGAAGACAAGCTATTCCCCCCCACCAAGTGATTATTAAAATTTTCCAAGGCAATTCATACACAAAAATAATCCCTTAAAAGAAGGTCCAGCTCTTTCTACCCTTCACCCATTTAAAGCTTTCAAAATCTACCTATGGAAATGTTTTTCATGCACAGAAGATTTCTGATTTTGATTTCAAAAACAATTTCCATCAACATCTTCGGTGCATAAAAATATCAGCCCAAGTAGATTTTGAAAGCTTCAAACAGGTGAAGGGAAGAAGAAAGTGAATAAGAGCAGTGGGGGAACGAAAAAGTATGACCCTTTTGTAATGGATCAATTCTTTCACAGATCATTTTCGTGTAAGTTTGGCCTTGAAAATTTTCTTCAGAATTATTCAAAGGAAAAAACAAAGTTTGGTCTTCATCATTGGGACCCCACTTCTGCACGAATACCAATTTTTCCAACAACCTACTTCTACTGTCCTCCGGTGGCTTTGTTCATTGTGTTATGTTTTGTCTTGTTTTTTTTTTACTTTGGAATAATAATAAAATTCATCTATTTGAATCCATCACTACCTTGCATTTGTTCTTCAGGAGGGGTGTGTCCTCCACCTTGATGGCTGAGGGGAGGAGAGTAGGGACAGTTGGATCACAGAACGTTAACAATCTGCAGTTGGTAGATGTTGAGCTGGCTATAGAATTCTTCCGACCCTTTCAGGGAGAACCGGGACAGTACAGCCCTCAAGCAAAGATCCTAGATACTGCAACAGAGCAGATATGCACTGACTAAAGAGGTCTGCTGCCCCCAAGAGTAGTTACCGGACAGGAGAACAGCCTGTGCCATAAGTCAGAGTCATACCCCAAGCATTACACGATGCTTTTCACAATTCTGCACCAGCACTACCACTAATGTGTTCCTTCTTCAAACATCTTTCCAAATTTATACTTTGAAAATGGTTTATAATCTGTGGTCCGTCCCATATCTTACCTAAGAGAGAAAAAAAAATTCTTGGGGACAAGATATTTACAAGGAACACTAACACTTCAAAAACATGGGGGGTTAGTTGCAAAGCGTTCAATCACTAGTGGTGATAAGGTATGGGCCTGGAAAAGAATCAACGACTTGGTAGACATATCTGTAAACAAATGCCTGGAGAGAATTCTTCTTAGAAGCACAATATAGAAATGAATGGAAGAAGAAAAGAAGAAGAAAAAAAAAAGACAAAACTGTGGTGAACAAAAATAGAGATTTTATTATCTGAAATGAGTACAAGAAAGAACTGGAATGTGTATATAAATGAATACTTCATTGGTTTTGTATAAATATAAAGCAATGATTTTGGATTTCAGGTTGAATGAGATACCAGGCACTTAGAGAAAAGAAGAGAAAAGAAAGGAAAGAAAGAAGAGAAAAGGAGAGAAAGAAGAGAAAAGGAAAGAAAGGAGAGAAAGAAGAGAAAAGGAGAGAAAGAAGAGAAAAGGAAAGAAAGAAGAGAAAAGGAGAGAAAGAAGAGAAAAGGAGAGAAAGGAGAGAAAGAAGAGAAAAGGAAAAGGAGAGAAAGGAGAGAAAGAAGAGAAAAGAAGAGAAAAGGAGAGAAAGGGAGAGAAAGAAGAGAAAAGGAGAGAAAGGGAGAGAAAGAAGAGAAAAGGAGAGAAAGGGAGAGAAAAGGAGAGAAAAGTAGAAAAAGAAAGAAAGAAGAGACAAGGAGAAAGAAAGAAGAGACGAGGAGAGAAAGAAAGAAGAGACAAGGAGAGAAAGAAAGAAGAGACAAGGAGAGAAAGAAAGAAGAGACAAGGAGAGAAAGAAAGAAAGAAGAGACAAGGAGAGAAAGAAAGAAAGAAGTCACATTATAATAGCTGACAAACTCATCTTTTTTGTTCAGAAGATTCATCATCTCAAATAAAGCTAGACAAGCTAAATGAAGAAAGCTAGAAAGTTGGTGTCCACATAAACTTCAGCCCAACAACAAGTTGCAGACGAGGACAATGAACAAAATCAAATTGCAGAACTGAAAAAAAATAGACCACTACATCTACCTAGAATAACAAATTTCCATGAAATCCTCAGAAGATCAAGCACAGAATCACTCTAGGTTCAAAAGGTTTTGGTAGAACAAGCTCAACCTTCAAAAAGAAGGTCCTTCTGCCTTAAAAAGGGTCAATAATCAATGCATCCTTGCAATAGTCACCTGAGGATCTGAAAACTGCAGCTCAACCAGAAGATTGACCCTCGAACTGAGAACCATGCAATGTGCACAGGAGAGGATCAGGCTCAACATCATATGGAGTCAGCACAGTACATCAAAGAAAAGAGTCAGAGATATCATAGAATCCAATCGAATCTCAAAAGGCAGAAGGGCTGGTCATGTTGCAGGAATGACCCATAGAGGTCTGACAATAGAAAACATGTTCAAAGATAATTCAATCAAGAACTTGTCTCAATCAATGTACGAATGGGAATATACACAAAGCAACACAAAAAAAATTTATATTCAATCATTTTCCATTTTACAGGGTATTGATTGAAAATTAACAATAATTAAAATAAATTCTATGATGACTGCAGAGTATGGAGTGGTTGCAATTCCAAAAAGGCCAATCAGAAAAATATTTTTATATGGCTTGGTTTTGCGAATGAACATTATTAGGATATTACCCCAGCAGCAGGACCATAGACGGTAAGGCCCAGGCATGAGGAAGCAGTTCCCCCTAGTGTAGTGCTGTCCTCTAGCACTAAGAGGAATACATTGACAACCTTGAAACACTAGTTTTCAAAGGTACTCCCTCCCTATTCCACCTTAGCAATGACCTTATGTCACATCTGGGTCTTGTTGGAGGTGCAAATAGATAGGAACTTGTAACAAATTTGGATAGAAAATTATCTTGTCCCAATAATCACAGTGCAACTTGATAATGATACTGTTTCTTTGAAACAACAATACGTTAAGCAACACTAGGAAAATTTATGAATTGCTTTCGAGCTCACTTTTTCCGAAGTCAACACTTTCAATCAGATTCTCAGCTGATAAGATCATTAAACAATTCAATAGAAAATTATACATAAAAAAATGGGGGGGGGGACTATAAAAAGGTATAGATACAAAATCAACACAAAGAAAATGAAAAGTAAACCAGATATTGTTTCAAGACAATTGCCACGCATAGATTGGCTTTACTTCTAATAAGACTATAGACAGCAAAGAAAACCTGACTACAGATACTATGAAATGAAAGACAAATTTCGAAGTCGGAGTAAGTCTAGACATCATATCACTATACATCTAAGTAGCCGTCATTAAAGATTCGAACATCAAATATCACTCAAACAAATAAAAACCTGAGGTTGACTTAAACTGTCCTAACAACAGAGTTTCAATGTCCACAATGTAACAATACATGGCTTTGATAAGCAAATGAACTTATAGAGATTACCACAGCAGCATGACCGAAGACAGAGATGCACAAATGGATTATTCCTCCATCCTGAGCAATGGATTTCCGAAGTGAGGCCAGATTTCGTAAGGCCGACAAAAGCAGCTCTTATCGGTTACAGAACTATCCACACACCTTGGATGTCAAGGATTGCAGCATTGACCAAAGCCTTCAGCAAAAAGGTAAAGACGTCCAAGACAGTCTTTCCAACTGTTTACAAAAACAAAAGAGAGGAGAACTGCTCAAACCCTTGGAGCATCATCCTGCTCTTCACCACAGATAAGATCCTCATGGGGATAATGCTGGATAGATTGGCAGAAAACATTGCTGACGAATACCTCCCCAGGAGCCAGTGAGGCTTCCGAATAGACAGTATGACAACAGGCATGGTTTCCTTCCAGTGACACACTCAGGAAAAATGCCACAAACAACATTATATGGCAATGTGAGACATCCAACATAACATCATGTGCATTGCAATGGTGAACCAACACAGCAAGATTGGAAAAAAAAAAAAAAATGTTGAGTGCTGATATTTTACTCATATCAAGGAAGTATTTTGACTCAATAGATAAGCCCCAGCAAAACCCGATGGCTAGACTCCATTACAATAACATACGACACACACGCACTACCAATTGAAATCAATCCAATTCTGTCTTCCCCATGAGAAATCATGGATAGAACGCATCAATATTAAACACATACATTCACAAGTAACACTAGACTTGCAACGAGATAGGACAACTTTGTTGTAGTCTAACACAGATCAAATTTGGATTACAAATCGATTTGTCCCAATCAATTTGCAAGATGATAATACCTTTTCTTTGGAACAAGACAGTTAATCTACATCATGCTTTGAAAGAGAATAGGAAAAGTACATCAAGGAAAACGAGTTGAAGACTGTGCCGGAGACATAAAGCTCCTGGAAAACTGTCCCAGGTGACATCTGACATAATCAATCGTAGGCTGGTAACTGTCACCAGGGAAATCTCTGAGGAAGCTCTGAAAAGCAATGGAATTCCGGCACATGCACTGTGCCAGAGAAGTTATGCAACATAGCGGGTGCAGGGCTCAAGACCAAGACGCTGAGTCAACAATAACATACAGGTATCTTGAAAGCAATTGAATAGACACTCCACTGAAATCAGAGTGTGAACGTGCATTGCGATGGTCATCCATCACAGTAAGCTCCAAGACCTTTGAAGTCAGTTATGACAGCCAGGACAAAATTTCCCTTTGCCTCTGAGGTTGGTTCATAGATTTGTCAGGATTGGTGGTACGCCATATTCCCTACGATGCTGGTCAAATGATCTCTTCACTGTGGTCACCACATGGGTTCAGAATCCGGGTGAAATAACACCTTCCATGACGTTGCTTAAGCCAACCAGAGTATTACGGCTAGTCTCAATCTTCTCCTGGTCACAACAACAATTCTTATTCAACCAAGAACCTTTACCACCTGCAATAGTAATACATAAGTCTCGTTACTGACTTCACAAGTGTGATGACAAATATTTGGGGCTTTGTTGAGAACCCAATATAACAAACCTTCAACTACTCAAAAATTCTAAAAGAAGAAAAGAAATTCATTTAGGTGGCTAAGAAAGAAGAACTCATTTATCTGTCAACAATTTCCCCAAGTGCAAATCTCAGAACAAAACATTCCAAAGGCTTCCAAGATATGAGCAGAGAATTGCCTCTGTTAGTGACTACTTACCAACATTCAATGAATGTCTTTCACATCCAGAGGGGTGAAGAAATAAAGATTCCACTAACATCCCAGGGATGTACACTGAACAGATGAATAACCTAAAAAAAGAATCAGGCTATTCATTATAATCACGAAGCCAAGATATGACCCACCCCAGCAGAAAGAGTAAGGATGAGTGAAAAAATTCGATAAAATCTACTATGTATAAAGCATGATATACAAATAACCCCAACCAAAACAGAATTAGAGCTGGTCAAGGGTCATATCTCACTTAAGTCAGGGGACTTAATTCCTGAATAAGTCAAAGAAAACGAGAGGAGAGCAAGTGAAGGAAAAGGGTCTGATTTTTCATTTATTATTTGTCTCCCGGGGGGGAGACTGGGCTGATTCCTGGAGGTACTGCAATACCAGGCCGACCCGTGGCAAAGGCGGAGCAAGCCCCTAACTCTTCGCCTCGTTCCAAAAATCAGTTTAATATCGAAGTCCCCACATCGGGGACATATCAGATATTAAGCTGATAAGAACAGATACTACACTTTGATCTTAGCCAAGAGGCCGAGAAGCGATGTTATTTATTCGCATCCCCACGACTACGAAATTAGACACGAGGTCGAGATTAAGGTGGGGTCCCACACGTCCGAAAACGTGTAGGCAGAGTTTGCTTCCCGAGTCCATGCGCATGATTTCGCATGAAATCGGGTCAAGCTGGTCTTTGTTTCAAGAATCCCTAAATTCACAGCGTGCTATTGCACGGAGTCATTAGGGCATGCTTGACTTTTGTTGCAGGACGAATCCTGCCTTTGCTCTCAGGGCAAGCCTGAGCATGCTGGTCTTTGATTCCGGGATGGGGACAATCCCGGACCGTGATCGACTTCTCAGCCCGAAGACCGACAAAGGGCCGATCGTCTTCTCCACCCGAAGGCTGAGAAGAACAGATACTACACTTTGATCTTAGCCAAAAGGCTGAGAAGCGATTTTATTTTTATTTATTCGCATCCCCACGACTACGAAATTAGACACGAGGTCGAGATTAAGGTGGGGTCCAACACGTTCGAAAACGTGTAGGCAGAGTTTGCTTCCCGAGTCCATGCGCATGCGATACCCACCTCTTCGACGGTTGCCTTTATATAGCTGCGTTTCTTGGCAAGGTCCGATGTACACGAAAAAGCAATAACAAAAATCAACTGCAAAACACTTCAACAGGAATTTATCTCAAACTATTTTCAATTTCTATTTAAATGAACTTAAAATGAGATTATTTTGAATTCATCAAATTTAAACATGAAAAAAATGAAAATAAACGATAAGTTTCTTGATTTGCGGCAGGTGCGTAGTAATACATCGTAGCACTCAGAGATCACTCGCATCCAATAAATGACACTCCTTTACATTGTCTCGCTTTCTATTCTCCATACGAAATAAAGGCCGTCTAGAGAATAATTTCTAGTACAAATAATAATTGATGGACAAATTTCAATCAAAACATTCTTTCATTCAAGCAGGGATTATTTTCAACCCCAAAAGGTCAAGGTTGATTTGTTCTGGCTCTTTCCAATATGGCTGCCGTGGAAAACGTAGATAGAAAGAGTGAAAAATAAATCAGTTTTATTGGAGAAAAGGTAGAAATAAATAAATCTATGTTTTATTTAAACCATCAATACTTGTTCTCGACTAAAAATTATATAATTTAAATAGAAGAAGGCAATACTTAAACAATTCTAATGTCTCATGTCGTACAAACAACAATTACTTCTGTGTGCGGGGGAATGATGTCACTATATACAATCAAGGACAATCGCCTCGTTTCAAAAATCAGTTCAACATCCAAGTCCCCACATCGGGGACATATCAGATATTCAGCTGATAAGAACAGATACTACTCTTTGATCCGAGCCAAAAGGCCGATTTATTGAGATTTTATATACAAAAAATATAAAAACTTAGGCACTGCGGCCGAATTGTAGGGGATGGGTAGAAATTTTTCAACTTTGTTTTCAGTATCATTCTTTATTACATTATTCGTGACTCATTCATATTTACAATATAATACACATTCATTCTTCCATTCACTTACAAGGACCAAGAAATACATGAAACAATATTAAGATAGCCCTAACTTTGGGGGGGGGCAGCATTTATATCTGCCAGGCTTTGAAAAAAGGGGGGAGGGGGCAAGGGGGAGGGGCAGCATTTATTTTTGCCAGGCTTTGGGAAAGAAAAAAAAAATGGGGGTGGAGAGAAAAAATTGTGAAGGCCTTTACTAATCAACAACTATTGTATTTCTGGTTACCTTCCCAGATAGAAATCCGGACTGCCTGTGTCTTGCAACGGTGGAGGGCAGAAAAACTCCCATCTGGCTCTTTTCAATACTACCAAGCTTGCCGCTTTCACCCACCTTTCGTTGAATTCTATGCAATGTAATCTTTTTCGATCACATTTGATTTTCACCTTCAATCAAAGTTTGAAGAAGTCAATCAGATTCTGATGCAAAAAAGACACGTTCTCATAGAACTCCTGTCGCATCGTCCATATCACCAATCTCGCTATTGCCAGTATCGTGTGAAACATCATTCGTTTCACTCCGGCCCAAGGAAGCGAAACCCCATCGCACACGTACGCCACAACCAATAAGATCATGTGCTCCGTGTCAAGTCGAGCAGTTATGTTATTAACGTAGCTCCAGAGCGGGCGCACCTTATCACACTGGAAGAAAGTGTGTTCGGCCGTTTCCTCCCTTCCGCTGCCACAACAGGGACAATCAGGCATGTCTGCCGAACCCACTCTGAAAGCTGAGTCATTAAGAGGCAGCGCATTTCGAACTAGTCGCCAGGTGAGAGAGAACTCAGAATTGTTGAGGTACTTTACACCTAGCGCCCAACACCACAGAGAGCGGAGCTCCTCCCCCGACATACCGAGCCTCTCTCCGGGCGGATCATCTGCTGCACTCTCCACTAATCCCCGATATAGTATCTTTCTAGGCTGTGAAAGGTCACTGGACCAAGGAAGCTTGCTCAATGCCCGCCGGCATTCACCGAGGAACAGCACTTCTCCCCTTAAGCCTACGACGGCTCTTAGCTTCGGGGTTGAGCTCGAGATTAGGGAAAGCATCCCTAATCCTCAGCTCCTATGCCGGTTCCTCCATTAAAGATCAGTTGAGAAATGCCAGCCTTTCCGCATGCTGGTGGCTTTCTAGATGAGGCATACCCAGACCTCCATTGCACGTCCGTAGTATACAGACCTGTCTGCGGACCATCGGCTTGCTTCTCTCCAACAGGAGTGAAAAGAGGAATCACTCAAGCGCCAATGTCCGTACCGCAGGCAGGGGAAGTACAGACAGCCGGTACAGGATCAGAGGAAAGACATACGTGTTGCATGCCATGGCTCTGCCTTTTAAGGATAGCTTCCTTCGAAGCCAAGTCCCAACCGACACTTCAACCTTTGCCTGTACCTCCGACCAATTCCTTTCCAACTGGAGATCTGGCCCAAACCACACTTTTAAGATGTGTACCGGACCGTCAGTCCAGCGGAAGGACCCTGGGATGGAGACTGGCTCTCTCCAGGCACCCAACCGCAGTCCGCTTGACTTGCTGCAGTTAATTTTGGCCCCTGTTCATATCGAGTTAACGCCCTCAGTGCCACTCTTATGTCCTGATGACAGGACACAAAAATGGTCACGTCATCAGCGTACGTGGATACCTAGGCTCGAGCCCCGCCAGGGAGCTCTATCCCGCGCAGGGCAGGACGCGATGCCTCAACCCTCAGCCCACGGAGAAGGGGCTCCAATGCCAGCACGTAGAGCAAGAGCAACATTGGACAGCCCTGTCTGACTGAGCACAAGACCACAAAAGACCCCGACCGCTTTCCATTCACTTGCACCACTGCTGTAGGGGGGCGGTAGAGGAGGCTTATCCACTTGCAAAAATCTGGTTCGAATCTGGCGGTCTGCATCACCAAGAACTGGTGATTCACCCTATCAAACGCCTTGGACTGATCCAAATTGATCAGAGCGGCTTCCGTGTCGTTTTCTAATCCCCCGTCTAAGACCGAGCGAATCGTATGCAAATTATCTCAGATTGATCTTCCCTTCACAGCATAAGTCTGCTCCGGTCTGACCAAATCCTCGATGACAATTCGCAATCGATTCGACAGAGTCTTGGCCAAAATCTTTAACTCTGTGTTCTCCCTCCCCAACATCCTTGTTCCCTTTCCTCAATAGCGTAATCACCCTCCGTGATCTGCCCCTCACAGCTAGCTGCTTCAACTGCACCGAGGCGGGGGAAGTCAACCAAAAAAAGTTCGTATTCCTCGATTAGGTCAATTAGACTGCGTTCACACCATGCCTGCCTGCTAGCTCCCCTCTCTCCCTTATCTATCTCGGGGTCTAGGATGGAATTCCAATCCCCCATTAGAACTAGCCGCTTCGGGTCAGTCAGGAAGAGCCCCATCTGCCGAAACAGGGAACACCCCTCTCCAACACTGTTGGGCGCATACACCGCAACCACCCTAAACTTGCCACTGCTCACGCTAACATTAGCCACGATCAACCTACCGGCCACGCCCGCGTAAACGACATCGACCCTCGCGCCCAGGGACTGCTTTACCAGCAAGGAGACACCTCTGGCATTGCGATCACCATATGCTTAACAAACGACATAATCGTTTGCCAGCACACACAGAGCAAACAAAGTGTGTCTACTGTATCGTTGCCACATCCACTCGAAGGAGTAAGAGGTCCTGCAGCACACGCGACACGCGACTCCAATCCCTCATACCCCTCACATTCAGACTAGCCAGATTAAGAATCATCTTCACTTACCTTGCACTCCCAGTCCGAAAGTCCTCAGGTCAGAGGACGCCGACGGTAAGTCCCAAACTTCCGGAACCCAGCTCGTACGTAATCCTTCCGTCTGTGACAATTCCACTGATGTCCGACGGAAAAGTTAGTTTTAAGGCTCGGTAAAGGGAAGGGTGGACATAAACCACAACCCTCCCCACACATTTTTTGTTTATGCCTTGTAAAATTCTATTTTCCCAGTCAACCAGCTTCATTCCTGGTATGACTTTTTGAGTGGCCGCCATCATATTCTACACTTCGTAGTGGTGACCGCTCACATACCGGACGACAGTGATTAGCAAGGGAGCGTCCTTAAGGTTTGTTGGGTCCTCGACTACTTTTTCCTCCACCGAGGTTTGTCTCAGTAGGGGTCTCAGTGATATCTTCAGGTGGCTTGGTAAATCTGTTTCACACTTAGTCCTGTCCACCCGGCATATCCCCTCCCCTTCCTGAAACGGTGGAGGTTTTCCTGGCTTCCTGTTGACCGGCGGAGGTGAGGCAGATAGGCTTCTTGCCCATGTTCCAACCTCTTCCTCCACCTCCTTTGGTTGTTTTTTAGGTGAGTGAGGAAGCGATATGGCCCATTTTCATTTTCGGTGGGGTCTCAGGTCTCGCAGACCGATTCCTTTCAGGTTTTTTCCCCCTTCTCGCCCTCCTCTTCCCTTCTTCTTTTTCCGGTCACGTTGTTGGTGGTATCCTTGGACTTTTCCTTAGTCTTTTCCTTCTGGGGTCCCTCTTTGTCGGTAGCTAATTCTCTGCTGGTGACCTTCGAAACTTAGTTTCTCCTTCCTCCTTCTTCCTTCACTTGGCTCCAGCCATCTCCGTTCGCCGGGGACCCAGAGGCCAGAGAAGCTACTGCGGAGGGGTTGGGCCTGACTCCTGCTGCTGTTGCGGTGGCAGCTGCCTTCAGAGCATTCTTGGGGCATACTTTTGGAATATGCCCCTGTTGTCGGCAGCTCCAGCAGAACAGTCTTCTTCCTTCCACCACCATTGTTAGCTGCCGATTCCTCACCACCAGCACATCCGGAATGGCATCAAAATTCACCTTGTTTATGGAGACCAGCACCATGTGATCTCCGGTGCGGACTCCATACTTCCCCATCCCAGGTCTCACCGATTCAACGTCTCCGAACGCACTGAAGACAGCTCTGATGTGATCGCCAGCAATATTAACTGATACGCTGAACACACTTATCTTTGTTCTACATCTGCCCAGATACTCGGGCTGTAGTCTCAAAGTTTTTGTCTTTAGATCCGTCGCCACCAGCTTCACTGCATCTTCCCTGCTAGGCAGCAAGATGTCCCAAGTCACGTAGCTTCTCCGGCACATGTATTGCACTGGAATGCCGTTGCTTTTCAAGGCTTCCTCAAAAGTTTCCCTGGTGACGCTTACCAGTCTATGACTAATAACGTCCAACGTCACCAGGGACAGAGTTCTAGGCTGCAGTGTGCTCCAGGTCTCCGGCACCGTCTTCAACTCGTTTCCATTTATGAAATCTTTATAACTCTCCTAGGCAACCCTGTAGTTCTCAGCGGAACTCTTTGGCGCGCCCCAACGACGGCCCTCCTCTTCTTTCCGAGCTCCTGCCTTCAACCCCCCCACTGTTAGAATTGGGGAGGGCGGGCCAGTCTTCGCCAGTTCTAGACCATCTCCCGCCTAGGCTGGATTGTGCATCTGTAGGCTGGTCGGAGACGTCTCTTTCAACCAAGCCCGCACCTCGGGCCACCGCTTCTCCAGGTCGGGCAACCCTGTCTGTGCTTCGGCCCTGGTTGGTCAACGTGGCTGACTCCAAGCATTAAGATTGTCCAGGGTGCCTTGCGGCTGGCCCTTCAGACAGCTGATTGCTGCAGTTTCTTCAAACTCCTGTGGGCTGGTCATCCTGGATTGGCTGGAACACTTAATGCCTGTGCTTCGGCCTATGCCAACTGAAGGGAGTTTGGCCACCGTGGCTGGCTCAGGGGCATTAAGAATATCCTCCAACTTTTGCTTATTCTTCTTCTTCTCATCTGACGAAGAGATGGTATCCACTGAATCCTCCCCCTCCTCAACATCGGTCGACACACTTGACATCAACAATGGTAAACTTGCAACACTTTAGCTAGAACAGATACTACACTTTGATTCAATCCAATTGGCCAACTTTAAAATAACTATAAACTAGACAATTCAAAACTATTCGGATAATATCAACAGATCAAGTTGAGCTCAGAATACACTGTTGAGGGTGATGTATACTAGCTCAATGTTGAATCCACATGGAATGTTGAATTTCCCTTCTTTGGAGAAGGGGTAGAAGATCTATGTTTGACATAATATTTTGGAGCCGATTCAATCAAACTGAGTATTTCATCAATAAAGAGAAATTAATTAATTTCTGAATGTCATTAGATTTTCCTTTATATTTGTTAAATGTCAAATATTGGTCAATATCTCGGAAGGTATAACAGATTTTTGTTTGAAATTTTCTATGTGTATTCATTGCATGATAACCTTTATTCAGAAAACTTTGTATGAACAAAACAAATTGTGAACAAAATGCCATTGTTTTACTGTTTGATCCACATTTGGTAGTATTGTACAATAAGAAAAATGAAATTAATTGTTATGAACAATAGATTAATATGCATAAATCGAACCTAAAACTGTGCAGGGATTAGATTATTTATTAAGCTTTACAATGATAACATGATGGGTAGATTTAAATTAACCCTTTGTTTGAATAGTCAATGGTGAAAATAGACTATTTTGGGGTAGTCACCAAAGGGTTAAAGATTGAACTAGTGCATCTACTGTCTGACTGCTGGTTTTATTAAGTGCCTGTCTTCGTTCCTGGGATTGTTTTTTTCACAGAATTCAGTTTCTTTTGAAAATTGTTGATAGTTCTGGTGTCTTTTCATACCATGATGATAGGAATGTTTCATTATTGTGGTTTGTTTTCGCATGGTATGGTTCAACCCTGAAGAACTATGCGGAAGTTTTTCCTCGAGACATATTTTTGAGGTAATTTTGGTAGAACTCATAGCGTAAATGCCATTGAAGTCTATGCTAAAATGAAGTACCCACACCAACTAAAATTGCTGCAAGTTTAGATGAGAATTGTTGAATTTTCTGAATTTATCTTTTCATTTCCTCATTGTTTGTGATATTTTCCACCATATTCTCCAATGGCTTGCCCATTCATCCAACTCTGTATTACCTGATTGTAGTGTCCCCTGCCCCCAAATTTCAGTCAAAAATAGCTCAAAAATCTCTGAATGTGCACCAATTTTTGTATATTTCAATGAACCCCTAAATCCCCCCCCCCCAAAAGCAACCAAAATTCAGAAGAAAAAAAGAAAACCAATAAACAAAACAACCCCCCCCACTACCTCGACCGGCCTTTGACTGGCCATAAAAACAAACAAATCTAGTGTTGAATCTAAGTAGTAAATTCTTGCTGGGAGACAGACATGAAATATTTAGCAACGAAAGATGAAAAATTCAAACTTTTTCAACTGCTAAAATGAAGTCCCCAGACCAACTATGCCATTGCAATTGTGTTTTTAAACTTAAACGTCTGTGGACTTTAAGTTAAATTCTTTATATTTAAGGGAGAGGTATGCTCCAGTGCTGCCTCACTTACCCTAACAGGTTGCAGTTAGAAAGAAAGAGATCCTGACCCATGGAATTTGCATCCAACTTATTTGGAAAGCGGATCAAATTGTGTAAAAAAAAAAAAAAAAAAGAACCCCCCCCCCCCGATGCTCCGAACATCCATTCTCGACTTACAAGAACAGTTTGGATGTGTATCAAGAGCTGGTGGAGCTCTTCAGCCACTGACCCGCAGTGGACAATCCACCAGACTCCCTGTCAACACGTCAAGGGCCAGCGTGGCAGGGCATGGCCCATCACTCCCCATGATTTACACACCAAATATTATATCGGCCGTTCCTGCTGGGACCTCGGTAACAAAAGGCCCAGCCACATCACTTGCTTTGGGTGGGGGTGATGAGCTCTAAGGGCGACTACCCAAACACTACACCAAGGGAACACCTGTTCCTACTGAGTCACCGTTCCAACAGCGACCATCTAAACAGAACTCTAAGACTGTCAACAAGAGGACAAATTTATACATAGGCACATACAACGTCAGAACGCTATCAACTGACATGCACCTAACTGATCTAGAAAGTGAAATCAGAAATGTCAAATGGGACATCATAGGCATTAGCGAGGTAAGAAGACCTGGAGAAGAACTAATCGAACTGAGAAGCAGACATCTTCTTTATAGCTACGGAAAAAAAAAGTAAAACTAAGTGGAGTTGGCTTTCTCATCAATAAGAACCTGAAAGACAATATAATTGGCTTCAAAGCCATCTCTGACCGAGTAGCTAGCGTCACAATACAACTTTCAAAACGATACAAACTCAAAGTCTACGCTCCCACTTTGCAATCAACCCAACAGGAAATAGTCAACTTCTATGATGACTTGAACTCCCAACTCCAAGACACCAGAAAACACTTCAATATTATCACGGGAGACTTCAACACACAGGTAGGACAAGGAAATGAAGACTGCATCGGCAAATTTGGATACAAAGTACGAGAGGAGAAGATCTTGTAAACTTTGCAACGGCTAATGGATTCAAAATCATGAACACCTTCTTCAACTCCTCAACTCAGGACGAAGGCAAATAATTAGCATACTCAAAGAAAATGGAAACCTAACAACAGACAGAGACAGGATTGTCGAACGTGCCAAAGAATTCTACCAAAAACTTTATTCGTCCAAACAAGGACTACAAAACAATGAGCAAGATACGCAAGACATGAGCAATCAATTCGAGGACTTCCCAAAAGTAACCCCGTGGGAGGTGAAAAAAGCCATTAAATAGACGAAGATAGGAACTGCCCCTGGACCAGACAACAACAGCATCGACCTTCTCCGAAAAGCGGATAAAATCATCACTAAGAAACTGGCCGTCCTCTTCAACTTGTGTCTAAAACACAGTAAAGTCCCAGACGATTGGAACACTGCTATCATAATGCTTTTATATAAAAAAGGAAACCCGAAAGACCTCAACAACTATAGGCCTATAAGCCTACTCAACTGTGTATACAAACTTTTCAAAGATCATCACCAACTGAATCACAAAAACACTCGATGAAAACCAGCCACCTGAACAGGCTGGCTTTAGAAGAAGCTACTCGACCATGGACCACCAGCACTCAATAAATCAGCTGAAAGAAAAAGCAGTTGAGTATGAAATACCACTTGCCGTAGCATTTATCGACTTCAAAAAGGCGTTCGACTCAGTAGAAATCCCTAAGGTCATGGAGGCCATCAGTCAGCAAGGTGTAGATCCAGTGTATGTTGAAGTGTTGAAACATATATACAATCACGGCAGCTCCTTTATCAGGCTACATAAAGACTCGGACCCCTTTCAGCTCCAGAAAGGAGTAAGACAAGGTGATACCAGCTCAACTAAACTCTTCACAGCCTGCCTCGAGATGATCTTTAGAAGGCTAGACTGGAAGAGTAAAGGAATTAAAATAGACGGCGAGTATCTGAGCAACCTCAGATTTGCAGACAACATTGCCCTTTTTGCAGAGAACCTCCACAACCTCCAACTAATGATAGATGAACTAAATGAAGAGAGCAAGAAAGTCGGCCTACACATGAACTTCAGCAAGACGAAGATCATGTGCAACAACCACATTGGAGATAAAAACACCAAGATTGAAATTGAGGACACAGAACTCGAGAAAGTAGACCTATACATCTGCCTAGGACAACGAATCTCCATGAGACCCTCAAAAGAAGAAATCAAGCGAAGAATCACACTAGGATGGCAAGCCTTTGGCAGAGCTAGCTCAACCTTCAAAAATAATAAGATCCCATTGATCCTAAAGAGAAGGGTGTATAACCAATGCATCCTCCCAATAGTCACTTATGGAGCTGAAACATGGAACCTAACCAAGAGACAGACCCGTAAACTGAGAACCATGCAACGTGCACATGAAAGAATAATGCTGGGCCTCACATTGAGAGACCACAACACAGCACAGTACATCCGAGAAGAACAAGAGTTAGGGACATCATAGAATCCATTAAAAATCTCAAATGGCGGTGGGCCAGCCATGTTGCATGAATGGCAGACAATCGATGGACATCACAACTCACAACATGGATCTCCCGAGACCACATGCGCAACCGAGGCCGGCAAGATGTTGGATGGAGAGACGAGCTACACAAGTCCAGGAAGTACTGGCTCCGTGACGCCCATGATAGGGAAGTGTGGCAAATCCTGGGGAAGGTCTATGTCCAACGACAGACGTTAAAAGACTGATGATGATGATGATGATTAGTATCTGAATTGGGGGAGGGACGGTTCCTCTTTCAGTGAAGTCTATTACAGCATACTTAGAACTATATTATTTTGGTGGTATCATCTTATAAACAACAGAGAATATCTTCAAATAGATGTTCAAATCTCAATCAATATCTATACAACAGATGATTTTTACTATCTTCCCTCTATCGTCTATAACCATCCAGCATTTATTGCAGCTTTTTCATAACACAGTTGCCCAACCTGATGTTCAACAGATACGTTATAATGGGGAATGCCTAACTTTTTGAGCATTTTGATAAATTTGTTCATCATTGCTGAGACTAACTTTCCTACTTGCACTACAATCCTTTCAATAACACTGACTGCCTTGGTCAAGTTACAGCTGGGTTGGTATTTATCTGTCTCTCCTGGGCTGCCTCTGTGCTTCTCTGGGTTGCTGGTAATCCCCATGGGTCAAGAATCTGGGGATGCAGTACCATTCATGATGTTGCTGAAACCAACCAGAGAATTATGGCAAATCAAAATCTTCTGGTCACCTGTTATGGCAATGACCCTCATTCAACCAAGACCACTTTTATAACTGCAAAAGAAATACAAGCCTTTTTTCAATTTGAACAATTTTATCAAATATTCATTACAACTGAACATGCAATTCAGTCATTGTATTTTCAAACCTATGATAAATTGCTTTTTTCACTCATTAATTGTCAAGGGCTTGAATGAGTGTATGTTTCTGCAGACAAAGGAACCTTCTGATAAGATCAGATCCTAATTCCAGTCTGAATTTCATGGATTCAACTTCCTGCCAAGTCAGTGTTTTTTTCTATACATGATCAATATATTTACTTAATTCCTGAATGTTTCAATTGCCATCTCATCTGCAAAAATAAACAATAAACAGTAATAGCTTCATTTGGAAATTATTCAAAGAACCGTAGAAAGATGATTCAATTCTTTCTTACAATTTTTGCTACTGATAGCTACTTTCAGATGCTTAATTGAGTGGGGAAGGGATAAAGAGGGGGGTGACTATAGCCACAGACACTATTTAGTAGGTTCTGGAAAAAAAAAAATTATGATAAGGATGAATTAGGCACAAGGGAAGTAAAAACGTTCAGTATTCACAGGAAATTGGTGGACAAATTAATTGCGTTCATCAATGCAATTTGTTAGACCAGGTTCTCCCCCTTGCACTGGGTTAATTGTAGGGCATATTGGGCACTAGCATTGGGAAAGCAACCAGTCTATGGGGATAGACAACTCTTATCTATACCAGGTAATGAGCCCTTCTTATAGCGATTAGGCAGCTAATTTGACGTCCTTGCGGTAGCTCCTGCATCTAAGCTGATGCCAGATGTATCACACTCTGCTTTCATCTGGACTGAATCAGTGAGACGAAGAGGAAGATCTCTCTACGCCTTGAAAGGGACTTTCCCTCACAGACAGAATGGATGGATGAGAGAATTCAGCTTTTTATTGAAGCAACAAAAGTTAGATTACGTCTATAACAAAGGGGTGACCCACACTAGCAGTAAGGACAGATTCTAGGAGTTGGAAAAAAAGAAAAATCCTATATAATCTAATATGTATAAGAAAAATATAACCTCAATACTTCCAAAAGAGCAACTGGATTCAGGGCATATCTCACTGAAATACAAGGGCTGAGACCCTGAATAAGTCAGACAAGAAGAGAGGGCAAGAGAAGGTAGTTGGGAATAGAGGAGGAAAGTCTGATTTTTGATTATTTATTTGTCTCCCGGGGGGAGACTGGGCTGATTCCTGGAGGTACTGCAATACCAGGCCAACCCGTGGCAAAGGCGGAGCAAGCCCCTAACTCTTCGCCTCGTTCCAAAAATCAGTTTAATATCGAAGTCCCCACATCGGGGACGTATCAGATATTAAGCTGATAAGAACAGATACTACACTTTGATCTTAGCCAAAAGGCCGAGAAGCGATGCCTTCCTAATCGACGGTTGCCTTTATATAACTGTGCTTCTTGGCAAGGTCCGATGTACACGAAAAAGCAATAACAAAAATCAACTGCAAAACACTTCAACAGGAATTTATCTCAAACTATTTTCAATTTCTATTCCGACAAACTTAAAATGAGATTATTTTGAATTCATCAAATTTAAACATGAAAAAAACGAAAATAAACGACAAGTTTCTTGATTTGCGGCAGGTGCGTAGTAATACATCGTAGCACTCAGAGATCACTCGCATCCAATAAATGACACTCCTTTACATTGTCTCGCTTTCTATTCTCCATACGAAATGAAGGACGCCTAGAGAATAATTTCTTGTACAAATAATAATTGATGGACAAATTTCAATCCAAACATTCTTTCATTCAAGCAGGGATTATTTTCAACCCTAAAAGGTCAAGGTTGAATTTTTGTTCTGGCTCTTTCCAACATGGCTGCCGGGGAAAACGTAAATAGAAAAAGTGAAAAATAAATCAGTTTTATTGGAGAAAAGGTAGAAATAAATAAATCTATGTTTTATTTAAACCATCAATACTTGTTCTCGACTAAAAATTACATAATTTAAATAGAAGAAGGCAATACTTTAACAATTCTAATGTCTCACGTCGTACAAACAACAATTACTTCTGTGTGCGGGGGAATGATGTCACTACATACAATCAAGGACTTCAATAGGAGAAGGATTTGCTAATTACTTTTTAAATTGCCTCTACAATAAATGCCAAAATCTAAAACATCCAAGAAAGATCATTTTTTTTTTAAACGAAAAGTTCTAGAAATAGTAAATAGTCACGATGAAAATCATTTCGATGTAAGGAAAGCAACTCTTCTCCAATCTGAGAAGAGTTACTTCCCTTCCATTGATGATTTATTTACAATAATCTAGTGGAAACCGTACTTATGTTTGATTCATCTAGATTTTTAATAGATGTGTTTTTTTCCCCAGAAGTAATACAAATCAATCAATCAAAATCAGATAGGAAAGTTTCAAATAAATGTTTACAAGCTCCAACTTGAATTGAAAAAAAAATTTGGACTTGGAAAGTTTACTTGTAATAAATTACTTGTAATATAACTGGGAACTAGGAAAATTACATGGTAAATACGGAATAAGTTGACATATTCCTAGTCAGTAACATTGACTTGAAATATGGAAATCGGTCCGTGAAAAAAAATAAAATGAAATGAAAAGCAATCAAGGTTTTTGCTTGTGTCCATCAATCAACATAAAAGGAGTTCCATCTTTTTACAGGGTGCAGTTTGATGTTTTTTGTGTTTTTACTTCTCTTTAGGAGAGGTAATGCTCATCCAGTATTCAGATTTAGGAGAGTTATCAACAGTTCTTTATTTTATTGATAAGTATTTGTCAGATTTTTCTTCCGAATCACATTTTGGAAGAGTCGGGCACTGTAAGTCAATTAATTATAATGAAAAAATAATCATGAAGAATTAAACATAGTAGATATGAATATATTACTTGAATTTGAATTTAAATATAGAACTTCTATCTTTCATGGCTATCTCTATTGGGATTATTTAGTCGCCGGTATTCCATAAAACAATGATATAGAGAAAAAAAAATTCCAACCTCGAGAAGTTAGAAAACTTACCTTCAAAGATGGAATTGGTCAATTGATAATTTTTCTTTTGGCAACTCCTCGTGAAAATTTTCTCCCAGATTTCCCAAATATGAAACGTGCATTGAATTGTGAAAACATGGGAAGATCGTGCTCTTAAATGCTTCTTTTTTCTAAACCGAATCCAGAATTTCAAATTCAAAGCAACCGATTTGTGGAATAAATAATTTCAATTTAAAAGTGATCACTACTCAAAGAAAGGTAAAATAATTTTTTCATGAATCACCCTTCAACATGGCATTCTGCTAAAAGATGTTGATCAGGTTTCTATCGAATGACTAATCAGACCCGTTTCTAATCGTATTAAACTCAAGATATATCACGAGGGTAACGTAAATTGGCTCAAAATCAATTGTTCTATCCGTAGATGGATGAGAACTCAGTATGAAAGGGACAAAGCTTGGTTTGCTGTCTTGCAAAAAACCTGGGAGCAGGCACCTGATCCCTAGCCTCATAGGCCTCGAGTTCTATCTACAAATAATGACAAGATTTCTCTTTCGAAAAAGGGACTCAATAGCTACATTCAGAAATCAATGTATGAAATCATAAACGGAGCCTATCCACTTGAAACCTGATTTTTCAATGAAATGACGATGGTCATCCCTTTGAAACATTCTTGTTATAAATTTGTATCATGAAACTCTTCGCTCACACAATGAATCTTGCAACACAAAATCTGAAAATATTTTAATTTCTGAGGACGGAAATTCATTGGGGGCTTTTTTCATCTATATCAATGCTGTGTAAGGGTATTTGGTAGTAAACCTTTGTATAATAAAAAATCAAAAAGAAAAAAAGCGACACATTTCCATTTCGGAATTAAGGGCGCTTGCTAATCCAACTAAACACCTTTGTAGTACTAAAATGTCATCTTGAATCTTATTTTGAAACAGTGGCGCTTATTGATTTCATCTTGTTTTTTTTCCATGTGTAAGAAGCAGCAAGTCCCCCTCGTTTGTGGTACTTGCAGTTTGTCGAAATAGCATTTGTTTTCATCTGCAAAAATGTTTACATGTTATATTTCTTTTCTGATTAAGGCCACCAGTCCAGCAAGACCAGATCTGCTTCAAAATCCTCTTTTCATTTCTCGAAAAAGAATTTTCTCCTCCATAAATTGTTTTTTTGAAAACTCCTTGTAGGGGAAATATGGAGTTGATCCACTTGAAATTTTGATTCTTATTTTAAAAGATGACCATCGCAGTGAGTTATTTTGTCATCGACAGAATTTGATTCAACTTTTCACACTGAAATATTCTTTCAACGGCTTTTTTCCTTCTCATTTTTGTACTGATTATTCTTTCTGGTACAAATACTCATTTTTATGCAGTACAATGCCAATTTTCGTACTGGAATTGAAATAAATTATTTTACATTATCATCGGAAATTATCATTTAGGTGGTCAAATGTCGAAATTAAGCATCTTTCAGTGCCTGGACAGTTTTTGGGGTCCAATATAGAGATGGTGATGCTGATTACCAACTTCCACATGTTAACACATTCGCTGTTAAAAACGGCGCACGAATAAGAAATTGAGTAATTCATGGATGGAACACTGAAGTAAATATTCAAATTATATCATGATAGTGTTGATTGAATCAAATTGTTTTCATTAGTATAAATACCATTGAGTGTAAGGTTTGAAACTTGACAAACGGGACCACTTTCTCCGCTATACGGTTTTCGGAAATGAAATAACTTTGACAGCATTCAATAATCAAAACAAGTAAAGATGTCTGGGTAAAGTTTTCCTTGGTCTTGTGCCAGACTACCTCCTTGATCATGAAAGAAAAGGAACCCTAGAACTTTTCACATGAAAAAGTGAATGGAAAAGGTGACATTTGTTGCTTCCTAACTTTCCCTCTTGACACACGCGCACTGGAGCAAAAAGAAGGCTTTACTTCGTACCCCAACCCCACGACGAAATTTTGAAAGAGGGAGGAAACCCTTGTTCGATCCCTTTGATAAGTGGGAAAGGCGCATTAGTGACAATGACAAGAGAATGGATGATTATCTTCAGACAGAAAATAGCAGCACAATCCGAGTTTCGTGCCTCATATCGGAATGCGCAAGAAATGACTATGATTTCATTTTCAAATGAGGAACTTCAAAATTTGAAAACTGTAAACGGCAATGCTTAAAAACCTTTGTTCATTATGTTCACTATTGGTCAGTTATGGAGTTGGAATACTGAAGCCAATTCAAAGTCCGTAGACAAAACGGTACGGCCACGAGTGTTGGCACTAACACGCACACATGGAGAGAAAAAAAGATGGTGGCTCCAGCTTTTCAAGTTCATTTTTGCATTCATTCCGAACCTTTTTTTTTTCTTTTTCCTTCTATTTTCAGAATACAATCATGTTTGTCAAATCTTTCAAAAGGTTTCCTGAACTTAATTAAACAAGCGAATTTTGAAGCAAAATAAAGAAGACCACCTGCCATATTAAGATCGTGTTCATTTCCACACATTAAATATTTCCGACATTTATTAAAAAAAAAAAACCACTATCAGTAGATTAGACGTACTTATTCGCAATAAAAATGATTCAGGCTTTTTTCTTTTTCAAGGGTTTTCCATTCCAGATAACTATTGTTCTGTTAGTTCGTGTGTATCAAATTCTTGCTAATCAAATACGTTTGATTTTTCAAAGGTTTTCAAGATTAATTCATTATGAGACATATTTTTGGAACCGAAACAAGGAAACCCGCAAGGTTTGTTGTCATACTCTTATTTAGTTCGTTTCCTTGTAAGACTGACCGAATTACAAGTGGGTCCACTTGATTCTAATACCCGTTTATAATAAAATATATCAATGAGCTCCAACCTTTTATTAGTTGTGGATACTTATGTATTAAAACCCCACGTCCTGATAAATTCTCCCAAGCAAGTTGGGGATTTTCTTGCTTTTCCGAATCTCCTGAATGATCAATAATTTTGGTAATGCTGTCTTCATAAAAAGTTGGTATTAGGAAATTTCAACAGGGAAAGGATAATTTGTGTTAATAACAGGATTTGTGTTGAGTGAATGTAACCCAGCTAGCCCCACTCCTGACTCACATCAAACAAAATAAGTTGAACCGTTCAATTTTCTACGAGCATGTATATCACTAAAATGAAACTATAGAGAACAAAACATACTCCGAAGCTCCATTTTCGTACAACTCACTAAAGGTAGCGACCCATCCGAATATTTTTCATTTCAAACGAAACCCCCTTGAGAAACTTTTTCAACATTTAATATATTCCTGGGAGGTTTACAGGTCTCTAATGGACCAAAACACAAAATATTACACTATCAAAAAAGTTTGTTAGTACGTTCGTTTCTCTTGGACTTGGTAAAACACGGAACTAATAAGTGAATCTTCAACCCCTACAAAAAATTAGAATCAATTAATACATACCTTCGAATGCTCCAGACTTTCCACAAGGGTTGGTTTGATATCCGAGGGAGACCCGACTGACCAAATATTTTTCAAGTTTTAATTCTTCAGAGAGACATGCGTAGTGGAGCGATCAGAATCAGAATCTCCGGAAGTCATTAATGGTGATATGTTTTAATCTAATATTTAGGATTACTTGAAAAAGAAAGTGTTTGGGGTTTGAAGAAGGGAGGAGAAAGGGGACCCCAGACAAGGGACAGAGTCTCATGTTACTATTTATCAGACTCCTTTCAACATCGTGGGTTCAAGCACCAACCCCGACCCCATTTTATGACCACCTCTCTTTCCACTTATTCTTCAGGAATTAATACTGAACAAGGCCATTTTGGTAATAAAATGATTAATCATTATCTGCTATGAAAAGCTGGTATAAGGACAATTTCATTTAACCTCGGGGTCGAATAGATACTAAATCAACCATTAGGGGGCAACATCTAACCGATTACTTCTGCGATAGCAGATAGCCGAGAATCTGGCTATTTTTCCGTCTAATAATTAGCTAATTTGATTTGATTTTATAGATAACTAACTATAACGTTAGCCGCGATTGAGGAAAATTTAGCCAATTTTAGCAAATTTTAAAGTAGTAATAATCGAAAAAAAAAAATCGAAGTAAGGGTCAAGTTTAGCAGGAATTATATTATAAATTGAACATAGGGATTTGCGAAGACGGACCCTAAGGGTCCAAATAATGGGGGAGATTTAGCCATTTGATAGGTGGCATTTCTGCTGAAAAAATGGCTAACACTGCAATTTAAGTTTATTAACTCAGAAATTACGAACCTCTGAAATGAATCATTTTGAAAATGATTTTTCAAAAATATTGTTTTATTCTATTCAGCAGAAAACTGATTCCATCTTCATTAATGAAGCCAATTATTTTAACTAAGACAAAATTTGAAAATTGTTCAGTAGGTAATAATCTTATTCAACTTTATTTATCTAAAGTAGATACTTCTCCATTGGAGAGAGATTTTATTTATTCAACCAATTCTCATTCAATAAATAATATAAAATAGCATAATAATAATAATAATTGAACTCAACCTTTCTGCAATTTTCAGATGTTATTTTAAAGGTGAGCTTCATCTAATTCATAAAAATTAAAACTAACTTCCAACACAAACCCTAAACACTTGAGAAAAAAATATCAATCCATTATTCTGCTTAGTAAGGCGAAGCGTATATCTGGAAAAGTAAATCTAGCCATTTTTAGCAATCCCAAAATATCCGTTCATATTAAATCTTCCTATTTATCTAATTTTGGCAAATTATTGTACCGTTCTCAGATTTCCTTAGAATCAGTTTTTATGTTTTGGGTAAAAAAAGAAAATTAATTTGATGACAATCTTTAGATATTCGCAATTCTCTAACTACGGCCATTTAAAAAGCTAAAAGTGGCTAGATTTAATTTCCATCCAACTGTATCCTATGCAGTTAAAAATGGGTAAAACTGGCAGTAAATTATGAACACCGTAAATATTGACACTCACCTCTGTTGGTGGCTAAAAAATGGCTATAATTTTACAATTTTGCATTTCCAGCTATCTTTATTGCCAAAAAATCAACAAATTTTTAGATATTTACCAAATATGATTTTAATTAATATATCCATTAAAATAAAATTCAAATATCAAAAGATTTCAGAGCCATAACATTTGTAGCTGTAAAGTTAGCTGAAAATGAAAAAATAGTGCCAATTCTAGCCAGTGAGGGCGGCACCTTTTATTCTTTCCTTTTCTAGTTTTATCCCAAAATGTTATATACGATCATTAAAACCCATTTTGTTGTGTTTTATTTTTTCCATAGTTAGTGTTGAGGGTTGGATTTAATGTTGGGTTGTATAAGCCATTTAGGGAAAGGAATGCTGCCTAGATCTGTAGATTTTTTAAAGATATAGATAAAGTTTATTAAAGGCTTAATACATCTATGTTGAATGGATAGCTATCATAATGTGCGCTTTAAAGTTTCAAAGAGATAATTCTTTCCACTGTTCTATGATTAATCAACATAATATTTAATTAAAGTACAATGAAAATATGTCAAAGAAGTAGTATATAAAAATACTGACTATTTGAGAATCCAGCAGAAGATTAAGATCAAAGCTGTTTCCGTGAAGCCTACAATGTGATGTTAAATGAATGAGTTCAACAATACTGGATTATATCACTCTGGTGCGGGGTCTAATTGAATTAAAGTCACCCCTGACTGTTTTATTCTCATTGTGCCAACATCCGATAAATTTCACATATAATAATTATACTTTTAATTATTTCATTGTTAATTTCTGATCAACGCTTTGTATGATTATATTTTTGGAGCCTTTGTATGATTTTCGAGCGTTCCAATTACTTGACATCTTCAGCTATGAAGTCGGATCGAAATTTTTTAAATAGCTACTTTTCGCTATTTTCAGCCATTAAGGGGGATCACTTTTTGAATATCTACTCGAGTATTTTCAACGCCTGATTGGCAAGGACAAGCATTTAAAGAAATGAAATTTCAAAATTTCATCATTATTCATGTAAGCCATACTTCCAGAAAAATGGTGAAAAGTGTGAGCTTAATTTTAATTTTAATTTTAATTTTAATTTTTTTTCAAACTAATGAATACCCTGGATATTTGGATTCGGATACTCTATGGTTTTATGAATTGAAAGTGCAAAAAATACTTGCAAAATCATTTTTTATAGATTTCTTAAGGGCCAGAGACTGATACCTGTCACAAGTACACAAAATGCCCAAAATACGTTTAAAATTCATATTCAACATTAGAATACAAAATAAGTAAGGCTCTAAAAATTATGAAATTATGTAATTAAATTATATTTTTAAAAAATACCAGCTCATCAATACAGAATTGAAACAATTCGCTGACATCACGGTATAAATTCTTGAATTATTCGATTTTCCCATTTGAAGTATTTTATTATCAATTTTTGATGAGTTTTTATTTCATTTTTTGGGGACATTTTATCACATTTGATAAGTGGAATATAACAACGACTTGGACGTTGGCTGAAAAACTAGAAAATTATGATAAAAATATATTACCAAACCATCTTTAAATTAAAATAATTTTTACATACCCTTTTACCGATTTTCTAAACTTTTAAAAAATTTGGTGGACGGCATATTTCCATGAAAAAATTCAAAAATTTGAGGCTCTCCAAGGAGAACCAGAGTGGCCAAATATTTTCTAGCTACGGACACTAGTTACCAGATAGTTTGAGATATTTCTGGCCAAAAGCACGTACAAAATGCCAAGTGCCCAAATTATTCATAAAATCAATTTTTTTCCATTTCTACAGGATGGAATACTGCTAATAATGATTATTGAGTATTTTCTGAATTTATTGTATTATCTAGTTTCATCTTGATTATTCAGGTAATATTTTATCGAAATTTCACGATGAAGAATAAAGTTGCTAAATGAAAGCAAATGAAAAAGTAGGATTAGGCAAAAAGTTGTGTAAAGAAATGAATTTTTTTTTTAATTAAAAAAGAATTAAATAAAAATAAATCAAAGAATTGCAATTTTAAAGTTCACGTCATAATTCAAGATTTTTTAAAAAAATGTGCATTTGCAATAAAATCAAAATGGCCAATAAATTTCTTGGGCAGATTTTCTAGAAGTCCCTATGTGTCACATTTGGCAATAAAATGGCTAAATGGCAACCTTACCAGAAAAGACACTTGTTGCTCTGTCAGATACTGGGTTGCCAACTTAGCCATTTTGTGGCAAGATATAGTTGATTTTTTTTTTCAATTTAGCCGATAAAAATCTACAATAGCCGAAAATCTGGCCAATTTTAAAATGATCTGTAAACTTGATAAAAGCAAACCTACAATATTTATTCATAATTTGTTCTGTAACCTTTCTGTATAATTATTTCATTTGATAAGGAGACTTCCAATGAGTATATATAACATTTTACTGATATATTAGTTAGAAAAGGAAAAATTTAGCCGATTCTAGCTATTCTTAGAGTTAATTTTAGCTATAAATAACAAACCATTGTTAACACAGAGGCATGTGCAGATAAGATCCTAGAAGATTAAAAGGTCCCAAGGGACCAAAATGGTGCCGTTGGCTAATCTAATATTTTGGATCTAAAGGGTTAGGGTTAGGGGCTGAAAACCTTGGAGAAGGAGGGAGGTTAAGGGCTGATTTTCATGCTATAAATCTCCTGACCCCTTCAAACATTGTTGGTTTAAGCACCCACCCCAAAGAGATGGCCTCTCCTCTTCCACTTTTTTTCTTCAGGAATTTTTACAGTATGGTTATCTACACAAAAAGTCTGTATTTGGACAATTTCTTATAACCTTAGATAAATATCCATGTCTAGTCTCTTTTGAGGATAAATAGTTTCTACAATGAAAGGTTGGAATTGAAGTTCAGGTGATAGGTAAAACCTTTTTTCCATAATTGATTCTTTTCCAGTAATCTATGATAACTGATAATATGGCCTGTAAAAAAAATGTGTAAGTTTAATAGGCAAATGTACTTTTTTTTATTACCAGTTTTTTTCTGGAATCTTTGGGTATATTTACCAGATTTCAACATGTGTAATTCACACTTTTTCTTGGAATGTTTGTGCTAGAAATTCCTGGTGTGTTTCATCAAGGAAACATAATTGTTAAACATTTTTGTACACATAATTGTATACACTGAAAATGCATTTCTCATTTGAAATAGAAGCTCAATCCATGAGGAAGGGTGATTATCTATGGTAAATGGTCATACATGATGAAATGGGGTATTTTATTTCATAGGTGGGCTTTAAATGAGTGTATATAACATTTTTACTTATAAAGTTAGCTGAAAACAGAAATATTCAGTCAACTTTAACCATTTTTGAAGACCAATTTTTTAGCTCTAAATAACTAACCAAACTTGACAACATTGGGTAAAAGCCAGGATTTTGAATGCTGATTCCCTAAGCAGGCAGGCAAGTTCCATCCATCAAACTGAATTTCAAACGAATGATACCTATCAAAAATTGGCACAACTTAGCAAAGGTGGTCCTTGTTAGAATTAGAGTTGATGTTAGAAATGGCACATAAATAAAAAAAAAAATGAATCAAGAGAATTCATGAAAGAAAAACAGAAGTTAATACATAAATCATATAGTTATTGGTTTCAATGAATTAAACTGTTTTGCCACATATAAATTTTCAATAGATTGCTTGTCCACTTGATGTCAGCTTGTTTCCAATTGGGACCACCTTTGGTAAGTTGTACCCCGAAATCAATAACCCATGTTTATGCACTTACTTCCTGTAGGGAATAAAAGGTTTCAGTCTTTGTTGCATCTACCATCAATATACATCATAGTTTATTTACTTGGACATTACCTACATCTTATCCATTATTTGGCAAATAAACAAAGTAGGTTTGTTTAGTCACTCCATAGAAACCATCACTTGACCGGAATCTTTTGGCAGCATTCAGTGTTGAGGGATGATCAATTAAAACATTGGAAAAAAGGTGATCAATGATTAAGTTACTTCTTTCACCTTTTGTTTCACAAGAAAATCTGAATTTACAGATAAACTAGCAGGCACAAACTTATGACAGATTTAGCATAAACTTACATAGTAAATTGAAACCCCAAAAGAAACCTTAAGGGGGGGGATTTAAGTTTCAGTCCATTGTACAAGATTAGCGCTTTGAAGTCACCAATTTAGATATTTTGTATCTAAATTTAGATCTATTGTCAATTTCGACATTAAGATCTATTATTTTAGATTAAAAATCTATAATCTGTACTTTTTGATTCATTGTAGCACCACAAATGGCCCACCTGACCAACCAGCCAAATGAAATTTTACATGAAATGTTCAGTTCGAGGAAAGGAAAGTCTATACCCTATTAATTTATTTCATTTACTCAAATGGAGAGATGAACACAGGTTGAATTTCTCAGGATATAGACAAAATCCCCACTGAACAAAAATTTTGTATTTTTTTGTAAATTTGAATGAATCAAGACTTCTTTTTCATTGTGATTTTATTTTCATTTCATACCATATGTCACAGAAAAGAATTATTAAAAATCTTAATTTTTTATTATAATGAACAAAATAAGCAGAAAAGATACCATTTTGTGTGGACTGATTTGTAACCCCATTGGAACTTTTTATCAGAAGCATGAAGTAAAGTTTTTATGAATCTTTAATATAACTGATTTTTATAAAAAATATGTTGTCAATTTTTCCTAAGGCCCTGTGTGTATAATTTCCAAAATGGTTCCCAAGACTGACAAAAAAATGTTTTTTTTTCAAGTCTGTTAATGTATAAACTTATAGTTTGTTGTATTATTATTTCCAGGTAAATTCATTATATGATTATTATTTTTTAATATTATGTATCATTTATATATGTGTAAACATAACAAGAACCATAAGTTCAAGGATACATCCACCATCTATGGTAGAAGGAGCAAGACGGAGAGGTAAAATAGAAAGTAGTTTCTCTTTGAGTCAATTGATTCTCATACTTGTAAAATATTGTGATATGGAAATATTCTGAGAGTATTATTTCCAATAAAAAAAATATGTTTATATTTTTTCTATACCTGGTGAGTATAATTTTCAAAATGGGGTCCAAGATAGCCACCGAATACTTATTATACTCATTATATGTTATCATTCACTCTAGAAAAGTTTTTTCCACAGTTTTTTTAACTGTCAATCGTGCTTGACATTTCTTCCACTGTCTGACCATTGGGAACGTATCATTTTTAAGAAGGCATCCAAATTGACTGCCAAATTAGTAAGCTTGATGAACAGAGAAAAACACCCTAATCTCGTGCAATCAATCACATCATAAGTATTGGCAGCCATCTTGGACACCATCTTGAAAATTATACAGTGGCCATAGAAAAAAATGATGACATTTCTCTTTTCAAAGTGCTTATATTGAGGATTCATAAATAATGTACTTCTCAGTAGAGCTACATTCCAAGCATGAATGCTGCTGGACACAAACTAAGGGACTGATTCAGGATAAACTTACATTGTAAATCAAACCATCACTAGAAACCTGGGGGGGGGGGGTTAAAAAAAGAAAAATGTTTTTAGGGAGTAAATGTTCAAATTTTCAGCCTCTCAGTTCCATTAGTGTCACCTGTAGATTTACAGGATAGTGATGTCTCTCCTGTTGCTTTGATTAAAGATTTTACTCAATTATTATTTTCTCTAAATTATTTATTCTTTCATACTTCCTGAAATAGGTTAAATCATTGTTGTTGAATAAAAACTCATTATTTACTAATGAATTTCATGGATATTTTGTGGAAGGGTGGACCATGGGCTAAGGAATAATTGATTATATTTTAGGATGGATTCAAATTACTTTTTACACTTGCCTGCCCAGCTATATATCTGATTGAAGAATATCTCCAAAAGTTTTCAATGAATTTAATTAGCCATTGGTTAAGGAAGAATTTAAATTTGGAGAAAGATCCAAAGTTTTTCATTTTTTCCACCTGTATCATAGCTACTCATCTTTTCACAATATCTCCAAAATTTCCCCTAGAATTTCAATGAAAATTTTTGGAAGGCCATAGGATAAGGAAGAATTGTCTGAATATGAATGAATCCATAAATGAATGAAAAGAAAAAAATAATGATAAGAAATCTCTATTGTTCCTGTCAATATTGTATGTTTTTATTTCTCATGTGCTTATCCTGCCCTTTAATAAATCTTTCTGTAACCACTTTTTTTCTATTCAGATCCTCCTAAATTGTGTCAGTGTCTAGTTTTCCACCTCACCCCTCCTCCACTTATTAAATTGTGACAGATCCCTACTCCCCACAATGCTTATCCCCCCCCTGGCAATCAAGCATTCAAGAGTATTATGAAACAGGGATGTACTTAGTAAATAGTGGAAATTTAGTATATTTATTTGCCTCTACACCCCCCACAGCTGGTTTAATACCATAATGAACCTGACGCCATCCATAATTTATTTCCTCTATCATAGCTATACATCTGATCACACAATATCTCCAAGAGGTCTCAATGAATTTCAGGAAGGCCATGGGGTAAAGGAGAATTGGTCAAATATGAATGAGTACATGAATGTATAAAAAGAAAAAAAAAAGAAAAAAAATCTCTCAACTGAAAATAAATTCCTGAATCCAGCTCAAAATTTAACCTATGTTTCCTCGCCCCATGGATCACTGTCGCAGAAAATTTAATTTAAATTAATTCAGAACTTTTGGGGATATCGGGTGGATATATAGCTAAAAATACAGGGGAAGTAACACTAAAAAAGAGATACCTGAATCCAAACAAAATTTAGTCAATTTCCCCTTAGCCCATGACCCACCCTCCCACAAAATGTCATTGAAATTCATTGAGAACTTTCAGAGATATTGTGTAGATAGACATGAGTGAATACATATACCTCTTACAACTTTTTTGGTGGAAGAAAATTTAAACTTAAAAAAGACAAAGAAATCCGTGTAAAATTATGAGATTAATTCTCAGTTAATAACTATTACTTTGGGTTTTTTTTCTTTCAGATTTTGTAAAATCCAGCCTTTATTGGAGTGCTCAGAAAACAATGAAAATAAAAAATCTTTAAAATATATGACATGAACTGAAAAAAAAGCATGTCTAGGATAACTTACTGTTGGAATTACCGTAACATCATTCTTTCCTTCAATTTTCTCTTTTAAAAAAACTTTGGTTTTGTGTTGAAAATAAAGATATCACTAAAAGTTTAGGATTGAAAAAAGTTTAATGAAAAGTGGGAATGGAGAATCTCAATGAAACATGATACAATTAATCTTCCACTGTTCTAAGGAAGGCATGGGAGCAATTTTACAATCAGCTGTCATAAAAACAACAGGAAAAGCTTTTGTCAACAGCCATGATGATAATTCTCTATTGTTTCCAAATGTTCCCTCTGCATCATCTGAGGACTGAAAAAGAAAAAATTGTTTCAAATAAGTTTGTCAATGTATAAACTTATAGTTTGTTATACTATTATTTCTAAGCAAATCTATTACATGATTATATTAGGATGATAGGTTGATGGTGCCCTGAACAACAATGCCCCAGTCATTGATGTTCCTGGACATTTGCATCTGCTATTTTTTGTGCCCCGGTCATTTGCATCCCTCAGGCATACTTTTTGAGTTTACATCTACAAATTAAATTTCTTCATCAATAAAATGCAGCAGCCTAAATGAAGAGTAGAGCCGTTAGGGCAGACTAGTGCTAAACTCTACCTCATTCCTGGAAACTCCTGCAGCCAAAAAGGTTGCCCATGGAAACATCTTATCAAACCACAGGAAAACAACCCTTGATGACATTGTTCCCTCTAAGCTGCATACAACACGAACGTTTTGCAACCAGTGCACATAAGAACTGATTTACAGACAAAAGACTTTAAAATCTGTGGATAGCCCAGTGAGTTTTTATTGGAAAAACATTGATTCCCCGTGTCTAATTCAGAAGTGGGTACACACTTTCATCATCAGAAAAAAATTAGATTTTTGTGCACACTGACTTCTAAGAATTAGATTTGCGACAAAGAGGATGGGATCATCCCTGGGCAACAACCTTCCCACTTTATAAAGACATTCAAGCCAAGTTGCAGTGCAGAACCTTGTGCACATCCACAAACACCATTGGAACAATGGTTAAACAATAAATTTAAAATACCTGAAATTGAAATCCAACCTTGATAATTTGCAGTCAAAAAGAAGCCATAAATTATTGATGTACGACACAGGGCAGACTGACAGTGATCTGGGCCGCTAGGCAAGAAGGGTTATAGGCCCTTCTATCCTTTGCTACATGGACGTCCTGGTGCCTTGGGCCCTTGGGCACTGCCCAATTGCCCCACAGCTCGGTCCGACCCTGATCTATAAGTAGAGATCCCAGTTGGGCCAAAGAAACAATTTACCTGAGCTAAATGACGAGTCATCTTGTTATTTCTTCTCCTCATCTTCAAACATTTCTTGCATTTTCTTCTTATACCTAAATGAAATGAAAGAAGAAAAAGCAATTTTTTCAGTCTTCATGAAGTTTTAAAAATAAATGTTTTTTATAACTGAACAAAAATATCGGGGTGTATCAAAAATATTTGTTTTTTACAGACCTTCACTTAAAAGCTTATTTCATGTACACATCTAAAGACTATGACTCCACTATATAATTGATACCATTATTATATATATGTGAACAATGGGGAATGAGATAGACTCAGGAGTAAAAGTATATAAAGACTTTGTTTATTTATTAATTAATCCATAAATGAATTGATTAGTATGCTAAACATGTTTCGGGAGGGGGTCTCATGTTGTAGTATGAGAGTACCTTTCAGTTGTTAAAAGGTTTCTTTAGGAAATAAATTTTGCATCAGATGTTTTGCTTTGGAAGCAAAAATGGAAATCAAGAAAGAGGATTCCTTTAGGGTCATCATGATGAGTGGGACTTGCAGTAGATCTGTTCACAAGTTAACTCACTCCTGAAAACACAATCAAGTGATTCCTACTTGTTTTCCTTGATTCATTTGTATCATTTACTCTTATTTAACCCAGTTATAGCTCCAGTGAATAAAGTGCATCCCATTTAGTGAAACAAAGGCACTGCACATTATCAATCGAAGATAAGGTGGAACTCTTGAGGAGGAATGCACAGTGATGTAGAAAAGCTTGTGTGCATGTTACAACATCGGCTCTTCAACAGCGCATGATATAAACAAATGGAAAGAAAAACTATTAGAGTCTTTTGTTGTTAGTGACTCGAAGAAGCAAGTTCATATGAGAAGAACAATGGAAGACGGAAGAAGTTAGTAACTAGATAAAGTGGTTTAAGCTTTGTGCGTGTAAAGGTGTTGAACTCTCTGGAGATATAGTGATAGAACATGCAGGAGTGTTTCAAGAATTACGACTAGATTACGTGTAACCTCATGAAAACTGGCTTCATCAGTCCAAATAGTATGCGTTAACAGTACATAACATTTGCTTTTCATTTAATATTTTTGTTCCCTTATTATTTTATTTGTACTGATTTAGATGATATCTTAAAGGTATGATGAGTTGATTAGCTCAGATCCTAATCGTGCTGTATTAATGAAGATCTATTGTATTCAATCTGGTCACAAATTATTGGCAAGGGAGATAATCACATTTCGCTGTCTGGGTTATTTTCCTGATTTCGACATTTCTCTAGTTTTTTCTCCAATTGACGAATGTGATCACGTTTGAGTCCTTCTTGTTTGTTCACCATCACCTGGGTCACTGGAATGACAAATGAAGAAAAGAATTTTTGATTATCAGATTAACTCGTAAATTCACGAGCCACTAGTAATTGACAGTGGAACTCGTCAGTAGATAGCATAAAAAATATTGGAACTCTTCTGGGAATTGAATTTTTGAAATTCACCTAAAGATAAAAGGAAGATAATTTTAATCAGAAATTAGTTCCCTTAGATTTTACATTCTACTTTCTTTCAATGAATTTAAGAGTTGATTCCTTTGACAGGTTTTAAAATGCATTAGGACATTTTTTTGAGTGATTCTTTCTCTCTCTTTAAACAACTTAATAACAACCCCCTCAATTTATTTGCTAGACTAACAAAGATTCTGTTTTGTCAACACTTTAAAATTACTCAGAATTAAAATAGTAAGTGCTTACATGAAAATCTTGTGAGCTAGATTAAGATTCAACGAGTCTCTTTATCTTTTTTTTTTTAATCACAGTTTTCACTTTCTTTTATTTTCAGGAGACTCAAAGACATGAACAAAATTCTTTATTCCAATTCTCAAAAATAGGATAGCCTATTTACTCAACGGTTGGTACCTCTTTTTCCTGTCACTCTCTGCCACTTCTTAATACAGGTTGAGTACCCCGTATCTGATGTTCTAAAATCTTAAACTTTTTGAAAGTTTTGAGTAAAACAGCGAGGCAGACTCGGCTCTCAAGCCTGAAAAGACAACCAGTCAAGAAGATGGATAACTCTGAATTTAAAATCTGGAGATAGAGTCCCTAAGGCAGTCCAACGTTGTCTTCGGTCTTTTTCTGGCAACTACAACAACGACACTTGTGCCAAGCTGTATCAGCCCTCGTCATTCCCTTGAACAGCATTGGTGCATGGAGAGGGATGACTTGTTCTTTGGGCTACCACTGTCTTCCGTGCAATCTTGCACAGGCCCGCAACCCCGTAAGAGTGAAAATGAAACTTTCAAGAAGTGGATCCATGACTGAACAATGCCACCGAGATCAAAAGTAAAGCAATTCATCTCCATAGAGAAAAAGACAATATGAGGTAAAAAAAGGTGTCAGTACTTTAAAAGACAACCCCAACTGGAGCATCAATGGCCAGTGACAGAGTCTGCTTTCAGTGGCATGCATTGGCTTGGTGATCCTTGCAAGTTTCAGGTCAAGCCAAAACCAGGATTTTTATTCTTACAAGTTTTTTTATAACCACTCCCTAATCATAATGCAAGTCCATCCATGAGATACCTCCATCCTAATTGCACAGCTTAGAGTGTACTCAATTAGCTGCTGAGTGCACACAGAAACCTTTCCAAATGAAAAGTTTTCAACACTTTCTGCTCATACTGTGAGTCAAACCCAGGACTTTCTACATGTAAATCAAATGGGCTAACCATTACACTGAGTGGACTAAAAGACAATATATAAGAGAGTAATGATCAGAAAAGGCAATACCGTATCACCTTGCTGGTAAAAAAAAGATCAAGACTATATCTGTCGTACTTACTTTTCACTTGTTGCATGGTTCGTTTTTTCAGATCTGGAGTAGCACCTTCCATCAATTGACTATTAACATAGCTAGAGAGTTTTTTTTAAAAACAAAAACAAAATATCATTTTCAAAACTCATTTTAAGACAGATTTGAAAGAAAAATGAAATGATAGATTAAAAAATATAATTGATCTCTCCAGCTTTTTAAACGGTTATTACATTGGAGGGTATTACTAGTAGCACCATCCAACATAACCAGCCCCTATCGTATGTTGTTTCAAAAATGGGAAACAAGAGGTGCCCCCCCTCAGGACCACCAACAACAGCAAACATTCCTTGTGTAATGGTGTGGTGAAACAGATCAGCTGCAGGTCCAATGTTATCTAAGTAACTTTATTGACAAGTGGCACTTTCTTCTTACTCTTCTGCAACAGGCATTACCTTTTTTCAATGCAATAATTGCACAGGCTTTCAAGTGCTTTTGCCCAGTGGGGACTTGAGTATTAAGGTTCCTGAAAAAGGCACTTTGTATAAATTTGTTTTTGTTTATTATTATTATCAATCATTATTAATTATGATTATCAATCAGTATTTATCATTATTATCATCAATTACTACTATCAATCATTATTAATTATTAGCCATTATTATTTATTGTTATAAATTATCAGAAATTATTATTAATCATTATTCATTTTCACACCAGTTGCCTGGTTGTCACTGCTGGAGACTAAGTGACAGCCCTCCTCTCTACACTCTCACAGTCCATAGTAGTGCTGAGGTTTAGTTTTACATCAGTTGCCTGGTGTTTATTGCTGAAGGTTGAATGACAGCAAGTCTCCTCAAATCATCAGTCCTCCTCTCTCATCATGATTCATACCCCCACTACCATTTGTGGTGCATGGTGTTTTTTTTCTTTCTCTTGCCTCATCTTTTCTCTCTGTTTGGCCACTGCTAACAGCTGGGGTTGTAGATCTCACATTTCTAGCACTCTCCTCAGTATTTGTGCAGTCCCCATCAGTGCTGTGGTGCGTATAGTCTTGATCCTTCCTTTTATCCCAAGTTCTTCCAATCTCATTTTCAGGGTCTTTGGTATGATTCCGAGTGCACCTATTATTACTGGTGCAACCCCGACTTCCATGTTCCACACCTTCTTCAGCTCCTATGCTTAATAATTGCTGCTATTATCAATATTACTATTATTAATTATCATAAATACTATTATTATTAATATAATTATTAATACTATTATTAATTATTATTAATATTACTGTCAATAGTTATCATTATCAACATTATTTTTACCAATTATTATTATCAATATCACTATTATTAGTTATCATTATCAACATTGCTTTTACTAATTATTATTATCAATATCACTATTATTAGTTATCATTATCAACATTGCTTTTACTAATTATTATTATCAATATCACTATTATTAGTTATCATTATCAACATTGCTTTTACTAATTATTATTATTAATATCACTATTATTGATTATTGCTACTATTATCAATTATCATCAATATCACTATTATTTTCATCAATAGTACCATTATTAATACTATTATTAATTATTATTAATATTACTATTATTAATTATCATTATCAACATTACATTTATCAATTATTATCATCAATATCACTATTATTAATTATTGCTACTATTACAACTACTATTATCATTATCTAATGAGTATATCTGTGCAGTCTGCATAAATCCCTACCAAAAGACCATACGGGCAAAGAAAAGAAAATTTCTATTTGAATTTTTTTCAAATTATTGGATTGGAAGAGTAACTTGTTTAAAGGAATAGCAAAAAATCAAACTGTAAATTTATATTTTGGAGTTTTCCTCAATCTTGAAAATGCCCCTTTTTTTCCAATTATTTCTATTTATAAACTTTTTTCTTTTTTATTCAAATTCAGTGATGTGATTCATTAAAATAATGATAAACATTTGACAAGCTAAGAAAATTAACTCATCCTGCCAAAGCCAGTAAAGTAAAATGCTTGAGGTCTGGGGGCATTGTGAGCCCCTACAGTGTTTTGATTTTTGGCTTTAGTAAAAACTTGGAAATAGCATTTTCAGTGCTAAAATTCTAATACAAAGCATACTCATCACAACAGGAGTAAACTAAGGTCACCATAAATTGAAGTGAAAATAAAAGATATCAGAATCTTCCGGGTCTTTCTTGAAAAGATAATTCTTTTTAACACAACATATAAATCAAGGGTGAAAAACCTAATTATCCGATACTTTTATCTGAGAAAAAAAATAAATGTCAAGTATACAATATTGCCTGGCTAACATTTCTCTTAAATGAAAATACCTGAGAAAAAAGGTTTCAACAGGAATCTTGGGGGAAAGAGGGAGACCAAGAATATTGTGGGAGACTTGGTATGTTTAGTTTATCCTGATTTTTTAGGCTGAACAGACAAACAAACCAATAAATATGGTGACGTTGATATTTACATAAGATAATACATATGTTGTTTGTTTTTGAGTATGAGCTGGGATAGAAATCCGTGAATAGTCTTAAGTTTTATATTTACCTTGTAATGCTTATGTTATTTACTGAGCAACTGTTCAGAATTGCAGCGAGTGCTATCTGAAAATAGAATTCAAATAGTTCATTCATTCAAAAATTTAAAGTGGAATTAGGAATATAAAGTATAGCATAAGTGGGGTGAGACGTGGTCACAAGTAAATAAAATAAAACAGGTCTGGTTAGTCACTCAATTGAAATAGTCACATGACCTATGTCCTTTATGGGGGAGGATCAGTTGAAAATTAGAAAAAAGGGGTGATCAATGAATGAGTTACTCCTCTTGCCTTTCGTTAGGCAGTCATCACTGAAAAAAAAAAAGTTTCTTTAAAAAGTATGAATGTTGCTAAACTTAGGGACCAATTTAGCATCAAATAAGATAGCAAATTGAAACCCAATTAAAACCCTGGGGGGGGGGTACAAGAACAAAAAAACAGTTTTTCTAGACCTAATAAAGAGTAGGTGTTTGAATTTTCTGCTCTCTAGCGCTATTGGTGTGGACTGCACACTCAATACATACATATATAACCAGCCAGATCAACTTAAAAACTGAAGAAACCTATGGTGACAGTTTTGGTTCACAGTTTTTAATTATACTTTACTTCGAAGGGTGCTAAACTTCAATTTGATGGCGCATCAGAAAACATTTATTAACCATGAACAAAAATTAAATTCCTCAGAGTAATGAAGAGCACGATTTTTTTTTTCTGCTTCTCTGTCCATAATAATGCACTTTCATCTTAAAGGTAACAATTTTGCTAATTAGATAATCTCCTACTAACCAGATGGAATAATGGACAGAAATGAGTTCAGTAGTCTCTTTTCTTAAAAAAAATATCCCTGAATATCTTTACATGGTCACAAATATTGAATAGTATTTTCATTTTATTCACAGAAAAAAAAAAGAGTGATCAGAAAGTGAGGCCAGGTAGAATCCAAGGTAGGTTATTCAGTCCCCTTCTTCAAAAATCAAATTTTTGAATAAGTAATCTAAACAATTTTTCCAAAGTTTTGAGAAAAATTATGAAGATAAATAAGAGTCAATTAAATGAGCATGAAATTTATTTTTAGTTCATTGTCATCTTTGAAATTGACAGAAAGAGAAGTGAAATTTCTTATTTTATAAAATTAAAAACATCTTAAATATCCATACCTCACATAAGAGAATGACCATAGCCCACATACGTACTAGAAGTAATTATCAAGAAAATTATCTAAAAAAAATCCATTTTCATTTAAAAATATCTTTCGAAAAATACCAGTACAAGATTTGGGCAGTGTTGGTCCAAAATGACCATAGAGACCAAAAAAAGAAAACATTTATTAGATTGTCCCTAGTGGTGTACTCATGCTAACTGTCAAGGCAGTAGCCCCAAAATTTAGACCAGGAGTGCCCAGAGACATACACAGATGAGCAAAGAGAGAAGAATCCGTAGCCCACTAGGCTGGTTGATTGGGTGGGGCTACAGTGATTTGATGAGGTATTACTATTATTTTTATTATTATACGGACTATCCTCATCTTGGTTGTTTTTCATACAACGTTTCGGCCGTTGTACTCTACGGCCTTCATCAGGTATCATCTGGTAGGTGTGGGGAAGTAATGAACCGAACCCTTTATTTAACCGACAGGGGTATACTGACCGCACTCCCCTTTTAGCATTAGTAGTATTATTATTGTCTCACACTGGGATTGAACCTAGAATCATCAGATTACTTGCAGTAATTCTGTCTGATTCTGTAACCACTATGAAAAACAACCAAGATGAGGATAGTCCGAATAATAATAGAAAATAATAATAATACCTCATCTCAAAAATTCAGAGAAACAGGGTTTATTCTAGTCTAGTCTATATTTTCCTAACATTTACACACATTTTGAGAGAGTTCCCTCAAAATGTTCGTAAACTGCCTTTTTCATGAAAATGATGGGTTTAGGAATAGGCTAATACTTTCATTTGTCTGATTTTGATGATTTTTATTTGATAATTGGTCTGCATGTAACTATGATTCCATGGTGTGATATGTTTGGGAAATTTTCATTTTTTTTTTCATAGAGCTCAGCATAAATCAGCCATTTTGATTTCTCCTCCCAAAGTTTCAATAAAAAATGTTGGCCAACTTGATCTGAAGTATGACACCACTACCCTCTAACCATACCCCTGATGTTCATGTGTATGAAAAACAACCAAGATGAGGATAGTCTGAATAATAATAGAAATACCTCCTCTTATTCTCCTTTCTTCTAGAGCTGTTAGTCTTTTTTTCCAAGTCTTTTATAGAAGTTATTAAGTTCTGGAACTCTTCTGTTTTCTAATTCTTTGATATCTTCTTTGCAATATATAATGAGATAAACATGAATTTTTTTTTCTTATCACTGTCACTCTTGGGGCTATCTTCAGCCTTTTTTTTTTACATTTTCTACAATATCTTTGTACAGATGAAAAAAAGCAAAGAATTCAGTAACTATTTCATGTCAGTCTTGGTGGTGACAATAATTAGTATTGATTGGATCTGGGTTTCGTCTCTCACTGTTTTTAATGTAAATATAGTTTTACATACCTAAAGATTCACTCAAAGGTAACTAAGCTTTTACCATAGTCAGAATGACCTTTAATACCTTGGAAAATTGGCCTCATCTTTCATTTCACAAACTACAGTGATATTATTTTAGCTTCTTAAAAGTATTAGATTTTGGGACATTTTGGGTTTTGGAGTTTCCGAAGAAAACTAGAAAACAGTCCAATATGATTTGATGGAATTATCAAAGAGAAATCTGTGCTGAACAGAAGATTTTTCTTACCTGTGAAGGAGCAACGAGAAGACAAATATCAGTTAACATGGATTTCTCTATGAATTCTTCAGCCGCAGCTCGAAGAATTTCAGGATCACTGCATGCTGCACACCGAGTCTGCCAGTACATTAGATACAATCATGTCAAATAACATCAAATTTTGAATGAAAAACCCAGTCAAATGTGGAACCAAAAACCCAGATCAAATTTTTAACCAAAAATCCTGTCTAATTTTTTACCAAGAACCACAGTCAAATTTATAACCAAAAATCCTGTCGAATTTTTTACCAAGAACCACAGTCAAATTTATAACCAAAAATCCTGTCGAATTTTTTACCAAGAACCCCAGTCAAATTTTTAACCAAAAATCCTATCTAATTTTTTACCAAGAACCACAGTCAAATTTTTAACCAAAACCCCCATCAAATTTCTGCAAGGAGAATCAAGTGGGATTCATCATCGTTAGAATAAATTAGCCCAAAGGGGTTTATTACATCAAAGAAAGAGCACAAGCATATCTTATTAAATTGATTTTGCATTTCGAACAGTGGACACCTAAGCGGGCAATAGACCCATTATTGAGATGCTAAGTCAGGTGTTATGTCTGTCTTACTTTCGCCACACAAGCAACACCATAAGTCAATACGCATGATTTTTATTGATTAGACATTATAAGGAGTAAATGTGTGAATTTTCAGCCCCCTCGCACCATTTTTTCCCATCCTCTCTTATTTCACTACATTGTTTTTTCAAATTAAAAAGAAAATCTTCCCCCTTGATTTTGACCCCAAAAAGTGAGAAAAAAGAAATTCTTTTTGATTCCGCCCCCTTGAAATGTTTCAATTATCAGCCTTCTAGCTTCATTGTTGCGGCCTGTATGCCCCTTAGCTTTAGTGATGTGGCCTGTATACGTCATACATACATAGTCAGTCAGCGAGCCAGACCTACTTAAAAATTGAAGAAGCCTACGAGGAGAGTTTCAAGGAATGCTCAGTGTTGGAATATTTTTAGCAAGATAACATTGATTCATTTTAGACCACAGCAAAAATGTCACTTTTGCTTTATTTTTATAGATAGACAGAAAAAACAAAATATTTTTGTATGCAACGTCATATATTCATGGAAATCGATTGGCTAGATAAAATGAGGCCACAGGCCGGATTTGGCTCTTGGACCATGGTTAGCTGACATTTGGTTTATGACGCTCATAATGCCAACCATGTTCCCTTGGTAGAAAAAAGATAACTTACCTTCATGTCAATTAAGAAGCCTTCAAGTGGCCTGAGAGGGTTATGAACTGTTAGATGGTAGGACAACTTCTCCATAAGTAATAATTCAAAGCCAAGAACAATATCTGCAAACTTTTCCCTGTCACCTTTCAGATTCCCCACAAATTGGTTAATGGAGACATTGAATTCTTCGACTTTACTCGAAAGATATACACTGGTTAATCTAAACGAAAGAAAAAGGAAAAACTGGTCACTCAATAGAACATGATCAGCATCCTTCTACAGCAGGCCTTGTTAGGGGCTGATCAATTAAAAATATTTTGTTGGGGCAGTAATAACTAAAATATTTGGATTTTCAAAAAACAAGTAAACACAAATTAAGGGATCAATTAAACATAAACTTACATTGTAAATTGAACCCCCACTGAAAACCTATTTAGGAAGGAGAATTAAAAAAACATTTTTTGTAGACAGAATAAGGAATATACATTCAAATTTTCAGCTCTCTAGCTTCATTGGTGTGGCCTGTACACTTGATTATATATATATATATATATATATATATATATATATACATATATATATATATATATGTATGTAGCCAGCTTGCCAAAAACTGAAAAAATCTGGGCTGACATTTTTGGTTGACGGTTTCTGATACTAATAACCCAGATATAACTTGATATAAAACTGCATATTTTTGAGTAAAAAACGAATGCACTTACGTAATGTCACGTGGATGGAAATCCATGACCGAATTCTGGAGATAGAAACGTTTGAAGTATGTCATGGCTGTTCCCTATGGAAAAAGATTCATTGAAAAAAAGTCAATACGGCTTAAAATATAAATTTGTACTAATGACTCATCAAAACGTACTTAAATAATCCAGTCATCCAAATACAGGTTGAAACTGTTTCGAATTTCTGATCTTTTTTTAAATTTTGGAATAAACAAACAGTTTCTCCGAATGCTCGACTTTCTGTTCCACAGATAAACATAAACGCACACTTTTTCACTTATCAATGTTACTTATAAGTGTATTTGCAGCCTCTCTTGGCAATTTCAACAATATCTTCGTACAAATGGGAGACTGGGCAAAAATATACCGAGTAATGCAAGTAGGTCAGGCAGAGACAATAGTTTTTGATTGGGACTTGTTTTCTCTATTACCATTTGTAATGTAAATATAGTTCAACACTTCTAAAGTGTTCCATAAAAAATGCCAAGCTCTTATTGTAGTCAGAATGAGTTAAATGTCTTGGAAATTTGCTTTGTCTCTCATCTTTGAATTAATATTACAATGAGGTCAAGTGGGAATTTTCTACTAGTGACATTATATTGGCTTTTAAAAAGTTTTGGATTTTTGAACATTTCGGTTTTCAGAGTTTTAGATAAGGGTTACTAAATGTGTATAGTCTGAACAAAACTATTCTCTAACTGATTCTTATGAACAGAGCAATTAGATTTTGGTCTGAATTTCCATTATACTAAAAGGAAATTCACAAAGAATAACTTTTTTGCATCATTTTACAGTTTGAACATAGACTGTAACTGAACATTTTTCAAAGTAAAATTGTACAATTATTTGCTTACAAAAAATTTTAGAAACATTCAATAATATATTAAAATTATAAGCCATTCTTTGACAAAAATCCAAGAGAAATAACATCGTCAAAATTAGAAAATTTCCAACAGGAGAAATTTTACCAGTAGTTAGCATGAAGAAGAAAAGAAAACCAACTGATACAGAGTTTCTGAAATTTTTCCACTTAGTGTATAAGAATGTTTAGAAGTGCCCCAATACAAAAAATACTGAACAATTGCATTTATATTCATATGCCTGGTTTGTGTTGTATCATCAATTTCACGATGCTTTTTATCAATCACTAAAAACTCTGCTGTATATACAAAGACAAGGACTAAAACCTTGAAAAATACTCAATTTAAAAAATTTTTCTAATTTTTATGATAAACTTACTAGTATTATTTAAAATTTTTGATTATTCTGCAGCTCACGTGGGTGCAGTGTGATATTCAAAAATTTAAATAATCCAAGTAAGTCAATAACTCTGGGAATCACAGCCCTCACAAGCAATTCTGAATACATTTACAGATTAAAATAAGAAATCAAAACCCATCATGAAGTATTGAAAGTAGATGAAAGTGACAATAGGAAGATAAACTTAAGAGAAAGCAGGTCTTACATGTCAAAATTTTTATCATTTCATGGGCATGTTTCGATGCATTTTGATAGGTACCAGCCACCTTTTCAGAAGAAAAACTTGCGGCAGTTCATGCACCTGTCGAAAATACATGGGAACAAGCCTACGGAATAAAAGAAAAATTTTCAGAAGTAACACCTGCTTTCTCTTTAGTTTTTCTCTTCACCTTCCAATAGTCACTTCCATCAGATCAATTCACATCCACAATGCTAACAGTAGTGAATATATGTTCAAAGATCAGACTGGACCCAGCATCAACACTTCTAAAATGCAGATGATTTGTGTGAACTCCATCCCTAAAGCATCCATTCCTCTGAATGAGGATCTATAAGTTTGTGGAAGTTTTCATCTACCAGGGCAACCTCTTTAGTAACGACAGCAGAACCCAAAAAGACATCAAAGTAATACAGCTTTAAAATGAAGACGCTCTTGAATGACAGCAATGTCAAGTCTGTTGTATCGTTCAGAAAGCCAGCAATTGGTCAAAACAGATTGTGAGGAGAGTGAAAGGTTTTCCACCATGGATACTTCTGACGAGGATGCCTGATCTTTTGGCTAATATAAACATCAATTGTACAAGAAAACTGGTAGCTCAAGTATCACCTAATGAATTAGGTACAGATGTTTGAAATGGTAGGGACATATGCTGAGATTAGAGCAGGAACAGATCACAGAAGTCAAGTTAAGATGGATACCAACAGGCAGAAGAAAACCTGGGAGACCAAAGACCACATGGCGTAGAACAGTGACACAGGAGCTAGAAAGGATGTACCTGTCATAGAAAGAGGTATAGCATGCTGCCAGGGATTGAATGCAACGGAGAGAACATATTGAAGCCTCATGTCCCATTGGGTATGAGAAAGAGTTACAAGACATTAAACAAAATAACTGCAACTCCAAATTCAGTCTTCGATATCATTATACATAAGATTCAAAGCAGTTTTGCCAAATCTGTCCGGAAAGGCTCGGGGCAGTGGTTATATATCAGGCTCTTGAAGCAGACACAACTTAATCAGCCGAGTCTGGCAGCAGAGGTTCAAAACCAGCCTTTTGAGCTGCCCCAAGAAAATGCCTCTTGGCTTGGTCGATTTCCGAACTCAATGCTATTCCAATACTTGTGTTGGGTAAGTCTCTCAGATAAAGTTTTGATTATCTCCCCTTCTGGCCAAATTTGGCAACCCTGGTCAAGATGAACATTTAAAAAGACAATTCAGTTTAAAAAGGCAAATGAATTTTTGAAACTTTCAGAAATCAAATTAAGGAATCCTACTCAACTTACCAAGACGTATTTTGGCATTGGTGGTTGGAACCGGTTACAGAATTCTTTCATAACAAATTCATAATGACGACATAAACTGTGTTCTTCTGCATGGCTAAAAAAAAATTCTTCTACTTCTCCATCCTGAATAAATACAAATGAATCATAATTAAAAAAAAAAATAATTTAGTAACATTCCAGAGTGACAAGCAGTAAATCAAGCTAGAATTGAAAATTAGACTGAACTAGACCAGTGCTTCTTAAGCTGGTGGGCGAATGATCCTCCCAGGGGTGAATGAAAGGTAAATGAAACATGGAAGATGAATCAAGGGGTATGGTTAGAGGGTAGTGGTGTCATACTTCAGATCAAGTTGGCCAACATTTTTTATTGATACTTTGGGAGGAAAAATCAAAATGGCTGATTTATGCTGAGCTCTATGAAAACAAAATGAAAATTTCCCAAACATATCACACCATGGAATCATAGTTACATGCAGACCAATTATCAAATAAAAATCATCAAAATCAGACAAATGGAAGTATTAGCCTATTCCTAAACCCATCATTTTCATGAAAAAAGCACTTTACGAACATTTTGGGGCAACTCTCTCAAAATGTGTGTAAATGTTAGCAAAATATAGACTAGACTAGAATAAACCCTGTTTCTCTGAATTTTTGAGATGAGGTATTATTATTATTTTCTATTATTATTCGGACTATCCTCATCTTGGTTGTTTTTCATACAATGTTTCGGCCGTTGTACTCTACAGCCTTCATCAGGTATCATCTGGTAGGTGTGGGGAAGTAACGAACCGAACCCTTTATGTAACCGACGGGGATATATAGACCGCACTCCCCTCTTAGCATAGTGGTTACAGAATCAGACAGAATTACAGCAAGTAATCTAATTGTTCTAGGTTCAATCCCAGTGTGAGACAATAATAATACTACTAATGCTAAGAGGGGAGTGCGGTCAATATACCCCCGTCGGTTAAATAAAGGGTTCGGTTCGTTACTTCCCCACACCTACCAGATGATACCTGATGAAGGCCGTAGCATACAACGGCCGAAACATTGTATGAAAAACAACCAAGATGAGGATAGTCCGAATAATAATAGCAATAGAATAAACACGTCCTAAATGATGGGGTTATTTATCTATGGATCAGCACTGAAGAGCCTTAAGCTATTTTATTTAATAATCCATTTTCAATAATTCAAGCAACCTAATTTTGAGTTTTATAAAGTCTCAACACGTCTCAAGCTCTTTTAAGGTGTGATTAGACTAAGTCTCGAGAGTTTATATGATATAATTTCTATTAATATGACATAATAGGAGGGTAAATCAAGCAATGAGATCACCCCATTTGAATGCAAAAAACAAACAAATGAATAAACCGAAAAATTTGCAAGAATTCACTTTTATTGATATTTGTTTCTCTGGTACTTGAAAAATGCATTGCCATCGAAGTGGCAATTAAACTCTGATTGCTTTTCAAAGGCAGTAGAGCATTAAATTTCACGTTTTTCTAATTCCAGATCTCTGTAATATAACTTTTCAGGGAAGACCAGATGAGCCTATGATACAAAATGAATGATGCATAAAATTATACACAAAGAAGAATAAAATGGAAATGATTTGAAAAAAAACAGAAATAGGACTAGACAGTCACTCAATAGTAATCATCATGCAACCAATGTCTTTTGACAGCATGTTGTGTTGGGGTGATCAATTAAAAATTGGAAAAAAAGGAGGACCAATGAATAAGTTACTTCTGTCACCTTTTGTCAGGAAGTGATCACTATTCAAATTTGGAAAAAAAAAAAGAAAAAAGCGTGAACACAGCCAGACACAAACTAAGGGACCAATTTAGTATGTATTCATATTGCAATTTGAAACCCACCCCTAAAATGGGAGGAAATTTGAAAGAAAAAGAAAAAAAACAACAAAAAAAAAGTTTTTTCCAAAACATAATAAGGAGTAAATGTTTTAATTTTCAACCCTATAGCTCCATTGGTGCAGATTTTGAGCACAATACATCCTTAGCTACACTAGTTTAAAAACTGAAGAAACCTATGTTTGCATTTCTGGTTAACAGTTTCTTATAACAAAATGAATAGAATTATCACCAAAAAATCAAAAACCAGAGAACTATTTTTTTACTTTTCTCAAAGAAGAGTGGATCTATTTCTGCTCCATATAAATCTCTGCTCACAATATGAGATAAGTTGAAAATATATCTTAGCTTCTTACTTTACGAATGCCTTTTCTTAAACATCATATTTTTTATTTCAAGAATTGATTTGAAAAGGAAAAAAAGAGGGAAATAACATGATGTTGTGTTATGCATAATAGAAAAAGAGTATTCCTCTTTCTTAGCCCACTCTCTCTTCCATTCCTTTCTTATGAATGCTTTTAAACATTTTCAAGTTTGGTCGGAAAGAAAGAGATTTTGACATTCATAAGCCTGTTGACATTCATCACAGGTGAAAATAAAAAAAAATTGATTTGCTATTTTTGCTGACATTTAGCAAAACACATTTGAAGCTTTTTTTTCCTGCAAATCTTAGGATTGATGAGATCTTCATCTAGAGCAGAGTTTTTCAACTAGCAGGAATTCCCAGCTAAAGGGGAATTTAAAGGCTCCGGAGATGGATCCACAGATTGCTGAGTCAAACTGTTGGAATATTGATCTTTCTCCCAAATACAATGCTGAAACAGACCTTTTGAAATATGGTGAAAACAATGCTCTGGGCAAAAAAGGTTGAGAACAACTGATCTAGAAGAGAAGATTAAGAATGGATGCCGAATACCTGTTCGTACAAAGAGAAAAAATCCTTAGATATGTTTTGTGAGCTGTCAATCCAACAGTGAAAATAAACAGAAAGAGAGGAAGGGGATAAACCAAACACAAATGAAGCTGTTCAGCCGAGCGCATGCATGCGTGTTCATAAGGGTGCTTATAGCATAATCATCAGTATTGTCACTGTTGTCAGTGTGCCAATTTTGTTATTTACCCAAAAATGAATATAGGAATTTTGAAGAACAATACTTTGTGCTAACCTTTCAAATTACTGTGTACAATCATTCGGACAAAGCACAACATGTTATTAGCAAAGTAATGGGAATTCACTTGACTATTTTACAATGGTCGATTTTCGGTTTAAACCACACTAAACAGTTCCAGTGGGTCAAAAATAGGCAGTACATGTGTGTAAAATTTAGCATGCATTCTCAATGGACCTAAGGGAAGGTTTTAAAGTAAAATCTATACGACACCACAAGTCCAACTAACTAGTAATACTAGAAGTCTGATTCACCAAAACTAATTTAGCATGCATAATCAATGGACCCAGGGGAAGGTTTTCATCTAAAATACGTATAACACCACAGGGCAAACTTAAATCGTGTAAATAAAGACTAAGGGAGTTTTTTTTTAATTTGTTAATTTTGCAACAAGATTCTTCGCAAGTTAGTTCGTCTTCTAGAAATAATTCTGCTCGATATTGGGGAAACTTTCCAAAAAAGCATAATGAACATCAAAGTTTCAATTTATCCAACGAAAAATTCCCAACCTCAATATTCTTGCCGTTTCCCGTTTCTCAAAACTTCAATATTAGTGGAATTTGAACATTAAAGATTTATTGTTTTGTCTCGAAAAGAAATGATCGTGTGTATTTTCAAACCTAGCACTCGTTGACAGACCCTAAGGAGCCATTTGGTAATCTTGACTTTCAACACTGAATAATAACAATATAGATAATGCATTTATCTGTTTTCTTTCATTCACTTTCTTTCTATTCGAGTGCAGTTTTCAACATCGAATGAGAGAACGTGGGAAACTTAACAATCGGGACCTCCTTCCCTAAGTGGTGTCGAATTCTATTTTTTCGTTTTTGGAAACTTTCAACTTTCATTATCCCCCTTGATAATTGAGGAATAATCAAATTTTACGGGTTTAAAGTAATGATTACCCCATTTATTATATATTATTATGAAAATACTGACCGACATTTCGCCACGGTGAGTTTTTATGAATTCTGCATTTGAATTTCTCCTCATCTCAAACAATTCAGATTCAGACTGAAACATCCACTTTTTTTTCTGTGAGCTGATGGCAAACATCTTTGTTTTCCTTCGAGACGCTAGCAATATAACAAACAATTAAAAGAAAGTGTTTATCTTCCTCTTGATAGTGAACAATGTTAATAATATTATTATTGTAATAAATTCACACCACTTATTTACTCAAATCTTTCATTTCTATCTGTAAACAAAACAGTCGCGATCGTCCATTTTGAAAATGCCATGTGTTTGTAAACCGGAAGTTCAATGCTAAATTCAACAAATCTGGCCTTTTTTAGAGTATTTAGCCATAACATTTTGATATGACCATATTTACATTTTTGACCATTTTGACTTTGTTTCAGTCGTGTTTTTAATAAATTCTTATTTTTGGTGCGTATGTCACAAGTGCAATGTTTTATGAGCATTATTCAATCATTTTTCCCCAACTATTTTACCGTTAAGTCAATTTTCCTATTGAATTTTAATCGCAACTTCACTCAGATTTTCATAAAAGTTGCAATAAGAAAGCGATAAAAAATTCAAGATGAAGGTGAATAGAAGTACAAAAAAATGAATACTAGTAATTTGAAATTCTTCATTTGGTAAAAATTAATGAAACAATTGCCTTTCTGAACAATTTGGCCATTTTTTGGCCAGAAATGCCTCCAACTATCTTGCATCAATGATCGGAACTAGAACTCTTCAATAAACAGTTCCTTTTTCAGAAACCTGCAATCTGTGATTTGAGAAGGTAAACATTATTTTTTTTTATTTAATTGATTAAATCTTTTTTTTCGTGGATTTATTGAATTATGGCTAATTTTAGTCGAAGAGACCTAAAACATTATATCTATTGTCGTATCATCTTTGAGTTTCTGTTCAATATATACTTTTTAAACTGCATGACTTGGACTTGTTAATTCCTATGTTGAAAATTTAACTAGTAATAATTTCAGTGTGGCATTTTTCTTATCTAAATTTATTCGTTCTTTTATTAAATAAATGCTACCATGAGCATTTCTGTGGACAGAATTTACGTTAAAATACGTATTCAACAATTGAATGTTTAATTCAGATAATAAAATGTATGAAACTTGAAAAATCATAAAAACAAAATTACGTGCTCACTTTCTAACTCTAATACCAGTTAGTAATATCAAGAAAAGTTTACCAAGAATATCTTATTTATCTATTTTTCCTGAGTTATTTTATATATTCTAGCTGATAACCCCCAAATTGAACAATCGATTTACTTTCTATCCCCGGCTGATGATCTGAATTTATTTAAGTTTAAGTTATCCTTAAAATTATTTAAACTTGAAAATTTTTTAAAAATTGTAAAAGAGAAGGGGGAAATTCTCCGCAAAAATTATTATTTTCAACCTTAAATTTTGGTATAAGTAAAATTTTCAAGCCTAAAATAAAATCTCTCGAAATCAAAGCGAGTGTAAAAGTTTTGTAATGGGGAAATATTTACTTCGAGGTAACACGGTATTTTTTAGGGGTGTTTAATTAAGCCAGCACCATAGACACCCCCGTAGTCATACGACAGCCCCAAAAATACTTTTTATTTTTTCATTTTTGATATTTTTAAAAAGTATAATTGAACAATATACATTTATCAGAAATTGATGCAATAATGAAGATGAAAGCCACTTAATTTCTTCTTCATCAGATGAATTCGGAGACGGACTAAAACCAACGTGCCAAGCCCCATAACTGATTTGATAAAGAACAAGAGACAGGCTTTTTTGAATTCCATCATTGCTTTAATTTCTGGTTATTAAATTGTTCAGTTATGTTTTTTTTATTAGAAAAAATGTATGCTTTTGGGGCCACTCTAAGCTTGAGTCTTTGGTAAACACCTCTAGGTTTCATGTACGTCCAAACGAAGATTACCCAACCAAAAACCTGAAAATCAGAATTACTAACATATATCGAAGTCAATTTGTATGTTGCATTTACAGTAATGATAATATTTCTTCTTTTTACAAAAAACTACCCCCTTTTGAGGAGGTTATGTGAGAATTTTCCCTCTCATCTAAACTCAACTACCCATTTCTAGGGGTCGAAATAATTTTTTTGTGCTTTACTCATAAAACGGTATAATCTCGGGGACATTTTTTTAAATTTAACAAATAGGTTGATTAATTTAGATTATTACTACCGTAAATGCTTTAAGATAATTTTATTTTCTTTAGACTTTAAAAAAAAAAAAAAAGTGAGACTGATTTTATGAAATTACTTTTTCCAGAAACCACGTGGAATCTTTTGTAAGAAAACATTGATTTGTGATGCCTGAGTGTTACTAAATGTTTTTCTTTTATTGAAAAAAAAAAATAGTGAAAAAATTTGGCAGAAGACAGATATTTTTAATGGATTAAATTGTAATAAATGTGAAATTAATTTTACAGAAAATATTTCCCGTTCAGAAACTTGATCTGTAAGTTGAATTAATGTTTAGGGACAGGAGATCTATGACAATAACCTCACAAGAGAATACAACAGATTTTGTTTGAAGTTATTAATAATTTTTTACAAATCCACTTCGATTGTACAGACTACTGTAAGTCATTATGTTGATCGGTCAAAAGGCATCAGCTGAGAATGGCAACACTGTATGAATATTTTGACCTAATTAGTGCTAATTAATTCAATTTTTTTTTTTTTGTAAATTTTTTGTGATTTTATTTTTCGTTTCGTACCACGTCATAGGAAGAATGAATTTTAATTTTAGTTTTTTGTAAATTTATAGCAATAAAAAAAATAAGTGATAATTAACAAAAATGAATATGTCTATTTTTAACTAAGGGGGAAGTGCATATCTAAGGGCCAGGCCATCTAGAACTCTCCTACCCTTTTCGGCTGTTATATTCAATATCTTTGAAAAAAAAGGGATGATTATTACCGTTCTATTTCACAATGGCCACTGTTCTAGCTGCAGAAAAGTGTTTTGTTTTTTTAGCATTGGTGTTAGGATTAAGAACATCAGTGCCTAACCCTAAAAACGCTTCATTCTCTGCCGGTGGAATGGCAGCCATTCTGAAACTGAAAAGGTAACAATTCCTTAAAAACTCAAGTTAATAATGATGGTATTACTGAAAGTTTAGTGGTGTGATCTTTCAAAATAATCTACTTCGACTTTGAAAACTTGGCACTATCCTAGTTCCATGGTCCCAATCGGAATGCTCCTTCAGCAGCATTTAGTTCTCCTCACATCAACAAAACATAGCATCAACTTCCTTTTTTCAATTTGATTTGTTATTGTGTTTTCAGGGAAAGATGTCTCTGGAATCTTCAGCTAGCGAACTTGAGTCGCAGCAAATCGTGGCTGAGCTTGAAGAAGAGTTCAAACATCGTTTCACAGAAGAAGATGAAGAGTACAAAAGCTCGTTATCCAATTCTCCACCTCCACCACCAGCCATAATACCATGGAGTGTACGGCCCAAAAGAAATTATGACTGGGCTGGGTACGTCTATGCAATCAATTTCTTATTTTCTATTTGTATAAAACAACTGTTTCCATCTGTCTGTAGCTGTGTCCCCCCTCCCCCCAAACATTGATTCAACTTGACCAAATTCAGAATGCGTACTTACTTGGCCTTGAGAAAGAACTTGAACTGTTGATATCTTTCTTATGGTGCAGGCATTTCACTGAAGCCCTGTATTCCAATAGTGAACAAATCATTATCACGTACAAAGTTTTGATTTTTTTTCATTGTAAGATTTGTGAAACTGATCATGGAAGCCCTTTGATAAGCGTTCTGTACAATATCAACGATATGTTTCCTTGGACATAAATCATCTGTAGATATTGAACCCAAATCCTTTTGTTGATCAACTTCATCAAGATAGACACTATACAGGGAATAATTAAAGACTGTGTTTCTTTCAATTAATTAAACAGTTGTCGTGATTTAGTGTTCGTTGTAACCTCAAGAGAGGGAATATTCAAGATCTGGAACTTAGGTCCCTATATCTACAGGAAACATTTAAAAGTTCGGCTGATTTATGATTTTCCAACTTGGAATTTTGTTTTTGTTTCTTAACTCAGTCGTAAATCTAGAACTATCAGAGTAAGGAAATATAAACCTCCTTAGAACCCATATTAGTAAGATTTTTATAAAATCACTCCCTTGTAAATATGTGTGAATGTTCTTCTTTTATTTTATAGTAACCGTGGTGGCGACCGCAGGGGCTGGCAGAGACGGGACAATTATCATGATAACTACCGTCACCATGACAACTACCGGCAACATTCTCATCGTCATGGTGGTGGTGGTGGCAGAGGAGGAGGTGGAGGGGGTGGCTACTACCAGAATCGAGGAGGAGGTTACTACCAAGACGATCATTATGGAAGACATGGTGGACATGGCGGACGTCACCAGAATCATTACCAGGGTGGTCATTCCTCTGTCTTCTACCCGGGTCAATATAGGGACAACAGACACCAAGACAACCGACAGGATAGACACTACCATCCATACCGGAGGAACTAAACTAGCAACACCGTGTAACACAATTTTTATTCTTGGGTACTGAGTAGGGTTTTTTGTTTCCATTTCATTTTCAATTAATTATGTGTAAAAAGAAAAAGTATTGAAAATGGCTACTTATTGCCTTCAAACTTTGTTTTTGTGGCGGGTACAGAAGTATTCATATGTAATTATTCTTTCTTACTTGGCAATTGAAAATGTACAAATTTGCACACTGATCTGAAAAGCAAAGTTTGAAGGGGTTGATGGACATCATCTTTTATCTTTTTTTCCAGACATAATCAATCTGAAAATGACGCTTATTACCCAAGAATAAAAATGAGTGGAAACAGGTTGCATAGAGATATCATTCCAGTATTCAGCTCTGTCCACCCCTTTTTGTCTCTCGTCTCATTTGTTTTTCCACTATGAGAAAGCTAAAATGAATATAGAGGGAGGCTGAAGTAATAGGTATCAATAATATAATAAGAAGTAAAGCATTCATTATTAAAACAAGCCTGAAAGTCAGACCTCAGATGTGCTAGTTTGATCTTTTGTGCCTTTAAAAGCTGTTTCTTTTAAAACTCCCACTTTTCAAAAGATTTTTCCTCAAGGAAAAAAAAAACCCTTCATTTAATGCTAATATCCTAGTGAAATAGAATATCACACCTGCAGTTGGTGCATTTGTCTTCTGATGTAGTAGAATAGAACTCTATGTTCCAATGATGTGATTATAAAATGTCACTTGAACGACATCAGACTCGAGATGGTGTGAGGCGTTTATGTTGATTTGTCAGTCAGTAACAGCACTCACTGCCATAGATTCTAATTCATCCTAAAACAGTAGTGATTTGTCAAAGTTAACAAATATAGGCCTATATTTAGCCCGCCATAGAAAATATAGTTATGAAAGAAAGCCGATCGAATTATAAACAAACATTCTAAGGTTGATAAGAAACAGGCTTTCAGTTGATTATACAAATGAATTTGCATTACCATGTTAATATACTTTCATTTACCCCATATTTCTTAACTGCAATAAAAAGTTATTCAAAATTTTCATAGTCCATTTTACTTCAGAACCCCCAGTTTTGTTTTGTGTAATATTATTGACTTGTCTATTACTTCTGCCTAATCCCATACACCTTTTTCCCCAGTCCACAGGTGTCCCCCTATAAAAATGACAAAAGAACTGTCATGTTTATAATAAAAGAAATTTTTTACCAACTCTCATCTTGTTTTGACTTTTATTTCAGAAGACCTTAATACAGTGGTTTTGAAACTGGGGTCTGCAGACTCTTGGCAGTCTACTAAATAATCCGCTAGGGTCCACAGCAGTGTTCCCTCTAAACCTAACATTGTGAATCTTATGGCACAGAAACATTATTATTGTACCCAGACCTGTACCATGTATATTAAAATTCCTATGAACATAATCCTTTTATAATAAATACAATTTTTAAAGGCTGAAAATTGTTTATTATTGTGGTTCATTGATAAGTCTGAAAAATTAATGCTAAAAATAGAGGGCCACCAGAATATTTCCTTTTATAGGAGGAGCCCTTGAGTTTTCAAAGTTTCAAACCCACTGCTTTAATACATCAACGTTTTTCTCACTTAAACTGGTTTGGCTAGTTATTCATTAGAAACCATCATGGGACCAATGTCTTTTGGTAGCATACCATGTTGGGGGTGATCAATGGGAAAAGAGATGATTGATTCTTTTTTTTTTTTTTTTCCCTTTCCTGCCTTCTGTTGGATCACTTGAAAGTCTATTTTCAAAAAACAAGCATAGCCACTGCCAGACACAGACTAAGAAGCCAATTCATCAGAAATTTACAGTGTAAACTAAACCCCCTAGAAAATGGTGGGGGTCAAAAACAAACAACATTTTCTGAATTGTTAGAGAGCTGGGAATTTCAAAACTTACTCATTGTTGGGTCTAGAAAGAATGTTCTGTTTTATGAAATTCCACCCCCTCCCGCTCCCCACAACAGGTTTTTAGTGGAGAGGGTCTATTTGCAATGTTAGTTTATGCTAAATTGGACCCTTAGTTTGTGTCCAGCAGCATTTATGCATGTTTTTTTTTTTTTTTTTCTAAATGGGGCATTTTCAGTGATCATTACCCAACAAAAGGCAAGATGAGTAACTTATTTTTTGATCTCCCCCTTTTTCTAATTTCTCAATTGATCACCCCTAATACGGCATGCTGCTAAAAGATGTTTCTGAAAACATTGGCCCTGAAGGCGCTGGATATTATTTTGAAGGAAAGTATGTAACTTTTGTGTTCTTACTTGTTTTTCTCTTTTGTCCACTCTAAAAAAAAAAATCCATGATTTGTCGCCTGATGACATGTTTGATAATGCCTGGGTCATTTGTTTACAAATCAAAATATAACTCCACGGTCACCATTTGGAGACTGTTAAAAATACCCAACTGGAGGCTGTGTCTGTTGAAGACTTCCAGCACTGTTTCTAGGAGTGGGAACAATATCTCAGTGTGTATGTTTGTGTGGTTTCCCTAAGGAAGTTGATTAGTAATCAAGTTGATGATTCATATTTCTACAAGACCAGTCTCAATACTTTTTAGACACACCACATATGTTGAGTTTTCTCATCGTGTTCTATTAACTTGTTAACTGCGGTAGGTACCAAGTGTAAAAGTTATCGATTTGTTATTAACCTGTTAGAAAAAGATGTTCCGATGCAATGTGTTATGATTTTTTCAAAAATACTGAACAAAAATATTTTGATATAAAATAAACAAAAAAATATTATTGTATCTTAGGGAAAACGTGGGAGTCAACCCAGACAAAATACTTGAACAATTTAAGTTACTGCACATTGCATTGATATCAGAAACTGGATGATCTGAATAGAGAAAGCCAAAAAAATCTGGTTAAATATGAACTGAACAGAAGTAATGTACAATGATAAAGTTCCATAAAAAGAACTTAAAAATAGAAGTGAAGCCTCAAAAAAGGCTTAGGAAAGCATTTACTCGAATATGGCGATGAAGCTATAAAAAGACCACAGAAATGAAACGATGGTGAATAATAATTGATTGCGAAGTACTTGAAAAATCACTATAAAAATGTTATTCGAGAAGGAAAGCAGGTCTAGATCTTTTGACACCTTCCTATAACCTCTTGGAATGTTCCAGCAGAGCCATTCACTATTTCCCCTTTTTGTAACAAGGCTGCCATGGCAAAAAGAAAGGAACTCTCAACTGAAAAAACAAATGAAATAATTTGGCAGCATTATGAAGGTCTGAACAACAGGAACATCGCCAAGATGTTAAAATATCCCTGTCAGTACTATTGGAATTCTTGTTCGGGATTATCACACTTAACAAGTACCTGTTTATTCGATTAAAGACAAGTTTCAACATTTAGATAGTGTTAAAATATTCATTATCTTAATTATAAATCAACTTTATCCCGTTCAAAATGGTTCTTCTGAGAAGCCACACACCAACAAAGACATTATTCCCACTCAAAGAAACTGTGCTGGAAGTCTTCAACAAACACTACCTCCGGTTGGTTTATCACGACCTGTTGGATATTCTCAACATCAGTTATCAATGCTAATTTTATTGGTTTGGTTTAACGTGATATTCCTTGATTTATTCCAGTGATATTCACCTTCAAGTCTTTATCATAAAATCCTATCTGCTCAAATACATTTCCTCATGTTATTGATTGTTTTCATCTTGGTGTATAATTTAATTTCATTTTATATTGTGAGCAAAAATAGAAAATAACTCCTTTTTTGAACATCCTAAAAATGTGTAAAGAGAACTGGGTCAAGAAAAATTATCAGAATCTTTCTAGTTCACATAAATTTAGTGAACAACAATCTTGGAACTTGGAATCATTTTTTTAGAAGTAATATTTTCCTATTGCATATGCTTATCCAGAAAAATAGAAAAAAGATCTTAATGAATTGTGTCATTCATCTTTCTTTTTCACCTACAGTTTCATTCAACCCCAAAATAATTTCATTCACCCTCAAGTGAATCATTCACCAGTTTGAGAAACTCTGGTTCAATATAACAGAACAGTCAGTGAAGAGTTTACTCTCTCTCAAATAATGAGAGGATAGTTGTTATGGTGGAAAAACAGTCAACACTGGAGTTGGACAAGTCTTCAACTAGTTGGTTTCTCTGAGAATTGAAGAAGAATCATCCAATATATATTAACCTACAGAAATGTGTTGGGTACATGACAAAGTCCCATGGGGTACTTGTTAAGTATGCTGGTCCCAACCGCAATGTCGCCAACATCACATTGAAATGTGCTCTCATCACAAAAAGCTGACCAGTACGATTTTTTTCATTTACTGCAAATGACAGACATTTCTGTCAATGCATTTCTATAGGAAATTAATAAAATTTCCATTCATTTTGATTCTCTCAGTCAGTCAGGGATTTTATCTTCTTGTTGACAAGAGCTTTTACCCCGCTAGATTTGGTAATTTGAATTTAATTTTGAAATTAGAGACTGTTCAGAGAAAATTTACCAGAATGATATGTGCCGTGAGAGATTCAAGTGATACAGATAGGCTAGAAAGTTGGGCAAGAGGAGACTTGATCAAAATTTTCGAGATATTAAATGGTTTTAAAAATTACACATTCTAATGTTTAATAAGTTAGATTCGGCAAGAAATTCACAGGCTAGGTCAGTCACAAAAACAAATAGATTTTCCCTCCTAAAGAATTTTGAAATACTGGAATATTCCACCAAATAGTATGAAAAATAGTACGAGTATAAACAATCTTAAGAATAACTTATATATGTTTAGATCATCTGGAATAGAAAATAAATTAATAGTTAAATTTTGATGCTACTGTGGTCCAGTTATTGACTGTGAGGGCAAGTCTTCTTTAGTTTTTATCACTATATTTCTCCCTCTTGAAATTAGTTTGAAAGTTGTCTTTGAATATTCCCCTGAGTTATTATTTCCATTTGTTCGACATGGATCTTCAAGATGACCAGGTTGAAAAATTTTATACAAGTGATTAAGTAACAAAAATAATAGTCAGGGTAGTTAGCAAGAAGAAAGGACCGCAGATTGAGCAAAAGACTAATAGATTGGTTCCAGTGGGACTGATTGCAGTAGGAAAAGACCAGATTCAGGATGGAGTCACAAGATTGCCATGGTAGAGATTAGTGCAATCATATTTGTCATGGAAGGAGATGGGAAAGATCTTTTTACAGCAATGAATAGTAATATATCTGAACAGTGTGATATTTTTTCTGTTTATTTCTCTGTTCATATCAATAGACTCTTCCACTTACGAGTAACAAATTTGCTGAAATTAAAAATATCTACTACCCACCATTAAAAACAATCAACTCTTCAACTGAAATGAATTCAGAAGTTTCTCTTCTAAAAATAAAAATCATCTAATAAAAACTGAATTATCTTCATGGGATTACCTAGTATGTGTATGTATGTATATACATGTATATATACATATGTATGTATATATATATATATGTACTTATACATGTGTATGTCTGTATACAAATATATGTGTGTACGTATAAAGGTCGATCTGCTTAACTTATGATTTAAACTTGAATTAATATCAAATCAAAATTTATTCAATCTTATATTTAAACTCACCGTCAAAGTCAATAATTGAACAAGTGTAGCGTCAAATGATCATGTTAAATTATTCAATTGACAAATAAACATGGTTAGAATAAATTCTATTCATAACATCATTTTCATTTTCCACTAGAAAACATCAAAATTAGAATTAAAAATCATCTTGAAACATCTAAATTCAGAAGAATCTAGATGTTATTAATAAACCCATCAAAATAAGTTCCCAAAAAGGCTTCACCTTTCAAAAAAGAAAAAAAATTTCAGAAGGGTACCATGCTGATTTTCAAATCTGTAGGCAAAGTTCTGGAACATACATGCTCACAAACATTTTTTTTTTAATGATAGAACCCTACACCATCTTTTAATGGCTACATTCGTTCAATTTAAATGCAACTAACTATTTACATCAATATTTAATTCATTTCATGATTATTTTTTTTTTTCATCAATATCTCCATTAACATTCAGAGCCCAACTCTTTCATAACCATTTCCGTCTTCCACGATGTGACCTGGAAAAAAATTCTGACAAATACTTCTTAATTAAGTGAAATACAATTGAAAACTGTTGGTTGCACCCCAATATCAGAATACCGCATAAGCAGCACCTCTCCCAAACTGAAAAAAATAACATTGAAACATTAATGTGTGTTTGTTCAGCGAAGGTAAATTTTTCTAGAAAAAAAATGCCAGGTGATTATTTATCAGCAGCGTGGGTCCCTCTACCAACGTAAATCATCGATTTTTTTTTCTATTGACTGCTGCTAGTGTCTACCCCCACTTTCTCTGCCTCACCTTCTTCCTCCCCGAGCTTCTATTAAACCTATTGACCCACAACTGACTGACTTGATTTTTATATTTTTATGTGACAGGAAAGGGGGGGCCCCATCCGGTTATCTACTATAAGTTTTTTTTTTACTATGTATCTGGTGTCGCTAATCATTGACTTGGTGTGTGCCATGGGTGTGGAACAAAAAAAAAAAAAATCTCAATCACCGACTTATCTGATGTCGCTTAACTGTTGATCTTATTATATATGTATAAAATAAACATAGTATATATTTCTATAAACATATAAGAAATGATCACACGTTATTTACACAGTGAATGAACCATTTGGCTTAGATAACGTGAATAGAATAGAGCCCCATTTTCTTTATATATATATATATATATATATATATATATATGTGTGTGTGTGTGTGTGTGTGTGTGTGTGTATGTGTGTGTGCTTAAACATTTTATTAGAGATATTACTCATTTTATTGCTATAAATTGAAAAAAGAATATTACGTATTTTCAACAAAAATCATCTTTTTGGCAATTTCTATTATTTAGACGTAACTAAAAACATTTAGATTCAGATTTTTAAAAACATTAGACCACAAACGTTTAGATTTAGATAAAAATATCTAGATTTAGATGGAAAATATCTAAATCGGCGACGCCACAAAAGTTACAAAAAGTTGGCTCCGCCGAGCCACTCGTATTGACCAATCAAAAGCTCCTGTTGCCTCTACCCTTAGCCAATCAACGATCATCTTAATTGACCAATCACCTGTCAGGCGCCAAAATTCATCAACAAATCACAAAGCAGCATGGTCTACTATAAATACCCCGAGATGACTTACTCCCTAGACTTCAGTTTTCACTGATACTACTCTGACATGGCTCGTACCAAGCAAACAGCTCGTAAATCCACCGGAGGTAAAGCTCCCAGAAAGCAGTTAGCTACTAAGGCTGCCCGCAAGAGCGCCCCTGCCACCGGAGGTGTGAAGAAACCCCATCGTTACAGGCCAGGAACTGTAGCTCTTCGTGAGATCAGACGTTACCAAAAGTCTACCGAACTTCTCATCAGGAAACTTCCTTTCCAGCGCTTGGTCCGTGAAATCGCTCAAGATTTTAAAACCGATCTTCGTTTCCAAAGTTCTGCCGTGATGGCCCTTCAGGAAGCCAGCGAAGCTTATTTAGTCGGTCTCTTCGAAGATACCAACTTGTGTGCCATTCATGCTAAGCGTGTAACCATCATGCCTAAAGATATCCAACTTGCCCGCAGAATCCGTGGGGAGAGGGCTTAATTTATTCCTTCTGGTCTCATAACTTCTAAACAACGGCCCTTTTAAGGGCCACTCAATCTTTAACGAAGTCTTCTCATCAGATTACATGCTTTATATTTAGTGTATAATTCGTGGTAGGCGATATTATCGAAGCTGAATAAGATTCCCTAAAGTTATTTACTTATCTGAATATCTCTTCAAATGGACCGAAGGTCAAAATCATAATGAACGTGACCTGTATTTTTTTTTTTAAATTGTGGCTAGCAGGGTTCAAACTGAACATTTTCCAATTTTTATTGAAAAAGTAATACTCAATTATTTGAAATCGCAAAACATGAACTGTAGTAATAAGCGACATGTTTCATTTGACTTTTTTTTTCTCTACGCATCGAACAGCCCGGTGATCTATTCCATATTCTAATCTTTCGATTGCTAAATTTTCTGATATGAGTATTTCCTGTCTTAACTGCATGACTTGAAGATTAGTTATAGGGGTCTAATCCTAAACCATGTATTATATCTGAACATATTTTTCTCTGAAGTCAAAACAATCAGCCTCACCGACCTAGTCTCAACTCTTCCCTCTAAAATTTTCATATCTACCTTTTTCTGTATCGCTTTCAGCGTGGTAAAATGCTGAAATCTACGGACCCAAAAGTTTATTACTCAAAAAGTAACCACGTGTTTTGTTTTTTTCTTTTATCCCCCCTTTTCTGCTGAATGAATGTTAGATGGGGAAAATGCAGTGCCCCCCCCCCTCAATGATTGTGCCAAATAGTTTACACATCAAACAATAAAGCCAAAAATCCTTAATCACATGGACGAATAAATGAACTATCCTAATTCGATGAACCTCGAAACTAAATACAATACTGCAAATGAAGACCTAAACATTTTTCCTTTTTACCCTTGAACAAATGCAGTTGTAACCTCAGATCTGGATATCAGTCTAATCAACGTAAGGAAATATAATAACTCTCGACTCCATCTATAAGGAACTTTAATGAAATGGCTCTTTTCGTCTAAGCGTATATGTGAACGTTTTTTAAGGGAAACCAGCCACCTAATTTCCCAACTTTTTAAAAGAATCTTTGCATAAACTTCTAGTTAGCCAAATGGAAGAAAATAGTAATTGTATAAATAATTTCAAGAATAACTTCAACGGAGTAAATTTTCCGAGTTCGTTGAAATACACAGAATATTGAATTATGTGCCTGGGTGATTGTCTATGGATAAGCTTGTCATCTTTTAATTCAAATACTTGGAAATACGAACTTATGTAAATAGTTTATGGAGAGGCTATTCAAGGAGTTTATTTTCCTCGTTGGAGGCGAAATATTTACAACTTACGAATGTAATGAGCTCTTATTCTTAATCACAAAAGCAATCTTTTATCGGATATTTTTTTTGAGTATTAAAATACTCGCTTTCGGTAAACTGAGTTACTCCTTAAAAACAAAGTGTGCCCCCCTCCAAAGCCCAAGTTCAAGCAGTTTATTCCTCCTACGGAAAAGTTCCTATTTATTTATAACGCTTATGTTAAATTTCGATCAAACAAATAATTATCCCAACGTTGAGAATTGATGAGGTCGATGCTGTTTCATTGTTAGATCAGACACTACATTTCAATCATGAACGGAATGTCTATATATATTTCAAATTATTCACCGTCAACAGGGATGGATCCAGGATTTTTTTCATCTTTTGTAAATCTATTTGCGATTATTGGTGGTTGGTCGACTCTCTGAGTTGCAATAATCTGGGTGGATTGAAAGTGTATTGATATTCATTTTATTTTTTTAATTAAAAAAAAAAAAAAAAAAAGGATCCAGACGAGTGTTCCCAAGATCAGAATTATTTGTCATATTCAATAGAAGTTGAAATATGACACGGGAAATTTCCCGTGATATATTCTTCCCCCCCCCTCCCCTACAGTGAACATTTTCAGCTATGACTCTTTCAGGTGACCATAAAAATGTACTCAATGTTTAAAGTGTTTATTTTTGAGGGTTCGTTTCTGATGGTAAAATCGTTTGGTGAATGTCAAGTTGAGTGTCTTGTGAGGGAAAACTCTTAAGGGGGATAACTCTAACAAAAAAATCACGATTTGGAGAATTGAAAAATATGCTTTAAAAAGAACATAGCACATCGAACGAATAACAAAAATGGACAGCTTGTAAATTTGAAATACCTTTATCGCGACGGTTTCATAACCTGAATGGCAATAATTGAAGCTAATAAAATTGAAAAAAAAAACAACTTTATATTGGATACCAGTTCGTGTTCTGTGGTATTTTTTTTTTATTTTGCTTGAAAATAAAACTACTGTTGGGCTTACATGAGTTATCTCTTTCTTTCAGATAGGCACCTTCAAAACTCTAATTCTCAACTTACAATATTTCTCTATGATATGAGGGTCATAATCATTCAAAATATCAATTTGGAAAAGAAGTATTTTAAACTTATAATACACTATTAAATCTTTTATCTGTTCAATGAATAATTTTTTCTCTTCCTGTTTTTAATTTCTAAATTGTGATCCTCGTTATTCGTTCGATGATAAACTTGGTTATTCATCTGTGTTTACTGAGTAATATTATTATATATTATATTATACACACGTATGTATTTTTTTTAAGCATGTGCTGAGGCCCAAAACGTACCAAATCATCAAAGTACAGAAGAAAAAAAACGAACAAAACATGTAAAATGCAATGAATTGATCAAACTTACAATAAACATAATTATTCGATTTTTATTTGTACTACAGCACCTAGTATCCGCATAGTGGTCACTGGTAGTAGTAATATTAAGTGGTTGGTTGCAGTTTTGAAAACTCAAAAATATATATACATTATTTTATTAAATTGTGCATATATATATATAATTTTTTTCTTCGTCATTCATCGAGCTCCAAAATGCGCTAAAAAGGTTCATCGTGTTAAGGTAATTTTAACTAGCTAAAAATGGCTAACTTTGGCTAAGATTACTTGGGAATAACTCAAAATTGCTGAGGAAATTAATCTATATGTTGAATTTACACGCTAAATTGGTAATTTAACCACTTTAAAATATTAGTGAACTTCATAAACGGAAATATATTTTAATATTTGGCTTGACGGTTACATAGAATGAGGATTCTAGAGAGAATTGCTAAGAGCACCCATCAGATCTTCTAAACTTGGTACCAAATGTACCTATAGACGAGTACAAAGGTACCAAAATTGGGAACCCTGATCAGATACAAAATTCAGAACAATTCATTTATTTTATTTTGATCTATCTTTGTCCTCCCCCTCGTCCAATATACACTGACATTTTTTTCTCCCTAAGAACATCGCGGCGAAATGGATAGTTGGAGACCAAGGAATTCACTCGGCGTTGCCAACACGAATTTAATTTTTCCGGCTGAAACTTCCAGAAGACGGGGAATATTTGGCCGGTTTTAGCCACTTTCAGATGACTATATGGCTAAAAATGTTTTATAATCCAAAGCCCACTCATCAAATGGAATAACTATACACAAAGAAATTAAAAAATATATACATTTACTTTTATTAAACTGAATGGATTTGGTGAAAACATATTTTAGTATCTAACTCCAAAAATACCCTCAAAGCAAAAGTTTCGATTCAAGTTGAAAAAAATCTTTCAAGTAATGAAAAAATATTTTTCCTATGTACTTCGATTTGCTTTGTCAGACCTTCAAAAAACGGTTAAATCTTTTGCATTTTCAACTAGATGATCAAATGTCTGATTTTGAGATAGTTATGAAATATAACTGATTTGGCTATTTTTTAATTTTTTTTTTGATGGCCAAATTTTCTGCTGTCGCAAAATCTTTTTGGACAAATACGTGAAAAATCAATTGGGTCTCGCCGAAAAATGGCTGATTTGGCAACCCTACCTTAGAACAGCTCAAGTGAGAAAACAAATAAATAAAAATAAGTTTGCTTAGGATTCGAAGCATAAGGTATCGTAGTACGGCTACTGCTTCTTATTTCGATCTCAATAAAAAATTGGTCACTGGTCTAATTACCCAAATGACCTTTACTAACGATAGTGACTTCTGATTCCAAAATGGTCAAATGCTAAATTATTTATGAAAGCAATTATTTTATTATCTATTTCTATCTAGATGAAGGAAGTATTGTAAATTATTATTACTAATTTTTGAAAAATTAATATTACTGCATAGCTTATTTCCGTCAAGGTTGCCACACAGTTTTTAGCAAACGGTGTACCAAGTGAAGACCTGAGTATTAAAGTTGCAATTATAAAGCAAATGAAAAATTAAGATGAAGGTAAATATTATGAAGATTTAATATTGATGATTGCAATTTAGAAGATCACATCAAAAATGTGAATTTTAAAAAAAATATTACTGCAACAAAGTCAAAATGGCCAAAAATCTAAATATGACAAAACTAAAAAGTTGATGGCCAAAATGCCAGATTTATCAATCTTGGTCATAAAATGGCTAAAATGGCAACCTTGATTCCACGTGGGTCGGTTTTTTTCTGTTAACGAGAGTTATCTCCCTTCGGTAATGAATATTACTTCTTCCTTCTTCGTTCGTCGCTGGAAGAAGTAAGAATGGATTCAGAGACGACCAAAGCGCAAACTGCTGCAGCCGGCGACATTGAAAATACGATTTTTGCTAAAATCGTTCGAGGAGACATCAAAACCGACTTTGTCTACGAGGATGATCAGGTTGAGAAATTATTTTGTTGATAACTGCAATTATTATCTACGTTATAATTTTCCCAAGCACCAGCGAGTCCGTCAGAATTTAGGACTCTGCCCCAATTTCCTGATCCTGCCTTCTGCGGTATTTAATTCAAGATCAAAGTATAGAATCTGTTTTCGAGTTACGTTAAAGCATTAACTTTTCGTTTTCATATTTGATTGTTTTTTTATGAATCTTAATTTAATTTGAAAATCCTCCTCCTATGGGAAGCTCTTAGCGGATTCGAAGGCTAGTTAGTTACCTCATGGAAACCCATACTGACCTTCTGCATTAAAACGAGTTTGTTAAAATTAAAGAAATCAAATGACTTGACTTTTTTAGTGCAAAATGCGAGTGCTAGAGTGAATTTATTTAGCTTTAATGGGAATTCTGTCACATGCTATTGTTCACTTGATCAAAATTTATAGCATCTGAGGGTTTTGTCCAAATTTAAGAAAATCGCAATTAAAATACGATTATGATAACGTTTGAAATTGAAAATAGGAAGTTGATTCAGTTTCGTTGACATGCTAAGGGGACAGATACTACACTTTGAGCTTTTATCAAAGGCTGCAAAAGGTGCATTCCCGGTCCGTTCAGGACCACGAGTGCAATTTTTGTACTGGTGTCTTTCTCGTTTTTTTTTTCTTTTTAAACTTTTTGTTGAATGCCGTTAAAAACGCATTGACACGAATTTACTTCGTTAACTGCTACTTCAGACTTTTTTTTACATATTGCTTCCCTTCTTCAATTGTGCTTTCAACAAAAAAGAATGAAATCGTGACAGATTTTTTTTTATTTCTGATTAAAAAAGAAGGAAATCGTGTCGCTTGATGGTGACAGGAAAAAAGTAATCAGAACACTTTAAAGTGATATTTCAATGTATTCAATTTGATAAATCGGTTATATTTTCGTTAATTTTCGCTTTATTGTCCATAAAACTATGGTGACGTTTAGCCAGCGTGGAGAGTCATCACAAGTAATACATATAGGCCTTTAAAAGTGTATTTTTTTTTTAATTAATTAGTATGATTAAACAACATATTCACCTGAAATTGGCGTAATAATGAAATTGAAAGTTTTGTATTTATCAGATTGTGCACCATGAATTCGTCAAGGTATGACAGAAACAGTGCAGTTGGTGTGCCGAACAGATGGATTAATTGATAGTGCGCAATCTTATAAGACACGCGTTTAATTTATTGCGTTACTTTCGGAGCCTTTGTATTACTAATTAAACACCGTCATAAGTTTATGTACGTCATGTCATATTTCACCATATTGATAAGTTTATGTACGTCATATTTTACCATATTTTCATTCATTTGACTTCATAGTTTTATTTTATCAAAGTTAGCAAATGAGATATTACTTGATATAAATGAAATATCACTTATCGTTAACATTTTTTATTTACGTCTATATGATGGTTAAAATATCACCTATTTTACTACTGTTAATTAAATAAATTGTGACATTGTCAAATGTATGATTTCTTGCCTGACGGAGACTTTCAGTCGTACTATTTTCACTTTTAAAGGGTTTTACTAAAAATCTGTCCGGACAAATCCGACCGTTTCTAAAGTACGTCGGCTTACCAGGTCGAATCTACGTCAAAAGGCATCATGTCAAATAGACAGCAGTGTTATACGGACTACTGCATAATATTCTAGGACAATCTTTTCACCGCTAAAATAAGTAATATCTGTTAATCTTTGCTTTGAGGTGGCCTTCAAAAGTCGTATACAAAGCCCCTAAAGAGTATATTTATTTATCGAAAGGCATAAAATAGAGATAAACATAATTATATGTTCATCAGATTTCACCCCCATATAAAATCGATCGTGGAATATTTTTTGTTGAAAATTTGGATTAATTAAAAGGTTTAAATTTCATTTTTGCATTAATATTTTATACATATATTGTTTGATAATACTTTTTTGATTAAAATATTTTCACTTTGACCAAAAGAAGATAAGTTGAATTTACAATCAACTTTCAAACGTTCGAGAAGTTGATTCTTTCTTTACTTGAAAACTTGCCAGACGATATTTTTTCTTGAATTTTCAACTCATTTCATGAAGATTCAATCTCACTTTTTGCAATAGTAATACTGAACATCGTTATCTGTTCAAAGAAATTGAATGAATGAGAGGTTTCAATTTTATTTTTGCGTCACATTCAAGGCCTAAAATGATATAATTAGATATATAATTTTTTAAAAAAATGAAAATAATGTATGTATAATAATATTAATTATATTAAATGCAACTATTAAATTGAGACCTTTTATTCATTCTACGATTTTAGGGTGAAAAAATCTGATAAAGACATACTTATACCTTTTAATTAAAAACTATACTTTTTAGAGATTTCGTATAGCTTTTGAGGCTACTTCAACACGAAGATTAACTGATATTACTTCAATGGTTGTATAAAAAATGTCCTATATTACTTATTTCATAAAAAATTATTGCTCATTCTTCCTGTGAAATATGGTTCGAAATTTAAAAAAAAAAAGAAAAAATCACGATAAAACATTTATTTATTCAGTGAAAGTATTTGTAACTAGTGAGTGTTAACCAAACACTATTTAAACTTGTAGAAGTCCATACTATACTGCTGTCCTTTTCACTGATGCTTTTTGTCTTGATGCTTCATACTGACCTGTGCGGACAGGTTCAGCCAGGTATAGATAGATTTGAACTTGTCCGAAACTCAAGATTTACTGTAACTGTATCCAAGCCTATTGGAACCAAACTGTACACATTCAGGGCTGTTCGTACCTTGGTATTATGTATTTTAGTGCTCAGATGTTGGCATTTAACATCTCTATATGGCTGGACGTTGGTATATTGTATACCTACGTTTCTGGACTTACTCCAGACATATTTTAGTAAATAACTGAGAAAATCTGTCTGGCATGATGAAATCATAAATGCCAACATCTGGCCATGTAACAATGATAAATTCCAACGTCTGAAGCTTGCAAGATGTGTGATTGCTGGGCCATAGGCTCTAGGGGAGATTAAACTCCCAAGTCCTAGCCCTGGATTAAAAAAAATTAACATAAGGATGCAAAATTCCAACATCCAGGTTCAGGTGAGTGTGTAAATCCATCTGTACTTGGCTGAACTTTGCCAGACATAGGTCAGTATATGGTTTGGGTAGCACCCCCCACTGTACTGTCAAAATAGGTTTGTACAGACAGATTTTAGAGTTACTGCTTTGAGAAATCCTATTTTTTGGGGTCTGTTAAACTTTACATTGCAAATAAACTTACCTTTTTTCTTGAAGATTTAGTTTTTCTCACACATCCAAAAGTTGATTCTTAAAAAATCGTACTTGTAAGTTATTATTATCATTAAATAAAATTTCCTCTATTCCATATACAATAATTTATTCAACATTGAAATATACATTAATTCAACTTGATATTCATTGCCCAAAATGCTTTGATAAAATGTCAACTTCATCGATCTACTGTAAAACTAAAGGACATACCCATAAACTACAAATTCAGACCTCCACTGGTGTTAGAAAAAAATTCTTCTCAGCAAAGGTAGCAAATGCATAGAGCAGCCTGATTGACAAGATAGTCACATCCAAGAATATCAATATTTTTTTTTTAAAAACTTATTTTGTTGTCAATCATAACCTGATCTAACTACCATCTAATTAATACACTATTGAATGTGTTGGTGATAACCTCCTCATCCCTCGATATAATAATGGAATGGGCCATCGTCATGATCAAGAAAGTGAAGAGCGATAGAGAGGGGAGAAAGAAAAATAAATGGTGAAAATAATGAGTAGAGTTTAAGCCTATGTGTCATGGATGCAAAAAAAGAATAGAATTCAATGTAAAATCTGTGGAAAATTGTTGGAATTTTGGCTCAATGTAGGGATGGTCATCCTGATGGTAAATTGTTAAATTTCACTCACTTGATGTTAAAAATGGTGAACGAATAAAGAAAAAAAAATTAATGCAACAAAAACAGACATCAGTACATAAATTATATTCTCAATGCTTTGAATAAGTTAAATTTTTCTTATAGAATCAATAAAATGAATTAAATTAAATATTTTTGCTGGAACATAGTTCTGCTTTTAAATTCTAAAATTTCTTACACTAGCACACTCGATGATAAAAATAGTGGAGAAATAATAAATGATGAAAGGAGAACCCGACTTGGATATTTGAATAATTTTGTTATTGCTTTGGATAAATTATTTTCTATTTATTTGAAGATGACATAAAATTAGAATTTCTATTTTATCAATCAATATATTATCAGGGTTTTGCAGTATGAAACGTAAATATTTTGAGACAATCGATATACCGTTGTTCATAAGTAACGGAAAAAAAACCTGAAACTTACATGGCATCAAAATATGCCTCAGTTTATGTTTTTTGGTAGCTGGGATTTACTTCAGATGATTATCTTGAAATTGAAATAGAAAAGTAACTAAAAGTTATTTTTTCTGTTTTCAATTCATAAGACTTTTATTACTTTCATAAATTATTTAGTTTTGTAAAAAATCTATTTCAAGGTTTTAGCAGTGTATAGGAAGTTCTGTTCTCAGTGTTTGTGGAAAAGCTAAATTGGACCGTTACTTTCTGTCTGACGTACAGTATGATGGCTTCCAAGTGAGAACACAATTTATATTTACCATGTAATGAAGTCAATCCTTCTACAGATTCTTACATTATATTAATATTCACATGGGTGAACACTCAATAGAAGTGACACGAAGAGCGAGTCATGTCTGTTGTTATACTTATCGATCCCTCATGCTTGGAAACATTTTTTTGATAACCCACATAAGTGAGCCCAGTTTCAAGAAATAGATATGATGTATAAAATAATATCAATATACAATATACGTAAAACCTTGTATAAAATGACAAATTACATGCATGACATAAACTATATAAGAAAGGAAGGTAGTGTTTGATCAATACTGCTAGGATGCCATGTTAATATAACGGTTTTGTTTTTTAAAATCCTCGAAACGGTTACATGGTAAACAACTGATGATTCCAACAAGAGACAATTTATACATTGTACCATAATAATAAAGTATAGGGGAAATAGGGAAAAAAACATAGAGGAAAATTACATTTTAAGATATTGGGAAATGGGTGACTGAAGTGACAAAAAATCCATTGAAGAAGTCTCTAATGTCTAAGGTTTAAAGCTATAAAGCTTTCTAGATCATATATATATATATATATATATATATATATATATATATATGTGTGTGTGTGTGTACTTGTGTAATTTTTTTTCTTGGTTTTATTTTCAACACATATTTTTAAACTTTGGTTTGAATTTATTCTAAGTCACCAACAAGTGAATCAGTTTATTTTAATTAGAAACTTCCTGGGGGGAATTTTGTAATCCTTATTTTTTGAATGCTATTACTGGGAAGCCAGACTGAATTCTTATATTTATGCGAACAAGCCTTCGAAGACCAAACTGGGCACTTCAAGAGAAGGAAATGTGAAGTAACAGGCTTGGACGAGTCTAGAAAAGAAATTTGTATTTTTAATAGAAGGGAATGGTAGATGATTTTGTACTTTGATTATGGGATATGGAGAGAGACTATGTGTAATAGACCAATCCTAAGTGGAAGGTGAAGAAAAAGATAATTAGTACATTTTTCAATCAGTCATTTCACAAATAAAAACCTACTGATATATATACCGTTATTCTTTCAGTGATTGAGCATTATTAATCAGTGCTGTATCACACAAACTACCAATAATCTCTTAGTTTTCCAAATAACCATGGAATTTCCACGGGTATTGCTAGTTAGTTCAATTCCACCTCGACTAAAGCTGGCTTTATGACACAATTTATCATCATCAGTCTTTTAACGTCCATCGTTGGACATAAATCTTCCCCAGGATTCGCCACACTTCTCTATCATGGGCGTCGCGGAGCCAGTATTTTCTAAATTCGTCCAGCTCATTTCTCCATCTTGTATTTTGTCAGCCTTGGTTTCACTTGATCTTTGGAGATCCATGTTGTGAGTCGTGATGTTCATTGGCTTCTGTCATTCTTGCAACGTGGCCAGCCAAATGCCACTTGAGATTTTCAATGAATTCTATGATATCCCTGACTCTTGTCTTTTCCCGGATGTGCTGTGCTGTTTTGTGGTCTCTCCATGTGAGGCCCAGCATTATTCTTTCATGTGCACGTTGCATGGTTCTCAATTTACGGGTCTGTCTCTTGGTTAGGTTCCATGTTTCGGCTCCATAAGTGACTATTGGGAGGATGCATTGGTTATACACCCTTCTCTTTAGGATTAATGGGATCTTCTTTTTGAAGGTTGAGCCATCCTAGTGTGATTCTTCGCTTGATTTCTTCTTCTTTTGAGGATCTCATGGAGATTCATTGTCCTAGGTAGATGTAGTGGTCTACTTCCTCCAGTTCTGTGTCCTCAATTTTGATAATAGTGTTTTTATCTCCGATGAGGTTGTTGCACATGATCTTTGTCTTGCTGAAGTTCATGTGTAGGCCGACTTTCTTGCTCTCTTCATTTAGTTCATCTATCATTAGTTGGAGGTCGTGTAGGTTCTGTGAAAAGGGCAATTTCATCAGCAAATCTGAGGATGCTCAGATACTCGCTGTCTATTCTACTTCCTTTGAAAAAGTACATTTCTAGTACATAAAAAATTACTGGCTTACTGAGAATCATTTATGAGGCACATTCTATTCTTCTATGTATTTCAGACGATAACTCCCAAAATTACCCGATTGAGTTATTTTATTCACTTTTGATTGATTAACAAGCACTTTATCATTGATCCACGCATAATAATTAGCAATGTGTAGATGTCTTCCGTCATAAAAGTATGCAAATCACATACTAAAATAGAATTTCAATAATGCAACTAGCATAGTAAAAAGAATTTCATCCATGTTTTAATGATATAGTAGAATAGAATTTCATTCATGTGCTAATTACATAGTTGAAGAAAATTTAATTCATGTTCTATCTACGTTGTTGAATAGAATTTCATTCATGTTCTAATTATATAGTAGAATGGAATTTCATTCATGCTCTAGTGACATAGTTGAATGAAATTTCATTAATGTTCTAATGGCATTATAGAAATGCTAAATTCAAAGAATAATACAAAAATTATTGAAACAAAATGAAAAGAACAGAAATGACCAATTCTTGTCAACACAGAGCTATTCACTAAGCTTACTGCAATGCAAATCTCTATTATCCACGAATATAAAATGCAATATGTACAGAAGGCTATTCTCCAAGCTCACTGCAATGAAAATCTCTATTATCCATGTATATAAAATGCAACGTGTATAGGAGGCTATCCTCTGAGCTTACAGCAGTGCAAATATCTATTATCCACATGCATAAAATGCATTGTGTGTAGAAGGCTATTCTTTAAGCTGACTGCAATACAAATCTCTATTACACACACACACACACACACACACACTTATAAATTCGATGTGTATAAAAGACTATTTTCCAAGCTCACTGCATTGTGAATCTCCATTATCCGCCTATATAAAATGCAATATGTACAGAAGGCTATTCTCCAAGCTCACTGTAATGCAAATCTCTATTATCAACACCTACAAAATGCAATATGTACAGAAGGCTATTCTCCAAACTCACTGTAATGCAAATCTCTATTATCAACACCTACAAAATGCAATATGTACAGAAGGCTATTCTCCAAACTCACTGTAATGCAAATCTCTATTATCAACACCTACAAAATGCAATATGTACAGAAGGCTATTCTCCAAGCTCACTGTAATGCAAATCTCTATTATCAACACCTACAAAATGCAATATGTACAGAAGGCTATTCTCCAAACTCACTGTAATGCAAATCTCTATTATCAACACCTACAAAATGCAATATGTACAGAAGGCTATTCTCCAAACTCACTGTAATGCAAATCTCTATTATCAATACCTACAAAATGCAATATGTACAGAAGGCTATTCTCCAAGCTCACTGTAATGCAAATCTCTATTATCAACACCTACAAAATGCAATATGTACAGAAGGCTATTCTCCAAACTCACTGTAATGCAAATCTCTATTATCAACACCTACAAAATGCAATATGTACAGAAGGCTATTCTCCAAGCTCACTGTAATGCAAATCTCTATTATCAACACCTACAAAATGCAATATGTACAGAAGGCTATTCTCCAAACTCACTGTAATGCAAATCTCTATTATCAACACCTACAAAATGCAATATGTACAGAAGGCTATTCTCCAAACTCACTGTAATGCAAATCTCTATTATCAACACCTACAAAATGCAATATGTACAGAAGGCTATTCTCCAAACTCACTGTAATGCAAATCTCTATTATCAACACCTACAAAATGCAATATGTACAGAAGGCTATTCTCCAAACTCACTGTAATGCAAATCTCTATTATCAACACCTACAAAATGCAATATGTACAGAAGGCTATTCTCCAAGCTCACTGTAATGCAAATCTCTATTATCAACACCTACAAAATGCAAAATCTCTTTTCATTCTCCAATATTTTTTTTCTCCTGGGTTTTTTTTCTCTTTCAGAGACTATAGTGCTTTAGATTTCTGCCCTTGGTTATAGCATTTGCAAAGCAATAAGTATTTTACTAGTTGTAACTAGTTTTTCTCATTTTCCTTTTGTTTAGTGTGTGGCCTTCAATGACATCAGTCCACAGGCACCAGTTCATATCCTTATTATTCCACGCAAACCAATTGTCCAGCTGTCAACATCAACTGATGAAGACGAACAGGTGAGTCGATATTTTCTTTGTTTATTCCTCAGGTTTCAGCCTTCAATCTCGAAAGGTTTGCAAGGTAGGCTGCTGCAGGGTCAAACTTCATTCCCGCTTCTATTCTGACTGAAGATGATTTCTTTAACTTTTCTATTGTATATATAACGAACGATCAATTTTCATAGTTTGAGATTTCTCAGTTTGGCTCAGTCAGCAAGAGAGCGGCTCATCAATCGCTTGGTTGTGATTCCAAATCATCAATTGAGAACTGTGAACTTTCTCAATTTTGTCTTGTGTGACGAGACAGACAAGCAGTGTAGTAGTTTTCTGGAGACATTTTTGGCTCTAAATTGGGTGATCAAATTACAACCTGCTTTCAGTGTAAAATTGGACTCTGCATTTGTGTTCATGTTTGTGGTTAGAAAGTGAGGGGCCTATTCAAGTGATATTCATATTGAAACAGTTGAATAATGTATTTATTTGAATGAAATAAACCCTTGTCTATCTGAAAGCTTGAATTATAGGACTTGTCCATTTAAATAAATCTAGTTATATTTTGCCTGAAAATCAATGAATAACGCATGGTAAAAATCATTTGTGTTTGACCAAAGATGCCAATTAGTGACAAAGAAATCAATTTAGTTACAATTTTCTTCAATGAAAGTATCTTTGGAGTTTATTAAAGAGACGAAAAATCTTTGAACATAAAAGTGAGCAAAGTTGAATTTGTCTTGAGACGAAATTCCACCTTTCACAATTGAAAATTTGGTAGTGCAAAGATCACAATATCAGTGCAGAATTGCTTAGATGCTTCAATCGTTTTTAGCATCTTTTTGGCTATTTCTTTTTTTAATTTGGAATGTTTCGGCTATCAGTTTTTATTTAGCACTTTTTTGTCGTTAGAGTGATGCAAAAATAAGCCGAAAAATCAGAAGATCAAAGAAAACACAAATTGTTTGAATTCAGTTATTTACGACAGCTAATTTCAACAGGGTACATTATCCTCTTGAGGACCCTAGTACATTTGAAAGAAGCCATAGCCTTAAATAATGAAAAATGAATTTCTGTCTATCTGTTGGTGTTGTATCTCTTGAGGCCTTGGAACGTGGGAGTAGCTCTTAAGGGGGCCCATGACCCCAAAAAGTTTTTAAATGGCTGATTTAGGAACATAGATTTTGCTATCAATCAAAAAAACAATATCAGTTCTGAATTGCTTAAATGCTTCAATCGTTTTTAGCATCTTTTTAGCTATTTCTTTTTTAATTTGGAATGTTTCGGCTATCAGTTTTTATTTAGCACTTTTTTGCAGTTAGAGTGATGCAAAAATAATTATTGAATTGGCAACAATGAATTTCCCTCTGGCTATTTTTTTCTGCTCACAGATAGAATTGAGTGCTATCAATCACAATAAAAATGACGTTCTTTCGGGTTATGAAAAGTAATTAAAATATAGGATGGAGAAGCTGAACTTGCAAAATTGCTGTGACTTTCGAAATGCACTTATGCATAAATGTTACTATTGATACAAAAAGAACGTCGTATTGTGTGTGGCTTCCATAATTTTTAATTACGTTCTCAGCACCTCGAAAAGCTGCACAACTCTTTACCACAAAGTCCTTGGACATCTTAGCCCACGCCTCCTTGATGGCAGCCCTGTGTAGTTTAGCAGATACTGGTCCGGGCTGGAGGAGGGTTAGAAGTCCGCTACCCAGAAATTAGCAGAGTTAGTTTCTGCACCATTTTGCTGGAGCAGGAAGCCCTGTCCATATTCCCATACATTTTGCAAGACATGGTGCCTCAGGACATTGTAGTAGGCATCAACACCCACCTTTTCTCAAAGCTTGAAGAAAAATGGGGAAATCTCTTCCTATTGTAGGCCGCAGAACCCCAAGACCATGACCTAGGCTGAATAATGTTTGATCCTGAAGGTGTCTTTGACATCAACTGTTGACTCAATGAAAAATTTTCTCGTCAAAGAAAAACTCAACAGTGGAGCCAAGGTTCTTGAGGTAATAGAGCCCTTTCTTCAACCTTTCTGGCCTTTTGGTCTTTATAGACTCTGTGAGGTGGTGCCTTGGTGTCCTGGTATATGATTGAAAACCCAGCTCACCAAGCATGACCGTTCTTACAGTCTTGGGGTCCACTTTTAGCTTGGCTGCTTGACAGTATGTTCATCTCAATTGTTGCTGCTTTTTATTTCAACTTAACTCATGTTGGGTTCTCTTCAGTAGTGAGTAAATAAGTTAACAGATAAATAAAAAATAAGTTCCACAACCCTCTTTGCCGGAGAGTGGTTCACTGAATGCGTGACTGTTCTTACCACCAAGCTACTGGAACTCCTCATAAGCTTTGGTCACCACAGTTCTTTGATTGCATCCCAAGTTAAATTCTGGTTGGTTTTCATGAAGTGTTGTCAATTTGTATTTTTAATTGCAGATTTAGCCGTTTGATACTTGTGTCTCTATGACTCGACTCTCAATCACGGCAGAAAAGTCTGGCATTGCATGACCATTTTATGAAAACAAAAATGAATAAAAAGATGATTATGATTTAATTAAAATTTAATTTAATTTCTTCGAAACCTTGATAACCACATCAAAACTTTCTCTTTCGAAATGGTCGAGTCAAATATTTGAAAATAAATAGAAAAAAATCTTTTCGCAATTGATATTTGATACTTTTAAATTCATTATTTACCCCCTCTCGTAAAACTACTTTTTTTTATCACAGTTTGTTTTATATTTATATTTATATTTATTTACTCACAACTGTAGGGAACTCAGCCTGAGTTTAGATGCAATAAAAAGCAATAACAATTAAGTTGAAGGTGAATAGTTGCCAAAAATCAATAATAATGAATTCTATTGCTTCATCTAATGAAATGAATAAAATAAAATTTTGAGAAAAAAAAAACTGACAAAACTTTAATGATAGTGGCAAAATCTGACATTGTGACAAATTTCAGGTTCCAGCTGGATCCAATTCACACTAAGTTACTTCTAGGAAAATCTTGCTTATTTCATTTTTTTTGTTCTTTTTGGGGTTATTTCGACTGCAATTTTGCACAGTTTGTCAGCATAGAACGTCTAGTTTATACTTGATGAAAAAATTTTGATAACTTTTGGTGTTTTTTATTGATTTTAACACATTTTTTATGGGAAAGCAGACAACAAAACAGTCAAAACAAAAAAACAAACAAGTTTGGAAAATCGGTCTTGACAGCACGACTTGGCCACTCTGTTTGGAACGAGTCTGTCATGATTTTGAAAGGGAGATAACTTCAATAGACACATTCATTTAAGCTGCCACTCATAACTTATTACAGAGCAAATGAAAGCATAAAACTTGAACATTCAAAACTATATTTTATTAAACTGAACTACAAAGGATATGATTTAGGTTTAGTGGTTAGGGTTAACAATAAAAAAAATATTAAATATTTTTACATATTTGTAATTCTGAAATAAACATACAGTTGAAATGATATCGTAAAATGATTAAATGATTTTCATTTCTATTATTATTCGGACTATCCTCATCTTGGTTGTTTTTCATACAATGTTTAGGCTGTTGCACTCTACGGCCTTCATCAGGTGTCATCTGGTAGGTGTGGGGAAGTAACGAACCAAACCCTTTATTCAACCAACGGGGGTATATAAACTGCACTCCCCTCTTAGCAGTAGTAGTATTTTTCGAATTATTGTCTCACACTGGGATTGAACCTAGAATTGTATGAAAAACAACCAAGATGAGGATAGTCCGAATGATAATAGAAATAATAATAATAATAATAATACCTCATCCCAAAAATTCAAAGAAACACTAAATAATTTTCCTTTGTCATTCCTAACAGTATTTCTCCACAAATAAGATGTTAAGTTTCCTGTTTGTTCCAAATGCAATTCACAAAGTCTGTATTGGTTATCTGCCTTTTAATTATCTTGACAAACCTATTCCAAACTATTACCAAAACTTTTTCAAATTTATTTTTCAAAGTTGATGCATGAGTTAACTTTTTTTTTTTCTTTTTTTCTTTTTTTTATAATCCAGATCCTTGGTCATCTGCTAGTTGTAGCCAGGAAGCTAGCCGCCACTCATGCCAAAGGGAACGGATTCCGAATTGTGATCAATGATGGCCGTCATGGTGGTCAGTCTGTCTATTATCTTCATGTCCACCTGTTTGCTGGGCGCCAATTGAGCTGGCCTCCTGGCTGACTCAAACGATGGCCAAATGCCAGAATTTGAGGATGAATATCATCAATGTTTGCTGTTTTCTGTCTTTCTTTTCCAACTGAAATAAAATTCTGATCTTCTAACCTCACTTTGACATTTTGAAACCCCTTGTCACCCACCCCCATTGAAAATGATTTTTCTTTCCTCCTTCTGGAATTTGAATCCTAATTCAGTGAATAAATCTACTTGAATAATGAACAGGAAGAATTTTTTTGGTTTGCTGTCCATAACACTTGACTCTTCCTCTTTGAAATTTTACAGCAAAAAATAGTTACTACCCACTCTTTCAAACTACGCACTTTTTGTAGTGAAAGAATTCAGTAACCCCCCCCCCCCCGTAAATTCACAAGGCTCTGTTGCAATTTCAGTTACAATCAGGTTTTTAGATGGACTGCCTTACAGGGGTAAAGGGCTCTAACTACCCTGCTATTTACCCATAGCTGTTGGGAGAAGCGGATTCATATCTTTCACAACTTCTGAAGTAAAATGCAGTGACTGTTCTGTTCGATTTTTGCCTTAATTTTGAAGTAAAAAGATAGGTACGCATTTGGATACTAATTAAAATGTAGCAAGGGTAGAGAAAACTAGTCAGTGTCCATTTTCAGTCTTTTTTTAAAGTTATTCAACTGCTTTACATTATTAGTATTTATTTAAATTTTTTTTTCAAAGCTGTTCAACTGCTTTAATTTTTTTTTTTTTGAATCAGTTGGAAACAAATAATTTTCTTACAGAAACAAATGCTGTCAAAAATTGCGTAAATAACTTTGCAGGTTTTGAATGGTCCATTGCTTACAGCATCGACTGAAACGTATAAGCAGTGACTGACTCCTCGTCAGTCTGCTCAGATAGAGTCATGGTTACATGCAGAATGTCCTGGGTTCCATTCCTGGTATGAGCAGAGTGTGAGGAAACTTTTCCTTCAGACAAATTTCCCTATGAATTCTGCAGCTAATTGGGAACACTCTAAGCTATTTGCTAAGGGCAGAGGAATCTCTTTGGTGGACTTGCATCCTACCAAGTTGAGTTTTTCACCAATCTACCTTGAGGGTTCTACTACCAATTTGACGGTCAATCAGAGTAACCTTCTCTTAGACTGCCTTATAGAGCTAAGGGCTACAAATGCCCTGCTATTCATCCATAGCTAACGGGGAGAAGTAGAGTCATGCCTTTCTCAAAGGCATTAACACAAAGTGAACATAAGTACACTTGGACAAAACTTGGACTAGGTTTGCCATTTCTGTTATCCATGCCTAAAATAGTTATCCCCTTTCTCTCTTAACAGGAATTATATCCATATATCAAGAACTGTCAACTAAAACTGTCAATATAAGTTTCTTCAGTTTTTAAGTTGGTCTGGTTGGTTGGCTAGCTATGTATGTATGTACCATTCCTCACCAATGGAGCCAGAGGGTTGAATATTTCAATGTTGACTCCCTATGTCTAGAAAAAAACTTGCTTTTTTTAAATTCCATCACTAAGTACTTTTTAGTAAGGACGTTTTTTTGAAAATTCAGACCCTTTTTTTTTTTTTTTTTTTTTTTCTAAATTTTATTTTCCCATCAAAAAGCGAGAGAAGGAACTTATTCATCGATCACCCCTTTTTTCCTATTGCCTCAGTGATGTCCCTAGTTGGGCATCACATATCTTGTCTATCATCATTCACCATGCTTTATGTGTCTTGGGGGGGGGGATGATTGGAGTTGGCGAGTTCATCCAAGTTACGTCTTTAGTTTAGTTGTTCTCAGCCTTTCCCTGTCTCTCCCCTTATTAGAAACCATCAACCAAAACTGTCAACATAGGTTTCATCAGTTTTCAAGTTGGCTGACTGGCTATGTATGTATTTGAGTATTATGCTCACCAATGAAGCTGGAGATCTGAAAATTTCCACATTTAATCCATATTGTCTAGAAAAGAAAAAAAAAATTGTTTTTTCAACCCCGCCCTCTTGAAAAGGTTCTTAGAGAAGCAGGGGTCAATTTGCATAGTAAGTTTAAGCTGAATTGATCCCTGGTTTTTGGGAAATTCTGGCCATTCACTGCCCAACAAGTGGGAAGAGAAGTAATTAATCTCTCCTTTTTTTAATTGATCATTACACTGCATGTTGCCAAAAGACATTACTCAATTTAATTTCTTTGTTTGCAAAAAATCTACATAAGATACTTGAAAATATTCAAAATCTGCACATTTAGATTCCTCTACCTGGTGATTAAAACAAACTCGCAGAAACGCTTCTTTAAACTTAAACCCCATCAACTCTTGCCTCCAAGTTGGACAGGTGTTCGACAAATGTAGAAATCCAGTTTCTAGTTATTTTAATGATGGACAATGGATAGTACAGGTATTCTGACTTGCCGGCAGCTATAATGCACATAATAAACAAGGTTCAGCATACTGTATGTTGTGACGTATTCCTTCCTTCACCTTGATTAAAGATATCTGCACTTCATACATCAGTAGCTTCTCTGTTGGCTTGTACTTGGTGGGGAAAGCTTCCGTTTTTGTATTGATGTTTTGACCACCCAATACCCAGTCAGTGTTGGTGATTTTTCCTGCCTCTGACCATTGCTATTAGGTATTCACAACTGAATGTTAGCATACCACAAGTCAAGCTGTTCCGGAGTTGCTCTGACCGTATCTTCTGACCAGAACAATTTAGCTTTTTTCAATGTCACCCAAGTCTTTCTTCTGGCCTGTAACTATACCATTCAACTCATCAAAATGAAGTATTTGGGGCTAGCTTACCTGCTTATAAACCTCCAATCCCGATACATATTTTTGTTGTTTTTTTGTTTTTTTTCTTTAGGTGGTCGGAAATGTCATTGACCGAACAACAACTAACCTAGTATATCTCGGAATTTTTTAGAAATTAGCACCTGTTGTCCACATGGACACATAGCGCAGTGGTTACAGCATCAGACAAATTACTGTTAAGTAATCTGATGGTTCTAGGTTCGATCCTAGTGTGAGGCAGTTTAACAATACTACTAACGCTAAAGAGGGGAGTACGGTCAATATACCCCCGTCGGATAAATAAAGGGTTCGGTTCGTTACTTCCCAAATCTACCAGATGATACCTGATGAAGGCCGTAGAGTGCAACGGCCGAAACGTTGTATGAAAAACAACAAAGATGAGGATGGTCCGAATATGAATAGAAATAGTAACTAACCTATGCAAATAGGAATCTCAGCTTGATCAATGACTGCCGTAAGGAAGATATTTTTTTTAAAATGCTAGGAACAGTTTACTCAGTTGCTTTGATTCTCTTATTCTTGACGACCAACACATTTTCAAATTCTCACTTCATTTGACTTCTGCGTTAGTATCCCCCACCTTAATTCAAAGCTTATTGAAAGGTTTTTCTTTAGTTGTCTCTGTTCACCAGTTTGTTTGTTTTTGTTATTTTTTTACTATCTTGTGTCTGGCTAATGTTCGGCTTATCAGAAGTTAGTCATCTAGAGTTCGGCCATACACCAATAGACATTGAAATCCCAACTATCACTTACGATATATCTAAGTGTCCACCCATGATAATTGTCCAACAAACCATTTTTAAAAGTTCATATTTTTATCTTTAAAGCTCATTTGTTGCTCATTTTTTAAACCTTGAAGCTTAAATACTCTGGATTATAATTCAGAGAGTATTCAAAATTTAAAAGAAAAGCATTTTATCTATAAAAATAATGGATGTATCAACGTTTTTAAAATGGTGCATTGGATACCTATGTGCAGCAACTTATACATACACACACAATCCTACATTTTCACATCAACTTCCATGCATTTTATTAGAGTTGGTAATTGTTTGGAATAGGTTCACAAAAAAAAAGAAAAGATAACTTCAATAGATACAATTATTTAAGCTGCAGCTAACTCATTACAGGGCTGGAGTTGCAATTTACAAAAAAGATTGAATATTTTTTCCTTGTAACACTGAAATAAATATTCAGTTGAAATTAGTTACAAAAAAATGATTAAATAATTTTGTTGTCATTTCTAACTGTATTTCTCCATAAGAACTCATACAAGTAAGAAATCCTAAACACTAACATTAGATTATATTCATTGGAGTTAAATTCGGTGAATGGTTTAGCTCCAAGATTTTTTGATTTTCTACCGTAGTTGGCAGGGTTGGTGTATAGAATAACCTTCCAGCCTGGGTGTTTGAGTTTCAAGGTGAAGTGTGCCTTGTGCAGAGCCTATCCCACCCTTCAAACCAAGGGTTTGCATCCTCTGGACCACTGAGGTGGTGCAAATGAGAGCAAGGCCCCTAGATTGTACATTTGACAGGAGTGTCCTCGTAGATACCTGAGCTATTTATAGGAGTTTGCAGAAATATTCTGACAGTATTGATGACCTGTGGTTAAACTACGGGATGTGAGCATTCTGTACTTGCTAGATGCTCGAGCTGGCTATAGAGTTCTACCATCCCTTTGAAGGAGGATAAGGGCAGTCTGCAACTTTAAGAATAGATCCTAGACACTCCAACAGGAGCAGATGTGCACTGACTGTAGCGGTCTGTCGCCTCCTCAGAGGAGTGACTCAATGGTATTGCAGCCCAGATCCAAGTCAAACCGCTGGAACAAAAACTTCGTCTACTTATTAGGTTTTAACTTAGTACAAGTCAAGATTCCTCTCCTGAACCACCTGTTTTCAAGTAAATGATAACCTTTTCTAGAATTTTTGTGTTTTTTTACCAGTCATACATTGATAAACTGGAGAAAGTTCGTAATAAGTAAAAAAAAATTTTTTCAAAAGTTTGAAATGAACTGGAGAAGCTAGCTGGTTGACTGAACTGAAATTGGTAGGTTCTTTTAGGAACTGGACCCTACATTTTTGGCTAAGATTTTACCATTTTATCTAACTAGTCCATCACCCCATCCTTCAATTCTACTGTTGTCTTTCTACTTCCTTTTTTTCCACTACGAGGAGCATTTAAAAAAAATAAACAGACAAGGTTTTTTTCTCATGCAGTTTTAAATAGGTTTTCCGCTTCTATTTGCTTCATAAGATAGTAGCATAGTTGGTCTCTAGTTGATAAAAAAGTAGGTCAGTGATTGGTTAAATTTTGGTATGAAACTTTTTTTTAAAATTCAGTAGTTGGTTTAACTATTTAGCCCCATGTTAGGGGCAAAATAAACTAACCAAAAGCTAAAATTGAAGTCTTGCATATAATCCAGAAGTATACATCACAGAAAACAAGCAAGGAGATAAGAAATTTTTGAGAAAGAAAACAAGATTCTTAATTTTTTATTTTTTTCTAACCCTAATTCAATTTTGACATGGTTTATACCTTTTTTATTTTTTATTTGAAAACTAAATTAGTAGTCTCAGCTAGGTGTATAGAGACTACGTCTGTCACTTCATTAGAAGCAGCAGTTCAAAAAATTGTTCATTGAAGTCGTCCCTTTTTTAAAAACTTATTCCAAAGAATCACAATAAAAAATTTCATCGCAAAGAGTAAATCTGATCAATCCAAAAGTAGATTCAAATAAATTTTACTAAATCTGCATTTATAGAAGCAGAAGATAATGGTTTCTTTGAGGAAAAAAATGAACAACTATCAACAAAATTGTAAAAAGATTGTGGGACACACATTGGACATTACTGTTTCATGTTCTGAAGAAAAGCTTTGGCCACTCTGAAGGAATACCATTCGGAAATTAGGAAAATCTCCATAACAGGTTCCACTACAATCGCAATTCTGTAGCCTGGTTAGGATAAAAAGCAATGTGTAATACCTGCTCTTATCAGCTTAACATCTAATGTGTTCCTGAGGTTTGATTACTTGAACCATAGTTGTTGCATGAAGAAAAAACTATTCAATATAAGTCAAAGAAGAAAAAGAGACAATAAAATTTGAGTCAACAAAGCCCCATAAATGGCCTGTTTGACCTCTCTCGTGGGCAACATATTCTGCTCTCTTTGCTTATATGCCTACATGTGTGTGTCTCCAGTTGTTCCTGGTCACATTTTAAGGGCTACAACACTGAAGATTTGTATGAGTAGACAAGTAGGAACCATGTAAGAATGCTTTTTCTTTTTTTTTGCTTTCTCGAGCCTCTACAGTCGTTTGAGACCAACAATGCTTAAATCTTGTGCTGGTATTATTTGGATCATTTTTTAGATAGAGATGTAACTTTTAAATAATTTTAGATAATTAGTTCTGGTACATGTGTGGCCTATGGTGATTCATCTATACAAAGTACTTGTTATTTTTGCAAAATTTGCAGATATTTTTTAATTCCTATGAATCTTTTTAGGAAAGAAACTACAAACATGTTTTAGAAACTATCAACCAAAACTGTCAACAAAGGTTTCTTCAGTTTTCAAGTTTGGCTGGCTATCTACGTATGTATGTATGTATGTATTACATATACATGTCACACCAAAGAAGCTAGAGGGCTGAAATTTTCGGCAGTTACTCCTCATGGCTAGACAAGAATGTTTTATTTGTTTTTGTTCAAATTCTTCCTCTAGATAGGTTTTCAATGGAAGGAACAATTTGCAAGATTAACTCCTTAGTTTGTGTCAAGCAACATCTATTTAGATCTTTAAGATAATTTTTTAGATTTACTTCTGGTACACACGCAGGCTATGGTGATTCATGTATGCAAGATTCAGATATTTATTTAACGTTAAGTACCCTAATCCACACTCGAATAGATTAGATACTAATTCATTTATGCATTTCTGACTTCACAATACATGAAAAGTTAGGGTTTAGATTCAGGGACCAGTCACCTATAATAGTGACAGGCTAATATCAAAGTTCCCACGTGGGGTATGTATCAGAAATTAAGCTGACATGAACAGATACTACACCATGCTAAACCTCACATCAGCCTTTTGGCCATGATCAAAGTGTAGTATCTGCTCTTTGACAGCTTTTGGGCTGTGAGGTTGAGCAGTCTGGGTGCACCAGTCAATGACATAGCTGATGAAAGGTACTGAGGCTTGGCATTGCTAAACGCAAGAGACCTATGATTCGTCCAAAGGCCTTAAAAATTTAATCGGCCCAGTCTCAGAAGAGCAGTACTTCCCAGGGCAGAACCGACCCTAAAAGGGATAGGTCTGGCTAGCCCAAATGCCTTTGCGGCACTAGTTGCAGGGACTGGAGCAATTTTCGAAGATCTCCCAAACAGTCTTGTATCACATCTTGCTCTTGAGGGAGTGCAAATAAATAGGATAGTCGACTTTGCTCTTAGGAATAAAAGAATCACAAAATTGGGGTTGAACACAGGTTATTCATCAATTAATTTTAAATAGACACCAGAGTCTGACGTAGACAGAATTCATTATTTAACATGTTCACTGCAACTTTCGATAGCACAACATACAGTGCAATGAAATAAACATATCCTCTAGTCAGTACGGCAAGGCAGAAACTGAGTCTAGAGTATTGCTGTAGCTCTATCGCCCCATATAGAACCGTGGAATGGATACGTGCGTCACTGGCAATACACAATACGTCACAAGAGGCACGTGTGTATAGTGCAGCAGTGAATGTGTTAACTCTTATGCATTGTAAAATTAACGATCAGGTGTTTGGCTTGTTTGAACATTTTTGAGGAAAGCTTAGAACAGTTTTTTTGTAATGCATGTGTTAGTTACATTAAATACACACTATCCTATTATAGAGCGGCTTGGTTAAAACACAGTTGGCTTTCTTGTATCCTTACATCCCGAATGCATTTGTTTATAACACTAAATACGATTCTTCCCTGTTATAGTGTGGTTCAAAGTATTACAAGCTAAATCAAGCTACAAAATAGCTAGATCAACAACTGGTTATCGCAGCTTGGTTATAATGTGGTTGGCTTTCTTGGACTCCAACATCCACAATACAATGTTAGCATTTTGAAATAAGGTGGATGGATGGTGGACCCAAAAATATTGGTCAAGCAACAAAATAATAATTTAAACAACAAAATTGGCAACTGGATATAGTGATTCAGTTATAGCACAGTTAGCTCTCTTGGACCCCAACATCTGCTTTATAAGGTGGGGGATGCCAGTACTTCCAAACTATCAAGCAATTTTAGCATTTATCAAATTGTAAACATTTTTTAACAGGTATTCTTGGATAGATTAGGGTCAAAAGTTCAATTTTGTGTAAAGATGAGTATTTTTTTTTTTTTTATTTAAAAAATTTTCATCTTAATTTTATTGGTTACTAATTGTCGCAACTTTTTGCTCAGGTCGATTACCCGCCAGCAGTGAGTGAATAGCGTTGATTTAAAAAATAAAGTCTTGGGTGGGATTTGAATCCTCATCCCCTAGCCAAGAGGAAGCACTGTTTAACCCAGCCTGCCTTATGAATTAAGCCAACGAGACTTCAACTAGAACACAGAAGTGCGATAACCCTTGACTCTTTTTTTCAAATCATTTGTTTACATTCTGGTAGTTACTGTACTTCATTCATTTTTCCATTTTTTGTTTCTTTGGAGGATGAAGTAACAAAAATGATTTTTATAACTACTTCTGACCTTCATCTTAATTTCAGTCAGAAAAACTTATTAAATAATTATTTAAAATACTTCATCTATCAAAGAAAACAAAAAATGGTAAAATGTACTAAATCTGTTTCTTCTCTTCGTCTTACTTGTTGAATGCTTGGGTTTGTAGATAATAAAAGTGATCTTAAGATTGATGACGATGATGCATTTTCTTGGATTTCAATGTCAGGTTCCAGGTTATTCTGGAAGGGATGTCTTTGACTTGGACTCGAAGGAGCTCGGTTGGAAATGTCCTTCAAGCCATCCAATACAGCGCTGACTGAATAGCATTACCCAGGACCTGGGCTATATTAACATGTCACTCGATCAAGCCAGCCAACAGGCCATGAGCAGGAACCAAAAGAAAAGGGTCTGTCGGTGCCATAAGAAGAAAATAATTCAATATCAGTTCAACTTTGTTCATACAGATTAACTGGCACTACCAAAGCAGTAGGGTCCCAATTGGAATGCATCCTTTGCAGCCTTTACTTAAGACCAAAAGGTAGTATCTGTTCTTCTCAGATCAACAAAACATAGCATTACCTCCCCCTTATCAATTTTGAATGCTATCCTAATTGTATATGGCACAATGTAAGGAAGGTGGTCCCTGATTTTACAACTTCGCTCACTCGATGTTGAAAACGGCACATATGAGAATTAAAGTAAAAGAAACAAATTGAAAATGGGTGTGCTATGTCACTTTGGTTTCAATGACATCAATAAATAAAATTCATAACTTTTCTTAATTGAAATTAAATTCAAATTCAAATTCACTAAGAAAACAATTAAAATACAATCACAACGTTTAAAATTGAAAGCTAGTAGTTAATGCTATGTTTATTTGATATGAAAGGACAGATGCTACACTTTAATCTTGAACTAAAGGCCACAAAAGGCACATTATGATCAGGACCCCTCTGCTCAGATACTGCAGAAGAACTTTACACCCACTTATTATTTCATCTCAACAGCAAAAAAATAAGCAACCAATTCTAATTTGGCTTCAGTAAGGAACAAATTTGACATTTTCAAGTCATCAGATTAGATTTATTTTTTATAAAAACAAACAAAAAAAAAAACTCTGAACTTAAGCAAAAGAAAAACACTGGAATTTTGTAAAATACTGTAAAATCGTATCCCCTTTTGGAAATATAAATTATTTCATGACAATTTGATTGTTTCTGTTCACACTTGCATTAAGGATCAAAATAAAATTAAAATTGAAATATGAAAGTTGAAATCCCATAAATGAGATCAAAGCTCTTTTGGAACAACTTAGAAGAATTCAAAGAATTTTCCAGACAACCAAACTCGTTCTTTCACTTATTTCTATTGTTCCCAAAAACGTTTTGGCAGAACCATTCAATGGCCTATTTGGTACAGGTTCAACAGTCCAAAAATTCTTCAGATGTTCGTGATTCTTCTCAAAGTTATAGACAATACACGTATCTATATATGTTATAAACATTTATTCATATTTACAACTGAAGAAGGCTGTAGAATGGATCAACAGGAACGATTTGGGGATAACCAAAATAATGAGTTTAATTGTTAAAAAAAAAAACTTTGTAAGTTAATGACTCTTCTTATATATATATATATATATATATATATATATATATATATATATATATATATATGAATGAGTGTATGTGTGTGTGTATATACACATGTATATATGTGTGTGTGTGTGTGTCTATATACATTATAAACTTGAAAGAATATTTCAAGAAGCTATGAGATTTTGGCGTGGCTTATCTGCAGAAAGTGACAGGTCTCCAATCTTTGTCAATGGGAAACATGGGACTTTCGGTCAATCCCTAGTTTTCATGTGTAAAATGGAGAAAACTCCCGTCAGCCTTGATAATGAAACAAAGATTATCTTCCCTATCAGAGAAAAACATACATAAATCATACTATTATTGCTTTGAATGAATTAAATTTTTATGAATTGTTTTTAACTGTGCGCCATTTTTAACATTGAGTGAGTGAGTGCGTGGAACACTGAGCATTTGTATGGACATTAAGTTGTTTCCATCTATTTTATCTGTGCTCCATTCAAAGCAAATTATCAATATAAAAGCCACATGGGCAATTTAGTATAATTAATCATATAATTGTATGTCCTGTCATAACCTCAAAGTTATAATGGATTAGTCCATGTGAAATAGATTAATATAGCTAACAAAAACAAATAAAGGGTCGTAATAAAATCAAATAGTCTGTTCAATGAATATGTCAGAGAAATGCTGGTCATTTGAAAGTAAAATGTAAGTAAAGAGTGTAAGTGCTTTTTAAAAAGGCCAGATTTTCTGGGTAGCTTTTTCAATAAAATAATATTCAACTTTTTTTGTAATGAAGTGAGTTATATTCCTATAAAATGAATTTCTCCTGATGACTTTCCGGAAATCCCACACTATATCTGTAGTGATTTTTCTTACATGAAATTTTGTCTTGAGATTTTATGTCTGATTACCCTTCAAAACAGTTCAAGTTCATTGAGTCAAGGTGATTTGAGATTTCGAAGAAAACAAAAAACTTGAAATTAGGATAGTTGACTCATCAAAATCAAATTACCTAATAAAACAGCTTTAGGCTCCTTAGTACCGACCCATGCATAAATAACTCTCATTTTTCACATGTTAATGCTAGAAACAATATAATTTAGGTTTTTCTCTAATAGAGAAGATAATCTTTAGTTCATTTTGAGGCCAACAGGTGTTATCTCCCTTTTACGTGTGGATTCTAGGGATCACCCGGGACTTTCTTTAAGAATTTAATGCATATATGACTTAAACATACAATGAAACAATCTGCAAAGAAATATTTTCATGCTTTTGGGTATCACGTACAAAAATTAATCAATCTATTCAGATTTCTATATTTGCTGGCAGATGAGATGCATGTTCAAAAATTCATGGACCGCTTGTAATTGACAAGTGGTACTCTTCCGTGGGCAGTGATCAACTAAAAATTAGAAAAAGGGGTGATCAATGAATAAATTACTTCACTCACTTTTTTGGATCACTAAAAAGTCTGAATATTCAAAAAACAAGCATGAACACAGCTGGGCACAAACTAACGACCAATTCAGCATGAACTTACATTGCAAATTGACCTCCACCCCCTCGAAACCCACAGGGGGGGGGATTCAAATATTTAAATTTTCAGCCATCTAGATACATTAATGTTGTCTGTATGCATGATACATTCAATAGCCAGCCAGTCCAGCCAGTCAGACAAACTAGAAAACTGAAGAAAAACCTATGGTAACAGTTTTGATTAATTAATTATTTTAATTATAGAATTCTTTTGTGAATTGAATTGGAACTTTTTTGAATTACCTAAAGTTTAAAGGGGAGTAACAAAGTTATTTCCTTTGATACAGAAATCAAAATTTCTTCAAAGAACTTAAATGTTAAATAAGAATTATGCAAATAATACCATGTTTGCAAGGTACTGGTATTAGGGAAACCATCAACTAAAATACAAAAGAGTCATCTATAGGACGTAGATAAGATGCAGTGAACATTAGTCCCCCAAATACCATTCTAAACCATGCGTCTTATATGCCGGCAAATACAATAAATCTTTGCTCTTATTTCTAAAAAAAAATTTTAAACTATTTCCATTCGATAAAGTTCACGGCTGGAGACTGTTGGTAGCAACAGTTGCAAGCAAAACAGTTTTGATAATTTCCGACTATTTTTACATAACATGCCTGGGTGTCATACCCAGGTGTGATGTCTGGGTGTTTGATGTAAAAAGCTTTTTGTGATTCCTGAACATAAAAAAAAAGGTTGGCAGTTGAAGGGATACTGGTACAAATTGATGGTCTGAAGAGGAATTATGCTGACATCACGCAAAGAAGTGAACTTGTCACACAAAAAGAGCAAATTCTTTTTTCATTTCACAAAACAACCGACAAGGTTATGCCTTCGAAAATATTTTTCTTTTCTAAAATTTCTCAATTTTTGAGTAGCAGAAATCAAGGATGCAGCCCGCATCAACATATCAACTTAGTGTATAAGTCAGACCAGTGCAGAGTCCCAACCAATGTTTCTGCTATTCAAAAGGGACAAGGTATAGGAATCCAGGCCTAACAAGGAAAGAAAGAGTTATCGCCCAAATCCAACACTACAGCACTGCTACAATTAGAAAAATAAGATAGTACAGAAGAAGAAGGCCATAGAATGGATCAGCTGAAATGTCATCTTAAGAACCAAAACAAGGAGATCAATCATTCATAAAATTCTTTGAATGAAGAGGATTACTACAACTTTAGTATTGTATGTATAACAAAGACTGTGTTCATAAACTATCAACAATCGTTGTTTGTCAATACCACATAATAAGGTGCCGTTACTAAATTGCATCAGTTGTGTTTGTTGAACGTACAAATTTGGGGGGAGGCGACTCTTCACTGAATACATTTCTAATATTGGAAATATAATCATTGAAGACTTGCCTCCCCTAAATTAGGTGAGGATTATTCTTGATGCTATGGTGGAAAAACTAAGTCAATTCAAGTTTGACAATGAGTTAAGATTTTTGTTTGATTGGTGTCTTCGGATGTTTTTAATTATTTTTACTGCTCAGAATTTTTTTAGAATAAAATGAATTTTGAACAACTTTTCTAATAAACACTAGTTTCTCTACAGATTTTTTTCTTTTTCAATAGAAGCCCCCCCACCAAAAAAAAAACCCAGCATTAGTTTAGATTTATAAGTTTTCCACTTCACACAAGTAAGTAAAATATGAAAAGAAATAACCTGCTCTCTAATTGTGTGACGAGATCACATATTCGTATGATATCAGCAAAAAGTTCCTTTTCAGACCAACAATTGGTTCAAGTACCATCAAAGGGATTGAAAGGACAATAACAATGGTGGAAACTAAAATAGCCGAGAGAGAAACGCTAAAACAAATGGACGGTTTTTATCCTGTCAATTTGGTGTGCGGGTTGTTTTAAAGAAATACTCCAACTGACAGAATATTCTTTCTTCCAACAAAGGAAAAAAAAACAACAAAACAATGGGACACACGTCAACTTAATTCAATTGGACCTGAAAAATTAATAAAGTTATTTAAAAAAACATTTCTATCGATTCTTGACTACTATTTCTCATCATCTTAACCTTTTTAGTTGTTTTTTTTTGCAACTCAAAACAGTAGTCAGTATATAGCACAGATGGAAAGAAGGTTTAAAGCCCATATGTGCAACCATAGTCTTGCAACATTTAGGCATTTATTTGAAATCTTATGTAATTTTTCACATGAAGTCAATTTTATAATTTATATTGCAAAATTACTTTTTAGCTTCACAAGTCAATAATACAATAATTGTAATTCAAATGTTTGTCTGGAATAGAAATTAAGTACGTTTTCTGTAATACTATCGACATTTTTCAAGTCAATGTGTGGCCTTTACAAAGAAGAAAATAGATTAAAAAGACTGCCTCTGCCTGTTTTAAAGGTTGGATTCAAACTTCCGCAAGTCATTGAAGCTCATGTTGCTAGATAGATAGAGTGGCTAATGCTTTCAACCACTTCCCTCTGACAAGATGGATGAGAGTTCAAGCCTCCCCAAGAGCTTATTCTCTATTTCCAATTGGCACTGTTAATTCACTGCTGTAGATTGACAGTTGTGATAAAAAAAAATCAACAAAAATATCAAGACAGGTCTGGTTAGTCATTCAATGGAAACCGTCATATGACCAACATCTTTTAGCAGCAGGCCACCTAGGAGCGATCAATGAATAAGTCACTTCTCCCGTCCTTTGTTGGGTAGACATTGCCAAAAAAGTTTGAATTTGGAAGAAAAAACAAGCATGAATGCTGCCGCACAAAAACTAAAGGATTAATTTAACGTAAATTAACATTGTAAATTGCCCCCCCCAGCCTATGGGGGGGGGGTTGAAAAATGAAACAAAGTTTCTTCTAGATTTAATAGAGAGTAAATGTTGAAATTTTCAGCTTTCTGACTCCATTGGAGCAACTTCTACAAATAATACATACATAGCTACACCAACTTAAAAACTGAGGAAACCTATGTTGGCAGTTATGGCGGTAGTTTCTAATATTAAGACAAAGATAAATGGTAGTCAAAAATCAATAATCGTTTACAAAACTTCATCTCATTAAAATAAACAGTAAATGATAATCGCTTTAATCTAAAAATGTTTTAAATATTTAGGTTTCAAAAATCAAATCAAATAAATTAAAATATTTCCCAAAAACTCGAAACAAAAGATATAAAAATTAAAATCAGATTAAAGAGAAAAAAAAACTACTCATTTTGTGACTTAAAGTTTTCTGATAGGATTTTTATCATCACCATCATCATCGATATAATGAGACAATTACTGACAAATTCCCGAGAACTTCTGGGGGTAGTGGTGGCAAAAAATGTTTATCACAGTTTTAGACAAAAATTGAAGAGAGAAAAATTCTATTTGCAGAGAGAGTCTGGCAGGACTGGAAGAGGGGAAGGATGAGGAAGTTAGAGTGGAAGGTGGGGGAAGGGAGTGAAAATCCCACTGAATGTTCCCTCCTAAGAGTGAGGGAGATATCTGGGCGGGGGGACTCGCCGAGGATGGGGGGGGGGGAAGATGTTTTGGAAGGGCGAGGGAATAGATTTTTCTCCCAGAAGAAGGAGATGTTTCTCCCTGTGTGGGTGGGGTGATGTTCCTGGGGGGGGGGGGGAGTTTCTCCCAGGTGTGTGCTGAGATGTTTCTGCTGGGGGGAAGGGAAGGGAGAGATCTTTCTTCCGAAAGTGAAGGGGAGAGGTTTCCCTGGGAAGAGAGGGGTGTGTTTCTCCTCGAGTAGGGGGTTCTTCTCTCTTTGGGCACAAAGGAGGGAGATGTTCTACTGGGGGAGGGGGTTCTCTGAGGAGGAGGAGAGGTGGGAGGGAGATATGTTTCTCTTTCTTTCCTCTGTTGTCCTGTCTGCCCCCCTTAACCCCCCCGACCCCCATGGAAAACAAAACCTAGCAACAGAAGCAGAGCAAGGAGGAGTTGGAGGAGGAGGAGGGGACACATATTCAGGTAACACCATTTCAAGTGAGCAAAGCCCATCATAAAAGGACAAGCACTGTTCTCTCAAAATAAAGAAAGTTAGCTTCCCTTAGGTCTATTTCTATTCTCTCTTGCTTTTTTTTTTCTTCATAATCTTTTTTTTTTTTTTTTCTTTAAATAAAAGCCCAATCGTCACAATTTCAGCAGAGTATTTATGACAAAACCGAGATTCAATTGTTCTATTTCTTGGAGGATCGACCACGGCCCCCATTTCCTCAAAAACAAACATTTCTCATTTTCTGCCCCCTGAAAAATGGGACAAAAGGGGCCCCAAATGTGAGAAAATACAATTTGGGGAAGAGAGGGAGGGGATAAATTCATTCATCGGATGTTGCTTAGAGGAAAACGTTTTTATGTCTTTTTTAATATGAATTTCAGTAAAAAAAAAATTAAAACAAAAAAAACTTTTAAACAACAAGGGAAAAAAAATAAAGAAAAATAAAAACAACAATCCATAATTAATGGAGGCGAAGAAAAAGTTTGGGACAAATTTTTGTACAAAAAATTTTTTTTTTCAAGGAGACCCTGAACAATTCCACTCAATTTGATCAATTTGTTTTTTTTTTCTTTCTTTCAACGTCTTTTTTGTTACTGCATAGAGTGAGGTGAAAAAGACATAGAATGATTTAATAACCTCTGACCCTGATAAGCACCTGCGGTAAGTTCTTCTTCTAAAACGCTAGAGTTGCTGCTGCTGCTGTTAGTAGTGATGACAGTTGATGGGGGGACCGTAGTGGTGGGGGTGGTGGTGGTGGTGATGCTGGTTACCGATGCTGAACTCGTTTGAGTCGAACTGACTGATGACGTTACTATTTGCGGTTGGACAGATGTTACCAAAAGTGACTGATTAAGAGTTTCTCCCCCAACCAGAGTTTGAAAGTCTCCGGTCGTCAAGCAATGCATGCCAAGAAGTTCATCGAGGTTGGACTTGAATTCTTCCACCTCTTCGGCGTTACTCGTCCGGTCTTCGAGCAATTGGACCAGGTTTCTTTTGGTCGGAGGTTTGGTAGGAGCAGTGACGACATTTACCGTACTGGTCCCTTCACTGTTCCCCCCCTTGGAACTGACATTCATCACCGTGACCCCTTGAGTGCAAGATTTGGGTGTGGTGAGCAATTTCTCCCAAAACACTCGACCGAGATCAACATTCGGAGCATTTCCCATGTAATTGACATTCGGCAAGTCCGAAATGTGAGTCGACTTCTTTTGTTGCCGTCCCCCATGTTTAGGTTGCGTCGTTGCAGTCGTGACATTCTGGAGTGGTACTGACTGGCTACGTGATGTTGTCACTGACTGATTCGAACCGGTGCCACTGCTGCCGATGTTGCTGCTCCCGCCACCAACAGATGTACCACTCCCTAATCCTTCTTCCTCTTTCACTTTACCCGATTTGGTCAGCTTTACGGTTGGCGGGTGTTCAACAGAGACGACGGGGTGGTCTCCAGTTGCAATGACTGGGCCCCCAACTGCACTGCGGTCTTTAAGGAGGGAGAGTTTATAGGAGAAAGGATATGCGGGTGATATCTGAACGGATTTCTTTGTTTTGCTCGGGGGACCATCGGCGGCGGTGGCAGCACTAGGTACATCTTTGTCTGACTTTGGTTCAGCTTCCGGCTGACTGGTTTCTGTTGCCGTAGCAACAGATGAAGAAGGGAGAGCGCTATTGTCAGATAGACATCTGACTAGATGTGGGATTTGTGCTTCTTTCGTTTCAACACTGTCTTTTATCGACCTCTTCCTTCTGCCTTTGGTCGCAGTGTTTGATGTTGACCTGGAACGAGCTTTGGTTCTGGGTTTCGTAGCTGGGGTTGGGATCTGCTGTGGTTGTGGTTGTGGTTGTGTATCACTGACATTGCCACCAACTGAGCCAGGGCTCCTCTGCGCAAGGTGACTGGAAGCAGCCACACCACGAGGTGACTTCTGGCTCAACATACGAATTGCGTTTTCATAAGAAGGTGGACTTTTAGACTGCAATAAATTTAACAATTCCCGATTGTTTTCCTTATTTATCTTACTAGGCTGTTGCGAACTGCTCACTGTTGAAGGGTTCAACTGGGGTTTAGACAGGGTTTTATTCGCAACAGTTGCTGTCGGCCGGATGGGAGGGGGGTCATAAGTTGTGCCACTCAATGAGCTTCCATGAATAGGGGTAAAAGTCTGCGGTGATGGGGGCAGACTAGTAGGGCTCGGTCCAGCACTGACATTTGATGCTTGAAGGGTAGCAACTGGGGTGTACGTTTGAATCGATTCTGCCAGGGGGCTTTGAGTTGGGGGTTCGCAGCTAGCTGATCGATGTTCGAGATGGCTGATAACATTATTGACCAAGTTTTCAGCACTGCTTCCAAAACTGAAAGGAACAGTAGGGGGGGTGCTGCGAATCGGGCTGGCACTGCTGTAACCACTATCGGAAACGGGAGTGTGCGAGCCCGTCTTTTCGTAACTTAGAGTGTGCCAACGCTGAGGAATGGTGACATTTGGTGCCACAAATTCAGGAGCCTGTCCCGACATTCGGAAAACTGCTGACTCGTTGGTGGAAGTGGTCTGAACGGATGAAGCCTGCTGTTGCAGTTGATGAGAGGAGGTGGCCGCTGAGAAACGGCCCTGTTTAACTTCTACTCCTTTCCTGACGACAGCTTGTGCGTCTGGGATAGCAAAAGTGTTGCTGTTCTCGAGATGATCTCTGAATGGACGGTTCTGGGTAGAGTTCAGGGTGTTGCGGGTTTCGGCCTCTCCCAAAATGGAAACGGATGTAGTAGCACATTTGAGGGTGTCCTCAGGAACAAACACATTAGCACCAAGATCTGTTGACATACCAACGGGAGGAACAGCAACAGCAGCAGCATCTGCAGTTGAGGGTGGGGTCGCCTGGTTCAACAAGTCTTCCACGTCAAGTTTTAAATCAGGGAAAGGCTGAAGACTACTTGTGCTCGTACTATTACTTGCACTACCACTCGGAAAGACGGATTCAGTTTGATTGCTTGTCATGGATTCTGTGATAAAATCAGCCACGTCGGATGGCAGTTCTTGTTCTTCTTCTTCCAAAAAATCTTGCTTCTTGCCGCTGATGTCAGAAGATTGAAGCATTTCACAGAGAAAGCTCGATTTCACACATTGCTGCTGGGGCTGCTCTTCGTGAGGGTCAGTTAGTGAAGCATCGACCATGTTGGTCAAGTGCTTCTGCAGCAAACTTGGGGTTTCCTGAGAGAACTGGCACTTTTGGGTGGTCGCATTCGCGACTCCCTGAGATGTCTGTACGTTTTTTTGGTCAGTCGGCTGTAAAAATGCAGCAACAGAGTCCGTTACTGACCGTTTGAAAACGGCAAGTTCTGTAGCCATATTGACTTGTTGTGGAGAGAGTTGTGAATATGGAAGTCCTTGAAGAGACAATTGCGAATGAGGAATAGAAGCCGAGTCCGATACAGAGCTGGCTGGCGACATCCCTTCTATGCTGAGGGGCTGGGCCAGATTTAGTAGATCACTGATTTGTCGATCAAACTGTTGAGAAGAGGAAAGATTCGAGGGAGGCAAGGTTTTGATGTCATTGCCACTCGACATCGTCTGTGAGTGGCTACTCATTTTGCTGGTAGTCATACAGTGCATTGAACCTGCATTGGAGAGTTCCAAACCAAGCATTTGGGGGGCAGGGTCCAAAAGAGCATCCTTCTCAACGCTTGATATGTCGGGACTCTGCAAGGGTTCAGTGGTCAAGCAACTGCTTACACTCTCAGGATTTTCTGGTATATTCTTTCCCATTGACGTCCATTCTTGACCACTAGAAACTAGGGGACTTGTTGCAATCGAAGCATCGATCTGACCAACCATCTCAGTGGTTGTCTTGTTCGACTGCTGTTTTCGTTTGGCATTTGAACTAGCTGATTTGTCGCTGGATTTTCGTTTACGACACGTTGGGTGAATTTCAGGCGGACTTTTACCAGTTTCCAGCTTCGGAGCAACTCCAAGATCTCTTAGTAACTGATTTGCTTTTTCTTTGCCGTCAACGGTAGAGTAAGAAGGAGATGGTGCAGGATTCTTGTCTTCAGATAAAGATGGTTCAGACAAGCCTCCAGTCACTTGGCTTGAAAGAACTTGGCTAGAATAAGTGACCGCCGTGTCTGTCAGGAGAGACGCATTCAAATCACTTGTGGAAGAGATGCAGGGCGAGACGGTTACATTCCGCTGGTCACTTACAAACCGTTCTGCACCAACCACTGCAATGGTATTGGAAAGAGACATGGGCAGCACATTAATACCACTTGTAGAGTTAGAATTGCCAGGAGAAATAGCTGCAGGGTTAGCGTCTAGAGATAAAGTTCTCAAATGGAGTCGGGATGTTGATGCTGTAGAGCCCTGGTTGGATTTGGCTCGGGATCTTCTGGATAATTTCCCTGATTTTGCAGTTACTGAAGTCGAGATGCTGTCTGAAGCATTTGAAATCGGCATTTGAACTGGTAAGGTCATCTTGCCAGAGTTTGTACTCTGGTTTCTAGGTTCGCTTTTAGGATGGTTGTCAATATTTGATTTGTCAATGGTTTCTAACTTTGGCTTTTCAAAAGAATCGGTTTCGTTACTCGGAGAACTTTCAGGAAGCGAATCTTCAGTGCTGAGCAATTCATTAAGGATTTTCGTTTTGGTAAATTCTCCCGGGAGTAAGTCACTGTTAAGTAAAGGTCGCAGAAGAGAAGCCGGCTTTGTGGGGGGATCAGACTTTTCTTCCTTAACTTCAGGCTGACTGTTGTCTTCACCACCTGCAGACAATTGGGGTCCTTCATTGCACATACTGCTCACAGATGCACCAAAGTTGGTCAAAACAAATTTACCAATAGATGTGGTGGAATTAACAATCTCTGTCGACTGTTGCTGCTGCAGAATATTGGATGTAGACTCTTCAGACAACCTCTTGGGCACCTGACCAGAAGTCATCAGTAAAGGGTTGTCTGGTTCGGCTGTTTCCATCTTGACCGTTACTTGTGAGGTAGCAAGGTCGGTAGGGAGGAGATTCGATACTGATATAGTGTGTGCACTCTGGGAGGGATCTGCTAGGTTGAAATTAAAACCTGACAATAGAGCACCATCCAACTGGATGTTTTTGGAGATCATGAATTGGGTGGAGGGATCAACTGTGCAATCCTGGGGGTCAGTTGTAGACACAAGTCCTCCACTGAGGGGGACAGCAATTCCCAATGAAGAGGTAGAACCAGCCTCCTGTTGTGGGTTGAGTGAGGTAAATAATTGCTGACTTGGAATTGCAATGTGGGGCAGGGCCGTCGTGTCCAGTTGAATGGTCTTCCAGGCCAAGGTTTCTCCAGTCGTTACAGGATTCACATTGCTGGTATTTCCCGTATTTGAGAGCACCATTTCGGACTGAGATGCCACACCGCTATTAACAGACGGAATTGTCTGAAAAATGGCAGTGCCAGCCGCAGTTGCCTGCTGTGGATCTAATGTGGCTCCTGCTGGCATATTTGAGGAGTTCTGAGACGGAGATAAGAAAACATTGCCTGCTGCACTGACCGTTCCGGTGGCGGGGGAACCAAGAATTATAAACAACTCATTAGGTTTGCTGACCACAGGGTTCATGGGGAATGCAACCACTTCTGTTGCCGCAGGGACCGACCCAAATGCAGAGGTCGCAACGGCAGGCGTAGCTGTAGCTGTAGCAGTGACAGGCAAAGGTGTGCTAGACGTACTCTGGTTCACCGTCTCTGTCTGTTCACGAGCATGCTTCTCCTTCAGAATGGTTGCTACTCGCCGACGATCGTACGGGGTGGAATCTAAATTGTTTCCGGATTGTTCCTGGAGCAAGGACAAGATGGTCTTGGCTTGCATCGCCTTGGGCCGTATTGGTGCGAACCGGGATCGTGAGCGTTTCGTGACCGACGGAGATGTTTGCGTAACACACTCAGTGGAGCTGACAGGCGTATTTCCTTCTGATTCCCAACCAGATTTAAGCATGGGCACCTGAATGTAATTGCCGCTGCTGTTTGGGGAAGCCAACGTGCTGCTGTTATCATTACATTCTAGCATTTGAGCCAAGATGCTTGGTTCGGAGCTATGATCCGTGCTCTTCTGAGAAGAGGTGGGTAAGTAATCAGTAGATTGAGTCGTCTTTGTTTCAGCAATGTTCTGCAGATGCATCTGGGAAAATGGTACAAACGCACTTTTTGCCGAACCTGTTTGCGATACCAGAGGGACTCCAGTGCCAACACGAGATGTCTTCTCAAGAACCATGTTTAACATGAACGCGCTGCTTGTACTACAACTGACAGTCTTTTCTGATTGGTTTGAATCTGAACTGACGTTTTGGTTTATGTCCGTTGTTAACAACTGTGGTTTATGCAGACTGTCAGCAGAGGTCTGGGCAGAGGTTGACAACATTGTGGATAGGTTGGATGGACCCGTGGTACTCGTTTGCTGGGTGCTGGTGGTTTTCTCATCAGCCCAACTCTGAACTGGGATCACAGATGGCTTTTTCAAGGAATGGAAAGTGGCTAATTCAGGTGTTTTGCTGTGTTTTGAGTCTATTATGCCAGGGCCTGCATCTTTTGTGCTACCCCGACTGGGGACTCTTGTCTCGCTCCCTTCGGACTGAGCACATTGTCTATCTGATGATTTATCTTGAAAAAGAGATCGAGCAGAAATTTTCATATGAGAAGAAGATGTAGCTGCATCCTGGGACATAGCAGGAGGTTTATTCCCACCGGACATTACCCGCTCACGACCTGAGGTAGGAACAGAAGCCTGTTCCTTGATATGAGATTTGTTGTCTGAGACGGCCGTGGGCATGAGGAGATTCTCCAAACTACTTGACGAACGGAATCTTAAACAGGAGGACGGTGATAGAAACTTGGTCTTTGGGCTCGGGAGACCGGGGGTGTGACTTTCATTGCGAGTTCGGTGTGGTGATTTTGTTTCATGTTCATTCTCCTGCTTCTGTTGGTGTAAACGGCGTTTCTGTTCCTTGAGCATTTCCCGTTCTTGCAGTTTGCGTTGTAGCTGCAGTTGCGTCTCTCGATGCTTGTCACCGCCAGATGCATTGGAAAACAGTGAAGACATGGCAGCTAGAAAGAGAAAATCGACTCTTCAAATTCTGACTTTCAAAACATGCAGAACCGAAAAACAGTTTTGGCAAAATCTAACAAGTCAGCCATCAAATCAAATAGATTGGAACAGGTTTCACTGATCACCCCCAAACAAGTAAACATTTGTTAGTTTCATACTTACTAGGATACAATGCAATTCCGAATATAATTTTCGGTAACTAAAAATCAAATATATTGAACAACTGTAGCCATCAAAGACGGTGACGGGATCTATCTTTTTTTTTACATTTATGCTTGTTTGTTTGCTCAACCACTCCTGGCCATACCGTTCTGGCTACAGCCTTGCAAATTGGCATTAGTGCTCTACTAAACCACTTCTCAAAATACTTTTTCAATTTTGGAAAGAACAGCTTTCTCGATCTTTTATAGGACTTATTTTGATGGGTTTAATAATAGCTTCAAGTAGATTTTTCTAGATGTTTTTCTTGTTTTGTTTTTTCCGCTAGGGGTCACAAATAGAATTCATTCTTACCATATTCATTCTTCCATGGAATTTTTTTTTACATAACTTCAAATTTTGCCCCCAAAGTTGTTCAATTATTGACTGTGATGATATTAGGACGTTATTTCCTTTGTTACACTCCAATTTAGGGGACAAATAAAAGGTCAACGGTAATGGAGTCCACTTACCACTGGAGTTGAGGATCCCAGCTTCCTGCATTGCGGCACTAACAGTAAATGCAGCCATTGACTTGCTGTTGACATAGGAATTGCTGACTAAAAACTCGGAAAGTTCTCGCAGTCCCGAGAAGGCTCGTTCCAGTAACTTCTCCGCCCACTCACACACCAACTGGCAGGAGGCACTGAAAAGTTCATCTCGGCCGTAACAATCGTCTTCCTGCCAATTACAAAAGTAGATACTGTATAATTTTGGCTGATGAGACAACAATTGAAGCATCCCCCAAAAAAACATTACCCCAAACAGGCCAAATACAAGAACACAGGAGTAAGGGCTCGGTTGAAAAAAGGGTGCACCAACACTTGCAGTGATTCCCAAAATACTTATCAATTCATAATAACAAATGTAAAAGGACTTTATAAAGGGCATGTATACTTAACTGGAAAAAATACCACTAATTACAGTAATATATGATTGCTAGATTCTTTGAAATGAAAAAAAAAAAAACAATGTCAATAAGATCCAGGAATAACAAAAGCTAAAACTGAACAGCTTTGAAATTGATACGATTACTAAACAACCAACAAAAAAAACAACAAAATGGAAGCTTCTGAAAAAGACAACAAAACTCTAAAAAAGCATGCGAAATACAAGCAGAAAGATGTGCAAACATTTTTTACTCAAAATATATATATATATATATATATATATATATAACTGTTACTGAATAAACTTTACTACCATAAATACATAAATACACATGTCTATGATAACTTTCCTTTGGAATTACAATAACATCGTTCCTTCTTTCTCCAACTTCTTTAAAAATTTATTTTCAGTGGATAATTGTTTGTCCCCAAATTCACTATGGAGAGTATGTTGACGTGAATGACTACCAACAACACATGGTAGAAGAGCCAGGTGGTCTGGTGCAGTTATTCGTGGCTTTGGAATCTATTTGGCAGTTTAGCTTCATATATATATAAGAAGAGAGAGAGAAAACGAAAGGAAGAAGAGAGAGAAAACGAAAGGAAGAAGAGAGAGAAAACGAAAGGAAGAACAGAGAGAAAACGAAAGGAAGAACAGAGAGAAAACGAAAGGAAGAACAGAGAGAAAACGAAAGGAAGAACAGAGAGAAAACGAAAGGAAGAACAGAGAGAAAACGAAAGGAAGAACAGAGAGAAAACGAAAGGAAGAACAGAGAGAAAACGAAAGGAAGAACAGAGAGAAAACGAAAGGAAGAACAGAGAGAAAACGAAAGGAAGAACAGAGAGAAAACGAAAGGAAGAACAGAGAGAAAACGAAAGGAAGAACAGAGAGAAAACGAAAGGAAGAACAGAGAGAAAACGAAAGGAAGAACAGAGAGAAAACGAAAGGAAGAACAGAGAGAAAACGAAAGGAAGAACAGAGAGAAAACGAAAGGAAGAACAGAGAGAAAACGAAAGGAAGAACAGAGAGAAAACGAAAGAAAGAACAGAGAGAAAACGAAAGAAAGAACAGAGAGAAAACAAAAGAAAGAACAGAGAGAAAACAAAAGAAAGAACAGAGAGAAAACAAAAGAAAGAACAGAGAGAAAACAAAAGAAAGAACAGAGAGAAAAAGAAAGGAAGAACAGAGAGAGAAAAAGAAAGGAAGAACAGAGAGAGAAAAAGAAAGGAAGAACAGAGAGAGAAAAAGAAAGGAAGAACAGAGAGAGAAAAAGAAAGGAAGAACAGAGAGAGAAAAAGAAAGGAAGAACAGAGAGAGAAAAAGAAAGGAAGAACAGAGAGAGAAAAAGAAAGGAAGAATAGAGAGAGAAAAAGAAAGGAAGAACAGAGAGAGAAAAAGAAAGGAAGAACAGAGAGAGAAAAAGAAAGGAAGAACAGAGAGAGAAAAAGAAAGGAAGAACAGAGAGAGAAAAAGAAAGGAAGAACAGAGAGAGAAAAAGAAAGGAAGAACAGAGAGAGAAAAAGAAAGGAAGAACAGAGAGAGAAAAAGAAAGGAAGAATAGAGAGAGAAAAAGAAAGGAAGAATAGAGAGAGAAAAAGAAAGGAAGAACAGAGAGAGAAAAAGAAAGGAAGAACAGAGAGAGAAAAAGAAAGGAAGAATAGAGAGAGAAAAAGAAAGGAAGAATAGAGAGAGAAAAAGAAAGGAAGAACAGAGAGAAAAAGAAAGGAAGAACAGAGAGAAAAAGAACTGAGAGAAAAAATGAAAGGAAGAAGAGAGAGAAAAAATGAAAGGAAGAAGAGAGAGAAAAAATGAAAGGAAGAAGAGAGAGAAAAAATGAAAGGAAGAAGAGAGAGAAAAAATGAAAGGAAGAAGAGAGAGAAAAAAATGAAAGGAAGAAGAGAGAGAAAAAAATGAAAGGAAGAAGAGAGAGAAAAAAATGAAAGGAAGAAGAGAGAGAAAAAAATGAAAGGAAGAAGAGAGAGAAAAAAATGAAAGGAAGAAGAGAGAGAAAGAAATGAAAGGAAGAAGAGAGAGAAAAAAATGAAAGGAAGAAGAGAGAGAAAAAAATGAAAGGAAGAAGAGAGAGAAAAAAATGAAAGGAAGAAGAGAGAGAAAAAATGAAAGGAAGACTTACACGTAGTTTCCTGGGAGAGATTTCCAGTTCTGGCAAAACTGGTGGTTGTACCTCTAGCTTCTTACGAATGCCACTGTAGACATACTTATAAAGAGTCAAGGAATAAACAGCCATCATGCAATGGATGCAAATACATACTTTTAGACACCTGTATATCTAAAAGATCTGTTCAAATGAGGGCTACCAAACAACAACTAAATATAAAGAATTTAATATTCCCGCAAAGGCTACAAGTATTGGAGCTATTAACATTGAGCAATCGTCATATCAGAGGTGACATGATAGAGATGTTTAAGATAGTATCAGTGGTTACATGGCAGATTAGTAGTGGACTTCATTCAAAGGTGGAAGGACTCAATAGACCACTAAAGTTCCTGGACACATAATATGAAAATCTTCTGCAGACTACAATAAGATGGAATCAGAGAGTCCAGTGGATAGGATCCATCAGGAGCCTTACTGAAAAAGATCCTCAAGTCTGTTTAGAAAAAATCTAGCCATTTTGAACCATGAAATATTGCATACCATTTTTATTAATCTTTGATTGTTATTTATCTACATCTTGATTTTTACTTGTTTTTTTATCACTGCACAAAGAAAACATAAAAATAGAGATGAAAGTTTATAACGATTTACAATACTTCATCTAATAAAATAATTATTGAAATAGCAATGATCCAATTTTAAAATTGAAATGGAATTTTGTTCTCCTGAATAGATTATAATCGATTATATTATTCAATATTGATTTTCGGTTGAACCCCTTCTTTTTTGAACTTTTGATTCCAGCCAGTGCTTAATTGGCTCCAATAGACTGTACATAGGTGCAAAATTCAAATATGGTTTCCCCTATCTTCAAGGGTTCAAGAAATTGCATAGTTTGATTTTGAATATGTACATAGTATATTCTAAGATTATATTTCAGATTATTTTCTGGAGAATTAAATTTTTTTTTTACTCGTAATTTTGGATCAAAAAACTTGAAACGAGTTCTTAAGTGTGGTCCTGTCTGTAAGAACCATAGAACACACAATAGACATTGGGTATTTGTTAGTAATTTCAATTAATTTAATGCTACATTTTTAATGAGATGGATGAGCTAGGCTCAATTCTAAGCACAGTTTAACGAAGACAAAGGCACAGATCATTCTCAATTGAGAAATACATGACACCATAAGGCCAACTAGTTCATTCTTGTTTGCTGGTCTCTAAAGAAATATAAGAAACGAACATCTTCAAAGACAGAAAGATAAATTTCCAAGAACTCAATAAAAAAAACGTTTGCAACATTCATGTTGAAGATGGAAATAGAAGGATATTTTGACTGGCCGCGTTGTCCCAAACGTCTTGGCTTGATATTGGGAAAGACACATTTCATTATCTTCCCAAAGTCAGCAGTGCTGAGGCGCCGAAGGTTCAAACTCTCGCAATAATTCCTATAAATAAAAGGATAAATTTTTTTGAGAAACAACATTTAGAAAAGGCAATGAGGGATTTTGGAGCAAGATTAATATTTTCAGGTCCACTACAAATTAATCCATTTTAATGGAGGGGGCTTCTTCCTGTATTATTATTATTATTATTATTATTATTGTTGTTGTTGTTGTTGTTGTATTAGTATTATAATGATGTTGTTGTATTATTGTTGTTGTATTACTTTATCATTATTATCATTATTATTGTTGTTGTTGTATTATTATTGTTGTTGTTGTATTATTATTGTATTATTATTGTTGTTGTATCATTGTTATTGTTGTATTATTATTATTATTGTTGTTGTATTATTATTATTGTTGTTGTTGTATTATTATTGTTGTTGTATTATTATTATTGTTGTTGTTGTATTATTATTATTGTTGTTGTATTATTATTATTGTTGTTGTTGTATTATTATTGTTGTTGTATTATTATTATTGTTGTTGTTGTATTTTTATTATTGTTGTTGTTGTATTTTTATTATTGTTGTTGTTGTATTTTTATTATTGTTGTTGTTGTATTTTTATTATTGTTGTTGTTGTATTTTTATTATTGTTGTTGTATTATTATTATTGTTGTTGTATTATTATTATTATTGTTGTTGTATTATTGTTGCTTTTGTTGTTGTTGATACTATTATTATTACCACCACCACCACCACCACCTTTATACTGGGTACAGCAAAGCTGTCTGCCGGGTCATCACACATCTTGTTAAAGTAAAGTTAATCATTTCAAGGGGGATTAATCATCATATTTTGAAAAGGTTTCATGGCATGAATTTGCTTTAGTAGGATAGAAGTCAACCAACAAACAAACAACGAGGCGATTATGGCTTTTATATTTCAAGATTGGAAGTATTTGAAGAAAAGCAAATTTCATACTGCAGCTATGATCAAAGTTTAGTATCTGTTCTTGTTAATTGAAGATTGAGGGGAGAATTGTAAAATCCTAAATTTTGAAATAATAAAGAAAAAGTCCAATTCCTACCGAATCGTCTCATGAATCCAACACGAAAAATCAGATGAAAAATTGATTTTAAGTCATAAGCTCAAACGAATGCGTTGCAAAACATCTACTATTGATCAAAGCAGGGCTAGGTTAAAATTGTCCGAGGCATTTTGGGGTAGAAAGATTGAAATAAACTGACACTCACAGATTCTAGAGCAGAGCTTTCCCATAGTGTTTATGTCATGACCCTGAACACAGAATTATTTTGAACAGGTAGAAATATTATTTTAGTTATTTCTTCATTCATTTTTATCCTTTAAATTATATTTTATTTCACTTTAATTTAATCATCATCATCATCAGTATTTAATTCCATCATTAGGCATAGACCTTCCCTAGGTTTTGCAGACCTCTCTATCAAGGGCATTGTGGAGCCAATACTTTCTGAAGTAGTTTGTCTCACAATCTTGTATTCTGCCAGCCTCAGTTTCGCATGTGATCTCTGAGTATCCACATTGTGAGTCATGATGTCCATCTGCTGTCTGCCATTCTTGCAACATTTTTGCCATTTGAGTTTTCTAATGGATTTTATGATGTCTCCAACTGTTTTCTCCCCCCTAATATATTGAGCTGTCTTGTGATCTCTCCATGTGATCTTGATCATGATTCTTTCAGGTGCATGTTTCATGCTTCTTGGTTTGAGGGTCAGTCTCTTGGTTAGGTTCCATGTTTCAGCTCCACAGGTGACTATCAAAAGGATGCATTGGTTGTATACTCTTCCTTTTGAGACTAACGGGATTTTTTTGTTTTTGAAGGTTGAGCTTGCTCTGCAGAAGGCTTGCCATTCTGGAGTGATTCTTCACTTGATTTCTCCTTCTTTTGAGGCCGCAACATATATGCACTCACAGCAGCTCTTTTAATTTAATAATCAAGTACAATTTCTGGATGCAAACAGACTGGAATGTGTCAAAAGTTTTCATAGATGTATCAATGCTTTATTATTCACAACTATGTTTCTGTTCCAGAGTCTAAATGAAGATTTATAGTTAGAAAATATGATCTAAATTTATTTGCACTATTTCTTACTTTTAACATTCCAAAAAAACATTTTTCATTTTTTCATGTGTTTTTTTCAAAGCACCCCACAATCCTTAGGCACAACTTTGCGAATAGGGTTGACAACAGAAATAAAAATATAAGATAAAAGGAGACAGGGAAGACCACAAAGTGCCCCAGATTAGGGGGGGGGGGGTATCCAGATAATGGCTCAAAAATATTTGGGAATTTTGCCTTTCCTTGATTTTTTCCTTTTTAGAAGAATTTTTTTAAGAGCACCCCTAAATAATTAAGAATAATATGAACAGATCTGAAAAACTACCATTCCTTAACAGAAAAATCTTTGATTTTGTCGTGACACAAAAAATTTGAAAATTAATGTATCGATGAGCTGTTGTGTAAGGTCTTGACTCAGCAAGCAATACGCACCTAATTTTGATCAATAAGTGGAGCAAGTCAGAATTATTGGACAACAATTCAATAAAATGCGATTTAAGATTAAACTTCTGTTTTCATTTGAAAACAAGTTATTGGAATTGAGGACATTTACGAGTTAATATAGGATATAAAACAAGGAGTCGAAATATAGGATCGTCCCATTAAAAATAGGGCGCGGTCGGTAACACTAATGACAAGCCCTATTGAGGTTATGACCATAGGTTTGGAAATCTCAGTTCTAGAGTAAATTTGTTGCAAGTTAATATAGAATAGAGAAGAAAGAGTCGAAATATAGGATTGTCCCCATTGGTAATACTAATGACAAGCCCTATTGAGGTTATGACCATAGGTTTGGAAATCTCAGTTCTAGAGTAAATTTGTTAAGATGACTCACCTATACTCTTCATACACTTCCTGTTTGGGTAGACAGATATCACTGTCTTCTTCCAAATGACTCTTGATCCATGTATAAGCCTGCGTCTGTTCAACACGACTTGATGCATGCAGAGATGAAGTTGGGCTGCTGGAAATTTGGAAAACTTTCATTACAATCAGAATGAATTTAAGCTTAATAGTTACAGCACCAAAGGGCAGGAAATCAGACTAATAGAATATATCTAATTGCTTATGAGTAAAAAGTATAGAAAATGGCTATTATCCCCTTGAAACATTGCCTCAGGGACCAGGACAGTGATATGCACCTGTAATTGTTCCTGGGTTATGAGTGTTATTTTCTGATTGCTCATGTGTAAAAAGCATAGAAAATGTCTTATTCTTTCCAGGCTTTGCTTTTGTGACCAGGATAGTGATATTCATATAAAATTATTTTTTCTACTTTATGTGATGAAAAATGTGCAAATTGGCCAGTTGCTCAGTCGGATATAAGTAGATTTCAAATTATCACCAAAGCAAAGTTTTTGGAGATTAATCAATATTTTCTATTTTTTTGACATAATTATGTCGGACTTGAAAAAAGAATTAATGCACAAAAATGGAATGGACATGAAGATAAGCAAAATGGAGGAACGAGACGCAGAGAGTGGCATACAGATAATGAAAAAGAACCAAACTTTAATCAATAAATCATGACTACGACATTTGTTGTTCACATGATACAAATAAAGTCATCAATGGATTCTTTTCAACACCACTCATAAAAAATTTGGGAACTACCGGGTCTCACCTTTTCTTCCTTGAAATTATTTTTCAATGAACCCAAAGCAGGAAAACATTAGGTTACTAAATTCAACCTTTAGAGTCCCTCCGTGGTTTCCATTTAGACTGTTAAGCAGTCGGCTATTATTTTTTAATTATTTCATTTCATTATACAATAATTGATAATCAAACATCTGCTTGAGAGAAAAATGTTTTCAGACCCCCAAAAATTTAAAATGAAAGAATTATTCAAATTTCCACAAAACCACAGAATAAAACAAACGCAGGTTCTGCGAGTGATTTTTTCTTTTTGCCTAAAAGTTAAGTTGGGAGAAGTTGAATGAAATGTATACATACAGTGTGAGCGGGTCATCACTGGTGGCGCCGGTAGGAAGCTTGAGGTACAGCAGTAACTTCTCGACATCCGACAACTGATTCACTTCTTGCTGCAAGAAAAAACAAAATAGTCGTGAGAAAAACTATTTCAGATACTAGTAGGATACCAGTTAAAAAAGACCGGATTTTTCATATTATCTATGGATAGTTTATTAATCTAGAATATTGTTATTTGATATTTAAATTCAGGAATTTAATATTTAATAAACCCATCAAAAAAGGCAGAAATAGTTTGTTTTTTATTCTGCCCTCGGCATTTTTAGCTGTATTACTTACAAGCACAAAGGGTCAGCAAACATTCTTATCTCTTCCTCTCTTTAATCAGCTTTAAAGAGAGGGAGAGAGTAGAACTTATGTTTCCACTGTGTCTCTTTGAGCAGAATTAAACTAACAATCTGGATGGCACTAGTCTTTCTCTCTCTTTCTCATATATATATATATATATATATATATATATATATATAGATAGATAGATAGAGAGAGAGAGCAATAACAAACACAAGTTGAGAGTTTTTGTTCAAGTTGTTGTAGAATTTGTGAAAAATAAAATTTTTCCTCTTTAACTTGCTTATTTCAATGTATGTGTATAGAGCAGTGGTTTCCAAATCAAAGTATGTGTACCCCAAGGGCTATGCATAAGAAATTACTATAGGACGTGAGGTCTGGAATAACACTGGAATTTATAGGTAATCACAACCAACTATATGCACTCTTTAACTTCATAGTACCAAGATTGCCATTTTGTAGCCAAATTTGACAAATCCAGCTTTTTTCAAAGTATTTGGCCATGAATTTTTGTCAAGTGGAAGATCCTATTGTTACGGACAGAGAACCAAGAAAAACAGATTGTTCATTATGTAAGTAGATTACTTTGAAACCAATGACCTGATTGTGCTGGAAATTCTTTTATGTAAGTTTCAGATGTTCTCCAACTGGGGTTCATGTACCCCTAAGGTTATGCAAGAGAGATTACAGGGGTATGTGAAGTCTGTAAGATCACTAGAATTTTGAGGTCTATCAGCAAAATGTATTACTTACCTTATAAACATGACCTACTGTTGGACACACTATATAAATCAAACGGGTTTGCATATACATCTACATTTGTTAGACTTCCTCGTAAGTTTTTGTTATGCTTTTAGAAATTATCAGCCAAGACTGTCAACATAAGTTTCTTTTAGATTTCAAGTCCGGCTGGCTGAAAAGGAAGGAAAGTCGGCGACCAGAATCCCAGTCGGTCGTCAGTCTCTTCCGTCTCGTGAAACCCTAAGGAGAAGCTGGAGCACGGCTTCTCATTGCCGTCGCTGTCGCCACGGGTGTCCGAGATGGACAGGCACATGCCACGGCTGGCAGGCTGGCTATCTATTTATGCATCAAGCGTACAGGCTGTGCCAATGAATCTAACATTTACATCTTTCTGGAAAAAACTTCTTTTTTTTTTAAACTCCACCCATTAAATGTTCAAGTGGGGGTTCAATTTGCAATGAAAGTTTCTGTTAAATTGATCACCAGTTTGTGTCCACTTGTCATCTGATAATTCAGACTTTTTTAGAGATCATTACTCTACAAAATGTGAAAGAAGTAATCAATTAATTGATCACCACTTTTTCCAATTTTTGTTGCCAGGAGACATTTTCTATTGAGTGACTAACCAGAACCCTTTTTTTTTTGTTTTTTTCATTTTTATTTTGTCAAACCTGTCAATAATCGTACATGGTTGTGTCTCTGTGTGTGCTTCGAATTGAGTTACTTGTTGGAAAGGGCAGAGCCCATCCATCCCAAGTAACACTGAATCAAATGATATCACCAAAACAGACAACATAGGTCTGTTCAGTTTTTTAAGTGATTCTTGCTGGCTATGCATGCATGTATACGTGTACAGGCTGCACCAATGGAGAGAGAGGACTGAAAATTTAAACATTTAATCCTTATTATGTCTATTTTTTTGTTTTTTGACCCCCCCCCCAAGTTTTAAGGGGGTTATATTAACTCTGTAAGTTTATGCTAAATTGGTAGCTTAGTTTGTCTCAACAGCATTCATGCTTGTTTTTTTGAAAATTCAGATTTTTTTTTAGTTATCCAACAAAAGGCATAACTTTTTCATTGATCACTCATTTTACCAGATTTTTAAATGATCACCCCCCCCCCCAACACGGCAGGCAGCCAAAATTTGTTGGTCACAAGACGGTTTCTATATGTGTATTAATGTCTCAGTGTGACCAGAATGTAACATTACACAAAATAACAAATAAATATTGAATGTTTTCAGTTGAATGGTATCCATATAGTCATTCATTGCCATTCATAGGGGTCAGGGATACCAGGGGGCTGCGAATGCATTAATTCCACTAATCATTTTTGTTGACTCTCTCCCCCTACCCTTATGGTCCCCCAAAATCACAAATCTTGTACCATAAACTTTTTGATAAATACTATTTTTTTTTACTAATCCCAGATTGTAAGTGTACAAATAAATAAATGAAAGCAGTAGAAAATTTTTAATCTAAAAACTTGACTAGAGGATTATCTTCTGGTGACAGATCTGTCAATTATGGTAAAAGCAATATATATTTTTTTTTAAACGAAAATATAAATACAACTTTAATTTGTACAGAAATCCTGTGAGTATGCAGAAGGGTTTTTTTTTTATTTAAATTTCTCTTGCAACTAACTTGGTGCCATTTTCTTGCAAGTTATAAACAGAATCGAACTTTTGACGAAGATATTTAATTACTGCAATACATTTTAAAAGAGAGTACAGTAGATACTAGCAAGAAAAATACGCAGTTAATTAACAAAAGTGATAAATTTCATGAAATTTCTGCGAATGAAAATTAACTACCCTCCATCTCCTATGCATTTATCAAACTTCATGAGCAATGGAAGAGCCGACTAAATTTCAGTGGGGGGGAGGGAATCGATCGAGGAAATTGTTTTGGTCACCTCCCCTCCATCGTATCTCTATATAAACTGAATTTCATTCAATTTTTTGTGACAATAGTGTAGTGGAGATCAGTGACATTTATTAACTTTCAAATGGGGAAGAGGCTCAATTGAAAAAAAGGCACTTCAACATTAAAAAGATGATCAGGTTTTAATAGGAACAATTAAATCTACCAAATACTTCATTATATAGTAACAGTACCATCTTTATCTAAGAGGCTGAGTCAACAGATTGGTATAAGATTAATTTCTAGCACCTATAATTTCAAAGGGAATATTTTCAATTATCTCATTACATTCTAATATTTCGACTTACTCAGGGCTCGTTTAGACTGTTTTAAAGTCTCTGCACTTAAAAATGAGGGGGTTAGTTGTTTTTTTTTTGTTTTTTTAAAAACAGGAACGCCTGAGGCCATAGCCAGCATAAGGGCACTTTTTATAGTTCGATATAATATTAGGAAATGGACATACAATTCCAACTGAACTAATTATAAACACACTATATTACCACAAAACTATCAGAAACGATCTCCGGTTATAAAAGATGAATGTATCATTTGGCCTAGACAGCATAAATAGAATAAACAATTAAAGAGAATGGCAGGTTCGATTCCTGCAGCAGCCCCATTTTCTTTAATTGTTTATTCTATCTGCGCTTCCAAGGCCAAATGATACAATCACTGTGTAATAACAGGAGATTATTTCGAACAGAGTCTCAAAGTGATATATCTATAACGCAAAGTGGATGGAAGAAACAGCAAATGATGCAGACCACCTTGCCAAATGAGTTCTGTGAGTACATATTTGCTTCGCTCTAATAAATACAGTAATATATGGCAGATGATAACTGTATAAGTGCCACTAAATAAACTTTTTTGCAACAACAACAACACACACAAAAATAACATAAAATAAATAGATAAACAAATAAATAGATGAACAAATAAATAACATCATGTTCTTATGGCAGAATCAGGAGCTGAAAATCAAGTGCTTGCAACATATCTTCTATCGAAGTATATTTTTGAATTTTGACTAGAAGGGAACTTTTACTATGAAAAAAGAAAAGGGTAGGACCCCAAGTAACCCCCTTGTGCACAAGCATGGCAGAGACATGTGGTCAGAGTGATTTTCTAGATCAATCTGTAAAATTGATCTCGACTGAATGAGGTTTATTTATTAAGCTACAAGTAGAGATCATCCGTACAATTTTGATCCAGTGGGTTTTCCCGATAGTTTCACCTGATCCGTCACTAAACTGACTTAAACCAGATAAAGAATGTCTGGATCGTTGCCAACATAAGACTAATTCATTTCATGGATCACTGCATTATTTTAGTGTAATTGTTTTTCCTCGGATCAACTGTAAATGTTACAATAACCAAATGTTGACAATATTGATTTTCAAAGGATAAAACAAGTGCATTAACTTAACCTTGAATATTGCTTCGGTATTAGTTAACACAAGTGAATACTAGTTGCTTCGCTAATGGTATACCTTAAGCTGTGTTCCCCTTAACTGATTATCTCCCAACACTAAAAACCCTATCTGCCCAATTATTTTACCAAAAACTGTGGGGGGGGGGTAGATTCATGCTTTTTCAAAGGGCATTTGTACAAACAGGGCTGGATTTATGAAGGGGCTCATTGCCCCAGGTCCCCCTATGTACAAAAAATATTATAAAAGATTAGTTCCTTTGATAAGAAATAAATTGATAATTACTATTTCGAATTCATTTCATAAGAACAACTTCAACTGTTTCAAATGAATCAACACAATTACTGCTTGTAATTTGGATCTACAGTAATTGGAGTACAGGTTAAAAAAGAAAATTGTCTTGCCTAAAAGTCCATTTAGAGTTTTGCTATTACATATTTATATATACAACCCATTTAACCTTTTTTATGTAAGTTTAACTAATCAGTTCCTATTACATGGAATAAACAAACTTTGACAGGTAAATTTTATGATTTGCCATGTATTTCACCAAAGATCAAGTGCCCTTGATCCCCCAAATCTGGCCCCGAGTACCAAGTGAACATTAACGACCACAGCCACAGTTTGAACTCAGATTGCAGATTCCATTGTCCACACCGTTAACTGTTACACCACTCTCACCTCCACATAGATATGTTCATATAGGCTGCAGTTGATCAACTCTTAACTTCATGAACCGCTAGAAAATACTCTAAAACACAGTGGAACTCTTCAATGTATAGAATAGAACTCTTCTTAGACTAGAAAAAGGAAAAAAGAAAGTCCTGGTCAATAGAAACCTACGTCACTAACCTCTTCTAGCAGCATGCTGTGCTGGGGGTGATCAATTTGAAAATTTGAAAAAACAGTGTGATCATGGAATAAGTTACTTCTCTCGCGCTTTGTTTGAATTTTCCAAAAAACAAGCATGAATGCTACTGGAGACAAACTAGTGAACTATTTAGCATGAACTTATACTGCAAATTGAACCTCCAACAAAAAAACCTATTGGAGGAGGGGTTTCAAAAATCAAGAAAAATTTTTTTTTCTAGACATACAGTGTAAATGTTTAAATTTTCTGCCATCTAACTCCATTTGTGTGGCCTCTATGGACAATACATAGTCAGCCAGTTGGACTAACTTGAAAACTGAACAACCCTATTTTGACAGTTTGGGGTTTTTGTGAGCAGAAGTTATTGCCCTTGATTTAATATTTTGGACTTTCTTTATCAAATTCAAGAGTTAAATTGCAAATCTCATAAAGTTTTTATTCCATTTCAGATGAAGTGAAGGAAAAGGAAAAAATGGCTGTAAAACTTCTTTTTACATGAAACATCTTGATGATATGTTTTTCATCTCTAACACTTGACACATTCACACAGTTCATAGCAGTCCTCAATACCTCAAGATCATTTCTAACCATCCTCAACATAATAGAACAGTTCTTAAGGGTTACATATTATACAAATCATGCAAAATGTGACAAAATTATGGAAGAACCAGCCAATGAACCATGATATATAGAGATCAATATTTTTATCTTTAGTAGTTCTTGAGCACTTCAACAATATCTTTAGCAGTCCTTGAGCACTTCAACAATATCTTTAGCAGTCCTTGAGCACTCCAACAATATCTTTAGCAGTCTTTGAGCACTTCAGCAATACCTTGAGCAGTCCTTGAGCACTTCAACAATATCTTTAGCAGTCCTTGAGCACTCCAACAATATCTTTAGCAGTCCTTGAGCACTCCAACAATATCTTTAGCAGTCCTTGAGCACTTCAACAATATCTTTAGCAGTCCTTGAGCACTTCAACAATATCTTTAGCAGTCCTTGAGCACTCCAACAATATCTTTAGCAGTCCTTGAGCACTTCAATAATATCTTTAGCAGTCCTTGAGCACTCCAACAATATCTTTAGCAGTCCTTGAGCACTTCAACAATATCTTTAGCAGTCCTTGAGCACTTCAACAATATCTTTAGCAGTCCTTGAGCACTCCAACAATATCTTTAGCAGTCCTTGAGCACTTCAATAATATCTTTAGCAGTCCTTGAGCACTTCAACAATATCTTTAGCAGTCCATGAGCACTTCAACAATATCTTTAGCAGTCCATGAGCACTTCAACAATATTTTTAGCAGTTCTCAACACCTCAGGATTATCATGTGAATAATTAATTTGGCCATCTATATTAAAGGTCAAAGTGAACATGTTTTTAGAATCTGCATTACGAACCTATGAAAGGATAAGAATAGTCATTTCTATATCAACATAGGTTTCTGTCAAAAATGACAAGATTATAGAGGGATGAATTATGCAAATATGTATTTTAGCATAAATTAATTTATTGATAACAAAAAATGATTTCGTTGATTTTCTACCATTTTTCTTATTCTCTGTTTCTCAAATAATTATAAACAAGACGAAGAATTCGGGAAAGAAATTCCTTCTTGAATAGGAGAAAAAACATCAGTTTTATTCATAAAAAATCTGAGATGCCTATTATTTAATGGAATCGTTTCAAGTACTTCAACAGTCTGCAACAGTTTCTTACAATTTCCCCAAGTCTCCAACATTTGCCATTAGTTGTAACAAAAGCTCCAAGAATCTCCAACATAGCTATGTATGCAATAGGACAATTTTGTAAACAACAATCTATCGATAAAATTGCGATATATCTTCAACCGTAACCCCAGCTCTCTAAAGGAAAGAAGTGAAGAAATTGTTACTTACAAGAATGTTGCTGATCTTGGCCCTGGCTTTGGCACTGAAATGAGACCAAAAGAAAAAAATATATATATATATGTATATATAAATATATATAGTTATATTCATATAAATATCGAACAATATTAACTTTCGGTGAAGGTTTGTTTCTGGATTGTAAACCGATATCAAAGGGAGGTAACCAATTATACTGACTTGTGCAGCTACAGCTACTTACATATCAAGGAACAAATGAATGCAGAAAACTTGACCATTTAAGACTGAATCTAACTATAATTTGAGAATTCTCCATGTTTTTGTGTATGTATGCACTGAAATAATTGGCAATTGTCAAAAGGTGACATTCACCAGATATATTGGTCCGTGCACTGGACATAAGTTTGAAGTTATTTGGATCAGTGGTTCTAGATATGTGAGGGGTGCTGGATTTAGATAAAAATTAGTCTGAAAATGGATTTGGTTTTTTTGCATGAAAATTCTACATTGTTCAAAAAAGAGAGAGAGAGTGTGTGTATGAGAAAGACAGAGAGAAAGAGTGAGAGAGTGAGAATTGGGGTTTTTTTTCCATGGAACAAATTAACTTATAGTAAGGATGGCTTTAACTGCAATTTTAAAAATTCTTCTGGTATCAACATTATTATAATTAATAGAAAGCAATCTCATTATTCTAAGTTTAAACCTCCAGACAAATTGTATTTTCTGGCGTGTTGATATAAAATTAGTAGTTTTTCATTTTTATTAATTCTTGTTTGTTTTTTGTTTTTTTTTAAACCCCAATTTACTCTGCCCATTATACAAAACTGATATTTGTCAGATATATTGGTTGGTACATCAGATATTGCAGAGTCAAGTCTGGATTAGTGGTCCTTGAGATCTCTGATAGAGAATAGATAAAAAAATAGATATTTCATCTAAAATTACAGATCTAAATTTAGATATCTTATGTCTAAATTAGCAACGCTGAAGAGAAGTAACCGAAATACTTCAAAGCTATAGTTTCACATGACAGACGGAAAATCATTTTAAAAGACTACTACAGCATTTTCAGAACAGGCAAGCCCAAGTTTTATTAAATTCAACAATAAGGGATACAATTTAATTTTAGTGAAAGTTCCAGGGGTTATAGTTAGCTTTAGGATAGTTCAACGAATTTTTCTTCATAGTGAAAAATTCTTTTTAATTTTGCAATTATGAAAGAAAATGTTTAATCATTTTGGTCGTTGTTTGCAAAACAAACCCCAATCCCTGTTTATATCCTTTATAATTAAATTTGATAAACAAGTTTTAAATGGCCAAGTTTTCTGTTTTCATTTATTTCTTAATACATTAGTAGCAGCAGCATGAGTCAGCATTATTTGTTACCACCTTTGATATTTTCAACTACATCATAGAGTCAGTTTGTGAACCAGTAACCAACCAACACCTAACTTTTTCTACAAGCAGAATTCAAATTTAATTTCAGATAAGAGTAATTAATGAAACAAAGAAAGTTAGGAACGTGAATTTGGACGAAGAATAACAAGGAATCTATAAGATACTAGCATTCCAAGGGAAACTACGAGTCATTGCCACTCACATACAATTCATACTATCTAATTAGCAGTGGTGGTGATGGTAAAATAATATTAGCTAAATGGAAATGCAACCAGTATGGTTCGAACCATAAGAATTATACCTTCTGTTTTTCTCAGTATCACAAAATGGTAATAATTAAAGTCTGTGGAGAATTCCTTAAGTAAAAGTGTCTAACATGGCTTTCTTTAAATTTTAAAGTGGTTCAGAATAGCTGGTTATGTATATATGCATATGTATGTGTGTGTGTGTGTGTCGTGCATACACAATCAGAGTCAGAGTGGCTGAAAATTCCAACAATTACTCCTTATTTAGTCTATTAAAAAGTTTTGAAAATTACATCCCCATGGGTTTTTAGTGAGGGTTCAATTTACAACTCAAGCTTATGCTACATTGGTCCCTTACTCTGTATCCAATAGTGTTCATATTTGGACTATAGTAATTACTGCTCAAATCAAGGCAAGAGAAATAATTTATTAATTGAGCAACCATTTTTTTCTATTATTTTAATTGATCACCTTTAACGCATGACACTTTCTAGTTACTAACCAGACAAGTTTTATTTTTAGTTCTTAATCAATATAAACACAACAAATTTAAATTATGAAATGCATGATTTATCTTGATGTACTGTATTTAACCATTCAATTCATATTTGATACTTGATAAATTTAAGTTTCTAACAGTCAGTGGTAAATTGTAAAAGTTGAAAAGAAACAAGGAGTGGGAATAGACATTAGTCATTTGTAGCTAAAAATCAACTCAGACTTCTGAGGCCTCTCTCTCCTCTTTTTTTTTCCTATCTTGAAGATTATAGATTTTTCTTCATACTTTCAATAAATTATCTCCCTTGACATCTGCTCTTTAGGATTATCTAACTTGAGATGCTTTATATCTAAATTAGCATCACTGAAAAGAAGTGATATATACATAGTTAGTCAGCTGAACCAACTTAAAAACTGAAGAAATCTATTTTGACAGTATTGGTTGATAGTTCATAAGACTCTGCAAGACAGAAAAAAAAAATATGTATATTGTGCCACATTCCAGTCGATGGCAAAGTTGAACCCCACAAAATATTTGCCACTTGAGATTAAAAAACAAATCTGATAGGGTAAAAAAGCAGTTAAGTATCTTTGGAAACATATTTGGGCTGCCAGTTTTATAATGGCCAAAATATCAGTGCTTTCTCTCCTCCTTTTTTGCTGAAGTTTCCATGGATACAGGACTCTGGTTTCATTCTGCCACTGACATTTGCGAAGAAGTATGTAGACATTGAGATTTACAGGTTCAGAACTTATATATATATATATATATATATATATATATATATATATATATATATATATATATCTATTGGCATATACTCTTCAAAATGATGGAGTTTTTTATGTATGGATCAGCACTAACAAGCCCAAAGCTATTTTATTAGTTAATTTATTTATAATAATTCAATTATCCTGATTTTTAATGTTATTGAAGTCACAACTCAACTTCAGTTTTAAACAGTGATCAGACATAAAGTCTCAAGTCTTGAGTATAACATTAAACATTTCTTTCAGTCACTTTTTCTTTCTTTCATTCAAGTTTCAAATGATCAGCATTTCTGTGACACATCCTTCATTTTTATGACAACAGACAATGAGATTTTACAAGCCTTCAAAAGTTTCTAATTGGCTGAGTTGATCTATTCCACATGAACTAACAACAGAACTGACAAGACAGACAAATAAACATAATTTGCATATGCAGCTTTTATATGTGTTTGAGTCGAGTTGAGACTTCAGAAAAAAAAAAAAATCATCCTGAAATTAAGATACTTGAATTATTAAAGATATATTATCTAATAAAATAGTTTTAGGCTCCTTAGTGCTAATCCATATATAATAAAACCATCATTTTTGACAGGCATATGCTAGCCTATATATGTAAATATAAAATAAGAATTTCAGGGTATCTCTGAATTTTTGAGATGAGGTATTATTATCATTTCTATTATTATTCGGACTATCCTCATCTTGGTTGTTTTTCATACAACGTTTCGGCCGTTGAACTCTAAGGCCTTCATCAGGTATCATCTGGTAGGTATGGGGAAGTAACGAACCAAACCCTTTATTTAACCGACGGGGGTATATTGACCGCACTCCCCTCTTAGCATTAGTAGTATTATTATTGTCTCACACTAGGATTGAACCTAGGACCACATGGACACATAGCGTAGTAGTTACAGAATCAGACAGAATTACTGCAAGTAATCTAATGGTTCTAGGTTCAATCCCCGTCGGTTAAATAAAGGGTTTGGTTCGTTACTTCCCTAAATAAGAATTTCAGGGATATAAACTTGTTAAAAGTCAAACTTGCCTAACACACTCTTCAGTAGCTGAAAATATGTTTTGTTCTTGTAATTGACAATGCAAAAAGCCCAATCTCATTTGAATAACTTATTTTTATATTTTCCATATTTTTTAAAACTAACGATTCTAATCAATAATTACTATGTATGGATAAGGACAATCCTTCTGCTTTACATTCTTGTAATTCTTATTTCTATACATCAATAGCTCTATTTACTTTGTTAGATATTAAGCAATGTGATTAAATATCATCAATAATGGATAGAATCTTTTTTTTCTAATTTCTTTTTTCTGTATTCTTACAAATTGAAAAATACTTCATGAACTATAAATATATATACATACATATATATATACACACACACACATATATATATATGTATATATATATATGAAAATGACCATTGGAAGGTGAAGAGAAAAACTCAAGAGATAGGTGTTACATCTCAAAATCTTTCATTATTCCATGGGCATGGTTCAATGCATCTTGATGGGGGTCAGAGAAAAATGTTTGTGGTGGTTTACACAAAAAAATTTGCTGTTTACATGTTCAATGCTGAATATATATATATATATATATATATATATATATATATATATATATATATGTCATCGATCACACAAGGGTGTTCACATTTTCCAGGCTCTAGTCTCTGTTCTAAAATTTTTGGAACCAATGTTGAGCTGTATCTTCACTAATTGCAAGCAGTTTCCAATGCTTAACATCCCACCATCTCTAACTCCTACAACAAAATGGCTCGAGCTTACCCCTCCCCCATCTTTGATTTGACATCCTCAAATAAACCATAATAGTGGGAAGAAAATGTTCAGCTTGAAAACGTGGAGAGAAGTTCATACTTTGAAATGGTATATTATATGAACATAGTTTACACCAAAAATCAGCATCGAAATTCAAAATAACAAGAAATGCAATTATAAGTGCATCAACCAACCTATTTTATAAATTACACACTCACACATAAAATCATTATCTTCAGTAACAGCTGACACCAGCTACAAAAAAATACTCTAGTCAACCAACATTACAAATACTAATTAACTCGTGTCATCTGATTAAACATAAAACGTGTCAGCTGAGCTGAATGGGTGAACTTGGTTGGCGATCAAATTTCTCTACAAACAGCAGGTAATGTCTGAATATTGAAATACAGATAGTGTGGCCATTGGAATCCTGGACGAAAATGAATAAAAAATAAAAAAATGCTAGACAAAAAAAAATTTACAGCCCTCTAGCTCTATTGGATCAGCCTGTACACGCAAGACAAAGTTAGCTATATGATAGTTTTCATTGTGACTATTACATTTTATTATTCTTTTTGTCAGAATTCCAATGGTATTACTGGGAGAGAAAAGAGGAGAAAGAAAAGAAGAAGAGAAGAGAGGAGAAAGAAAAGAAAAAAAAAAAGGGAGAAGAAAGTGGATGAAGAAAAGAGGAAAAAGAGGGGAAAGACGGGAGATGGGAGAGAGAAGGCAAAGACGGGAGATGGGAGAGAGAGCGAGGGGGAAGAGGGGAGAAGCGAGAGCGAGGGGGAAGAGGGGAGAAGCGAGAGCGAGGGGGAAGAGGGGAGAAGCGAGAGCGAGGGGGAAGAGGGGAGAAGCGAGAGCGAGGGGGAAGAGGGGAGAAGCGAGAGCGAGGGGGAAGAGGGGAGAAGCGAGAGCGAGGGGGAAGAGGGGAGAAGCGAGAGCGAGGGGGAAGAGGGGAGAAGCGAGAGCGAGGGGGAAGAGGGGAGAAGCGAGAGCGAGGGGGAAGAGGGGAGAAGCGAGAGCGAGGGGGAAGAGGGGAGAAGCGAGAGCGAGGGGGAAGAGGGGAGAAGCGAGAGCGAGGGGGAAGAGGGGAGAAGCGAGAGCGAGGGGGAAGAGGGGAGAAGCGAGAGAGGGGAGGGAGAGTTTTTAACATAGTTTCTTCTTTTTCTTCCCTTCACACCACCTCTCTGCTTTACTTTTACAAAAATAAAAAGAGAAAATAGTGCTCAGCCTAACATACCATCATTTTTTGGGGGGGGGTCTAGAAAAGCTGAAAATCTTCCATATATAAATTGATGGTAATTGCTTTTTTTGTTTTACATCATTTGGACTTATACTTCATCTTCGGTTTCTTTTCTAAAATTGATTGATGTTTCAAAGAGTCGCACTTGTGTGTTTGGAAGGATTCATGACTAATAAACCAAAATTTATTTTCTTAGGGCAGGGCCAGATCTAAAGGTGCAGGTTGAAAGGGGCTGGACTTTAAGGTGTGTAAAACAGCCTACCATAAAGCTCATGTGAAATGATTTTCCCATTTGTCATACGAAACTATGGCTTTGAGTCATCTCAGTTAATTCTTTTAGTGTTGCCGTTTTAGATATAAAATATCTAAATTAAGATTATATAGTTTCAGATAAAAGATCAATAATCTGTAGTTTTAATCACCACAACCCACGACGGACCAGTTTGATCACTGGCTTCAATAGTTGAGTAAGAGATATTTTTATCAGCAAATTTGAAACCTCCAAGTGAAATAGTCCATGGTTACGGACAGACAATCAATAGAATTACACAGTTCTTATATAAATTGATAATTTTTAGAGATATTGACAGCAAAAAAAAACAAAAAAAAAAAAACTAATTTTTTCCCCTTCCAACAGGACTAGTTCATCAGTCAATAGAAACAGTCACATGACCAATGTCTTTTGACTGTGTGCCACACTGGGGGGGGGATCAATCAAAAACTTGGAATAAGGGGTGATCAATGAATATTTTATTGCATCACAAAAAGATTTGAATTTCAAGAAAACAGGCGGGCACAAACTAGTGATCAACTTGGCATGAAGTTGTATTGTAAAATGAATACCCCTACCTATTTTGGGGGGCTGGGAATCTAGAAAAAAAACCAACTTTTTTCTAGACATAATAAGGAGTAAATATCGAAATTTTCAGCCCTCTTGCACATTTGGTGTAGTCATCACACATGATATATACATACATACATACATACATACATATATATATATATATATATATATATATATATATATATATATCCAGCCAGACCAGCTTGGAATTGGCAAGAACCTATTTTGACAGTTAGGGAGACTGTTTCTAGCTTTTTCCACTCCCAATATTTACAGACTTGCAAGAAAATTCCGATAAGAAGTATGATTCAAGTAAACAAAGGGAAAAAACAGAAAAAAAGAAGAGTTTATTATCTACGATGGTGTGAGAAGACATTTTCAGGAAACATATTATGGAACCGACGGCTGCCAGACAAACTGACTCCCATCATAACGGTGACACTAATCAATAATCAGACGGACACAGACTGTCTTGAAGTGCACCAATTCCTCAGAATATATACAACAATCAAAAATGATAAACACGACTTGGGAACGGGGGGGGGGACTAAAAGATTCTCATAAACAAGATTAAAAGATTAGACATTGCCGAGCCAGACATGTTCAACACTAATAATAATAATAATAATAATAATAACTAGTATTGCAAAGGAAATTATGAATCACCACTACCCATCTAGGTTGTGTTGGGAGTGATCAATTAAAAAGTTGGAAAAAGGGGAGATCAATGAATAAGTTACTCTTCTAGTCTTTTGTTAGGCAGAAAATTTAGACCTTTTTAAATGATCACCATTAAAAATAGTCTGAATTTTAAAAAATCAAGCAGGTAGAAACTAGCGACCAATTTAGCATAAACTTACATTGGATATTGACCTACCCTCCCAAAAAACCTATTTTGGAGGAAATTTTTTAAAAATTAAAAAAAAAAAAAAAATTTTCCCAACAAACAGAGAGGAGTGTGTGTGCAAAATTGCAAGTTTCTACTATTAATGGTAAGGGCTGGACAAAGTCTGGATAGATAGATAGATGTAGCGTTGTTCTTACCATTGAGCTAATAAATAGGTAGATATATAACTATAGATAACATAAGTAGATACATACATACGTACAACTGTTAGATTAACCCCAACTCAACAACACAGATTGAAACGGTTTGTTGCAGGTAGCGGTGATTAATAATAACAGGTCTGGTCAGTTACTCAATAGAAACCATCACATTGCAGGTAGTGTAGGGGTGATCAATTAAGAATTAGAAAAAGGGATGATCAATGAAAAAGTTTCTCATCTCACGTTTTGCTGGGCAGTGATCATTATGAAAGTTTGAATTTTCAAGAATTAAGTGTGAATGCTGCAGAACACAAACAGAAGGCTAAATTTAGCATAAACTTACATTACAAACTGAACCCCCCCAACAAAAAACTAATGGGGGGAGTGAAAAAAAAAAAAAAAAAAAAAAAGTTTTTTGTATACATAATAAGAAGTAAATGTATCAATTTTTAGCCCTCTACCTCCTTTGGTGCAGTCTATATGCATCATACATATTATACAAAGCCAGCCAAACCAAATTGAAAAATGAAGAAACTTATGTAGACATTTTTGGTTGACAGTTTCTTATAATAATTATACCAGGTCTGGTTAGCCACTCAGTAGGAAGCAACAAGTGATCAATGTCTTTTGGCAGCATGCCGTGTTGGGGGTGATCAATTGAAAGAGAAAAATAAAAAACAAGCATCAATGCTGCTGGAATCAATTTAAATTTGAAACTTATATTTCAAATTAAATCCCAACAAATTTTCTGGGGGAGTGAATTTTCAAAAAACCCCAAAAAACCCCAAAAATCCCTATATTCCTGTATTCGCAAACTGAATTTTTTTCAGCAGAAGAAATTATGGTAGAAAGATTTCCTATATCAAGCCATGTTTTAGAAACAGTCAACATAGGTTTCTATTGGTTTTCAAGTTGGTCTGACTGGGCTATGCACGAATGTATGTATCACATGAACAGAGGGCACCAATGTAGCTAGAGGGCTGAAAATTTAAATATTTATACCTGATTATGTCTAGAGAAAAACATTTTTGTTTTCTGAAAATTCACCCCCCTCCATCTAGTTTTTTGTTGGGATTTAAATCTACAATGTACGTTTATACTAAATTGGTCCCTGGTTTGTGTCTGCGTGCGTTTTTAGCAATCCAGCACAAGATGAGAGTAAGTAATTTATTTACAAGTAATCCCCCTTTTCCAATTTTTTAATTGATCACCACTGGTCTAGCTGGCTGCTAAGAGATATGGATTGCATGATAGTTTCCATTGAGTGACTAACCAGACCTGTTCCTTGTTTTAAATAGAGATAAAAAAATTGAAAAAAATCCAGAGAGTCATTTTGGATCCTGCATATACTCCCCCCCCGCCAACACTGCCACAACCGTACCCATCTTGCAACAACCCGAGGTATGCTTTACGAAGATTCTTCAATTCTTCTCAGCCCAATTTCATCCTGATTCAGCTGGTCCGCCAATAAATCATCCTTCAAATCCCTGGGGTCTATCTAAATGAGGAATCTGTTGAGGAGGTAGAGAAAAAAAACAAAAAAACAAACTAGGTTTGGCTAAACCTGTTATTATAGAGACAAGTTGAAATGGCTGATTAGCTCGTGAAGGGAGGGATTCACACCCGTCTCCCACTGGATCAGCCCTTAACCCTCAGGACTAGGGTTCAGAAGTTGGAACCTCAAGTCAATAAATGATCAAGGTGCAGTACAATTGTTTTATGTAACCCAAACAAAATTATCCCATATAAAAAGATGGTGTTGTTATCCGATGGTGTCACCTGGGAGTCATATCCTGTGTCTCCAGCAATGATTAAGTGTACCCTCTGGATCATACAGTAGGTCATAGTTGCTAATACTAGAAATGCTGGATGGTATGCAAATCATGTAACAGGGTTGCCAATAAGATATATTTCGCATGCACCCCTAATGGAAAAATATGCTTCTGAACCATATATAGCAAATCTTCCAACAGAGAATCATCATCCACCGCATATGAAAAATAAAAACAATTATTGCACATAGACTGTACCATTTATTAAATGAGATCAATTTCGAATACAAATGATTTTTGAAGGATCAAAAATTACTTTTTATTGTAGTTCATTGATAATTGTCTAAAAACTATGTTCAAAATAGGGGTCTGTCAGAGTATTTCCTCTATAGAAGTGGTCATTGAGTTTTCACAGTTTCCAAACCGTTAGCCTATTGAGTACTGTAAATTATGGCATATGATTCAACCATAAGATTTTTTGTTCAAAATTCTGACCAATACTTGATGTTCTCTTGGAGAGGAATGAATGGATGGGCGATGGAGAAAAGTCATGGATGAGTGGTACAATTATGTGGTAAAACCTTTGGATGTTGTTCATGTAGAAACTGTCGTAAAATCATTCAAGAAACGTAGGATTTCAAACGTAATGGATGGAGACGAATAAGATATACTGCAGTGAGACAGAGACACGGAGAATGACAGCAACTGAATACTGTGGACAAAGACTTCCAGCGGTTTGGACTTCTACGCAGACCTGTTTACATCAGATGACGAACAACATCAAGACTTCGAAGGACTCTCAAATTTAACACGACTGGCGGCTTCAGGGTCAAACTCAAAGCTTATGAATTTTTAAAATATTTTGGCTTTTGTAAAAAATTTTTCCTTAACTTGAAAAAGATATTTAAATTTGACCGTGGAGTGGGACCTAGAAAAATAATATCTAGATATTTTCTAGAAAATCTAGATTAATTTAGATATTAACAGAAAACTAGCATCTCCATTTTAAATTTCTCTAATTCCCTCTTGCATCCTTTCTTCCTTCATTGATTGATGATGTAGGAATAGAATCTGTCTCCCTTTTCCCTTCTCTATATCCACCATTTCAAACTTCTCAGTCTTAACCAGAAGTCTGAATTTGTCATTGTTGTTAGGAGGGGAAAATAAAGCAAAAACTCAGTAGGAGCTTCTTTATATACATGCTTTCATTGTGTACAAAATATAAAGCAAAAGGAAAAGAATCTGTCTCTCTTTTCCCTTCTCTCTCTATCAATTATTCTAAACTTTTCAGTCTCAACCAGAAGCCTGAACTTGTCTTTGTGGTTTGGTGAGGAGAATAGAGCCAAAACTCACTCAAAGTTTCACCATATACATGCTTTCATTGTGAATAAAATGTAAAACAAAATTACTCGTAATCTTAGGGTTGAAATTTCAACTGTTTATTTCAGAGTTAAGAATCGTAATAACGGTATTATAGAGTCAAGGTTTTAATTGACAATAAAATAAATAAACTGCCTTTATGTGCCATTAAACTCATTACCCCAGTATATCATTAGACATAAATGCCTGCAGACATGCGATATCAATTTCTATTGCACTAGGTGACACATATATGATAGTTATCTGGCTGGTTGCACATGTGTTAGTTTTTTAATAATTTTTTAGAATTCTAATCATCAGAATATATAGTTGTTAGTTTGACCATACAAAAATCTACCCTTTACAACTAAGAAATTTACCCCTCAGGGTGAATATAACTTTGGAGAAGAAGTACTGCTCTAGAAAGAAAAAATCTTCCAACTTGTGCCTAGATTTAATTTGATTACTTGAATCAATAAAAGTAGAATTTCAATTATCACAATGTGTGGTTGCTATTTCTGTGCCAAAATTAACCTCTTACAACCAAGAAATTTAATCTGTGCAGGAAATCTAACTCAGGTTGAGAAGTACTAAGTTAGACTAGGATGATTACACAAGTCATTCTGCTATACTTTTCAGAATATCAATGAGGGTTTTACAAGGTTTGGAATGGATTAATGGAAAAATCCAGGATTCATCCTGTGGCCACAAAAAAGTATACCTTGCTCAGTCTTGAGAGATCAGTGGGCCCCAGGGCAGCACCTCCCCATTGTACTAAAAGGGGAAGGTCAGGCTAGCCAAGATGCATTTGTAACAGCAGTTGTGGGGATTAGAATGATTTTCGGAATTGCCCACACATATACATGCTGGACTCCACAGTAAACTGACCGTCACATACTGCCATGATGAAAAAGGTATAGTGTCCCATTTCTTAAGAGATATCTCCCAATGGAGTATGGAGGCCAGAGACGAAGTCCCAATTTCTGTTGCATGCATCAGTTCAGTGATCCTTGCAAGTCACAATTTATTCCTACAATTTTTTATATAAGTCTACTGAAAGGATACTTCCATCCTCATCACACAGCATATAGTGTACTCAGTTAGTTGCCAAGAGCACAGGAAAATTTGCCTGAAGAAGAGTTTTTCACTCTCTTTGCTCATACTGGGGATTGAACTTAGGACCTTGTGTGTCAGAGGCAAATGTGCTAACCATTATACTATTTGAATAGACAAAAAAAATGGAATGCTTCATGGATCTGCCAGTCATTCTTGCTAATCTTCTCTGTAACATTCAAATTTTAGTATATGTACCGTTGAAGCGAGTACGTGTCCTTTTGAGGATCTGGTCAAATAATAGCCATTCTATTCAAGAAATATCAGTTTTGTCTTAAAGAATTTTTAAGGATAAACTTAAACTAGCATTCCCAAGGAAATTATGAATCACCGCAACCCATATATGCTGTGTTGGTAGTGATGTCAAAAAGTTTCAAAAAGTGATAATCAATGAATAAGTTCCTTTTCTCATCTTTTGTCAGGTTGTGATGACTAAAAATGATCTGAATTTTTCAATAAGCGGGCACAAACCAGTGACCTATTTAGCAAAAACTTACACTACATATTGAACACCCCAACCCTATTTTGGAGTGGGAATCTCAAATACAAAAAAAAAAACAAAAAAAAAACCTTTTTCCCTACTCAGTGAGAGGAGTGTGTGTACTCAAAATATCAAGTTTCTACTATATATGGTAATGGCTGGGCAAAGCCCGGTTAGATGTCAGAACACATGATTAACCTAAACCCAGCAACAGTGATTAAACTGGTCTCATGTGGGTAGAGGTGAAAATTCATTTTGAATCATCGGCACCAAAGTTTCAGTAAATAATATTTATTACTTCTACTGAAAGTAGTAATTACTGTTTAGATTCATCGCTTGTGCTTTAATTAGGCTATTAGAAACCATCAAGCAAAACTGTCAACATATAATCCTTCAGTTTTTCAAGTTGGTCCAGCTGGCTAGCTATGTAGGTATGCATATATCAGGTGTGCAGGCTGCAACAATGGAGCTAGAAGGCCAAAAATTTCAACATTTATTATTCATTATGTCTAGAAAAGGCTTTTTTCATAGGTGGATTAAAATTACAATCTAAGTTCACATTGGTCCTAACATAAACTAAAGGATCAATTTAGCATGAATGTACATTGCAAAGTGAACCCCCTGAAAAAATTGTGGAGGATTAAAAAAAAAAGTTTTCCTAAACATAAGTAAATGTTGAAAATTTCAGCCTTGTAGATCCATTGGTATGGCCTGTACCTGTGATACATACATATATAGCCAGACAGATTAGCCAGCTGGACCAACTTAAATACTGAAGAATACCTTGTTGACAGTCTTGGTCAATGGTTTCGAAGAAATAGTCTAAGTAAACTATATACTATAATTAAAACGAATCCCATTTAACAAAATTCAGGAAAGAACTATTATTTAGATTGAACATTGGAATCTTTTCTGATCTTGCAATTGTTAATGAAAGCCACATAGACTTCTTGAGAACTTAAAAATAAATAATGAAGATAGATAAATAGATAGGCATGTCACAGAGAATGCTGTTTTTTCAACTCTAATAAGAATACAAAATAGTCGTGACATGAAGAGACTAAAACAAAGAATGTAAACAGAACAAGAGATATTCTAGTGAGGTTGAAGGAACTGTGAAGGGGAGAAGTGTGGGTTTGGCGTGCATGCGCAATGGGAGAATAAGGTGGGGTTGTGCGGACAATATGGGAAGGGAATGGACAAACTACCTCTAAAATAGCTAAATTGGCATCATTTTGATAATATCTATCTTATACTGTGTTTGAAAATATACAGATATATCCTGTAAAGTTGACATACCGCTTAGCCCTAGTTGATCGTTATACAGAAAGCGTGTTTAACTTCCCCTGAATTACAATTATTATATTATTGATTTGTGAAGCCAAAACAATAGCAATTTTATAATATAGATTATTTAAGACAATCTATAAGTTGTATGATTTGACAATTTGGTTAAACTAATTATTTTTCAAATAATGCATTCTGTTGACTAGCAATGTCATCTGATCAGAGAGCAAAGACATAACTTCTGAAAAGGCTAGAATCATTGGACAGAGCTTATGACACAAAAAAAAAAAGAAGAAAAATCACCTTAGAACCAAGAAGCAAGCAAAATAAGACGGGGAAATTAAGAGAAACCAAATAAAATATATTTTTTTGAATAGATTTTTCAACAAATGCTATATAGGATTTTGAATAAATGCTTAGGTAGGCCACACGCTGTTGGCAGCAAAAAATGTTGCAGTGGGCCAAATCTAGCTTGCAGGCCAATGGTTATCCGTATGTGACTGTGATCAAGAGTTCCCAACCTTATTCGGAGTGCGGATGTTTTCATAATGACAATATTCTTGCAACATGGTTAAGAGCTCTTCTCTAAAAATCCATGAGGCATCCAAAAAAAATTGAACAGAAAGGAGTTCGAGAGGTTTACATTCTCAATTCTTTTTTTATGTTGAAAGTATTTAAGAAAAAAAAAAAAAAAAAGTTAAATCAGTTTTAAAGGTGGAAATGTTTTCATGTCCAATTTAGATTTTTTCTGATTATTGGATGAAGTATCATTGACCCAGACTGTAATCCTACAGCAAAGTTGTTGAAAAAATTTTTAAAATTAAAGATTAAGATGAAAGTAAAACCCAGTGAAAATAAATGATAATTTATCATACTGCATCCAATAATAGTTTTTTTTAAAAAGAAATTAAAAATAAATTAACAATCGTATTTTTAAGACTACTAGGTCTCAAAAGTTAACATCAACAAGTATCAATTATCAGTTGTATGGAGTCAAGTTTATAGGTGTAAATCAGCTCCTGAATAGTAATGGAGCCCTCAGGCTAAATGGTTGAAAAGCAGCCACACATATACTGAATTCCCACTGGTTAGAGGGTGTGAATTCGATTCTCACTGAGTCTACTCTTAATTTCTGATCATGCTGTTTAATTGTTAGTTGCAGTTGTTGACGAAATGTTGTATGAAAAACAACCAAGATGAGGATAGTTTGAATAATAATAGAAATGATAATAATACCTCATCTCAAAAATTCAGAGATTTCCTGAAATTCTTATTTTATATTTACATATATAGGCTAGCATATGCCTGTCAAAAATGATGGTTTTATTATATATGGATTAGCACTAAGGAGCCTAAAACTATTTTATTAGATAATATATCTTTAATAATTCAAGTATCCTAATTTCAGGATGATTTTTTTAAATAAAGGGTTCGGTTTGTTACTTCCCCACACCTACTAGATGATACCTGATGAAGGCCGTAAAGTACAACAGCCGAAACGTTGTATGAAAAACAACCAAGATGAGGATAATCCGAATAATAGAAATAGTTTTGGTTGACTTTATCGAAAAAACTTCATCTAAAAGTTGAAGAACAAACCAAGTTGATCATAAAACATCTTTAAAATACTTGAAATCAGAATAAAATGCCTGTTCGGAATTTCAAAGCACATATTTCACGGCGATGATGATGCAAGTGATGCAATAAGAACTTCATCAGGAAAATGGACTCGAGGAAAGTGCAACTATTCCGCTGCAGAACAACTATTGCAACATTAAAATTCATCAGCGGCAGCTGCAGTGGTATTTACTAACAGCTGCAGTTGCTACTTGCAGGAGAACACTGGCAGCGGTACTGCTGTTAATGCACATGAAGGGAGAGAAAGAAAAGAAAAGAGTAAACATGGCTTAGAAAAATGGACAGATTCTTTGTCGGCTTAGCATGATAAAGGTAACTGCATGTAACTTAGCCAAAGGAAAAGGCCAGAAAGGGGGCAGGGAACGAGTAGAGCTCCAAATATGGAGAAAAGGAAAAATAGGGCTCCGAAGGAAAAGAGCAGAATGATCGGGGCTCCGAACGAGGAGAGCCCCCAGGAGAGGTGAGCCGATTGAGGAGAGCCCCCACGAGAGGCGAGCTGATGGAGGAGAGCCCCCAAGTGAGGGGAGTGGAAATCAGAGAGCCCCAAAAGGGTGAATTATAGAAGCTGGTGGGGGGGGGAATAGACAGAATACAGAGATAGCAAGTAGTAGAGAGGAGAAATGGAGCCCTGAATGTGGGTAGAAGGGGTACGAAAGTCTGAAAAAGGGTAAAGGAAGGGACAGGAAAAAAGATGTGGGAGTAAGTAGAGACTGATGTAAATTCAGGAGTTGGTATGTAGTTTTCTAACATTGAAGATCTGCAACTGAATTTTTGAACGTCAATGACGCTTGATGATATATTGTATAAAATGGCAATATTCCTTGACTGAAAGACAGAAAGAAAAGACCCCCCCCGACACTCCTTTCAGCAAACCAATCTGATAAACGGTTATAAGTTAGGACAGTACAGCTCCATCCCCTCCCCCATTTATAATGTGAGTCTTTGGGTCCAACACTGGTAACAGATTTGAAATAACCAGTTGCCAATTTAGCTATTCTTTTTAGCTAAATCCAGCTATCTCAAAAGCTAGATTAATATTCATTCATCCATGTACATTATAACAGAGTCACCATAACCAGTTGCCATTTAGCTATTTTGTAGCTAGATCTAACTATTTGGAACCAAATTTAGATATTTAAAAAGCTAGATTAATATTAAGGGCTTCACCTTCCACCCTCGCTATAACGCATGCTGTGCAACAACAAAATGCATTACAACAGGGATAGGTCTGTCTGAGGTTTAAATGCCGGTCATGGACAATACAGCTCGTTGGCTCTCATGAAGGAAATTCAAAATTATAAAAACTCATCCAGGTTCCATTGCTTCCCTGATGGTTATCACGTATACAACACCAGACTTAGCTGATGGCAGCTACTGATACAATAAATAGCACAGACATAGGGAGAAGAGAGGAAAAGTGTTAGGTGGTTCAATAAGAAGGTAGGAGGAAAATGCTTTTTAGGATACGAGCCGATTACCCATCACTTGGCAGACAATTATCATTAGTGCACAACAGCAGACTTGCTACTGATACTATAAGTGTGATAGACATTAGGAAGGGAAAAAATTAGATTAGGTACTTTAATAAAAGGGTAGAAAGTGAGTTTGTTGGCTGCTACTGATACTATAAATACATACGCATTTATGATTTCCTTAACTCTTAATGTTATGTTAATGTTTTCTATAATGCAGGTTTTTGTGGTGGACTGCAAAACTCTCAAAAACAGGTCTGGTTTGTTACTCAATAGAAACCGTCATATGACCAACGTCTTAGCTACAGGACAAGTTGGGAGGGATCAACAAAACAATTGGAAAATGAAGTGATCAATAAATAGTTACTTCTCTCACCTTTTGTTAGGCAGTGATCACTAGAAAGTTAGAATTTTCCAAAAATTTTATCATCATCATCATTATAATGGTTATCATAATAATAATATTGAAAAAAAAAAAAAACTCTTCCAACTTCATTGTTAGAGGTTAAATCAGTGTCTCTCAATCAATAAGACAAGCAAATTTACTCAAGCCAATTTACGGTGACCTTGCTGGTTGTTGATTACATGAAACTCTTTGACTGAAAGCAACAAGTCATTGGACCCCCTACAAAAACTGTTGTTTTTTTTCATAGGGATGTGGGTTTGAATCCCTTCAAAGACTTATTCTTTATTTTTCAATTTTCAGCTATCAAAAGGTAATCAGCCTCAGCAAAAATTAGCAATAATAAGTAGCTAGTTAAGATGAATATAAAAAGTTGTCAAATGGAAGTCACAAATTACTATGAGACTTTAACATCCCAACTGACCATCCCATCCGAGCAAGAAGACCGGACCTGGTAATCGTGGACAAGGAGGAGATGAGAAACTGCTAATTAATAGACATGGCCATAACTGCAGACCAGAGAGTAAATGGGAAAGAGAGTGAAAAGCTGGGAAAATACCAGGACCTGGCATGGGAGCAGAAGAAAGTGTGGAACATGAAAGTCAGAGTAGTTCCAGTAATAATGGGTGCACTTGGAATCATACCAAAGACATTGAAAGCGAGAATTGGAAGATCTGGGGAAAAAAGGAAGGATTTAGACTATACTGACCATAGCACTCCAGGGGACTGCATGAATACTGAAGAGAGTGCTAGAAATATGAGATATACGACCCCACCCAGCTGTTAGCAATGGCCTAACAGGTAGAAGGAGAGGGAAGGAATAAATAAATAAATGATGGTGGAGGTAGGAACCACAGTACTGCTGTGATAGGTGAGGGAGATACGAGAGGAGGGCTGGAGATTTGAGAAGATTTACTGACACTCAGCCTTCAGCGATAACCACTAGGCAACTGGTGTGAAACTGTAAACCATAGCACTGCTGGGGACTGTGAGATAGTGAAGAGGAGGGCTGGAGACATGAGGTGACTAGCTGCCACTCAGTCTCCAGCTGTGACCACCAGGCAACCAGTGCAAAAATAATAATGATGAAGATGATCTTCAGAATGAATTATATTTCAAGTGATTGGAATAGCCATGAGTAGATAAAGTTATCAGATCAAATCCAGTTTAGTCTTTACTGATAGGTCTGGTTAGTCACTCAATAGAAGCAGTCACATGATGAACATCTTTGAGCAGCATATCATATTGGAGGTGATCAACGTAAGAAACTGGGGGAAGGGATGATTAATTAATAATTTACTAACATTATGAAATGAAACCGTCACTAAAATCAGGGGAGAGGGACGGTGAAGGGGGGGGGGGGCAGTTTCTTTGCTTGATATAATGAGGAATGTTTTCCCAGTCCTTAATCTTCAAAAGTGCGGCCACTACGCTACATAGACACAAGTTGTAGATATATATATATATAGAGAGAGAGAGAGTGAAAGATAGACATATAGAGATGTAGATACATGTATAGAGAGAGAAAGATAGAGATAATAGATACATGTATAGAGAGAGAGAAAGATAGAGATATATAAATATAGATTCATATATATAGTGAGAATGACAGAGAAATTATGAATATATATATATACATATATAAAGAGAGAGAGGGAGAGACGGACAGAGAGAAAGAGATAAAGTAAGATATAGAATGGAAGACAGAAAGAGTGGGATAGATATATAGACAGAGAGGGATATACATCGATGCAGAGAGCAAAAGACAGATATACAGAGAGAAAAATAGAGAGAAAAACAGAGAGAAACACACAGAGATATACAGAGAGAAACACACAGAGATAGAAAGAGGGAAACACACAGAGATAGAAAGAGGGAAACACACAGAGATAGAAAGAGGGAAACACACAGAGATAGAAAGAGGGAAACACACAGAGATAGAAAGAGGGAAACACACAGAGATAGAAAGAGAGAAACACACAGAGATAGAAAGAGAGAAACAGGGATAGAAAGAGATATAGAAACAGAGAGAGATATAGAAACAGAGAGAGATATAGAAACAGAGAGAGATATAGAAACAGAGAGAGATATAGAAACAAAGAGAGATATAGAAACAAAGAGAGATATAGAAACAGAGAGAGATATAGATATACAAATGGAGAGAGATATATAGATATACAAATGGAGAGAGATATATAGATATACAAATGGAGAGAGATATATAGATATACAAATGGAGAGAGATATATAGATATACAAATGGAGAGAGATATATAGATATACAAATGGAGAGAGATATATAGATATACAAATGGAGAGAGATATATAGATATACAAATGGAGAGAGATATATAGATATACAAATGGAGAGAGATATATAGATATACAAATGGAGAGAGATATATAGATATACAAATGGAGAGAGATATATAGATATACAAATGGAGAGAGATATATAGAGATACAAATGGAGAGAGATATATAGAGATACAAATGGAGAGAGATATATAGAGATACAAATGGAGAGAGATATATAGAGATACAAATGGTGAGAGATATATAGAGATGTACATGTAGAGAGAGATAAAGAGTATATGTATAAAGAGAAAAAGATATATATATATATATATATATATATATATATATAAAGAGAGAGAGAGAGAGAGAGAGAGAGAGAGTTGAGAAATATGAATATATAAAGAGAGAAAAAGATGGAGATATTAGTACATATATAGAGGAAATGAAACATATAGAGAGAGAGAGATCCAAAGAGATATATAGAGAGGGAAAGATCCAAAGAGATATATAGAGAGGGAAAGATCCAAAGAGATATATAGAGAGGGAAAGATCCAAAGAGATATATAGAGAGGGAAAGATTCAAAGAGATATATAAAGAGGGAAAGATTCAAAGATACATAGAGAAGGAAAGATTCAAAGAGATATATAGAGAGGGAAAGATTCAAAGAGATATATAGAGAGGGAAAGATTCAAAGAGATATATAGAGAGGGAAAGATTCAAAGAGATGTTTATATAGAGAGAGATTCAAAGAGATGTTTATATAGAGAGAGATTCAAAGAGATGTATATATAGAGAGAGATCCGAAGAGATGTATATAGAGAGAGAGAGATCTGAAGAGATGTATAGAGAGAGAGAGATTCAAAGAGATGTATATAAAAAGAGAGATTCAAAGAGATGTATATAAAAACAGAGATTCAAAGAGATGTATATAAAAACAGAGATTCAAAGAGATGTATATAAAAACAGAGATTCAAAGAGATGTATATAAAAACAGAGATTCAAAGAGATGTATATAAAAACAGAGATTCAAAGAGATGTATATAGAAAGAGAGATTCAAAGAGATATATATAGAGAGAGATTCAAATATATATAGAGAGAGAGATTCCGAGATACATATATATATATATATAGAGAGAGAGATTCCAAAATACATATATATATATATAGAGAGGGAGAGATTCAGAGATACATATATATATAGAGAGGGAGAGATTCAGAGATACATATATATATATAGAGAGAGAGAGAGATTCAGAGATACATATATATATATAGAGAGAGAGATTCAGAGATACATATATATGTAGAGAGAGAGAGAGAGATTCAGAGATACATATAGAGAGAGAGATTCAGAGATACATATATATATATATATAGAGAGAGAGATTCTAAAATACATATATATATATAGAGAGAGAGAGAGAGAGATTCCAAAATACATATATATATATAGAGAGAGAGAGAGATTCCAAAATACATATATATATATATATATATAGAGAGAGAGAGAGAGAGATTCCAAAATACATATATATATATATATAGAGAGAGAGAGAGATTCCAAAATACATATATATATATATAGAGAGAGAGAGAGAGATTCCAAAATACATATATATATATATATAGAGAGAGAGAGAGAGATTCCAAAATACATATATATATATATATATAGAGAGAGAGAGAGATTCCAAAATACATATATATATAGAGAGAGAGAGATTCCGAGATACATATATATATATAGAGAGAGAGATTCCAAAATACATATATATATAGAGAGAGAGAGAGAGAGAGATTCCAAAATACATATATATATAGAGAGAGAGAGATTCAGAGATCCATATATATATAGAGAGAGAGAGATTCAGAGATACATAGAGAGAGAGAGAGAGATTCCGAGATACATAGAGAGAGAGAGATACATATATATAGAGAGAGAGAGACATTCAGAGATACATATAGAGAGAGAGAGAGACATTCAGAGATACATATAGAGAGAGAGACATTCAGAGATACATATAGAGAGAGAGAGACATTCAGAAATACATATAGAGAGAGAGAGAGACATTCAGAGATACATATATATATAGAGAGAGAGACATTCAGAGATACATAAAGAGAGAGAGAGACATTCAGAGATACATAAAGAGAGAGAGAGACATTCAGAGATACATAAAGAGAGAGAGAGACATTCAGAGATACATAAAGAGAGAGAGAGACATTCAGAGATACATATATAGAGAGAGAGACATTCAGAGATACATATATAGAGAGAGAGACATTCAGAGATACATATATAGAGAGAGAGACATTCAGATACATATATAGAGAGAGAGACATTCAGAGATACATATATATATATATAGAGAGAGAGACATTCAGAGATACATATAGAGAGAGAGAGAGACATTCAGAGATACATATAGAGAGAGAGAGAGACATTCAGAGATACATATAGAGAGAGAGAGAGACATTCAGAGATAGATATAGAGAGAGAGAGACATTCAGAGATAGATATATAGAGAGAGAGACATTCAGAGATAGATATATAGAGAGAGAGACATTCAGAGATAGATATATAGAGAGAGAGACATTCAGAGATACATATATAGAGAGAGAGACATTCAGAGATACATATATAGAGAGAGAGACATTCAGATACATATATAGAGAGAGAGACATTCAGAGATACATATATATATATATAGAGAGAGAGACATTCAGAGATACATATAGAGAGAGAGAGAGACATTCAGAGATACATAAAGAGAGAGAGAGACATTCAGAGATACATATATAGAGAGAGAGACATTCAGAGATACATATATAGAGAGAGAGACATTCAGAGATACATATATAGAGAGAGAGACATTCAGATACATATATAGAGAGAGAGACATTCAGAGATACATATATATATATATAGAGAGAGAGACATTCAGAGATACATATAGAGAGAGAGAGAGACATTCAGAGATACATATAGAGAGAGAGAGAGACATTCAGAGATACATATAGAGAGAGAGAGAGACATTCAGAGATAGATATAGAGAGAGAGAGACATTCAGAGATAGATATATAGAGAGAGAGACATTCAGAGATAGATATATAGAGAGAGAGACATTCAGAGATAGATATATAGAGAGAGAGACATTCAGAGATACATATAGAGAGAGAGAGATATTCAGAGATACATAAAGAGAGAGAGAGACATTCAGAGATACATATATAGAGAGAGAGAGAGACATCCAGAGATACATATATAGAGAGAGAGAGACATCCAGAGATACATATATATAGAGAGAGAGACATTCAGAGATACATATAGAGAGAGAGAGACATTCAGAGATAGATATAGAGAGAGAGAGACATTCAGAGATAGATATAGAGAGAGAGAGACTCAGAGATAGATATATATAGAGAGAGATTCAGAGATAGATATATATAGAGAGAGATTCAGAGATAGATATATATAGAGAGAGATTCAGAGATAGATATATATAGAGAGAGATTCAGAGATAGATATATATAGAGAGAGATTCAGAGATAGATATATATAGAGAGAGATTCAGAGATAGATATATATAGAGAGAGATTCAGAGATAGATATATATAGAGAGAGATTCAGAGATAGATATATATAGAGAGAGAGAGATTCAGAGATACATATAGAGAGAGAGAGATTCAGAGATACATATAGAGAGAGAGATTCAGAGATACATATAGAGAGAGAGATTCAGAGATACATATATAGAGAGAGATTCAGAGATACATATATAGAGAGAGATTCAGAGATACATATAGAGAGAGAGATTCAAAGATACATATACAGAGAGGGAGATTCAAAGATACATATACAGAGAGGGAGATTCAAAGATACATATATAGAGAGAGAGATTCAAAGATACATATATAGAGAGAGAGATTCAAAGATACATATAGAGAGAGAGAGATTCAAAGATACATATATAGAGAGAGAGATTCAAAGATACATATATAGAGAGAGAGATTCAAAGATACATATAGAGAGAGAGAGATTCAAAGATACATATAGAGAGAGAGAGATTCAAAGATACATATATAGAGAGAGAGATTCAAAGATACATATATAGAGAGAGAGATTCAAAGATACATATATAGAGAGAGAGATTCAAAGATACATATATAGAGAGAGAGATTCAAAGATACATATATATAGAGAGAGATTCAAAGATACATATATATAGAGAGAGATTCAAAGATACATATATATATATATATATATATATATATATATATATAGAGAGAGAGAGAGAGAGAGAGAGAGAGTGAGAGAGAGACAGAGACAGAGAGATTCAGACATATGTATATAGACATAGGATATAAGATATATACATATATTTATATATATATAAATATAGAGAGAGATACAGATAAAGACTCAAAGCCAGACCAACCCAGCTACAACCACTTAAAAATTGAGAAAGTTTTTTTTTGACAGTTATGGTTAACAGTTTCTTCATATCTGTCTTCCATTCATTGCCTTTGGCAGTAAGAGAGTTAAATCTTTAGATGTTATTCAGACATTCATGTTGTGCAGATGGAGAGACAAATAGATGATGAATCAATAGATGAACAAACAAGAACACAAGGATTTCCATTCAATGTAGAAGCATCGATAGCAGCAGCGGGTTCCAGTTTTCCTGGTATACATCACACTTACTCTCCCCAAGGGTTGAAAGATAATTGGAAATGTTTCTGGCCATAAACAGGCCAGAAAATGGCCAAAAATAGCAAAATAGCAAATGCAAAAATTGTTTATAAGGGCAACTATTAGAAACCGTCATCCAAGACTATCAGCATGGGTTTCTTCAGTTTTCAAGTTTGGCTAGCTGGCTATGTATGTATTGGACACATAGGCCATATCAATGATTCGAACATTCACTCCTTCTTATGTCTAGAAATAATGATTTTTGTCTTTTGAAAATCCGTCTCCTCCTGAGCAGTTGTTTTAGACGGAGGAGGGGGTTCCAATTTGTAATGTAAGTTTTTGCTAAATTGATCAGTTAGTTCATGTCTGGCAGCGTTCCCATTTGCTTTTTGAAAATTCTGACTTTTTTTTAGAGAACACTGCCCAAAGAAAAGGCGAAAGAGGTAACTTATTCATTGATCACCCTTTTTTTCGATTTTATTAAAGGTGAATTTCTGGAAGTGAATAATGATATAAATGAGAATCCACACATATCTATGTGCAGATGTCTTCTGCCTTGCTAAAGAGTGTGACTGACATGGTAAAAGAACACTATTTGTATAACTGATGTAGTTGAGTATAACTTCCTGTAACTGATGTAGAAATATAGTTTTTTAAAATAAGAAAATATCCTCCAATGTTATTATAAAAATACAGAATTTGAAAAATAATAAAATCATAAAAAGTAATAAAAATAAAAAATGAAAAATCCAGAGATGCTTACAGCATTGTAAATCTTGATTATCAAGATATATAAAATGCAGTGTGTGTGTGTGTGTGTGCATATATACCATCATTTCAAACAGTGTTATTTACTAATAATGATTGTTTATAAATTATTGCAATACTGAAAAACACACAAAATACAAGGATTTATTAAAAATACTTGTGCAATCAAGTCAAAATGGCCAAACTAAAAAAGTTCATGGCCAAACACTCTTCAAAAAGGCCAGATTTGTGGAATTTGGCTATAAAATGGCCAAAATGGTGACGAACCAGCTCTGGGCCTTGTAAAATTATGATTATTATAATTATTAAATAAAAATGCCACTTTGGGCATCTCTGTAAACTATTTACATTAAAAATATGTATTCAATATTAAAATACACATTAATCCATGTTAAAAAAATGAATAACAGGCTTAGTCAGTATAAAAAAAACATTTACCAGGCACATTTCATTTATCTATTTTTCCAAAATTTTCTATATATTTCAGCTGATAACCCCCTAAATCATATTTTCTTTTCCATAGGATTGAAATTCATCTTACTTATTCACTAAATTATTTATACTTGTAGTATTTTTTACAAAAGATGGTAAACTATCCAAGTATTTCGAAAATTCTTTGGGAGGAGAAAAAAAAATCAATTTGTCTCTAAGACTTTGTTTTTGTAATAGCTAGGAAATTTTCCATCTTATCCGACTTAAACATTAGAATTTGATAATTCTTCGAACAATTTAATATCTTGAAAGTTTCAATCAAGTCTCCTTTTGCCCTTCTTTCAAACAAAGCAGTCATAACTAGATTTTTTAGTCTATCCTTAAAACTTGAATCTCTCAGGATAAGTTTCATTCTTAATTATTTCGACTGTACTGATCAACTTCAGGACAAAAAAGCTGCGGGTTTTTGTGAGTATAAATAATCAGTAGATTAAAGAAACATTATGTTGAAGGTAATATTGTTTGGATCCTCTAATCAATTCAGGACTGGATCCAGAACAGTGACATTCCTAGGGTTGGTGTCATCTAGGGCGTTAACTCAGTGAATCGCCAGTGTTGCCAACTAAAAAAAGTTTTCATACTAAATCGCACAAAAAAAAAAGTAACGCCATTTTCAATAGTTGTAAAAAGCCAGATTTGTCTAAAATGGCAAGAAAATAGCTAAATATTGGCTAAGAATAGCTGAAAAATAGCGCTAAAAGTAGCAGTGACTGCTGAAATTTTGCACTGCCAAAATATCATGGTGTCAGCCGGTGTGAAGAAGAAAACAAATTTCAAATATCAAAAACAAGAAAGTAATGAGACCAGCTGCTGCAGGGTCAAATTCACTACCCCCTGGTTTATGGAAATAGGTAATTGGCATTGCAGACAACATTTATGTGGATAGATACAATAGTTCCGGTATTCAGACCAATCCAACTTAAATAACGGATCATGTGCCTGTTGCAGTCTGGTTAACAGGGTGAAAGTGACACAACATTTCTATAAGTAAATGTTGACAAGAGGTAAACATGAATTTGTTGGTAAATTGCTAGAATCTGTGTGTGAAAGAGAAATAATGGGAAATGAACTAAGGACCCCCGTCCCCCCGAAATAAATAGATGGTTATTGCTCCAAAAAATTAAATTGTGAAACTATTTCAATTTGTGTGCCGTCTTTTATGTTGTTCTTGAAAAAGCGGGATAATCCTTGGCTTATTTTGAGGTGAAGAGGAGTTATCTCCATTTTACACACAGATTCTAGGAATCAACAAATTGGTCCAATGGTGAAAATGCCTTGTGTCCAAGATGTAGAGAAAAGTACATAAATTGAATTTACTTATAGCATTATAGGTAGGATTGCTCCTTTAGTGAGTGAAGGAGGGTAGTTCTATATAGTGATGCAATAGTTGTAATTTCGGTGGACAAAATGATTTGTCTCCACATGCTTTGTTTTTACCGCCACATGCTGACATCACTATAAGAAGGAAGGTAGTCAATAATCGCTATAACAGAAGAGAGAATATGTACGTCCAGTATGCATATGGACGCGGGGATTAAACAGAGTTTGTAATCATAATAAAGACACATACAGACGTTAAGGCAAACAAATAGGATGTGCATTTAATAATGAGATATTTATAACAATGCATTTAAAACTGAAAGGGAAATACATATGAACATTAGTGGGATCAATTGTGATAGAAAGGGCCTGTTTAGAGTAAATAACGAGGTAAATAAGGAAGGAGATTGGATGCGGGATGGAATGGGTATGAAGTGCAAGCTTAAAGCTTAGTAGAAGAGGAAGGTAGACGTAAGTTTCTAAGCGGAAGGTAGGAGCTCTGTACTTAATGGTTATAGTAGCCAGGCATTAATGAACTGAAATGCTTTGAATCCATAAGGTTTGGTATTTTGAAGACTAAAGAATAATAATGGAGACTGGGTTATCAGTGATATGCCTAACTGCAAAGTTGGGGGCAATGTACAACACATGAATTTGTGATCACAAATAAGCAACTAAGGCGCCAGTCCAAGACACTGAAGAGAACACAGTGGAAAGACTATTCAAATCATAGAAAACACATAGGTTTTAACCTATGTGCGCTTTCTGAAGTAAGGAGAATTAGAAAGAAAATAATCGTGACTGTTGTGTAGTATATACTTTGTCTTTCTATTCACAGGAGATGGAGATGTGAATACGCGTTTTTGAGATAGATAAGGAGACACGATTGAGTAGCAGAGTGTAGGGGAGATACCACAACATCCGTGAAATGAAATTGGCAATGTTTAGCTTAGTGATTGGTCACTGTGAAAAAATGGTAAAGTTTGAATTAGCCAGGAGCCTGGCGGAATAATACTGATTCTAAAGAGAAAGGAATAAAGAGAGAGAGAGTGGAAGAAGTACTAACTAAGAAAGGCTTCAAATGTACAAATGAACATGTGATCAGAGTTTTTATCGATAGTAGATAAAGGAAGTGACATTTTGAACATGGGACTAGATCTAAGGATATGTATCTAAAGTAATACTTATTACTCTCGTATTTAATTCTAAGATGTCTCCACAGCATCTTTGCAAAGATGCTAGGAACAAATGCAATATGAATACAAGAGTACATACATATTCACCAGCTTTATTGAATTACTGTAGATCCAAAAGCCACATGAGCTACAGATTCTTCTCTTTTTGCATATCTAAGTCTACGTCAATGGGAAATCCTGGTCACATTTTTAGGGCCACAACCTTGAAACTTGGCATGTGTACACTACTACACACCATCTAAAAAATATTTTTAGTTTTTTTTAAAAAAGTGGAGTTTTTGGTAGGTCTCTATGGTCATTTTGGACCAGCAATGACTAAATCTTGTGCTGTTTTTTTTTTAGATACAATAAATCATTAGTATGATATATATATATATATATATATATATATATATATATATATATATATATATATATATATATATATATATAATAAAGAAATTTTATTTTCCAAATCTTTTCTAAAAAATCAGTCTATCACGCTGAGGGGAAACTAAATTCTTAAAATTTGACAAAAGTGGAAAATTACCTTCAACATTTTGCATTAACTTTCATCATTTTTCTATTGTGAAAACTAAAAGATTCTTCAAAAATCACAAAGCATTTTCAATAGGTTCATTAAGACGTGTCTGCAATAGCCAGGTTACAATGTCTTGCTGTCAACTAAAGAATGTAAATGCAGATCGAAATGTAAATGGGAGTATCTTTATGGAAATATACACTTATCAATGACTTATAGCATGCAGAGAATTAGACATATGTCATTTTGATAAGTCTGAAAATCAGACTATAGATGCACGTTCTCTTCCTTGCACCGACAAGAAACTAGATCTGAACCCCAAAGAGCTAAATCAGCAAATTTTCTTTCACTATGCAAGTCAGTCAGTGACAGCAATTGGCTTGTGCATCTAAAAATGCCAAAGAAAAACAAAACCAGTCAAAAGGTCAGGTTAGTTACTCAATTATAATCGTCATGCAACCAATGACAATTGGTAGCATGCCATGTTAGGGCTTAAATTAAAAACTAGGAAAAAAGCAGGAAAACAATGGAGGAGTTACTTCTCTCAAATTTTGTTGGGCAGTGATCACAAACAAAGTTTGAATTTTCAAAAATAACAAACGGACACAAAGTAAGTGATCAATTTAACATAAACTTACATAGTAACTTGACCCTTTCAAGAAAATGAGGAATAAATGCTTATATTTTCAGTCCTCCAGCTCTATTGGTGTAACCTGTACACATTATACATACATTGCTAGTCACTAAGCAAGCTAGACCAGCCTAAAAACTGAAGAAACTTGACAATTTTGACAAAAAACTGAAGAATTTTGACAATTTTGGTTGACCAAAGCCAGCAGAATACAAGATGGAGAGACAAACTGGACAAGTTCAGAAAGTATTGGCTCCACAATGCCCAAGATAAGGAGGTCTGGCAAAACCTGAGGAAGGTTTAGATCCAATGACAGATAATAAAAGGATGATGATAATAAAAAGATATTTTTCCTCAGCAGAACAAACTGCTTTAACTGAATCTGACCTTAGTTTCTTGAACACTTTTTCATTTTTGAGAAAAATAAGTTAAAGAATAAATTGGCTCTAAAGTGGATGATCGATTTACAATTTACATACAATGTAATATTGGATAAATAAGACATTTTTCCTAGAATATAAATTAGTATGATCTATCCATACATAAATGGTACAGTCATTTTTTATGGGTATTCCGCTAATTATCAACATCATGTCTCTCACTTCTTTTCAGTCAGAAAATTCCATAAAATATATTATTCAACACAGTGATTTCTAAAGTGCTAGCATCCCCTTGGGGACTCTAGGAGCTTTGAGGAGGGGGGCCTGAAAGACAAGATGGCAATAGCATAGCATTGGGAGTCTTGGGAACAGAAGAAGGCCTGAGAAGGGTGCTGGCATGCAGAAAGGCAAGGTCTCTACCTTACCTTTCAGCACTCCCCTCCCGGTGGGTGGTAACGTGACAAGTGATGGTGAGGGGAGCCGAGAGACAGAGAATATTTTGTTTTTAATGTATCATGTTTTACCGATTTTCAGGGTAATGGAGGGGAGGTAATGAAAAATATACTCTGAAAGGGGGGAAATAAAGTGCTGTGTCTCTTGAGAGACAACTCCCTCAGGTGTATCTATCAATGGCCGCTAACGGAGTTCCGTTTTTTTTTTTTTTTTTAATGCATCAGCCTAGTGATCCTTTCAAGTCTCTGTGGTCATTTTGGATCAACATTCTCAAATCTTGTGCTGATAATTTTAAATGGAAAATCCATTATTTTTAATAATTAGCTCTGGTACACAGGTGGGCTATGGTGATTCATTTATGCAAGGTGTGGATATCTTTGGGGTTTTTTAAATCAACATTTTTGAAAAATTTGGATGTATACTCAGAAGTTGCGTAGTATTTGTCAACTGAACGTTGCAAATTGCATGACAAGCTGAAACATTTCCATCGTCAACTTTTTCAATAAATTTAAAGTAGAATGTTGAAAACTTCATGTTTTTTTAATCCTTGAACCTAATTTTAGATCCTAATTCTCATTCATCAAGAGAAATGCAATATGCAGGTCATCTATAGATCGAAATCTCAAGTCAGTTAAAATGCAGAACCAGTTTTAGAAATGAAACTATTTATTACCTATTATAGCTGGGAAAACACACCCAAATTTTGAGGGGGTAAAAAAAAAAATTTTTTAAATTAGATAGGTTTGGTTAGTTACTCAATAGAAACCATAATGAGACCTATGTCTTATGGCCACATGCCATGGAGAGGGTGATCAATGAATAAGTTACTTCTTTTACCTCATGTTCAGCAGTGATCACTAGAAAAATTCCGCCCCTCCCAAAAAAACAAAAAAAAAAGCATGAATGCTGCCGGACACGAACTAGGGATCAATTTAGCATAAAGTTACATAGCAAATTGACCCCCTCCCCCAAAAAAACTTATTTAAGGGGATAATTTGAAGGAACAGAAGAAAAATCTTTTTTCAAGACAATTGTTTACATTTTCAGCCCTCTAGCTCCACTGGTGCATCATGTATGCATGATACACACAATTAGTCAGCCAGCCATCGTGCCAGACCATATCGACAACTGAAGAAACCTATGAGGTCAGTTTTGTTCAATGGTCTCTAAACAGAATTTCAAGTATGTTTATACCACTCTAATCAGGCAACCTTGAGACCAAGCCGTTGCCAAACCACAGAAAATGCTGGAAAAATAGAAATTCCTCTAATTTGATCAATACATCTGATCAATACATTTTCAACGTAATTTATGTACAGATTTACAACAAACATGTTGAGGACAAAGACATAATAATCAAAATTGAAAATGCAGGGCTACAAAAAGGAGACCACAACATTCACCAAGGATAACGAAATCTCCATGAATTCCTCTAAAGAGGATATCAGGCGAGTAATCACTCTGGGTTGGCAAGATTTCGGCAGAGCATGCTCAATCTTCATGAACAAGAAAAACCCAGTAGTCCTAAAAAGAAGTGTATACAACCAATGCATCTTTTCAATAGTTACCTATGGAGCTGAAACATGGAACTTAACTAAAAGATTGACCTCCAAACTGAGAACCATGCAAAGTGCACAGGAAAGAGTTATTCTCAACATTACATGAAGAGAGCACAAATATCCGAGGAAGAACAGGAGTTAGAGATCTCATAGAAATGATTAAAAAACTCAAATGGCAATGGGCTAGTCATGTTGCAAGAATGGCAGACAACAGCTGGACATCACAACTCATAACATAGATACCTTGAGATTATATGCAAAACTGTGACCAGCAAAAAATACAATGTGCAACAAACTAGACAAGTTCAGAAAGTATTGGCTCCGCAACACTCATGATAAAGGCATCGAGCAATTCCTGGAAAGGGTCTATATTGAATGATAAAAGCTAAAAGGCTGATGACAATGATGAAGCCTTGATAGGTATGGTTAATTCGTTCAAAAATTTTCCGTACTATTTATTCATTCATTCATCATCAGTCTTTTATCGTCCGTCGTTGGACATAGACATTCCCCAGGATCTGCCACATTTCTCTATCATGGGCATCATTGAGCCAGTATTTTCTGAATTTGTCAAGCTCATCTCTCCATCTTGTATTCTACCGGCCTTGGTTTTGCATGTGATCTCTGTGGATCCATGTTGTGAGTCGTAATGTCCATCAGTTGTCTGCCAGCAGCATGGCCAGCCCATTGCCATTTAAGTTTTCTGATAGATCCTATGATGTCTCAGACTCCCGTTCTCTCCCTGATATACTGCACTGTCTTGTGATCTCTCCACATAAGTTTGAGCACAATTCTCTTATGCGCGCATTGCATGTTTCTCAGTTAGCAGGTCTGTCTCTTGGTTAGGTTCCATGTTTCAGCTCCATAACTGACTATCGGGAGAATGCATTGGTTGTATACTCTTCTTTTTAAGATTATTGAAATCATTTGGTTTTTGAAAGTTGAGCTTGCTCTGCCGAAGGCTTGCCATCCTAGAGTGATTCTTCGCTTGATTTCCTCTACTTTTGAGGATTTCATGGAGATTCATTATCCTCGGTAGATGTAGTGGTCTACTTTAATTCAAAACACCACTAATCAAAATCAGGCTGAAAATTAGGTGCATTAATGTCTTTATTTTTCTTCCTCCTATAAAATGTTCTAGCCTATAAGCCTGTATCTGGCTTTATCAATCATCCTCTTCCTACTCTCTATTTCGTCTCTTGCTTATACAGGTATACCTTGAATGATGCTGATAAATTGTACCAAAATCTTTCATACCATCAAAAACAAATCTGTCCAAGGTTTTATCATGGGTTTTTCTCAGTTTATAGTTCAGTTGTATTAATTTCTACAGCATTACAATAATCATTCAACATTAAAAACTGCACTATTCAAGGTATTTCTCTAATATAAATTATACTATAACAAATGAAATTATTTGGGTTTACAGATGCTTTTCATTGGTTGTAATAAAATCAATTCATAAGATACTTTAATTCTGAAAATATTGTTTTGTATCAGAATAAATTTTTTCCAAAATCTATTGTGCATTCAGCATGTAAAATATTGCTAGTTTAAATCTAAGTCATAATGACAACATTCTGCTTCACGGCAATGAGTATGACAGAATTCTTTTTGCTACAGATACTTTTTCCTATAGCACTGGTTTGATTTTGTAAAGGGTTTCTCTTGGTTTATATCCAGTTAGAGCTTCTTATGAAGCAATGGTGGCAGTCAAACGGGTCTCCTACACCCAACGAACAGTGACGGAAATATGAAATGCAATTGTATTTCTGTAGATAACAGGCACCTATCAGATACATAGAGAGAGCTGAATTAAAGAGGTATAACCTGTATTTATCCAAATGGGTATATATGTCCATCTAAATATCCAGTCTGTTGCTCCAATGGATATTTAGAAAAAAATTAAAACAACTAGTTGGCCTTGTGGTGTCATCTTATTTTACTTTAAAACCTTCCCTTAGGTCCATCAAGTATGCATGATAAATTAAGTTGGGTGAATGAGACTTTGAGTATCATATTTAAATAGATGTGATACAAATTGATTTTTTTTTTCTACAAAAGGTGAAACCATATGAGAATTTAGCACAAATATAGAGCTCATTTGGGGCCTACAGGTACTTGTTTTAGGCAATTAGTCAAACATTAGGAAAAAAAAAAGAAGTGGTTCAACTTAAAATTGACCACTGTAAAATTGCTTGGGCGAATCTAATTTTTTACCATTACATAGAAATAGATGAAAAATCGAATTAGTAACAAGGTGTAAACGAACACAGACCCCACAATTTTTTTCTCTTGCAAATGAGGAAACCATATATGAATTATGGACACATTAACAGCCTATTTGAGGCTTACAAGAACTGTTTTTAGGACTGGGTAAAGTTAGAAGTTTAAAAAAGAAATTATTCAACTGAAAATCAACCATTGTGAAATAATACAATAAATCAAGAAAATAACAAACTTCTGGCAGACTGGTTTGCATGCGTCACATGTATGGGCCGCACCAGTGGAGATAGATGGCTGAAAACAGTAACACCATATCATGCCTAGAGAACATTTCTTTTTTTTTTGAAAATTTCCATCCCACCCCCCAAAATGTTTTTTGAGTGGGTTCAACTTACGATATAAGGTTATGCTAAATTTGTTCCTTACTTCGTGTCCGACAGGATTCACACTTGTTTTTTGAAAATTCAAACTTTTTAGTGATCAAAAGAAAGGCAACGTAGTAACCCTATTTACCAATTTTTTCAATTGATCCACCCAAACAAGGAATGCTAATCACGTTACACTTCCTATTGAGTGACTAACCAAATCTGCTTCATTTTGATATTGAATAAAAACTAACTAAGATTCAATCCGGAAATAAGAAACTATTTACTTGAACAGTTAAATTTATGGCTATTGACACATTTCCTATTGCATGATGATTGCCACTCTCGCTGTGTTTTGGGGTTAGGGTTAGGGTTATCGTCGGCTGCTTCTTTGACTTTAAATTTGCCATCAGCACCTGCCCCTCTACAGCTGGAGAATAGCCATTTTGAAATTTTCAAACGAATCAACGGATCTTAAGCTTATTTAAGCACCTAATGAAATCCTAATCAAGTAAATAATGTCTGGTTAGTTACTCAATAGAGACTATCGCATGACCAATGTTTTTTGGCAGTATGCCCTGTTAGGGGTGATTAATTGAAAAATTTGAAAAGGGGCAATCAATTGAACATCCCACTAAAAACCTATTTAGGAAGGAATTAAAAAGAAAACTTTTTTTCTAAACTTAAATGTTCAGCCCTCTGAATTGGTATGGCCTGTCCATGTGACACTTATATGAATACAGCCAGATCAACTTGAAAACTGAAAAAGCCTGTTGAGAGTTGTGATGACAGATTTTGGTTGAACTTATATGCATAGCTCAATTGGAAGCATATTCTGTACTTCAATTACTGATGACAGATCGGTGACACTTGTTACCAACTCAAGAAAATGGAGCTATTTGCCCAACAGGATACTGATCGACCAAAACTGTACACATAAGTTTCTTCAGTTTTCAAGTTGGTGTAGCTGGCTGGATATGTATGTAGGTATACATTCATGATGTATACATGCCACACCAATGGAGCTAGTGGGCTGAAAATTTCAACAATTACTCCTTATGTCTAGAAAAAAACTTTTTTTTGTCTTGATCAGAGGATGATAAGGAAAAAAATTAAATAACTAAATCTCTTTTTGCTTATTTACTCAGCTGATATACAGTATTGTCCAAGAATGAGTTCACCTAACTAGTTTTTCTATAAAAACTTCATTTTCTTCTAAACAGAATAAAAGATTTTATCATTCATAACAGAATATTACACAATCAAAATGGATATTATCAAGTATTGTTTACGTTCAAACTACTGATTTTAAATAAACTTTTTTTGTATGGGTGTACTCAATTTTGAATGACAAAATATTCATATTTTTGGCAGCAGACTTTCAATACTGCAGTGTTTGGTCATAAACAATACCTGATCATAGTTTCGAACTTAAAAATTAACCCCACCTGAAATAGGAAAATGGAATGAGCACATTCTAGCTGATTGCTGACACAGCCCTTCCGTCTCAATAATCAGAAAATACCCGCTAATCATCAGATGATGGCCATAGAATACAACAGCTGAAACTTGTTCAAGAAATGAACCAAGATGAGGACAACAGTCAGAAAAAAAAAACCCAAAAAGACTTTAAGTACAATGAAAGAGAATCTCTTATTGGTCTCTTTTTTTTTTTGGTGGCTCAGAGCAAAAACAAAAAAATTAAAAAAAAAATGGAATTGTCCAAAATGACTATATAGAAATTGAAAATTGTCCTGAAAAGAAAAAGAAAAGGCAAAAAAAAAAATTCGGTATGTTTATAATTCTTCTTACAGACAATACCGTGATATTTTGTTCAGAAGAAAATCTACTTTTTATACAAAAGCTGGTAAGGATGTACTCATTTATGGGAGGCACTGTAATTTCTCAGGCATGTGATTACGAATGTGGAACTGCTTTAATCTTTCACATAGTAACACTTCTTAATATGATTTGTGAGGGTGTTTAATGACAGTGTCATTTTGTATTTTGCTAATTTCGATCGAGAGACAACATAATCTTCAGTCATCAAGCCTCATTGACTAACAGGATTGTTTCACTAAGTCAAAATAAACAATTACATCATCTTTTGGTATCAACTCAGCCATGTATTTGTATGATGACTTCATTTTGTCATGTCCTTGAATGGTAATAGATTGAATAAGCCTGGAAGTCAGAGCATAGATATGTTAGTTTGGTCTTTAGTGCCTTTAAAAATGCCTTCACTTTGTTCAATATTGTTTTGGTATGTCAGTCAGTCAGTGACTTAAAGAAGCTAAATGCAACAAAAAGGTTCTGGTATGTCAATCAGTGATGGCAAATGGTGCAAGAAATGCACATATATCCAAAGATCGAGATAAAGGTGAACAGTCGTCTAGATAAATCCGCATATAAAATAATCGCCAGTGTGCAGATATCTTCTGTCAAGCTAATATCATAGTAAAATTGAAATTCATTCATGCAATTGACGCGTATTTGTCTTCTGATGTAGTAAAATAGAATTCCATGTTCGGATGACGTAATAATCAAATGTCTCTTAAGCAACATAAGATAAGAGTATTTATCTTTCATAGAAGGAGTGGGGGGGGGGATGCTTCATTGAGATGGTATGAGGGGCCTGCTATGTCAATTAGTCAGTCAGTGACAGTGATCACAGCTATAGATACTAGTGCACCTGAAAATGCTGAAAACTTTTTGAAAAAACGAAGTCAAATTTCCACCAAAATTCTATCTATTCCGATACTACTGAGATCAAATCATTAATCAAGGTGATGCTTCTATAGGCAAAAAAATTAGTTTTCTTCAAGTTTTTTTTCACTGTAGGTAGTTATTTGCTATTACACCTTTCGTTGTTTTGTTAGATAGCTCTTCTTTTTTTTCAACTTTATTATCAGCGATAGGGAATGAAGAACGAAGTAAGCCATGTGTGGTTGTGAGAACAAACATTGTTAAAGAGAGACCAATTTCAGTTCCCATAGTGAGATGCCATCTCTGGTATTGAAATTGAGGCTTCACTTGGCAACTTCCGTGTTGCTAGTATTGGGTACCTTGCTTGCTACCCTTTTGATCAGCCGAAAAAAGGTTTGACAGAATACATATACATTAAATTTGCCCTCCTCACTTCCACAAGGGGGAGCCGTGATACAAGATAGAGTTTAACATGTGGGGGGGGGGGACAAACATTGTCCCTGAGGAAAGTATAATAAAGGTGTCAGGAACAGCCCTAAGGCAACTGAAAAAACACCCACCCAACCAACCAACTTGACATGATATACTTTTTGGAGGTCACAGCAGGTATCCTTAGCCAGGTAAGTATATTCATGGGAAGTAAATAAAACAATTTATTTAATAACAGAGCAGTGGGGGGGGGGGGGGCTTTGCCTAAGCCTGACAGAATGAATCCGTTTGATAAACAGGTTGGGGGGACTTGAGCAACACATAGATCATGTTCCAGTGATCTGTGACGTGATTTGATCTCGAACGAAGACACAGAAAATCTTGATTGACTAAGTCGCGTTGACGGAAACAACAGGAGTGCTGCCAGTGTTATGTGTACAGGTTGTACCAATGGAGCTAGAAGGTGGAAAATTGAAACATCTATTCCTCATTATATCTATAAAAAAGTTTTTTTTGTTTTCTTGAAATAAGGGGGATTTATAATGTAAGTTTATGCTAAGTTGGTCCCTTAGTTCGTGTCCGGCCACATCCATGCTTGTTTTTTTGAAAACTAGGACTTTTTAATGATCTAACAAAAGGTGAAAGTAGTAACTTATTCATTGATCATCCCCCTGTCCTGATTTTTTTTCAAAATGATCAGCTACAACAAAGTATGCTGGCAACAGACATTGGTTGCAGGATGGTTTCTATTGATTGACTAACCAGACCTGTTCAATGTAAGCTTCTCAATGGCATAAGATCAAATTTAGGGAGAGGACTGTTTTTAAATTAAAACTTTTATTCACTTCCCATAAATATACTTACTTGGCTTAGGATTCCTTCTGTGACCCCCAAAAAGTATACCATGTCAAGTTGGCTATGAAGGGCCAGTTGCCTTGGGGAAGCACAGAATGTACAAATCATAAAACCAATACGGTCTCTACAATCTCTGTAGTTAAATATCTTCCAAAAATATAGAAATAGGATTTGGTTAAAATTTGTTAATCCGATAATTACTTCGTGGATTTAAAAAAACAAAAACAAACTCTTTACTGAAAATATAGTGAAAATTACACTTCCTAACTGTAAGAGTTTGTTACCTGTTAACTCAGTTCAAAGGTCAAGTGGCCATTCAGTCAGCTTCCCTTACCTGAAGGTAATAAAAACCCACTTAAATTTACGAGTTGATTTATCGAGTGCAGGTGGTCCATGGTCGAGTAGCTTCTTCTAAAGCCAGCCTGTTCACGTGGCTGGTTTTCATCGAGTGTTTTTGTGATTCGGTTGGTGATGATCTTTGTGAAAAGTTTATATACACAGTTGAGTAGGCTTATAGGCCTATAGTTGTTGAGGTCTTTCGGGTTTCCTTTTTTATATAAAAGCATTATGATAGCAGTATTCCAATCGTCTGGGACTTTACTGTGTTTTAGACACAGGTTGAAGAGGACGGCCAGTTTCCTATTGATGGTTTTACCTGCTTTTTGGAGTAGGTCGATGGTGATGTTGTCTGGTCCAGGGGCAGTTCCTTTCTTTGTCTGTTTAATGGCTTCCTTCACCTCCCACGGGGTTACTTTTGGGAAGTCCTCTAGTTGTTCGCCCGTGTCTTGCGTATCTTGCTCATCGTTTTGCAGTCCTTGTTTGGACGAATAAAGTTTTTGGTAGAATTCTTTGAAGAAGCTACTCGACCATGGACCACCTGCACTCGATAAATCAACTGAAAGAAAAAGCAGCAGAGTATAGACTACCACTTGCCGTAGCATTTATCGACTTCAAAAAGGCGTTCGACTCAGTAGAAATCCCTAAGGTCATGGAGGCCATCAGTCGCCAAGGTGTAGATCCAGTATATGTTGAAGTGTTGAAACATATATACAATCACGGCAGCTCATTTATCAGGCTACATAAAGACTCGGACCCCTTCCAGCTCCAGAAAGGAGTAAGACAAGGTGATACCAGCTCACCTAAACTCTTCACAGCCTGCCTCGAGATGATCTTCAGAAGGCTAGACTGGGAGAGTAAAGGAATTAGAATAGACGGCGAGTATCTGAGCAACCTCAGATTCGCAGACGACATAGCCCTTTTCGCAGAGAACCTACATGACCTCCAACTAATGATAGATGAACTAAATGAGGAGAGCAAGAAAGTCGGCCTACACATGAACTTCAGCAAGACGAAGATCATGTGCAACAACCACATTGGAGATAAGAACACTAAGATCGAAATCGAGGACACAGAACTCGAGAAAGTAGACCACTACATCTACCTAGGGCAACGAATCTCCATGAGACCCTCAAAAGAAGAAGAAATCAAGCGAAGAATCACACTAGGATGGCAAGCCTTTGGCAGAGCTAGCTCAACCTTCAAAAATAATAAGATCCCATTAATCCTAAAGAGAAGGGTGTATAACCAATGCATCCTCCCAATAGTCACTTATGGAGCTGAAACATGGAACTTAACCAAGAAACAGACCCGTAAGCTGAGAACCATGCAACGTGCACATGAAAGAATAATGCTGGGCCTCACATGGAGAGACCACAAAACAGCACAACACATCCGGGAAAAGACAAGAGTTAGAGACATCATAGAATCCATAAAAAATCTCAAATGGCGGTGGGCTGGCCATGTTGCAAGAATGGCTGACAATCGATGGACATCACGACTCACAACATGGATTCCCCGAGACCACATGCGCAACCGAGGCCGGCAAAATGTTAGATGGAGAGACGAGCTAGATAAGTTCAGGAAGTACTGGCTCCGTGACGCCCATGATAGAGAAGTGTGGCAAATCCTGGGGAAGGTCTATGTCCAACGACGGACGCTAAAAGACTGATGATGATGATGATGATAAATTTACGAGAGTCTCATAAGACATGAGCAAGTATGGATGAGCAAAATGAAAGAAAATGAGAAAACCTGATATTGCCAACAATAGCAAAAGTATATTCCCAACATTGAAACACTGACTGACATATGAGAGGTAACACTCCTAGTTTTGTATAGAAAACCTACTTTTAGCTCACAGAAAGGAACTTTTTATTTATATTTGAAATATTTCTTTGTTTTAGGTGGAGAAAAACTTCACCGTGAACCACTATGTATTATATATAAGTCTACAAAGCTTTACAGCTTTAAACACTAAACATAATAAAAAATTTTTTGTGTCACTTCATTCACTTATTTTCCAATATCTGTTAGTACTAACTATGTTATTTTCTTTAGTGTTTTTCCTGTTTTACAAATACTTTGTTATTATGGTACTGTACGTAAATTTTCTCTAATTGGGATCATCAGTTGTTTATCACTTAACTGTTTTGGGGATTCTAAAAACAAAACAGTTATATAAACATGGCAACCTAGCAGAAATCCTAAAATTACTTTTCATGTACAGATGTCTGTTGGTCAATTACACGATGCCAAACCAATATATAAACTTGAGAAACACTAACACGGCCACGATTCGATAGTCTGATGTACACTGAAGTGGACTGATAAGTGACACATGAGCTACTGCGATAGAGATGATATCAATCAGAATTTCAAGCCTGGGATATTGTCATTCAATCACAATGGGTAGGGGGAAGTGTATATCGAAGTAGCAAAAGTTGCTAGACAGACGGCCCAATTTCTAAAAAAACAAAAAAAAATATTATCGAAAAGCACAGATCGCTTTGACAAGCAAATTACTATTGGACTGAAATAGCATACAATTACAAATTTAATATTTATAACTGTATTTACCTGAGTACAATGTGACCTCAAATATGTGACCCCCCCCCTTGTAACTAAAAATCGTGAAAATATTTCATCTTATCGCTGTGAATTTAAAAACATGTAAAATACTGAAACTCAAAAAAAAACAAAACACAAATGTTAAAACTGACATGACTCCTGTTTAACTGAGAAACTTTTGGTCTGAAGTTATTTGGAAATCAATAATGTGGTAAAAATGTTACCCATCATTTTTGATGGGTTCTCAGCTAGTATATATGTATTTGTTTATTTTATTTACATTGTCTAGTGCGAGTGATCATCTCTAATAAATTTCTATATAACATAATGCGGTTTAGAATCATACTGTCAGATCATATACATCCATTTTTTAATATATATATATATATATATATATATATATATATATATAGATATATATATCTATATAGATATATATATATATATATATATATGAGAGGTTCCCATCCTCAGTAGCATGTATGTACCTTCTAATGGATAAAGGGTTTTCATAAAAAACAAACTTAGCATCAGATATTTTGCTTTGAAAGCAAAAACGGAAATCAAGAGAGAGGATCACTTTTGGGTCACAATGAGTTAATATATATATATATATATATATATATATATATATATATATCCCGATACTATATCAATTGATTCAAGATGAACACGGTCAAGAATACACTCATATAACATTAACTTATACAAATATTAAATACATAAGTAAATTGAATGATAAGTTTGGCTGCCGCAGGGTCAAACTCCACTCCTACTTCTATTCTAATTAAAGATGATTACTGCAACTTTTGTATCGTATAATGAATAATAGATTATAAAACTTTTGCATCGTATATTAATAGATTATAAAACTATATCTTCTAGTTTAAATGTATTTATTTATTAAAATGAAATAAGCCTGTGATATTATAACTTACTGGTCAAAGCAAAGAGCTTTCGTGCGAAAATTTGAATTGTCAATTACAACAGCAACAGCTGATCTCAACCACAAACAAATGTTAAGTTTTCAATCATAGTTGTGACATCATAGATGAAGGGGGATTTTTCAAGCTCATCTGTCGCAAAGTTGGCCGTGTGAGCAATTGATGGAATAAATTTTGTTGATACGAAAGACTTGACAGTTCAGTTGACAAGACACTAGCCTACGAATTAGTTGGGTCGTGATTTCCAATTAAAGTATGGAAATGTTAATTCTATAGATGTATTTATTTGTAAGAGACACAACTACCAGCAGTTGGTTGGGATTTCAAATCATGGTTGGGAAATATTGATTTTTACTCCCTTCAATTTGGTGAGGATTGTTCTTGTTATGGTAGAAAAAGTCAACTCCAGTTTCTGACAGGAGTTTGACAAAAGATAAATATTAAACATACAAGAGCTGTCGCTTGATATTTGTGAGAAAATATCATGTATAAAAGGAAATTCTCTCCTTTGGGCAGACCTTGGGAGGCTAGTTATCCAATCCAAAGATTGATTTGTTCATAAACAATACTTGAAAAACAATCCTAGATTTATACTTTACTAACTGGCACTGTGTTATCATAGATTTTACTTTAAAATCTTCCCCTAGGTCCATTGAGTATGCATGCAAAATTCGGTTGGGCAAACCAAACTTTTAGTATCATATAGAAATAGATAGAAGTCAGATCATTATTATCAAGGGTGTGAGCAAATATAGACCACATAATATACAGCCTATTCGGGGCCTACCGGTACAATTTTTGGCACTAGATAAATTCAGAAGTCGAAAAATTAAGTAGTTCAACTGAAAATTGCCCATCACATAAATTGCTAGCAAACACACAAAGGATGGTCATTCTGTCTCTCATATATATATATATATATATATATATATATATAATATATATATATATATACACACACACACTAACTAGTCCATGACCTCCCACTTAGTTGATGGTTATCCTAAATGTACAACAACAGGCTCAGCTGATGGCTGCTACTTATACTATAAGTATGACAGACATGACAGGATGGGAAAGGGGAGAAAATAAATTTAGGTAGTTTAAAAAGATAGTAAGACGGGGGAGGTGTGAATGGCTGCTACTGATACTGTAAGTGTAATCGATGTGGCTTATACATATATATATACATATATATATATATATACATACATATATATATATAAAAACGGTGAAATTGCGTAATTAGCATAATTTGAAGGTTGATTTAATTTTGATTACATAAACTTTTGATCAAATTGAAACTACATCTCTATTTTTTGGAAAAAAATGTTTGATTTCATGAACATTTGATCGTAAAAAAAATAATTTTTTTATCCTTATTTTGATCAAATGAACTTTTGATCAATTTAAAACTATGTATAGATTTTTATCAAAAATGTTAGGCAATTTCACCAATTTGGCGTAATATATACATACGTGTGTGTGATATATATATATATATATATATATATATATATGACATAAATTTGATTTACCATTGCAAATAAATAAACTGTATGATGTGTACAAAATACATGAAATATAAATACAACATAAACCTCATGTACACACATATTTTCAGAGACAATTTATGGTAATGTGTGTGAACATTAAAAACATTCACATATTCCTAAAGAAAGAACCATGAAAATTCAATCCTAACTATAAAGGCCATTATTTTTAAATATCTACTGCTAAAAGTGTTACTTATTTCCTCCATTTTCCACAGTGAAAGAAAGATTTTTATATCCTTAAAAGCCGAGGTGTGACGTGAAGGTATGGGGTAGTGTTGATTACCTGAGAATGACATGTGCTACTATGGTGTGCGGAACTATTCACAATAAATCGATCGTTTTCTCGGCTTGGTTTCACTTTCCAAAAAGACCCCCAAATACCAGCCAACTACTAACATCTTTTTTTCAAACATACTTGAAGCCAATGGACACAAAATGGGAATTAAGCCCCCATTACACCCTATTTAAATAACCAAAGAGACAAGATTCTTCTTCCAGAAAAAGAAAAAGAAAAAAAAAATGTACGTTATTTTTAGAAATAAAAAAGGGTGTGGACATTGACAACAACAATATCAGTGTAAAAACCGAGTCAATTGATAATAGGATTTGTTCATAAGAATCTATTACAATTCAATTGATCAAATCGGTGCCCCGATTTCGTATATGGAAGGACTAAAAGACCTTTATTTACAACAATATGGTCAACTACACAAGCTGACTTCTTTCTTGAATACATCTAAATGAACGAATTTTCTTCGATTGAAGTATAGTAGCACGCATTATATACACGAAATTTATGACAATATACATACATGTCAATAATTTATTGGGGGGATTTACTTTCATTAATTCGTAATATCGACAAAGGGGTTATTTTAATCTGGACTGTAAAAAAATCAGTGATGACGTACTTGTAAGAAGAAATAATTGAATCCCTGAGATCCTCCCCAGTGCTTACAGTGGATTCAATGTTTATGTTCAGAAATGTATTTGGCCTTGAAAATCAAGATCAATATATAATTATTAGTTTAATTAATCCTGATTAAACCATAATTAATTATTTAATCAATCTTCTCAGTAAAATAAACTTGGTTTTCTGATTAAAAAACGATTTTGAACGGTGGAAACGAATAAAAAATGAAAACAAACTATCACCAAGATTTTGAAGACATAATTATAATAAAAATAATACTTGAAAATGAGATAAATATATTCATGTAGATGTTGTGTTGAGTGAGAGGGGGAGGGTAAAGAAAGGGAGTTTTTTTCCAGGAAGATTTTTAAGGGAGGGGTCATATTCTTTCATTGACCAAAAAAACAAGAGCTTGTCAGTGTCCAGTTTAGGGGTCTGATTTCATTTAGTTGCATGGGAAGTAGAAGGGAAAGGCAAGACCCACAGAAAGAGAGATAGAGAGAGAGAGAAAGAGAGAGAGAGTATATGCAAACACATGGGTAAAAAGGACTTTGACGTCATCCTCAAAATGAATACAATTTTAATAGATCTTTTTTTTTTCTAAAGGGACTCATATTCTGTCAAGGATCAAAAAACAAAGGGTCAACGGTCCATTTTATTTAATAGTGTCATCAGTGACGTAGATTTGGCAACCGGGGGGGGGGGGCTTGATTTCTTCACCCCCCCTCCAATATTTATTGAGATTTGATGAAAAAAAAGAAAAGGAAAATTTGCAAAAAATAGACATGCACAATGACTTGATAGAAAACAACCCCAATGGTTGAATTATTATTTATGCACAATTCATGTATGTATATATGTATGTATGTATGTATGTATGTATGAATGAGAGGGGAGGTACTTTTTTTTTCCAAGGCTATTGGGGACTCTTCCCATTAGGGGCCTTATAGGGGTGGGGGCTAAATAGCCTCTCCCCACTCAGCTTCGCCTCTGTGTCATAAGGATGGAGATATAAGAAGAGAGACGGACCCACAGCGAAAGAGAGAGAGGGGGGATGAAATAGATCACACTAAGCACATGGACAAGAAGGATTTTGACGTCATCCCCTCACACAATTTATTCTAGTTGGGAAAATCTTGTGTTCTTGTTGAGGAGGAACGATTATATGAGGAGGTCCACTGATACAATGGAGAAATTATTAATAAACAACAACAAACCATGAGGAATGGTCAATAATATAATGAAAAAAAGATTTGGGAATTTTAGATCCATTTTTGAAATAAACCAAAAATTCACAAGACCCTCCACAACAACAAACAAAACAATATAGCAACTTGAACTCTTTTCCTTCCCAATTTTCACACTTGAAGAAATATTTTCTATTCTAGAAGATAAATACATTATTTTTTTGAGTCTGACAAAAGTGAGAGTGTTGATGTATTTAATGTTTATGACTTTTGAAGCAGACAGGAACATTTTCTGGGGAAGAAATTTGATCCTTTTTCCTCATTTATGAAGAAAGAGGAAAAGATTTTTCTTCCATGATGTCTTTTTTTTCTTCCTTCATAAAAAATTGAGGGCCATGAATTTTAGGGGACATCATAAATACCAGAAATGACAAAAAAAAAATGAAGAAAATAAACAATCTCAAACATAAAATAAACAAACAAAAAATGACAAAGATTTTTTAAATAAATTATCCGTTTCAACATTAATGGCTAATTTATTATAATTTTCTTTAACTAAATTTGTGTTTTCAATCGATATAACTTCTCTACCGTATATTTGTCCGTCTAAGAAACAAATGATTTTAAAATGTTCCAGGAGAGGGATTCTATTTACAATCTAAATGTAAAGCTAAACTGGACCCTTAGCTTCCGCCCGTCGTACGAAAACGCGGATGTGAAGTATTTGGTTACGTTATCAAACATCATGGAGTCTATTCTTTTATTTTCCTCTGTAGAAAATAAAAAGCTTTCAAAAATGGTCAAGATTTTGCAATGATGTCAATAAAAACATTCTTTTTTGCAAATAATGACACCATGAAAGATGTCATGTTTTACCATGTTTTTGGATTGCAAAAAAACCCAAAAAAACATTCAAATGAAAATTATTTGCAGTTTTATGCAAAATGTCAAATCTTCATCTTATTTTAATTTTATCCATCATAGATTCTTTCAGATAGCTTAAGGTTTAGTTTATCGTAATATTAAAAACACGTCCGTCAGGTGCGTGATATTATTTCATTAAAATATTGAAATAATACTAAATTTAAAAAAAAACAGACATAAAAAGCAATTTCAGCCAAGTAAAAAACATTTAAATTATTATTTTTTTCATTAGAGGGGGGTGAATATGTTTCAAGAAAAAGACTGAAAGATGTTGGTTGCTTTGCAAATAAATTCCGTTTTTATGAACATCTCATTAAAAATAAAAATGGAACCTCATCTAAAAATAATTAACAAACAAACTAAAATTATTTGGTTGAAAAAAATAGTTTTAATTTATGTAAAGGGGGCAGATTTTAACAATAACAAGCCTGGTTCTAACCAAATCTGTTGTATTGTTTATTGTCATCATGAAATAATAATGTAGTTTCTTTTGTCAGAGTTGTTTTTTAAAAATGTGACCACAAAATCGGGGTGTATTTCCCCATATAGTTTTGAAGGTTTGCAAAGGTGAATAAATGAAAGAAACACGAATGATCAGCTTTTCAAATACAAGTTTTTAAAATCGTTTCAATAAAAGTGTCAAGCTGACCCTTCGATTAAAAGATCATGTCAAAAAGCGGGTGTGTCATTTGGGTAGAATCAGACCCTCATTTTGTGGCCAAGGTTTATTTTCTAGTAGCCAACAATAACTGTTTTTGTTGAGGGAAGGAAGGGTCCTTCGCCTACCCAGTACTTGCATAAATACAGACCTTGGTGAAAATTCTAGCGATAATAATAAGGAAATGTCCCTTTTCTTGGGGTGTGGTGGTGATTTGGGGATGAAATCATGAAATGTTGAAGAAAGCAGACCCTCATTTTGTGGCCAACATTTATTTTCTAGTCGCCAACAACAACTGTTTTTGTTGAAGGAAGAAGGGCACCTAACGAGCACTTGCATAATGTAGATAGGTGGTTCTTAAAGGGGAGCCACTTGGCTCCTTTGGGAAAGGAATTCAAATCTAAAGGGAATAATAGGGAAGGAATAACATTGTTTTGATAGTTTAATTGCCACTGTAAAAGAATAATGGTGAAAAAATTACAAAATGACAATTCAGAATGGGGGAGAATCGAGGAAAGCTAGAGAACCGTAAGGGGAGTAAATGTGACCTGAGGCTTTAAGAGAACCACGGATGTAGACCCTAATGAAAAAAAGAGATATCAAAACGTGAAATGTCCTTGTGGGGCGTGAGATCATAAAATGACAAGTCGATGTATTAATCGAGATGTTAACCACGAAGAAGTTGGTAGATGAAATAAAATGAATTCTGACATTAAGTCTGAAAAAAACAGGGATGTTGATATCCAGCTATCACTTTGCCAGAGCTGTACCTAAGACACTGCAAATAGTGAGGCGGTCCAAGATTTTAGCCCCCCCCCCCACCTACAAGAAAAAAAAAAGAAATTATATATATATATATATATATATATATATATATATATATATATATATATATATATATATATATATATATATATATATATATATATATATATATATATATATATATATATATATATATATATATAATATATATATATATATATAATATATATATATATATATAATATATATATATATATATAATATATATATATATATATAATATATATATATATATAATATATATATATATATATATATATATATATATATATATATATATATATATATATATATTTCTTTTTCTTACTTTTTTAATTACAATGTTTTATTTTTTGCAGTTAGAATGTAAAATGTCTCGACTAAACTATGTCTGGAACAGATATTTTTTCGTTTTTCAAATCGTTTGATGATTTATTAAGTTGCATAAAGATAGATTATTGATTCATAAAGGACAAACATAATTTACTGAATATTTCATTTTGGTTTCGATTTGTTTTAAAATAATAACCAAACACAAAATTGAAGGGACCCCCAAGAAATGTTATGTACTAGGTCCCATCAATGGGAAATTCGGCCCTGATCTTTGCTAGATTTCAGAATATAACAACACAAGTGATCAGTCCACAAATTGAAACTTTTGAAATAATTAAAAAAGGTTTTTAAGTGAATTTGGCACTTGACATTTTTAGGCAAGGACTGAAAAGGAAATCAAGAGAACAAAACAAAGAAACGACATCAGACATCAGGACGTGAAAAGGTGAGAAAAAAATTAATTATTCAAGGGACATCTACTTACCTTATAGATGACTCAAGATTTTCTTCAATAGATGCAAGGCGCTCTTTGCCATCCTCAGGGGTGGCAGATATCCGGGGGTAGTTCTCCTCCCCAGAGCTGGGGTGAGTAGTAGTTGTGGTCGTCGTCGTCGCTTCGCCCCCCGAGGAGGAGCAAGGGCCCCTCGATCCTGCCAACCCTCTAAATTTCCTAGTGTCAGTCCTCGGAGACGAAGGTAGATGGGTTCCCGTGGGGCAGGTGATTATAGTGGACGGGGATTTCGTTATCCTGAGGGACGATGAAGACGTGAATGAACATGACGAAGAATGAGATGACAAAAATGATGAAGATGACGGTGACGATGACGATGAAGATGAAGACAGACCCAAGCCAGGAGATGATTTCAGCAAATTATTATTATTATTAGTTGTTATTGTTGTTGTGGGGGTTGTTGTTGTTGTTGTAAAGGTTGTGGTAACAACATTATCACTTTTTTTACCCCCGGGGGATCCTGACGATGACTGAGATGACAACACCAACCCAGAAGACGATCTCAATAAGTTGTTAGGGTTAGGTGTAAGGGTATTATTAGAAGATGCAATGTTAGGATTATCCTTATTTTTTCTTGCTGTCGTTGGGGGTGAGGATGACAATAACAAGGATGAAGTCAAGGGTGTGTTGCTTGTTGTTGTTGTCGTCAGCTGTTGTTGTTGCTGTTGTTGTAACAATAGTAGAAGTCGATGCCCGGTGTGTGAGGTCAAGGGGTCGACCTGAGGGTGGCTCGCTGTTGTTGTTTGGGGCAGGGTAGCTGTATAACCGATGGATGTAGTGATGACACTTCCAGTTGTGACCGTCGGGGACTCAATGGTAGAACAAGGGCCAGAATTAGGGAGGGAAACGGTTGCAAAGAACGATGATGATGATGATAAAGGTATTGAAGAGATATTCGTAAGGTTTGATGTAGTCGTGTAAGTATAAATACCACCACTAGTGCTTCTGCTATTACTGGTACTACTATTTGTGGTATTAGTAATAGTAGAAGAAGAGTTGAAAGTCGTATCCCCGCTAGGGGGGACACTAGGGGTAGAAATACTCTTGCTAGTAGAATTAGTCGTGGGGGACAAAACTTGGCTTTGTTGTTGCTGTTGTTGATGGTGATGATGATGTTGATGGTGATGATGATGGTGCAGGCTATTTCCTTCTGTAACTGCGGTCGCCGTACCTCCATCATCGTCGTGCTGTGTCTGCGACCAATTGTCGCCTGTGGAGGCATCAAACACAACTACATTGCCGATGTGAGGGAGAGCCTGGGTCATAGTAGACAAACAGACCCTGATTACGACGATGAAGACATGAACGACGAAGACGACAACACAAAACAACAAGCCTCACCAACACGCATGGCGCTGACATCTCAAATGTTCCACACGGCACGGTGAAGGTGGTCATGTGATCCAAATAATACCTTTGCCGGGGAAGGTTTATTATGGGAGTGAAAGACTAAGAGTGAGATAGGGAGGAAAGTTGATACGGGAGCGAAAGACTGAGAATCACACACGGAGGGGTAGCGAGTGCAACAGAGAATAACAATGGGATGAGAGAGTGAGTGTGTGTATGAGTGAAAGTATGAGAGGAGGAAGTAAATATGGTAGTGAAAGACTGGGAGTTACATTGGAGGGAAAGTTAATATCGGAGTGAAAGACTAAACGTCAAATACAGAGGAAGGATGACGAAGGAAGAGGGGGAAAAAGTTGAAAAAAGACTGAAAATTAATTAAGGAGGAAGGTGGTATGGGAGCGAAAGTCTGAGAGTCATATAGGGAGGGGGAGCAAATGCAACAGAGGATAACAATGGGATGAAAAAGAGAGAGTGCGTGAATGAGTGAAAGTATTAGGCGAGGAAGTGTTTATGGGAATGAAAGACTGAGAGTTACTTACGGAGGAAGGTGACATGAGAGTGAAAAACTGGGAGTCACGTGGGAGGGAAAGTAATATGAGAGTGAAAGACCAAGAGTCAAATATAGAGGGAGGAAGAAGAAAAAGAAAGTTGAATGGATGAAAGACTGAAAATCACGAAAGGAGGAAGGTGATAAGGAAGTGAAAGACTGAGAGTCACAAAGAGTGGGGGAGCAAGTGTAAGAGAAAATAACAATGGTGTGACAGAGAGTGTTCATATGAGTTAAGTGTGAGACGAGGAAGATGATTCGAGAGTGAAAGACCAGGAATCATAAGGGAGGTGAGCAAGGGAGGAAAAGGAAAACCAAAGTTATGATAGTGAAAGACTGGGTGGTTACGTAAAGAGAACGAAAGACTAAGAGTCAAAGACGGAGAATGCAACAGAAAAAATGACAATGGGATGAGAGATAGAGAATGTGTGAGAGAAAGTTTGAGGCAGGATGACATTCAAGTCAAAACGGGGGAGGAGGGAGAAAGAGTAAACGTCAAATACGGAGGGGGAGACTAAGAGTCAAATAAGGGAGAGGAGAAAAAAGAAAGTTTTACGAATGAAAGACCGAGAGTCAGATACGGGAGGAAGATGATGTGAGGATGAAAGATAGAGTCAAGTAGTGAGGTGGGAGGCAAATGCCACAGAGAAGAGGAATAGGAGAAAAGAGTGAGTGTGTGCGTAAGTGAAAGTATGAGGCGAGATAGGGAATTGACATTTAAGTCGGAACATCGGAGAGTGAAAGACTAAGAGTCAAATACAGAGGAGGTAAGAAAGGAGGAGAAAAAGGAAACTTATTCAAGAGAAATGCTGAGAGTTACAGAGGGGAAAAGGTTATGTGAGTATGAAAGACTAAGAGTCAAAGCTAGAGGGGGCAATTGTAACAGTAAATAAAACGAATGATACAAGTACGTGAGTGTGAGTGTGAGTACGCACGAGGGAAAGTATGAGGCGAGAGAGGAAATTGACACTCAAGTCGAAACGTCGAAGAAAGTAAAGAGGGAACAAGTACAACAGAAGAAAATTATGAAAGTAGAGAGAAAGAGAGTGTGTGACTGATTGACATAGGGAGGGTGAAAAAGTTCAACAGAAGAGATGAATGGAATAATACTCAGTGTATGTATGAGTGAAAGTATGAGGCGAGACAGGAAATTGACAACCCAGCCGAAACGTCGAAGATGAGGCTGTTGAGGATGCCTATGATGATGAGGGAAAAAGATGAACTCACATTTGCACATTAAGGGGTTAAATGAAAAAGGAAGAAAAGGGTAAGCCTTAAAAGGGAATAGGGAGAGACTAGAGCCACACAAGCACCAGAAAAGAAATGTATGTACTGAGAGAGAAAGAGAGAGAGAGAGAGAGAGAGAAAAAAAAAGAAAGAGAGCGATGTGAGTGAAACTGAAAAGGAAAGACAGAGAGAGAGAGAACCTAGTTTGGAATCTGGGGATGAGGCGATTGTTGAGTGAAGCAAGACTTATAAACAGAACAAATATAAGTAAAAGACGAAGTACAGGTATACTTTGATTAGTGCGGTTAATTCTTCCCCAAATTTTCTGAGCTGTTCAAGGTCTTATTATTAGTTAATTTGTTTTTATTTTCAGCTTTAATTTCATGACATTAATTTGTACAGCATTAGCTAAACAGCACTACATCAAAGCTAGCATTCACCAAGTCCGTATTATTCAAGGAATTATAGCGGTATAGAATAGAAAGAGACTAGTAGAGCTACGTACACGCTCATGGGCTGAGGTTTTTGGAATGTTTTATTGAAGGAGGTGGAGGAAAAGGGTATTTAAAAGGTAATTATTTAGTAGGGGTTCGGAAAAAGGGAGGTAACTATTATTTTTCTTGTATGTCTTTTAATAAGTAATATTTTTTTGTGAACCTCAGCCGAACAATTACCAGATAAAGACAGAGACATTAACGCGCCAGCTCGATTCTGATCAATCTCCACTTATTAAAATTGTTATTATAACAATCTCTGATTCAATCTCATATTTTCAAGATGAGTAAAAGTTGAAAATCAACAGACTTATCATTATTAATTAGGTAATTGTCTGGATGAGGTTCGCAAAAAAAAAAGAAGCAACAAGTATAGATGACACTCCATGTTTTCATTTACAGCGTCTATACTAGTTATCCCCCTTCTCTTTGCGAACCTCATCCAAACAATTACCATTAATTTAATTAATTTATCTACATTCAGCGCGGCTGAGAGTAAACACTTTGAACAGCGCAGATCGAAAAGCGTAAACTACTACTACCAGTAAGATTCGAACTCACGTCTCTCTTGTCGCTGGGGGAGCCTTATAAATTAGGATGAAAACAAATAGTAATAAACAATGGGTTATATTACAATACTTCAAGTAATGAAAATAAATATTTAATATATCAGCCTTATTTTTTGGTAGATTCATTTGAGAATAATCGTTACTCGAGTATAATGCAATCTCGAATGTAATGTGACCCCCCACTTTTTGTATTTAAAAATCAGTAAATGTATGTTTTCAGTTTTTATACTAGAGTATAATGTTACACCTGTACCCAATTATGACCCTGATTTTTTTTATATCAAATTTCTCGCATTACACACAAATTAATACCGTACATCAAAAAGGAAGACTGAAGCAGTAGCGATGAATACTACAGTAGTAAATAAATGGCCTTTCAAAAAGCTTGTGAAAGAGTAAATTCACTGACTCCAAGCGTAGATAATAACTAATTCTTCAGATACCAAAAATAGTGAAGTCCATTCAAAACTGGGTAGGATATGAAATAAAAGAAAAGGTACATGTGCTATGTTTTGTTTAATATTGAGCGTAATATTGCGAGAGAAAAAATGCAGTTTTTACATCTATGTAGTGATATGCTAATGTTAATTTCTTCCTCAAAGTGACATTGAATGTGAAAAATACTATTTTCTTCCAAAAGCTCACTTTGAAACCTAAAAGTGTAGAAACTAAATGGTGTAAATTTAATTTCTTAATACATATGTAAACCTTCAGAGAAATTATTTCCAGAAACAAAACTAATGTTTACACACAAGAAGTCCGAGGCTTCTAAACTCCTTCACACATCCATCCTTAAGCACCTGTTGGGTAACGGGTAGTTTATTGTTTTGCACTCAACCGGCGGGGGGAGGGTGGTTATCTTGTGATGGTTACATATGAGTGACCAAAAAGAAAGCAGGCGTGGATCTGGAGGTAGGGTCCGGGGGTTCAACCTCTCTCTCAACGTTCTTGGGCAAAATGCTATTGAATTTTTCTTTCAATTATCTTCAAGGAAGATCCTAAAAAAACAAACTCAAAGAATCCTGAGTAATCATGTTAACCTTAAAAACGAAGATTTATTACGTTGTTTTTCTTTAAATATAAGTAATTTTTTTGTCGGATTACATCTGCCAACGAAATTCGAGAGGCATTCGACCGTGTCTTTTCGTCTGTCTGTTTGTCAACACGATATCTCCAAAAGTACTCAATGAATTTCAATTAAATTTAATGGAAGGGTGGGCAAAAGCATAAGGAAAAATTGGTAAAATTTTGGGATGGATCCAGGATTATTTTTTTTCTGCTTGAAAGATATTTTCCATTGTATTTTCCCCCATACATTTATGTATATGCTCATGACTGTCCATGCAATATTTCAAAAAATTCCCTATGAATTCCAATTATACATTGTGAAAGAGTGAGCCATAGCCCAAGGACGAAATTATTAAAATTTGAGATGGATCCATGATGAGATATCTCCCTTCTCTTGTAGTTATATGTCCACACCACATAATATTGCCAAAAGTTCATGTCTGTCCACACTATATCTCCAAAAGTTCTGAATGAATTTTAATGAAATTTTCAGGAAGGTAGACAACAGCCTATAAAAGAAGTGATTAAAATTTGGGGCGGATCCATGCAAAATTACTTCCTCTCCATCATACTTGAATATCTGCACAACATAATATTGCAAAAAAATGTTGACTATCCACACAATATTTCTGAAAGTTCTGGATGGATTTTAATGAAATTTTGTGGAAGGGTAGACAATGAACTACGAAAGAAGTGATCAAATATTTGGCTGGATACACGCACAATTACTTCCCCTGACGATGGTGTTGGCAGAGGTATGCAGTCTCTGAATGCTTACTGGTTATTCATAAAATATTTGATTTATTGGTTCAGCGGTAAATTTTTTTTATTAATTTTTTACAATTTACTCTTCTCTCAATTAAAGCTATGAAAAAAAGAGCTACAACTAAAATGTAAGTGAAGAATGGCTAATCACATGCAGTTATGCTTGAAATTTATTTACTTTTTCACATATTTATTTGTAAAAATAAATTTTCCATCATCATGTATGCTCCTACTCAAAATACAAGATCCACCTCAGGGACGAAAGTTGCTTTTTGAGAAATCACTCCAATGAAATACAAATTTAAAGTAGTCTCCCATTTCCTTATCAGTGTATCTCTGCCACAGAAGTTAAAACTAATGTGGGTATTCACTCATGTGTCTGTCAGCCTGTCTTTTTCAGTCTGTCTGTCTGTCTGTACACACAATATCTTCAATAGTTCTCAATGAATAACAATGATATTTTCAGGAAAAGTCGGCCGTATTGGGTAGGGAAGAATTGATTAAATCTTTTAGGGGGGGAGCCAGGAATTTTTTCCAGTTATATCACCCAGCTCCGTAGCTATATGTCTCCATGCAGTATCTCCAAAAGTTCTCAAAAGATTTCTATGAAATTTGCAGAAAGGGTTTGCCATGGACTAAGGAAGAATTGTTTGAATTTTGGGGTGGATACAGGATTTTTCAAAGATATTTTTGTCGAAACTCTTACTGTGCTGACTTTATTTTCCTCAACTAACAACAATGACAAGTTCAGACAATGACTGGTTAAGACAAAAAAGTGAAAAGTTTAAAATGAGGACTTGAGAGAGAAGGGAAAAGAAAGGGGCAGATTCTATTCCGATATCATTAATCAATGAAAGAAAGAAAGAAAGGAAAAGAGAGAAAGAAAGTATGTGTGAGAGAGAAGGAAAAAGGAAAGGAAGAGAGAAAAAGAAAATGGAAAGTTATGGATGCTAGATTGAATTATCTTGTGTCACTAAACAGATTCTGTTAATTAGAATTCACTATTATTACATGATTAGGGGGTAGATTTCGGAATTCTTAATAGTTAACTCCCCTTCAGTTTAGTATAAAAACAGGTCGGTCAGTCACTCAAAAGAAACCATCATATGACCAAAAGCATGTTGTGTTGGGGGTGATCAATCAAATAATTGGGAAAAGGGGTGATTAATTAATTAGTCATTTCTCTAGCTTTTTGTTGGATCACTAGAAAGTTTGAATTTAAAAAAAAACAATTTGGCATGAGGTAGGGACCAATTTAGCAAAAACATGAATTGCAGATTGAACTTCCCTCCCATTAAAACCTATTTTTAGGGAGAATTTTCAAAAAACAAGAAAATATTTTGACTAGAAATAATAAGGATTAAATGTTGAAATTTTCAGCCCTCTAGCTTCTTTGGTGCAACCTGTACATGTGGTATATACATCCATCAATCAGGAACAACTTGAAAGAAGATGTTGTCAGTCTTTGTGATAATTGTCACAAAAACTATCAGCATCTTCTTTCAAGCCGTATGCATATATCACACAGATTTCTTCAGTTTTCAAATGATTCTGGCTGGCTTCCTGGCTATTCATGTGTTGCACATACAGGCCACATCCATGGAACCAGAGGGCTGAAAATTTAAACATTTACTCCTTATTAAGTCTAAAGAAAATCATGTCTTTTAAATCCCTCCCCATAGATTTTTAGTTGGGGGGGGTCAGTTTACAATATAATTTTATGTTCAATTGGTCCCTCAATTAGTGACTGGCAGTGCTCATGCTTTTTCTCTAAAAATGTTTTATCCCCATTTAAAGCCCAATTATCACATAAAATAACTATTTATCAAGACCCCAGAACAAACAATCAATAAAAATTGTATATTTACTTTAATTAAACTCCTCAGATTTATCAATTCCAAGTGAAAAAAAATGAATAAATCAAAATTATGAAAAGGAAATTTTACTATATGGTTTGATTTGCTTGAACTGACTTTCAAAAATGGTCAAGATCAGCTAAATTTTGCCATTATTCAGCTAACTTAATTGCTAAAAGTATTAGATATACACATTTTGAAGTAGTGGTGAAATGAAATTAAATCAGCTAATTTTTTTTTTTAAATGGACAGAATTTCGGCTATTTGCTATCGCAGATTTTAATCAGCTAAATATAGCTAAATGGATTAACTAGATCCAACCGAAAAATGGCTCATTTGGCATACCTGGCTGTACATCACCCTTCCATTGTACCATTGAATTTACTAAGAAAACTGAATGTTAATTTCAAGGGAAATAACTTCGGATTGAAATTATCTCTCTTTGAGCATTTTGTGAATTTTTTAGACTTAAAAAAAAATTCAATTCACCAAGAATTCCACTATCTTTTATGCTATTCATTGAAAAGTCCCATTATCAATTAAAAGCAGTTTATGAATTTAAGAGTACAATCTCTCATCTCTGAAAGGCATTTATGAGATACAAGATTAAGTAAAAGTGATTCCAAAATTTGATATTTATTCAAATAGGATATTTTTAATCAATTGTCTTCCTGTTCCTGTTACTGTGACAAAAGGAACATTCTCAAGCATTTTATAAAAAGTGTTAAATTTATTTAGATTTTTTGGATTAGTTTAAATTTCTGATAAAAATTTCATCTTTTAAATAGACTTCGAGACAAACTCAATTTCAGGTACCTGATATAATTTCAGGTACCTGTTATAATTTCTGGTACCTGATATAATTTCAGGTACCTGTTATAATTTCAGGTACCTGTTATAATTTCTGGTACCTTATATAATTTCAGGTACCTGTTATAATTTCAGGTACCTGTTATAATTTCTGGTACCTGATATAATTTCAGGTATCTGTTATAATTTCTGGTACCTGATATAATTTCAGGTATCTGTTATAATTTCTGGTACCTGATATAATTTCAGTTACCTGATATAGCCAATCTTTGAAAATTTCCTGTTGGAGTATGCCTCAAAACTCCCTCAGAAGGCACCCCCAAATTTTCCTTTCAGCACATGGAGGGTGGGATGGGGGGAGAGTCACACAATTCTCACATTCTTAACATTCAATGTACTGGATTTGGGCTGTGGTACTGACTTTGATTCAATACATGGATTCAACAAAGAGTCAAGAACTGATTTAAACATGGATGTAAACATAAGTGAAGAGAACTTTCTCTACATCTGCTATTTAATAATATGAACATTAATTAATTTTCATTTTTCAAATAATTGAATATCAGGGCCCCTAAAATTGTGTAGCCCCTGGGCAACTTCCCAGTGTATCCATGCAATGAGTCACAAGAATCACAATATTGAAAAAATTCAATGTTAAGGGTTGTGGCCAAAAAAAGTTTTGGAAAACACTGTTTTCTGCTTTAACTCTTTTCACTACTGTATGTTATTTACGTCAAAATTTGGTAATCCTTGCAGATCAGGTATTAAAAAGACTTATGTAGGTATGAAAAAAAATTACCTCATTTTATGGCTAAAAATGGCTGAAAGTTTTTGGACTCTTCTGGGGTAGGAATGATTCAGCGCGGCCTAACTCAATGTAGCTAACTCGATGCCAGGACAACTTAATGTAACATTTATAGCACATCCATTAAATACCAATAAAAAAAGATATTCAATGAAAGAATGTGTAGGCATTAGTTTGACAGTGAAATTAATTTATTTCGATTATAAGCTATTCCTCGTAAATATTCTAGAGGGGTCCTCTCTTTAACTCTTAGTTTGTTGCTAGATTTCACTAGGCTGTATACTTGGAAGCAGGCCAGCACACTCATAAATAAATGCTCAAAACTTTTCATAAGTAGAGTCATTGGAGAGAGGAAGGATTGGCAAGAAGTAGGTAATAAACTTTATGTGAATAAATTGTATAGAACCGGATATATGAACATTCAAAAGAGCATTTACACATAAAGCTGTAGTACAATAGCTTATGGTTTTCTTGTGAGACAAGTTTTCAAACATAGATATATCACTGTTTAAGTAGTTTATACAGATAATTTTTATATTTAAGTTTTTCTCCAGTCTTTTTTCTCTCTTTTGTTACATGTTTTCTTCAGTGCTAACATCAATATTTCATGAGGTTTGTGCTTTTTATTTACAAACATGCCGTCAGCTTGTTTACACATTGAGTCGACAGCATCAAATCATATCCAATCTGATTTTACCATCTAAAAATCATATTTTGATAAATATGTATGATCAAAAAATCATGATACTGTTTATATAATCCATAAATTGTTATTTATTGCTTCTCTCTTTTTATTTTGATATCCCCATCTACTGTGAGAACTAGTAAAACATGCCTAATATATTTTTTACCAAAACTTCATGTAAAAAGAAATTTCTGGCTTTTATTTTCATTATTGTATCAATTTCTGATCAATGTTAAGTATGTTTGAAAAATCACACGAAGGATGCATTGATTAATAAATGTTTAAATTTTTTTCAATAGATATATTATTTAAAAATCACATTTAATTTCATCCTTGTGTTAATCTTTGATCAATACTTTATATAATGATAATTTTCATAGCCTTTGTATGTATTTTTGAGTGTACTAAACATTTCAGGAACCTTTGAATGATTTTTCAAGTGTCTTAGGTGAAAATCAAATATTAGAAAAATCCAGCCACCTTCAGCCATTTTTAGCCATAAAGGGAGGCAACCAATCTTTATACTTACACAAGTCTTTCTAGTGCATGATTTGCAAGGATTACCAAAATTTGTTGTTGGAATGCCATTTTCGACTCGAGTCAAATTTCTCAGCAGGCCATGTTATTTGAACCCAGTGAAGCAAATATTTTGTTTAACCAGTGAACCAATACTGACATCTATTTTCAATTGCAAGTCTGTTTTATCAATCGTGCCTTTATTCCCGGGTTGTTTATTTTCCGCTCTCTTGTTCAGAGACGATAACAGATAAACCTAAACATGAAACAGATCAGGTTAGACATGCGACCAACATCTTTTGGCAGCATGCTGTCTTGGGGGTAAACAATAGAAAAATTGGAATGAAGGGGTGATCAATAAGTAAGTTACTTCTTTCAACTTTTGCTGAATTTCTTGGATGAAGCAATGTCAATTATTATCAATTTTCAAATAGTATTTCTTTCATCTTATTTCTCTTACTTTAACACCTAGTAGTAATAGTTTTAAGATGTTTTGATTCTTTGGATGAAGCAATGTCAATTATTATTCATTTTTGAGTAGTATTTCTTTCATCTTATTTCTCTTACTTTTACACCTAGTAGTAATAGTTTTAAGATGTTTTGATTCTTTGGATGAAGCAATGTCAATCATTATTCATTTTTGAGTAGTATTTCTTTCATCTTATTTATCTTACTTTTACACCTAGTAGTAATAGTTTTAAGTTGTCTTGATTCCTTGGATGAAGCAATGTCAATTATTATTCATTTTTGAGTAGTATTTCTTTCATCTTATATCTCTTACTTTTACACCTAGTAGTAATAGTCTTAAGATGTTTTGATTCTTTGGATGAAGCAATGTCAATCATTATTCATTTTTGAGTAGTATTTCTTTCATCTTATTTCTCTTACTTTTACACCTAGTAGTAATAGTCTTAAGTTGTCTTGATTCCTTGGATGAAGCAATGTCAATTATTATTCATTTTTGAGTAGTATTTCTTTCATCTTATTTATCTTACTTTTACACCTAGTAGTAATAGTCTTAAGATGTTTTGATTCTTTGGATGAAGCAATGTCAATTATTATTCATTTTTGAGTAGTATTTCTTTCATCTTATTTCTCTTACTTTTACACCTAGTAGTAATAGTCTTAAGATGTCTTGATTCTTTGGATGAAGCAATGTCAATTATTATTCATTTTTGAGTAGTATTTCTTTCATCTTATTTCTCTTGCTTTCACACCTAGTAGTAAGAGTCTTAAGATGTCTTGATTCTTTGGATGAAGCAATGTCAATTATAATTCATTTTTGAGTAGTATTTCTTTCATCTTATTTCTCTTGCTTTTACACCGAGTAGTAATAGTCTTAAGATGTCTTGATTCTTTGGATGAAGCAATGTCAATTATAATTCATTTTTGAGTAGTATTTCTTTCATCTTATTTCTCTTACTTTTACACCTAGTAGTAATAGTCTTAAGATGTTTTGATTCTTTGGATGAAGCAATGTCAATCATTATTCATTTTTGAGTAGTATTTCTTTCATCTTATTTCTCTTACTTTTACACCTAGTAGTAATAGTCTTAAGATGTTTTGATTCTTTGGATGAAGCAATGTCAATTATTATTCATTTTTGAATAGTATTTCTTTCATCTTATTTCTCTTACTTTTACACCTAGTAGTAATAGTCTTAAGATGTTTTGATTCTTTGGATGAAGCAATGTCAATCATTATTCATTTTTGAGTAGTATTTCTTTCATCTTATTTCTCTTACTTTTACACCTAGTAGTAATAGTCTTAAGTTGTCTTGATTCCTTGGATGAAGCAATGTCAATTATTATTCATTTTTGAGTAGTATTTCTTTCATCTTATATCTCTTACTTTTACACCTAGTAGTAATAGTTTTAAGATGTTTTGATTCTTTGGATGAAGCAATGTCAATCATTTTTCATTTTTGAGTAGTATTTCTTTCATCTTATTTCTCTTACTTTTACACCTAGTAGTAATAGTTTTAAGTTGTCTTGATTCCTTGGATGAAGCAATGTCTATTATTATTCATTTTTGAGTAGTATTTCTTTCATCTTATATCTCTTACTTTTACACCTAGTAGTAATAGTCTTAAGATGTTTTGATTCTTTGGATGAAGCAATGTCAATTATTATTCATTTTTGAGTAGTATTTTTTTCATCTTATTTCTCTTACTTTTACACCTAGTAGTAATAGTCTTAAGTTGTCTTGATTCCTTGGATGAAGCAATGTCAATTATTATTCATTTTCGAGTAGTATTTCTTTCATCTTATTTCTCTTGCTTTTACACCTAGTAGTAATAGTTTTAAGATGTTTTGATTCTTTGGATGAAGCAATCTCAATCATTATTCATTTTGAGTAGTATTTCTTTCATCTTATTTCTCTTACTTTTACACCTAGTAGTAATAGTCTAAAGATGTTTTGATTCTTTGGATGAGGCAATGTCAATTATTATTCATTTTTGAGTAGTATTTCTTTCATCTTATTTCTCTTACTTTTACACCTAGTGGTAATAGTCTTAAGATGTTTTGATTCTTTGGATGAAACAATGTCAATTATTATTCATTTTTGAGTAGTATTTCTTTCATCTTATATCTCTTAATTTTACACCTAGTAGTAATAGTCTTAAGATGTTTTGATTCCTTGGATGAAGCAATGTCAATTATTATTCATTTTTGAGTAGTATTTCTTTCATCTTATATCTCTTACTTTCACACTTAGTTTTAATAGTCTTAAGATGTTTTGATTCTTTGGATGAAGCAATGTCAATTATTATTCATTTTCGAGTAGTATTTCTTTCATCTTATTTCTCTTGCTTTTACACCTAGTAGTAATAGTCTCAACATGTTTTGATTCTTTGGATGAAGCAATGTCAATTATTATTCATTTTTGAGTAGTATTTCTTTCATCTTATTTCTCTTGCTTTTACACCTAGTAGTAATAGTCTTAAGATGTCTTGATTCTTAGGATGAAGCAATGTCAATTATTATTCATTTTTGAGTAGTATTTCTTTCATCTTATATCTCTTACTTTTACACCTAGTAGTAATAGTCTTAAGATGTTTTGATTCCTTGGATGAAGCAATGTCAATTATTATTCATTTTTGAGTAGTATTTCTTTCATCTTATATCTCTTACTTTTACACCTAGTAGTAATAGTCTTAAGATGTTTTGATTCTTTGGATGAAGCAATGTCAATTATTATTCATTTTTGAGTAGTATTTCTTTCATTTTATTTCTCTTGCTTTTACACCTAGTAGTAATAGTCTTAAGATGTTTTGATTCTTAAGATGAAGCAATGTCAATTATTATTCATTTTTGAGTAGTATTTCTTTCATCTTATATCTCTTACTTTTACACCTAGTAGTAATAGTCTTAAGATGTTTTGATTCTTTGGATGAAGCAATGTCAATTATTATTCATTTTTGAGTAGTATTTCTTTCATCTTATTTCTCTTACTTTTACACCTAGTAGTAATAGTCTTAAGATGTTTTGATTCTTTGGATGAAGCAATGTCGATTATTATTCATTTTTGAGTAGTATTTCTTTCATTTTATTTCTCTTGCTTTTACACCTAGTAGTAATAGTCTTAAGATGTCTTGATTCTTAGGATGAAGCAATGTCAATTATTATTCATTTTTGAGTAGTATTTCTTTCATCTTATATCTCTTACTTTTACACCTAGTAGTAATAGTCTTAAGATGTTTTGATTCTTTGGATGAAGCAATGTCAATTATTATTCATTTTTGAGTAGTATTTCTTTCATCTTATATCTCTTACTTTTACACCTAGTAGTAATAGTCTTAAGATGTTTTGATTCTTTGGATGAAGCAATGTCAATTATTATTCATTTTTGAGTAGTATTTCTTTCATCTTATATCTCTTACTTTTACACCTAGTAGTAATAGTCTTAAGATGTTTTGATTCCTTGGATGAAGCAATGTCAATTATTATTCATTTTTGAGGAGTATTTCTTTCATCTTATATCTCTTACTTTTACACTCAGTTGTAATAGTCTTAAGATGTTTTGTTGATTCCTTGGATGAAGCAATGTCAATTATTATTCATTTTTGAGTAGTATTTCTTTCATCTTATATCTCTTACTTTTACACCTAGTAGTAATAGTCTTAAGATGTTTTGATTCCTTGGATGAAGCAATGTCAATCATTATTCATTTTTGAATAGTATTTCTTTCATCTTATTTCTCTTACTTTAACACCTAGTAGTAATAGTCTTAAGATGTTTTGATTCTTTGGATGAAGCAATGTCAATTATTATTCATTTTTGAGTAGTATTTCTTTCATCTTATATCTCTTACTTTTACACTCAGTTGTAATAGTCTTAAGATGTTTTGATTCCTTGGATGAAGCAATGTCAATTATTATTCATTTTTGAGTAGTATTTCTTTCATCTTGTATCTCTTACTTTTACACCTAGTAGTAATAGTCTTAAGATGTTTTGATTCCTTGGATGAAGCAATGTCAATCATTATTCATTTTTGAATAGTATTTCTTTCATCTTATTTCTCTTACTTTTACACCTAGTAGTAATAGTCTTAAGATGTTTTGATTCCTTGGATGAAGCAATGTCAATTTTTATTCATTTTTGAGTAGTATTTCTTTCATCTTATTTCTCTTACTTTTACACCTAGTAGTAATAGTCTTAAGTTGTCTTGATTCCTTGGATGAAGCAATGTCAATTATTATTCATTTTTGAGTAGTATTTCTTTCATCTTATTTATCTTACTTTTACACCTAGTAGTAATAGTCTTAAGATGTTTTGATTCTTTGGATGAAGCAATGTCAATTATTATTCATTTTTGAATAGTATTTCTTTCATCTTATTTCTCTTACTTTTACACCTAGTAGTAATAGTCTTAAGATGTCTTGATTCTTTGGATGAAGCAATGTCAATTATTATTCATTTTTGAGTAGTATTTCTTTCATCTTATTTCTCTTGCTTTCACACCTAGTAGTAAGAGTCTTAAGATGTCTTGATTCTTTGGATGAAGCAATGTCAATTATAATTCATTTTTGAGTAGTATTTCTTTCATCTTATTTCTCTTGCTTTTACACCGAGTAGTAATAGTCTTAAGATGTCTTGATTCTTTGGATGAAGCAATGTCAATTATAATTCATTTTTGAGTAGTATTTCTTTCATCTTATTTCTCTTACTTTTACACCTAGTAGTAATAGTCTTAAGATGTTTTGATTCTTTGGATGAAGCAATGTCAATCATTATTCATTTTTGAGTAGTATTTCTTTCATCTTATTTCTCTTACTTTTACACCTAGTAGTAATAGTCTTAAGATGTCTTGATTCTTTGGATGAAGCAATGTCAATCATTATTCATTTTTGAGTAGTATTTCTTTCATCTTATATCTCTTGCTTTTACTCTTAGTTGTAATAGTCTTGAGTTGTATGGATTTCTTGGATGAAGCAATGTCAATTGTCATTAATTTTATCAGACTCCAGTCCAAGTCTGACGCTTGTTTTCCCCGTAACAACAACTATATTCTGGAGAGTAAACTCTCCACTGTTAGTCTTTCCCATCACATTAAACCAAACTGATATATGAAATTAACACTCCCGAGCATGATTTAAGATTGAGGCCAAATGATCAGTAAACGAATCTCTTATCAACAATTCAAAACTATCAAGTTTTACGCATCCACGAAAATTCATGATACAAGTGTGCAATGTCTTATTCCTTTCTAATAAAAAAAAATATGTTTATACTAAATCAAGAACCATAAGTTCACGGATGCATTCACCATCCATGGTAGTTGAAGTAGGAAGAGGAAGAAGTGCAAGAAGTCTCTTTGAGTCAATTGATTCTCATACTTGTAAAATATTGTGATATGGAAATACTCTGAAAGTATCATTTTTGATAAAAACCGTAAACGGCCATTTTTGTTTGTTTTTTTATTATTTTTTACTTTTTTATACCACAAAAATGCTGAACTTGTACATTCCATTATGATATAATAGCAGTTGGTTTCTTAGTAATGTCACACACTTCTTCCTCCCTATTTCTATTGTTTAATGTAACTGGGACCGACTGAGCAACAGGATGTGTGGACTTCTCTCTAAAGCTATTTTGTTTTCCTCTTGTTATATGAGAGTCAAACATGAAGTAATGTGATCAATCTGGAACTAATATTATCAAGCAGGAACCAGCATTATCAATCAAAAACTAACATTATCAATCAGAAATTAATATCATCAATCAGAAACTGAGATTATCAATCACAACCTAACATCATCCATCATTAACTAAAATCATCCAGGAGGAACCAGCATTATCAATCAGAAACTAACATTATCAATCAGAAACTAACATTATCAATCAGAATTTAACATTATCAATCAGAATCTAACGTTATCAATCAGAATTTAACATTATCAATCAGAATCTAACATTATCAATCAGAATTTAACATTATCAATCAGAAACTAACATTATCAATCAGAAACTAACATTATCATTTAAGGACCAGCATTATCAATCACAAACTAACATTATCAATCAGAATCTAACATTATCAATCAGAATTTAACATTATCAATCAGAATCTAACATTATCAATCAGAATTTAACATTATCAATCAGAATCTAACATTATCAATCAGAAACTAACATTATCATTTAAGGACCAGCATTATCAATCACAAACTAACATTATCAATCAGAATTTAACATTATCAATCAGAAACTAACATTATCATTTAAGGACGAGTATTATCAATCAGAAACTAACATTATCATTTAAGGACCAGCATTATTAATCACAAACTAACATTATCAATCAGAATCTAACATTATCAATCAGAATTTAACATTATCAATCAGAATTTAACATTATCAATCAGAAACTAACATTATCAATCAGAAACTAACATTATCAATCAGACTCTAACATAATTGATATTGTATAGTTTGATCCTATTCTTTTCCATTGCTAAAAGCACTTTTTTCCTAGTACCTATGTACTTGACATCTCTGTGGCAGTCTCTTTTTTTCAGCTTTCTTTGAATCATTACCTTCTCTCTAAACCTTCATTGTTCCTCTCTTGTCTTATAAGAGTTTACAGAATCTTCACTCAACATCTAAGTGTACTTGGCCTCTGCTGCTGCTGAACCCAAAATAAATTTCACACCTGATACCTGGACAGAAACAAAATCATATTATTTACAAGATTCAATACATTTGCTGTAAAGGTTGTGCCGTACACTGTACGTCACTTACACTGCCTCAACTTCCTGATTTACCAAAATATCTCGTAATCTTTGGCAAAAGAAGAAAAAAGATTAAAAAATCTCTATATGCCTTGGCATTAAGTACTGGGTGGGGCTCTACCATTCAGATGGAGAAATTTTATTATGCTTATTTCTTATATTTGCTTCTAATGTGATAGCTCAGGGGTCACAAGTTTTAGCTAAAAGGCATTAAGACCTATGATTCAAAGCTTGCAAAAACTTGTTTTAACAAAAAAGCAAATTGTCCTTTTCAGTACATTAGAAACCGTCAACCAAAACTGTCATTAAAATTGTCAGCATAGGTTTCTTCAGTTTTCAAGTTGGTCCATCTAGCTAGCTGGCTATGTATGTATATATCATGCATACCGATGAGCCAGAGGGATGAAAATTTCGATATTTACTCCTTATCATGTCTACAAAGACTTTTTTTTGTTTTTTGAAAATTCCCTCCAAATAGGTTTTTGATAGAGGGTTTGATTTGCAATGTAAGTTTACAGCAAATTTATCACTTACTTTGTGTCCCCCTGTTTTATGAAAATTCTGACTTTTTTAGTGATCATAGTCAAACAAAATGTGAGAGAAGTAACTTTAAAATTGGTTACCCTATTTTCCAATTTTTGAATTGATCAGCCCCAACATAGGATGCAGCCAAAAGACATTGATCACATGACTGGTTTCTATTGAGTAACTAACTAGAGCTCTCTTGATCTTCCTCCTAAGAGGAAACTGAAATACTGGGCCTGTCATCTGGAGAATATTTGAAGCCCTAAGCAAGGTGATGTACCCCTAAGCCTCCTCACCCCCTATCCCCAACACATCAAAATTAGGTTGTTAAATTCAAATCGAATTTCAAGGCCCCTAAAACTCCATGGCTCCAGCCAACTGCCCAGTGTGCCTATGCAATAAGATGGGTCTGATACAGAGGCTTCTCTACTCAAAAATAGTGTAGGTTCCTGAGGTTTGTAAGTACAAATGTTCAGAGGTCTGACTCTCATGAATACTGAATACTGTACGCAACATTGTAGGAAAAAGTTTGCACAGGACAGCTTTATTCAAATGAAACTCAACAATATATTTTACCAGACTTGAATTATATTTTGATATATAAATAACAATTCATCATCATCATCAGTCTTTCAACATCTGTCGTTGAATATAGACCTTCCCCAGGATTTGCCAGACCTCTCTATCATGGGCATCGCTGAGCCTATATTCCCTGAACCTGTCCATTTTGTCTCACCATCTCATATTCAGTGTGGCTTGGTTACACATGTGATCTCTAGGGATCCATGTTGGGAGTTTTGATGTCCATCGGTTGTCTGCCATTCTTGCAACACGACCAACCCACTGCCATTTGAGTTTTCTAATGGATTCTATGATGTCATGGACTCCCGTTTTCTCCCTGATATATTGTGCTGTCTTTTGATGTCTCCATATGAGGCTGAGCTTGATTTTTTCATGTGCATGTTGCATGCTTCTCAGTTTGCGGGTCAGTCTCTTGGTTAGGTTCCATGTTTTAGTTCCATAAGTGACTATTGGGAGGATGCATTGGTTGTAAACCCTTCTTTTTAGGACTAATGGGATTTTCTTGTTTTTGAAGATTGAGCTTGCTCTGCCAAAGGCTTGCCATCCTAGAGTGATTCTTCACTTTTCTTCTTCTTTCAAGGATTTTATGGAGAATCGTTATCTTCAGTAGATGTAGTGTTCTACTTTCTTCAGTTCTGTGCCTTTGATTTTGATCATTTTGTTCTCATTTCCAACATAATTGTTGCACGATCTTTGTTTTGCTGAAGTTCACATGTAGTCCGACTTTCTTGCTCTCTTCATTTAGTTCATCTAGCATTAGTTGGAGGTTATGTTGGTTCTCTGCAAAAAGGGTGATGTCTGCAAATCTGAGGTTGTTCAGATACTCACCGTCTATTTTGATTCCTTTAACTTCCCAGTCCAATGACATCCAAATTGACAATTCCATCCAAGCAAGAAGACCGGAACCTAGTACTCATGGACAAAGGAAAGAGAACCTGCTTAATAATAGTTGTGGCTGGGTCTTGGATCACACAGTGATGATGAAAGAGAGTGAACAGCTAGAGAAATACCTGGTGAGAGAGCTGAAGAAAGTGTGAAACATGATGGTCTGGGTAGCACCAATAATAGAACTGACAGTACAAACCACTGCACTGCTGTGATATGTGAGGATAAAGAGAGGAGAGTCAGAGACCTGAGGACACTTACTGTCATTCAGCCTTCAGTGATAACCATCAGGCAACTGGTGTGAAACTGAAAACCACAGCACTGCTGTGGACTGTGAGATTGTTACTAACAGGGCTGGAGACTTGGGGAGTCTTGCTGTCATTCTTCAGCAACGACCACTAGGGAACTGATGTGAAAATGCAAATATTCAAAGTAATGATAATAACAGGTCTGGTTTGTCAACCAATAGAAACTGTCACATGACCAATGTATTTTGCCAGCTTGCTGTGTTGGGGGTGATCATTCAAAAAATTAGGGAAAGGGCTGACTAATGAATTAGTTACTTTTTTCAATTTTTTGTGATACTCAAGAAAGTGTAAATTTCTAAAAAAGCTAAAATGATGCTGGACATACATTAAGTGACCATTTACGCATGCACTTACATTGTAAATTGAACCCATCTACCCCACTAAAAAACTTATGTATAGGAGGAATTAAAAAAGAACAAAAAATTTTGGTAGGCATTGTAATACTATGGAGATGAAGGGTTAATTGGAAAAATGATACCGTAAAAATGAAGAGTTAATCAGAAAAATCTGGGAGTGTAAATAAGATAACCTTGCGAGGTTGAGTGTACTTACAAATCAGAATGGTTACGGATGGAGTTTTCGAGAGAACCTAGATGTATGAGTAATCGCCTTTGTTTGTTAAGTTTAAAAATCGCAGAGTTTGGAAAATATCTCTAGTTTCCGAATTGAGGTGAATCAATTGTCAGAGGATCTGGCACCGCCTATCACCTAAGCATATTTCAAAAGGTAAATTACAGATTCCAAAATTTTGAGAGAGCGGTATGAAGATTGCTTACTTTAGCATGATTTCAATACTTACCTGCTGAGAAGGGAAAAATTAATTATAAATCCTTCAGCCATCGTCCCCACACACAAAGGGAACTGACTATTGTATAAGCTAGCTATTTTTTGAGTAGCAGAGAGTGGGTGCACAGAAGCTGCTAGGACCTTTCATAGAAATCCACATTCCTTGTCATCACGAGTAATCCTGACCCCCAGAAGATTACATCTTTGATGAAGCTATACCAACAGATATAACAAGAGATATCAAGTGGATTTTTCCAATGACTTATAGTTTTGACTTGAGAGCTTTGTTGAAGCTATACAAATAGACAAACCAAGAGACATAAAGTAGTTAACCCAAAAGACAGACTGATAGTTATTCCATAGTGTCCTCACTCGTATCGGCAGATATTTTGACCAGTCATCCAGTTATAATGCTGACATAAATCTTGTTGCATATTTACAACCAGTGTCAATTTTTCCTTTTCAATTTGTGATACCTCCAGGGGTCTTTGTTTCACAGAATCTTTTTGCGGACAGTTGCACTTCCTCAGAACTGAATATGACGTAGGCGAGGTAGGAGCAACTAGAAGCAGGGATACAGTGACCAGTCAACTACAGCCTGACCAGCGTTGCAATCACCAACCGATAAAAGGGTTGCAGAGACCAGCTTGGGTTGTTTGTTCACAAACATAATAAGGAGTAAAGGATTCAATTTTCAGCCCTCTTGCTCCAATGGTGCAGCCTAGTACATATGATACATACATAGTCAGCCAGACCCACTAAAAAACTGAGGAAACCTATGCCGACAGGTTTGATTAGCTTTTTCTAATAATAATGATAATAATAATGATAATAATGATATTCATATCCATATCCATATCCATACCTCACATAGACTGTATGTAGCCTACATATGCACCAGGACTAATTGTCTAAAATACTATCTAAAAGTATCTGAAAAAAATAGATGTTTCATCAAAAATCATTTAAAATAATAGAAATAATAAAATAATAAAAAATTGATTTTTTATATAAAATCATTTTTACAAATTAGATCTTTAATCTAAAATTATCTGGAAAATAGATCCTCTATCAAAAATTATTTGAAAAAAATAGATATTCTACCTGAAATTATTTGAAAAACAGATATTCTATCTAGAATTATCTAAAAAATATAAATCTTTCATCTAAAATTATCTAAATAATAGATCTTTCATCTGAAATTATTTAAAAAAATTAGATCTTTTATCAAAAATTACTTTAAAAAAATCTCCTGTCAACAATTATTTAAAAAATAGACCTAACTGAAATTATTTTTATGAAATAGATTTTTTATTTAAAATTATCTAAAAAGATTTTCTATCAAAAATTATTTTAAAAATAGATCTTTTATTTGAAATTATTTTGAAAATTGGATCTTTTATCTAAAATCATTAAAAAAAACATCTCTTATCCAAAATTATTTGAAAAATACCAGTACAAGACTTTTGGTCCAAGATGACCATGGAGACCCCAAGAAGCACTTTTTTGAAATAATATCGAAACGCTTGTAGATGGTGCCTAATGGTGTACTCATTGAAATGTCTAAAGATATAGCCATAAAAATGTGACCAGAGTCAATTACCATCTTTTTATATGGGAAAACTTTGAGCTTCTCCTGACCCAAAGTAGGATGGTATGTTAGACCTTCGAGATTGTAGTGGTAAGATGCTCAGGAAACTTGGTTTTTGAAGAGAGAGAAAGAGAGTATGTGCTGCCTCTATGATAACTCGCTGCAAAACAAAATCTGAACAATATTTTTGCTTTTCACTTTTTTCAAAAAAGCAAAGAAGTGACATAAAACTACCTGTGCTTGAATTGTATTACATGATGTTTATTTAGAAAAGACGCTAAAAAATCATTAAAGTGGAAAAGAGTCTGTGATTATGGACAGAGAACCAAGGAAATTACTCGGTTCATTATATAAGTATACATATAAACAAGTACATATCTTCTACATATATATAAATGATGCGTGCTGCCTCTATAATGACTCACTGTGATACAAACATACGTAAAGTTGTAAAGAATAAATGTATGCCTAAATTTTTGTTCTTGAGAACCACATATCAGAAAAAAGCTTTTCTGGAACTATTTTGGTCAGTATCATAAATATGTGGTAATTGTCTGAAATAGGTTCACCAAATGATTACGGCAATATTTTGCAAATCTATACATGATAAAATGCAGATGACAAAAGAAAAATTTCTCACTGATTTTTTTCATTATTCATTTGTAAAATTTATTTTAGAATTACAATTTGATTCAATTTAATCTTTTCAAGTTTTTAATTCCGATCTCAACACTAATACTAAATACTAACTAGAGTACTAACCCTAAATTATATCTTTTATAGTTAAATTTGATAAAGTATATATATCATAATACATTTATTAATATATTATGTTTATGATGAATTTGGTTTTAATAAATTCGATAAAATTCATTATCTCTATAAAACTGAGAAAAAAATATGCATCAAAAGAAAAAAAAGGAAGAAAAAGTATAACATTACCATCAACTCACCATCTCAGTCAATAATCGAACAACCATAGCATTAAAATTTGAAACTCAACAAAAAAAATTCCATTAAAGAATAAATATGGTCAGGATAAATTCTATTTATGACATCACTGGCGTTTCCCCCTGGAAAACATCTAAAATAGAATTTTATAAAAGACATCTAAATTTCTTAGAATCTAGATCTTGAGAATAAACCCGTTAGAATACCCCCCCCCCCCCATCATTTTTAAGAAGGGTGCAGTGGAGTATTGACGCCAATTTTCAAGTCAGTGGACAAAATGGTATGGCCAGGAGCGCTGGAACACACTAACATATAAAAATGGATACATCCCTTCTCCACTTTTGGTGGCATTACAAATGTTCAGTCTCTGCTTCGATTTTTTCGTAATAGTTCAACAGCAATGGCAGCTTATTGTATCTGTTGAGAAGTTAACTCCCTTGCAAAATATCAACATATTTCTGTGAACCTAATTCGAAATAATTACCAAGTATTTATACTCTGTAAATTTATGTGGGTACATGTGGTTGTTTTTGTTTAACGTGTATCCGCCACTTACAGGAATTTCATTTATTTTACTTGGAAGATGTTAAGGTAATTTATGTTGTTAGTTAATCCAAGTTACCATAGCAACCATGACACGTGCTTCATCAAGACTTCATCATTCATTATTCAATTCCGTTTTGGATGTCGAAAAAAAAAAAGGAGAAAAAAAAATACGTTAGAAGATGGAGAGAAATCAACTGGCCTTCAACTAGCTGTATATATTTACGAAGTCGGTATTTATTCAATACAAAACATGTTAATTTATTATTTGAACTTGTGTTATTCGCAAATTGAAATTCAGATTCATTCCGGGATAAGAGAATAAAAGAATCGTCATACTGTACGTAAATTGTTAAGCAATTTAAATAGCTCAATAAACCCGGAATATGAAAATAACCGAATGATAATAGAACAAATTGTTTAGCAAATTGGAAATTCAAAGTATTCGGGAATAAAAGATTAATTACATCGTCTTGAAGTAATTTATCTCACAAATTGGAAATCGGAACCATTCTGGAATTAGAGAATAATCTATCATCATTCCGTAATATTTTTACAATTGAAAAAAGGATTATTCCGAGATGAGAAAATCATTCCGTGAAGTGTTTTTTTTTATTGAAATCATCCCAGAATAAGAGAATAATCGAAACGCGTATTCCGTCAACTGTTTACCCGAAGTCGCCTTAGCTACCCGGTCGACACTCAGGTAAAAGTATTCTTTCGTGTCTTTTCTTTCAAGTTACAGAATTTTGGAAACAATTATTTATAAAATGCTGGTTTGTATGTGTAATATTCTGCCAGTTTAGTCATTGTGTGGAAAGAATCGAAAAAAAAAGGGGGAAATTTTGAATGATTTGATTTTTTTTCGAGTGGCACTATTAATAATAAAGTGAAGCAAGTTGTTAATTTTTTTTATGAAAGTCCGTGAGCATCAAAATTTGGAAATGAACTTCGTTATTGTCGTCTTGAGTAGAATTTTGTGATACTTTTCAATCGTTGGAGTTATTTTTATTCGCTTTTAATTACTATATTCAATTTTTTTTAATGCTTCGAAAGTTGTTAAAGGATAAAAAAAACGTATGGGTACAAAAGTCCCCAGCTAAAACGAAAAATTAAAAAAAAAAAAACAAAACAAAAAAAACAAACAAAAAACTTTTGTGGATTGCATAGAGCCCCATATTTTAGGGTCCCTATTGTACGTTATTAAGGTATCATCGATCCTTAAAGGACTTTACCTTAAATTAAACCTCGTAATTTTATTGATATTCCATTTTTACTTTGTTTGAAAATAATAGTTAAAAGGGCCTCAGGAAATTTTATGCATTAACTGGGCCCTATCAATGTTAAATTTGAGAGATCAGTTCTTGATAAACATCAACTTCAACCAAATGAAAAAAATAGGAAACGTGGGTCCGCCACGAAGTGTACAGCGGGGGAGGGGGAGTTCGTGCACGCTTACACTTACGGTGGACCAACGCACACCCTCGGGCAGTTCCATGTGCCCACGTCTAAACCTTAATGATAGCACAAAAAGATGTGATTAAAATCGTTAAGAGAAGTAATACTTCGAAACCTTTCTCCCATAAAACAGACTAAAAGTAACTGTTGTCTACCATTACAGTCACATTGTAGGACCCCAACCTCAGCCTACCATTACAGTTACATTATAGGAACCCCTCCCCCCTACTGTAAAATCTAAAACAATTTTTTTTCTAAAATTTAACAAATTTCAAGAAGATTTTATTGTTTAATGTAATTGTTTTGAAACTGTAGTCCCAAGACTTCTGAGTGTTCGTCAGATAAGGTCAGGGTCCTCAGTGGAAATTTTGATTTGATATCATGGATTTAAAATGAGCTTAACTGTGCTCAGCAGTAAGCTTAGCGCCATAATGGACAGAAGGACATGAGTAGGAAATTAAAATGTCAAATACTGAACCTGACATAGTGAATCTCTTGGCAGAGGAAAATCATCCCTCACATATCCTTCGGAAAACATAATTGTTGTACACAGACCTTTACCGTACATCAGATTTTGATTAAATGTAATCCATTTTAAATAAAAAATCGTTTTTAAGGGTCAGAAGTTGTTTATCAATATAGTTCAGTTCTAAAATTTAATGCTAAAAATGGGGGTCCACTTGAACATGTAACTTCTCACTTACTATACTACGTGTGAAATATTCATTTATTTTTCTTACATTTTATATATACTTTTAGAGGTCTCTTGGGAATACATTGGGAATTATGAGGATGGGGAAAAAACATAAATTTCCTTACTTTTCCTCAAGACTTCTAATGTATTATATGATGTCATCTGGTATCAACTCAAAATTTGAACTTTGCAGTTGGATCAAATCTGGGATGCTCCCTCATTTCTGTTTCTTTTATAATAGGGGTCCTTGAGTTTTCAAAGTTTCCAAGAATCTCAATCCAATTTTTAGATAACTCCCTCTTTTCAATTTGTCAATTGTTCTTGGGCGAAGTTGTGAAATATTCTCTTTTCAGCCACCATTAATTCAGAGTGAATTGTGATTAGTCCTGAAGACTTTCTAAAGGTCCTAATTATTCAATGTTCTTGAGGAGGAAGAAGAGCAAGTAGATTTCCTTTGAGTCAATTGGTTCTCATACTTGTAAAATATTGCCTTATGAATATATTCTGCTAGTATTGTTTTTGATAAAAATAGTAAATGACCATTTTTTACTTTTTTCATCTATTAAGACATCATTGGCAGCAGCTAAAGAAATTGATTTGAATATAATTGTTTTAATGGCATTACACCTTCCAATTGTAGTGCCCCCTATACTTTTAGTTAGGAATTTAGTGCGAAACTCTCCTTTTAGCTTAATATCCAAAACGTCACTTCCTCTGACGACTCCTATAAAACCCCTGGACGCACATGGTCCAGTGCTCATTAGCACCAGCACCCTTAGCTGGGTACGCTACTAGCCCCGGCCTCTGCGGCTGGTCATTCTCTCTCTCCTTCTCACTGGCCCAATGCTCCTTGGCGCCAGTATTCCTAACTGGCCACGGCCCTCGCGGCCAGCTACTCTTCCACTCTCTTTCCTTCTCTCATGTTCTATGTCTTTCATAGTCTGTTTGTCAAGAGGCTAACAGCATCTGAGAATAGCCCCCAAGTTAACTCACTTACTTGTCAGTAAGGCTCACACACTGAACCCGGTTTCCACGTATCTGGGAGAAATCCAACCATACGGAATCCACGCGTTCAGACAACTCCGATGCCAGCACTATCAAGACAAGAGAACTCCCACCTTTACAATCTCTTCTCCTAACATAACTTCTCATGATCGATCGTATTAATGTTACCCGTACATGTACATCATCTTTATCCTGCTATTAAACGTACGTCTCTTATCTGGCCATAATTCTTGTATGTGTTAATTCCTTTTTATTTCAATGCGCGTCCAACTTCATACTTGGTGCGCATTCCATTCCCTTTTCTTCGTACAGCAATTTTTTCCTTACCCAGCTACAGGGCTGGCACACTACACATCACCCACGAGGATCCAAAAATCGTCGTCTTTCAACAATCCATCGCTGTTCGGATTCAACAATAGACACTACATCCTACACAATGATATTACACCTCTTCTTTCTTAATTTTGTTGTTTAGCATAAATTAGACCAACCAATCAACTGAAAAACATCTAATAAAAATATGAGGTCATATCTAAAAATAACAAAAAAATGGAAAGAATGTTGTAGGAAAAAAGCGATAGAACTTGCGATGAATCATTGAATAAATATGTTGCTTAAAAGTTGAAAAAATGATTAAAGGATTCAATTTTTGTAAAGAAGTAACATATATTACTCATTTTATCCATAACTTTGAGAATAATCATTGACATACCCACTTTTTTGCACAATTCAAACTCCTCTTTCCATCTTTGATGCAGTCACGACATGTCACATCTGTAGAGGACCATAGAAATGATTTATCCAAAAGGTTTTGACTAGATTGAAGATGAGAAGAAAAGTTCAAATTCTCTGAAAAAAAGTTGGTATCTATATTACTTATTTTTATTTATTATTAGTAGTACTCATTAAGTCTCAACACCAGTGGTGACTGGTTACTTTCTCACTTGATCAATTGAGAGCAAGTCTCCCCAATGTTCCCAGACTCTCCTCAGTATTTTTACTGATTCCTAGTTCCTTTAAGTTCTTTATTTAGTTCATGGATTTTTTTGGACTGTCATTCTTACCTTGTTTTTTTTTTTAACATATTTCATCCTTGTTTTGATAATTTGAAATGAAATGAAATTTTAATGATAATGTAATCTGAAAATATGTGGTTTTGACTTGAATCAACTTAGGGATTGGATTCTACCTTTGATCCAAATGTTTTAATAAGTCCATATGTTAAAATTTCATTTGTTGAGCTCATGTTAAAAATTTAATGCTGTAATCAATAATTTTTTGTTCTTTTTTGCAGTCGTAAATAATCTGTGAAACTGTAAGTTTATGAAAAGTATCCAATAAGAGAATGTCTGCTACAAATCGAAAAGGTTCTTCCCAATCACTTAAAGAGAGTCAATCGAAGTCAAAATCAAAGAAGAATGAATTAAGCGGAAAAGAAGAAGAATATAAGTAAGATTCAATTTTTTTTACCTTTTCAAGTCACTCCAACCATATAACATAGTCCCCTGGCTAAACAGAGTATGCTTTGCCTCCCAAGCTATGAAGCTGAGGGGCCTGCATCCACTGTCAGAAAATTGGCTGATAGATGGAGAGAAGAGTGGTCCATGATGAACATGATGCCAATTCATTGATAAGTCCTCAGCAAAGCCAGCTGGCCACAATCTTGAATGCAAATCACTTGTTCTGTTGAACAGGCTACTGACCAGCTAGGCTAAAACTGAGGTATTCATATAAAAAATTGGTGTCCAGGACACAGCAAATTGTGTGTGCAGTTGTGCTGTACCAAAGAGCCAACACATATTGTGAAAGTGGTCAATCTTTCAACCACCCAATGAAGTCATTGGCCTGTGACAAATAGGATAATGTCACGCTAAACTGGCTCAATTATAAGTGGCTGATGTAGAGAAAAGTCATATGACCAAACCTTTGTCAAGAATGTTGGAAAGGATGAGACTAATCGAATGAAACCGGATGGAGATATATAATATACTGATGTGATTCTTGGCTGGGGTTTCTGTTTTTTTTAAAGATTAACTCTAGTAACTTTGGATAGTCTTTTTCATGATACTATTTTATTTTAGTAACTTCTTCGGTGAATTTTATCTGCTTTATGCTGCGATTTGCCAAGCCAAGAGGATTTGCCTGAGTAAGATAAATGAAAGCCTTGCTTGGGATTTCTGATTAAAATTAAATCATTTTGAAGATATATTCTTTTATTTTAGAAACTTTACGTTGGCCTTTGTAAATTTCATCGGCCTTATGCAATGCTTTGCCATGCTGAAAGGTTTTGCTGGATAGAGCCAGATGGAGATACATAAAATGTATATAATGTATCTCTGTCTGGCGGGATCTGGTGGATCCTCTTGACTCGGCAAATCACAGTTAAAGGTTGATGAAACACACCAAAAAGTAACTAAAATATAATAATATCACAGAAAAGCTTCAATCAAGAGTGTCAAGGTATCAGTTTCTAAGAAAATTTTTTGTAGGTTTAGCAGGGATTTCTGTTTACTATGTAACTTTAATGCTGAACTACACCCTTACTTTCTATCTGTTGTGTGAAAAATTTTGGGATGGTCTATCTATAGATCCTTACTAATACCAGTAATATCTTGTAAACCTTCAGATTGGGAATCTCTGGAGGAGAGGGCCCTCAAGAAGTCAAGACGCCCTAATTCCGATGTCCAATTTGGCCCTTGGTTTTGCCAGCTCTGTGAATAAGGTTGATATTGAGGCCAAATTGTCCACTTATCTCACAGTCTTTAGTTGGTTATAGCTCATAATACCCAGGTATTAAAGCAACTGTACTACAGCGTGAAAATAGTTGCCAATTGAGTGCCTATCCCATGAGTATTTTTCTGATTTAATTTTTTTTAAAAACTTTTTGTTTCCAATAATACAATGACTTTTAATCTATTTTAATTTTGATTTGTTCTTATTGTTGGGTGAAGTATTGTACCATTATTATTATTTAGACTAGTTTTTACCGTCATCTATTAAACTATAATTAGAAATAAAGTGGGTATGGGTTTGATTGTTTCTATAGGCTTATTCTTTATTTCTGATTATGCAGTTTAACCATTGTTACGGGATTACGGTCAAAGTCAAAAGTTGTGATAAAAAGGAACTAGAAATTATGATGAAGATTGAAACTAGTCAAAATTAAGAATGTTGACAATAATTCTAAAAACTTTTCCTGATTTCTGGATCTTGTATGATCTTTCAGACGACTCAACGCAGAACTTGAAGCTAAGACGGCCATTTTGGTACAAGAAGCAGAAGAAGTTATTGTAAGTAAAAAAATAGATGATTTTCTTGATTACTTAATGCCAAGTTGGACGTTTTATGGGCGAAATGTTCATCGTTGGCTTAATTTAACTCTTGAATTCATAGTTTTGAGAAGAAATACAAAATTTTTAAATCAAGGGGAGTAATTTCTGATCAAAATTGCTTCCCTTCCTCTTTCATGTAAATTACTAAATTTCTTTTATTCAATTCACGAAAGAATTCCTTTAAAAAAAAAAAATTATTGATTGAAGAGTTCCACTGTGTTTATGAAACGCTTTATGAATCTTAAGAATTGAGCAGAACTGCCTCAAGTTTGAATTCATTAGAAACTGTCAACCAAAACTGCTGACATAGGTTTCTTTAGTTTTCAAGTTGGTTTGGCTGATAGGCTGGCTATGTATGTATGTATAACATGTATGAGCTATGTCAATGAAGCTAGAGAGCAGAAAATTCATACATTTCCCCCTTATTGTGTCCACAATTTTTTTTTTTTAATTCCCCTCCTAAATAGGTTTTTAGTGGGGGTCCAATATACTGTGTAAGTTTAGGCTAAATTGATCCTTTTGTTTGTGTCTGGTTGTTTTTTTTTGAAAATTCTGACTTTTTTTATTGATCACTTCCTCAGCAAAAGGCAAGATAATTAATTAATACATTTATCTCCCCTTTTTAATTGATTATTCCCAACACAACATGCTACCTGAAGATCTTGGTTGCATGACAGTTTCTATCAAGTAACCAACCATAACTATTACTGTATCTTTTATTACGCTCGTCAATGACCTGTCACTTTGCTGACAGTAGTCATAAGTGTACAACAGGCGCAGCTGATTGTTGCTACTGATGCTATAAGTATGACAGACATGGTTGGAAGGAAGAGGAGAGAAGAGATCTTTGATTTTTTTTCTTTTCAATTGGACTGACGAATGTTACGTACTTTGATGAAAAGATACGAATGATGAGGCTCTGATGAATAGGAAAATAATTCTTTGATGGATCCCCTCTGAGATATTATTTAGAAGTGACTCAAGTGGAAGAGTCCATTGTTTCTAATGGTGGGGAAAGATATTTTTATCAACAAAATTGTTAGCTATGAGTGGAAGAGTCCATTGTTACAGACAGAGAAACAGAAAAAATCACAGTGTTGATCACACAGATACATATTTTAAGAGTGAAATGATGGGATGTTGAAGTTTCATCATCATCAGTCTCTTAACGTCCATCATTGGACATAGACCTTCCCCAGGATTAGCCACACTTCTCTATCATGGGCGTTGCAGAGCCAGTACTTTCTACATTTGTCAGGCTCGTCTCTCCATCTAGTACTCTGCTGACCACACTTGAGCGTGTGATCTCTAGGGATTCACGTCGTGAGTCATGATGTCAATCAGTTGTCTGCTATTCTTGCGACATGGCCAGCCCATTGCCATTTGAGTTTTTAGTGGACTCTATGATGTCCCTAACTCCTATCTTCTCCTGGATGTATTGTGCTGAATGAACAGAATTCGCAAGATGCGAGTAATCAACTTGAGAGATACCTGGACGTAATCTTGTGGGAGGTAAAATAAGCCATCAAACAGACAAAGAAAGGAAAGGCCCTTGGACTAAACAACATCACCATCATCCTACTCAGAAAAGTGGGTAAGGTCATCACTAGGAAACTGGCTGTCCTATTCAACTTGGGCCTAAAACAAAATAAAGTTCCTGATGATTGGAACATTGCACTCATAATACTTTTATATTAAAAAAGAAACCCAAAAGATCTCAACAACTACAGACCTATAAGCCTACTCAATTGCATATACAAACTTTTCATAAAAATCATCACCAACTGAATTACAAAAACACTAGATGAAAACCAACCATGCGAGCAAGCTGGCTTTAAAAGAAGCTACTTGACCATGGACCACCTGTTGAAATTTACTTTTCACTAAGTTCAGTTTTTAAGAGATTCTGGCTGACTGTCTGGCTAATGTATGTGTCATTTATACAGGCTACACCAATGAAGTTAGAGGGCTGAAAATTTAAACATTTACTCCTTTAGCCCCAATTTACAGTTCAATTTACAATATAAGTTCATGCTAGATTGGTCCCTTGATTTGTGTCCAGCAACATTCATCCTTGCTTTTTGAAAATTTTGACTTTTTAGTAATCGAACGGAAGATGAGAGCAAAAGCTTATTCATTGATCATCCTTTTTTTCCGAATCTTTAATTGATCATCCCAGCAAGTCATGCTGCCAAAACATGTTGATCACATGACAGTTTCTATTGAGCAACTAACTAGACCAGTTTTATTTGTTAGTAGCATATGCCCATAAAAAAATGACGGATTGGTACTGAGGAGCCAAAAGCTATTTTATAAAGTAATTCATTTTCAATAGTTCATGTATCCTAATTTCAAGTTTTCTCTTGTCTCAACTCAACTGTTTTAATGTTTGGTCAGACATACATTCTTGAGTGTTTCTGTGACATTCATTGTTATGTCACAAAAGACTTCATCTTATTACAACTCTTCAATTGTTTTTTTCAGCTATGTTAAACTATTTCACATGGACCAACCATTATAACTTTGAGGTTATAACAGGACTTGGATAGGACATACAACCATACAATTAAACATGCTAATTTGCAAATATGACTTTTATATTTATTATTCCAGAGAGGCCATGAAGCTATTTTTAGTGATCCTCAGACCGATAACGAAACTGGAGCAGATGCCTCCAAGTCCAGAATTTTGGATAACATAGATCCGGATGGATTACTGTAAGTAACTCTAAAAATGTTTCTTCAAATTAAATCACCGTAGCCCCACAAGTGTCCTGCCTGACCAACTAGCCAAGTAGGTTACAGACTTTTCTTTCTTTGCTCGTCTGTATCTATATGTATGTGTGTCTTCAAGTACTTCTGGTCACATTTTTTAGAATACAACCTTGAAAATTTGCACGAGTACCAATATGTGTATCTTGAAAACGTTTTTTTTGTGTTTTACAAAAAAGGCTCTCTTGGATCCATATTGTCATTTTGGGACCAACAATTTCCCTAATCTTGAGCTGGTATTTTCTTTTAGATAATTTCAGTTAAAAAAAATCTATATTTTTAGATAATTTTAGATAATTTTCCAGATAATTAGTTGTGCTATAGCGATCTATTCATGTGAGGTATAGATATTTTTATTTACCTCTTCCAAATCGTGTTGGATACAGTGGTTCTCATATGATCACTGAGGCCAAGCAACATCAAGCCTTATCATCAGCTAGATGGGTGCCTGTCTGAGGATACCAGGAAGCCGTATGTAGCAACAAGATTGTTCTGCAGCCATCTTAGCCTATGCTCTGCTGTTGCTTGGACTGGGCTGAGTGCCTGGTCTTTGTTCACGTACATGGTGCTTTATAGAGGACACAATGAGCCACTAGACTCATATTGAATAGCAGTGATCAGATTTGAAGAGATATACAAACTTACTTTTGTCTGTTTGTCCACACAATATCTCCAGAAGATCTCAATGACTTTCAATGACATTTTGTGGAAGGGTTGTTTTAGCGGTGTGCTCTCTCTGAGTGCTTGCAAGTTATCTTTGGATTCATTTATTTTTTGGTGTTGAACAATTTATTTGTGAGGTTTGACCACTTCTAACTAGAGTTGGCAGAATTATCACTGAGACTTACCCAACACAGGCATTGGAATAGCATTAAATTTGGAAATCAAGTGAGTCTGGTGAAAAATATACACATCCATCACCTGAAGATGACTGTAAAGTACAATGGTTGAAATGTGGTGTTCAAGAAATGAACAAAATAAGGACAAAAGCCCCAATGAAAGTTCATATATACTCTAAGATGTTAGCGCTGAAGTTCAGTGAAAAAACAATTTGTGTCATCAAGAAACCTTCAACCAAAACTGAACAGGTTTTCTCAGTTCTGGTCTGGCTGGCTATGTATGTATCGCACATAAAGGGTGCACCAATGGAGCAAGAGGGCTAAAAATGTAAACATTTGTTTTTTATTATGTCAAGAAAAAACTTTTTTTGTTTTTTCAAAATTCCTCCCCCCAAATATGTTTCCTCCCAGCTATAGGTATTTAGCAGGGCAGTTGAATCCCTTTAGCCCTATAAGACAGTCCATTAATACAGGGGTTCCCAACCTGGGTTGCCTGCATTCCAAGGGGTGTGACATAGAGGGAAAGTATATTTTATTTTTCTGTTTTGATATCTCTATTCTTACAACTCAGTAGTTTTTGCTTCAGCTCATTTCCATAACTCAGTGGTTGCCAAACTGGATAATATTCCTACAATTTGAAGAAAATGTCAGATGATGAGCTGGGGGAAGATCTTATAGATTTGCAGACAAATCAAGCTCTTGAATTGCAATTTGAAAGCAAAACTTTGGAGGAGTTTTGGGGCTCCAGCACTGAATATGTTCCCAAAACTTGATGGGAAAGCATTCAGTTTTGTCATTCCATTAGCAACAACATACTTGTGTGAATTTGGATTCAGTTCTCTTTTGTCAATCAAGACAAAATCTAGAAATTGCTTGAATCCACTGGCTGACCTATCGATTGCAATCAGCGTGAAAGTTCCACATTTTGAAAAAATTATGAATGATAAGCAAGACCAAAGGAGACATCAGATTCTTATGTTGGCAGTGGAGATTCATTTCACTGTTTGCAGATTTTTTCTAATAAAATTGCTCAATTTAAAATTGCATATTATATATGAGTCAAAAGCATATTGACAGTCACCATACCTGGTCCCAAACCTGGGTAAAAGAGGTTGATTGTGCATTGAGCTAGCTACTCCACCCTATAAGATCTACTTGATGCTTGCTGGCTCCAAGGCTTGGTGAAAGAGGAGGTTTGGGAATTGGGCTAGTAACTCCACCCTGTAAAACTCACTCGGTACTGAAACCGTGGATTGGTTGTAGTCGAATGCTCCACAAGTAGTCAACGGAAATAAGCAAAGCACATGTTAGTCTTATATTTATAAAATCTGCAATCCCTACTTGGTAGAAATAGCCAAAACTAGAAATCACTCAGAAAGAGCATATCTCTGCCAATGTCATTGTCAGGGGGAGTAATTTTGCATGTATCCACCCCTAAATCTAATCACTTCTTCCATATCCCATTGCCTACAAAATTTCATTAAAATTCATTAAAATTCATGAAGAACATTTTGTCGTGCGGACAGGCATGAACTTTTGGAGATATTATATAGTGTAGACGTCTAACTATGACAAAAGGGAAGTATTCGTGCATGGATTCACACCAATATTACTTTTGTAACCTATTGTCCAACCTTCTACAGAATTACATTAAAATTCTTGAATAACTACCGGAGATATTGTGTGGACAGTCATAAGCATAAGCATAAATGAATGAGAAAAAAAGGGGGAAAATATCTCTCAGTCAAGAAGAAATTCCCCGATCTGCCTCAAAATGTAACCAAAATTTCCTCCCCGCCAAAAATTTAATTGAAGTCCCGTGGATATTTCCAGAGATATTGTGCAGACAGACAGATAGGAAAACTGATAGAAAGAAGTAATCAATTGGATATACCTCTCCAACTTTGCTGCCAGGGGTAAAAAAATGGAAAACATCTTCTTACTTATATCAGATGAAAAAAAAAAAAATGTTTGTTTTAAATATGATTACTTTTGATTATTTGAGATCTTTTGTTCATAAAATTTCTTTATTTAGATATTTAAAAAGAATTATCAATTGCACAACCTAGGCACCTGTTCAGGTGTCGGGGAATCTGTGCCTGCATTCTTGTTGCTCATTCATATGTAACCAACAAGATAATCCATCTGGCTGAGTACAAAACAAATGACTACCTGTGACTCAACAGGTGCTGAGGGGTGGGTGCATGAGGAGGAATTAGCTCATAGAAGGTTCTTATTTCTCGTGTGTAAACATCAAACAATTCAAGGGAAATATCTTTCAATCAAAAAGAAATGCATGCATAGAAAGCAGTGCTGTATGATGTTTTGTATCTTGGGTGCACTGTGTGCTATGGATGTACCAAATTATAAAAATATTTCAGTATCTGTAAAAACAATGGACAGTAAAAGCGTTTTTGGTACAATGTAAAGAAGGTGGTCCCAATTGTTAAGTTTCATGTCCTCGCTCATTCAATGTTACAAAAGGTGAAGAAATAAAAAGAAATAAGTGAATTAATGAAAGAAATACAAAATTTGGATTGGACACTATTATTTGCTGATAATGGTATCTAATCCAAATTCTGTTTTCTATTGATTCTCTAATTTCTACATCCGGGACCAACTTCTGCACATTGCGTCAATAAAGCTTCAACTGTCTGTTGCTTTTTTCATCATCATTATCATCAGTCTCTTAGCGTACATCTTTAGACATAGACCTCCCTGAAGATCCACCACACCTCTCTATCATGGGCGTTGCAGAGCCAACACTTTCTGAACTTGCCTAGTTCATCATGCCATCTAACATTTTGTTGGCCACAGTTTGCATGTGATGTCTGGGGATCCACGTCATGAGTCGTGAGTCATGATCATTCTCGCAACATGACCAGCCCATACCCATTTGAGTTATCTAATGGATTCTATATTTCGGACACCAAAATATTTTTTACATTTTTGCACATCCATAACAAACAGCACACCCAAGATACAAAGCACTGATAGATAGACAGCAAGCCAGTATCTATTGTTGTTAGAATGGTTTCCACAGATTCTGCTCATAAATTTACACTTTGTGTCTCGTTTATTTGCTTATGCTGAGTCGACAGAATGTTGTTCTTGTCAGAGAAGAGAAAAAGAAATTCCGAAACTGATGACTAATCTTCCACCATCTTTAGATACTGTCAACCAAAACTGTCAACATAGGTTTCTTTGGTTTTCAAGTTTGGCTGGCTGGCTGGCTGTATATGAATTTATCATGCATATTTTTTTCCTCAAGTGTGACTGATGAAAATAAACAGAGGTGTTTGGATGTATTGCTTATCTTGATATATATTAATAGAAACTATCAACCCAAACTGTTATCATGAACACAGGTTTCTTTAGTTTTTAAGTTGGTGTGGCTGGCTGGCTGGTTGATTATGTCTCTCTTGTACAAGCTACCAGGCTGAAAATATGAACATTCACCCATTACTATTTCTGCAAAAAACTTTTTAAAAAAAATTCTTCCCAAGAATAGGGTTTTAATGGTGGTAGGGTTCAATTTACAATGTAAGTGTATGCTTAATTGATCCCTTAGTTTGTGTCCAACAGGATTCACACTTGTTTTTTTTTTTTGAAAATTTGGACTTTTTCATGATCACTGCCTAACAAAAGGCGAGAGAAGTAACTTATTCATTGATCATTGTTTTTTTTTTTCTTCTTATTTCCTAATTAATCATCCTCAACTCGGCATGCTTGCAAAAGATGTTGGTCACACGACAGTTTCTATTTAGTGACTAACCAGACCTGTTATTCATAACTTTTGGAATTTTCTGGCACCTTATTTTTTTTTTTCCCTCACCTTCTTTCTCCTTATTTCAGAGAGTCCATGGAAAATGAAAATCCAGGAGAAGCTGAGAGATTTAAGGTATGGTGCACTTTTCCCAGAGTTAGGAGGACTAAATATTTTCAGACTACCGCTTTTCCTGAGGGGTGGGTGAGGGTATATATTTGGAATATCTGTAAGTGGCAATCCTGTTACTCATTATATCTGCCAAAACTATGCATAGTCCTGAATCCTACACATAGCACGTTTTTCTGATACAGTTAAGCATCACAAACTCACAAATCTTGAGATGAGGGTGTCCCAAGTGCCTGAAATTCACGGCTTTTCAGTTCAGCATCGGCTTGGCCTGCTTCATTGTACCACATGGTCAGGTCATTAACATCACAAAGTTATGTGAATAGCCTAGAATGTAAGTGTCCCCAAATATCAACAAAATACTCATTTAATTTCATGAAATTGCGATAAAATATCTTTGTACCACTTCAAAACAATTATCGATACTTTTTGATTTAAAAAAAAAAAATATGCTGGAAATTTCTTTGATGGCGTTTTAAAAAAAATTGTTGATTAATCAATAATGTAATGTATATGCTTCTGAAACATTGTTTTTAAGAAAGAATGGTATTTTACTTAATGATAATTGAAACCTTTTACAAAATTCAATAATCAAATGCTCTGTGTATACCCATCACCCACATTGAATGCCATAGAATGATATGTCTTGAACTTCGTGCATTCTGTAGAACCAAATCTTCTTGTCAGTAAGGAAGCAGATCTGGTTAATCATTCAACAGAAACCATCATGTAACCAATGTCTTCCCACAGCATGCTGTGTTGAGGCTGATCAATCAAAAAATCGAAAAAGACGGTGATTGATGGAGAAGTCCGAATTTAAAAGAACAAGCCTTAATGCTGCTAAGCACCAACTAAAGGATCAATTTAGCTGAAATTTACATTGCAGATTGAACCCTCCCCTCTCTAAGAACATACCTTTCTTTAGGCAGTAAATGTTAAAATTTTCAGTCCTCTAGCTCCATTCATGTGGCATATATACATGATATATAGGTAAGTAGGTGGCCAGCCACCCAGAATCATTAACGAATATATATATATATATATATATATATATTGTGTCATCCACAGACAACTGTTTCGATGTATTACATCTCTTCAGTGTGGCTATAGACTTATAGTACCGCAAGGCAGAATTGAAACCCTCACATCGGACCCGGAGGCCGGTATCCTACCTCTGGACTACGGAACTGGGTGGTCAGTAAGGCTGAATTTGAGCGATATATTCATTTACGCAGAAACTCCTCATCCACCAGAGTGCTTTATTCCTATGGAAGAGCATTGATACGGACTTCTACCCTTTTCTATCCAAAGGAATCTTCAAGGAAGCCATGGAATCTGTGAAGATCTATGCCAACATCAATTACAGAGATATAGAAATAATTGAACACAGTAGATGGATATTTCTATTCAATAACCAAGAAGAATTGACTAAAGGTTAATATTTTCTAACTAATGATCCTCCGACAATGGAGGATATGGGGAATATAAAAAAGTTAGGTAGTTTAAGCAGGGATAGAAGGAGAGAAAGTTAGGTAGTATAATAAGAGGGTGATAAGGGGGAAGAAAAGAAAGTTAGGTAGTTTAATAAGAGGGTAAGGGGGAGAGAAAAGAAGTTTAGATAGTTTGATGAAAGGGTAAGACAGGGAGGCGAGTTAAGGAAGTTATGTTAATAATAGGGTAAAAAAGAAAGTTGGGTGATTTAATAAGAGGGTAAGAAGGGCAGGGGAGAAGAAACAGGTAGTTTGATAAGAGGGTGAGAAAGAAGGGAGAAAAAAAGTTGAGTTTGATAAGAGGGTAAAAATGGGAAGTGAGAAAAGAGTTAAGTAGTTTGATGAGAGAGTAAAAGGTGAGAGGAGGGAAAGGTTAGCTAGTTTCATAAAAGGGTTAGAAAGAGAAGAGAAAGTTAGGTAGTTTAATAAGAAGGTAAGAAGGGGAAGGGAGAAAAAAGGTTGGGTAGTTTGATTAGAGGGTAAGAAGGGAAGAGGAAAAAAGAAAGATAGTTTAATGAGAGGGTAAGAAGGAGAGGGGAGATAAAAAGTTAGGTAGTTTAATTAGAGGGTAATAAAGGGCTGGGGAGAAAAGATGGTTTGGTAGTTCAATAAGTGTAAATAGGGGAGCCAAAAAAAAGTTGGGTTGTTTAATCAGAGGATAAAAAGGAGAAGGGAGAAAAGAGAGTTAGGTAGTTTGCTGAGGTGGCCGGAAGATTTTTGAATACAAATCTAATCTATTGACTGAGTGTGTCATCCTTCTCGTCTTGTGCAACGTTTTTTTGTCTGTCAGCCTCCTTACAGTCCATATGTCAGACTGTGCACAAGATTAAGGGGAATGCTATGAGGGAGCTGAAGGTGACCCTAAAAGAGGACATTGCAGAGAGTTTTGAAAAGAGAAGGAGACATTGGAATAAGTGGGTGAGGTCCCAAGGAGAATTTTCCAAGTGGACCGAGGCGTCATTTCCCTTGGTAGACTATTTTTTCGATAATATTTGATAGATTGGTACATGGATGTCTGCTGCCACTTTTCTGGGACAAGGAGCAAAAGGGTATATTAGTAATATGTCTTAGTGGCAACTCTATCACCAATGAAGAACAATACCATCTTTTTATATTGGTACATTGAGTTGGGGTTACATAAAACAGCACCATTATCCTTTATGGACTATAAGGTTCCAACTTTCAAACAACTTTGATGAGAAGGCCTGATCCTGTTGGTGTGTTGGAGACAGATACCCTGTTCATACCCAGGAGATAATTCAAATCTTTTATACACTTCTTACATTAATTGTGATGAAAAAAGAAGCTCTGCTAACATATTTACACAAGCCCACATCAAGTGTCAAAGAGCAGCAAGTGGTTCACGAGATATAGTCTGCCCCCCTCTGTCCAATCCCAATATAGATAATGAAAAATTAATTTTTATAGTTAGTCAGACAATTTTTTTTTCTTTTTGTTGCTTTGTTAAGTCATCAAACCTTTATGATTTTCAGGATTTCAGAAGTCCACAATCATGGCCAAGCTCTCGTCAGGGACAAACTCCAGATATTGGACGACCTCCAAGAAGTAAAAGCAGCCAGGTCAGGACATCTTCACGGTGAGTTTTTTCTTTCACTTTTACCTATCTGGTAACCCAGTGCTGGGTTATTCGGGCATGATAAATAATTTTCTCATGTGTGTCAGGGATGACAGTAACCATCTCCTTTCAGATTCGTTTGGAATCAGGATTGTCTATCTCTTAGACTGGTTACCAACCATGGTTGGAAAGCCCATTCTGCTCTAATATTTATCCATAGATGGGGGGGGGGAGAAAGATGGATTCACGTCTTTCCCAAGGCACAAACTGTCTCAGCCAGAGATTAAACTACTCTCTATTCCATTCTATCATTTACAGGGTGAGTTTGACAAAAAAACAAAAGAGGTTTGGTTAATCACTCAATAAAATCCATCATGTGACCTATAACTTTTTGGCAGCATGCTTTGTTTGAGGTGATTATTGGAAAAATTAAAAAAAGGAGTGATCAATGAATAAGTTACTTCTCTTGTCTTTTGTTGGACAGTGATCACTAAAAAAGTCTGAATTTTGAAAAAACGAGCATAAAGGCTGTCAGACATGCATTTAAAACTATTGCAAATCTGAAGATAAAGCCAAGAAAAACAGGTCTGGTTCGTCAAAGAAACTGTCATGTGACCAATGTCTTTTGGCAGCATACTGTGTTGAGGTGATCAATTAAAATTTGAAAAAGGAGGTGATCAATGAATAAGTTACCGCTCTAACCTTTTGTTGGACACAAAATTGTCTGAATTCAAAAAACCGAATGAACAAACTAGGGACCAGTTCAGCATAAACTTATACTGTAAATTGAACCCCCTCAAATAACCTGTTTGGTGGGGCAAATTTTGTAAAAATAAAAACAAACTTTTTCTCTAAACATAATAAAGAGTGGTTATTGAAACTTTCAGCCCCCTAGCTTCATGAGTGTAGCGTGTATGTATGATACATACCTAAACAGTCAGCTGGACCCTGTTGAAAACTGGAGAAACCTATGATGACAATTTTAATGACAGTTTTGGTTGACGGTTTCTAATGTTCTGAAAAGAACAATTTGCTTTTTTGTTAAAACAAGTTTTTGCAAGCTTTGAACCATAGGTCTTTATGCCTTTTAGCTAAAAGTTGTGTAATGTCACAATTGAATTGTTGGCACATGTCAGTCTTGTAAAACTATGGATTTCAACCCAAAACGAACATCTGTTTGGAAAATAACCCAGATATTTTGAATACCTTGACAACCATATGCCTGGCTTTGACCTAACTTGGTAACCAATCAGAAGTGACCTTACTGTGCATGAGTGAACAGACATGCTCCTATGGGGTTACTCAAAAGTTTGATTTCTTTTATTTTTCCAGTTGTGTTGCTGAGGATGTAGCCCTTCCAGAGCCGACTTACATGAATGACTTACAGGACACTTTTCAACAAATGTCTGAACAAATCAACAAAAAGGATTTAATTCCTGGAATAAATTCAGCGGAATTTGATGATGTTTTGCCTGCCACAGCAGATGAAATTGGCACTGGTACGTTTGTTTGCTTCCTTTTAAAAAGGGAGAAACCAGAGTTAGTGAATAAGTGCGTAAAAACATTAAAACATCTATGTACCATATAGTTCAGCGGATAAGACAACATTTGAAGCATACAGGAACACCCCCCCCAAGATAGGCCAGATACAAAAACAATGTCTAAACAGTGAACTAAATCATTGAGTATCAGACTGAAATTCAATGATCCAATCTTTTCTGAATGTTGCCATATCTGCTGAAATATACGGTTTATACCGAACAATGTGACTTTCTTGGTCTGTAACAATAGACTTTTCCATCTAAAGATTACAATTTTGCTGATAAAAATATCTCGTACCCATCATCTCAAAACGAAAAAACTCTTCTACATAAATCATTTCAGTCACTTTTGATCCAATTGGTAAGTTGTAAACATTTATTTACACTTATCAACTGCTTTGAAGTAGTTTTGAAGTTGGTAAAAGAATGCAAAGGAACTGCTTGAACTTCACAGAAACACTGTTAGATATTTTTACTAAATGCATTGCGGCGTCGTATATATATATATATATATATATATATATATATATATATATATGCATATATATATGCATATATATATATATATGCATATATATATGCATATATATATATATATATATATATATATGCATATATATATATATATATATATATATATATATATATGTGTATATACTGGAGGCGCAATGCATTTGGTATGTATATTATATATATATATATATATATATATATATATATGCATATATATATGCATATATATATATATATATATATATATATATGCATATATATATGCATATATATATATATATATATATATATATATATGTGTGTATATACTGGAGGCGCAATGCATTTGGTATGTATATTATATATATATATATATATATATATATATATATACTTATATTTGAGCCTTTTGTTTGTTTTGCCTCTTCTCTGTTAGAATTATGAGGCCTATCAATCTAATATTCTGCATATAGATTTAGGAGAGTTCAACTTACCGCATAGGCTATATCAGATTAAACTCGTAGATCATTCAAGGTCACCAGAGATAATTTCTGGTTATATATACTCAATTTTCAAAGTTTTTGACAGTACTTTTGTAACTGGGTGAATGAATTTTGTCATAGGGATAAATCTTTTCTTAAGGGTCATAGACCATGCCATATTGACCTCAGAAATTATTTGAGGCCATCTTTGTTCTTTTCTAGCCAATTTCCCAAGTTCTTACCTTAAATTTTACATCTATGATACTGAAATTCATCATAAAGGTAGATTCTCTCACAGCCAACATATTTAGAAATGTTATTTAGACATTGAGGTCATTTGCGGTCATCTTATGTCAGTTCTGGTAAATTTAAGTTGTTTGCCACGATGTTTCACCTAGGATGGAGAAATTTTGAATAGGGGTACATCTTTACCTGATTAAACTTATGGGCAATGTGAGGTCGATGCTAGAGGTCATCTGAAGTCATTTGTGGAAAATGTAACATACCATCTCATAGAATCGTTGGTCTTTGCCGGATTTTTCCATGCTTTCTCAAGGACAGCTTTATATTGGTTGTTCTAGGGTTGGTTCCTCAATCAACCTTTTCAATGGGAGAAACACTTATCAATCGTATCCAAAGGCTGTATCAATCTAAGCATTCTTTTCTGTGTATCAGAACATTTCTCCTGTTGCGGCTACTTTTCCATGTGTAGATAGCGTGAATAATTGTTCTTTTCATTTGTTGTGTTATGTAAGAAGAAATATATTCAAGAGCATATTTTTCCTGCTTGGTTATATTTCAAGTTATTTTATCCTAGGGTAATGCCAGGTATCACTACTAGAATATATATATATATATATATATATATATATATATATAATGTGTACTGTAAAGAGTGAGACAGACTCGGGAGTGAAGTGTTTAGAGGTAAGGTTTATTAATCCTTAGATGTAAATTGTCCAGACATGTTTCGGAATTCTTCCCATCTTTAGTGGTGTGTGCTGTGTGCTATATATATATATATATATATATATATATATATATATATATATATATATATATATTAGTCTAGAAAGCTTTACACCTGTAAACACTGAAGATGTAAAAGAATTTTTTGATAAAATTTATAACATTTCATATATATATATATATATATATATATGTATATGTATGAATATATATTTCTTTTCCTTAAAACAAGAACCATAACTTCAGCAACGTGTCCACCATCAGTGGTAGCACGAGGAGTAGGAGGAGGAAGAAGTGCAAGTAGTCTTTCTTTGAGTCACTTGATTCTTATACTTGTAAAATAGTCAGATAAAGAATAATCTGGGAATATTATTTTCGATGAAAACTGTAAATGGCTATTCTTTGCTTTTCTGTTAATACAAAAATTCAGACGTTGTACATTCTTCCATGACATTGTAACAGGTGATTAAAAAAATTAATCGGGATGTCTTTTTAATGATATCACACCTATCCCTTCCTTCCTCTTTTTGCTGTTTCTGGAATCGATCAACCGACCAACCGAAAGCGTCTTATTGAGATGTATGGACACCTCCAAAAAAAATTCATTCCATAGAAATTCAAATATATTCATGAATTTAGTAATTTGATATATTAATATTTACAATTGTAAATGAGAGTAAATCCTTCACAAAGGCTGCATTTCACTTTTAACATTGGAATTTACCCCTGGATATATTTTCAATTGAAAAGTATGATATCATTGTTAAGAAATGGATGTATAATCTGACAGAAACAATTATAAATGACATTGGAATTTACCCCTGGATATATTTTCAATTGAAAAGTATAATATCATTGTTAAGAAATGGATGTATAATCTGACAGAAACAATTATAAATGACATTGGAATTTACCCCTGGATATATTTTCAATTGAAAAGTATAATATCATTGTTAAGAAATGGATGTATAATCTGACAGAAACAATTATAAATGACATTGGAATTTACCCCTGGATATATTTTCAATTGAAAAGTATAATATCATTGTTAAGAAATGGATGTATAATCTGACAGAAACAATTATAAATGCGTTATATTATTTTGAAACTTTATTGGAAATGACTTCTGTTAATATATAGTGAATGTATCATAATAGAATAAACAGTTGAGGAAATGGGGCTGAGGCAAAAATCAAACCTGCAACTGATAGGTAGCTGCTTTAACATAGCATCGCTGTTTCTTTTTAGTTAAACAGCCCGACGGATTAACGGAGATTATTTCAAATAGAGTTTCAAGATAATATAACACATTTATAATTATTTCCGTCCGATTATAAATCCATTTCTTAATAATGAAATTGTCTGTGTTGAGAAACAGTAGAGCAGGTATGGACAGTGAATAAGTATGATGAGAATGTGGGGTGAAAAGCAGTTATTTGGGCGTTCAATTTTCTGCCGGGCCGTTTAGCTCAATGGAAAGAGTAACACTACATTAAAGCGGCTTCCTGATCGGTCACGGGTATATTTCCTGTAGCAGCCCCCTTTTCTTTGTTTATTTCATTTAAGCTGTCTAAGCCAAATGATACATTCACCATCTAATAATGGTGGGGTTATTTCGAATAGAGTTTCAAAATAATATAATCACATTTATGGGAATGTATAATCTCCATGCAAATTTCCTGGATCAGCTTCGAAGTGTAAAAGCAACAAAAAAACATCATTGTTAAGGGGGCTATACATGGTCAAATGGATAGCGGATCGGAGAACGAAGTTCTAATCCAGCTGTGTCCATTTCACACAATGCCCTTGGGAAAGGCATGAATACATCTCTCACCCCTAGCAATGGATAAAGCAGCACTGAATGAAGTGAGTGACATCACTTCGGGAACATGTCACCTCTCAGTCATTTCGTAAACAGGCCAAGAAAGTAGTATTATGATATTGGTAGCCCAAGCAGGGACTGTTGGAGCTGTGGCCTGTATAAAGGCACTATTTACTGTTGTTTTGGCTATTCATTGAGTTTTTTCTCTCAAATTCTCTACTTGCTCATATGTTTCCCAGAGGCCACCATCCGTTTCCTTAAGGCGAAACTTCATGTGATGCAAGAAGAACTGGATAAAGTCTCACAAGAATCATATCAAAGGGTGAGTTTAGACTGTTTTGTGTATGTTAAAGCAAATGGGAGAAATTGACCAATTTGCAAAATTTACATATTTTTTGTAAAAAAAAAGTTCAATGTCACTTTGATTATATGATTTGTTGATCATAAAAAAATAGTTGTTTTATATCTATGTTTTGATGTGATAAACTTTTGATCAAATTAAAACTATATATATACTTTTTTGTGAAAAAAGTTAAAACTATGTATGTATTTAATAAAAAAAATTTTCACAAACTTTTGATTGTAAAAGAAATAGTCATTTCATATCCTTGTATTGATTTATTGAATTTTTGATCAAATTGAAACTTTGTATTTATTTAGTTTTTGTAAAAAAGTTAAAATTTCGCCAATTAGGCATTTTCACCAATTTGGCATACCATATATATATATATATATATATATCTATATCTATATATATATATATATATATATATATATATATACATATCTATATATATATATATATATATATATATATATATATATATATACATTTGCCTCAATTGCTGCTTGGAGAGGTGTCTGGATGTATGTGTCTGATGGAAGTTGATTGAGGAATCATTCTTTGAACGATGTCTGGATGAATTTATCTGATGTAAGCTGGCAAGAGAATCATGCTTGGATCGATGTCTGGATTTATCTGGATTTATCTGATGGAGGTTGACTAGGGATCATGTGTGGATCAGTGTCTGGATGTATGTGTTCGATGGGGGTTGACTAGGGATCATGTGTGGATCGGTGTCTGGGAGTATGTGTCTGATAGAAGTTGATGTGAGACACATGCTTGGATTAGTGTCAATAGGTATGCTTCTGCTGGATGTTGACTTCAGGATCATGCTTGGATCGCTGTCTGGAGATATGTCAGTGTCATATCCTCAGCGCTTGTCTCATCTAGTATTCATTTGCTATAACCCTTTTAGCACCCTATGATATGTTTGTTTGCCAGTAAATGATAGTCAATCATTTTATTCATTTTATTGATGTACATATCGTATTGATTGATAGTGCCAATACACAGGCAATCTGAAACCCAGGTTTGATGCACCAGCTGTAACCCCCCCTCTCTTCCAGTGACCTGGTTTGTGGTGATGTAGTTCTGATCCGAATTCTCCTTTTTTTTTACAGGAAGATGAAGTGAAATCCCTTCAAAAACAGGTGAAACAAATGGAGGAAGAACGCATGAGACTGCAGAAGACAATCACCAACCAACAATCACAAATTGATAAATATAAGAAAATGTTTGAAGATGGCAAAGTAAAGAACAATGGACTCGAAACTCAAGTGACGGCTTTGAAAAGGGTAAAAAAAAATAGGATGACTCTTTTCACAAAAATTTTCGTAAAACTAAAAAAATAAACCGGTCTACTTAGTCACTCAATAGAGACCATCATGTAACCAAAATTCTTTGGTAGCATGCCATGTTGGGAACGATCAATAAAAAAAAAATTTGAAAAAAGTGGGATCAATGAATAAGTCACTTCTCTCGTCTGGCCAGTGATCACTGCAAAAGTCTGATTTTCCCCAAAAAACTATTGGATACAAGTTAAGGGATTATTTTGCATAAACTTACATCAAAAATTGAATCACCCACAGAAAACCTATTTTGGCTGGGGATTTAAAAAAACAAAACAAATAATACATTTTTTGTAATTTCTGTAATCAGGAGTAGATGTTTAAATTTTCAGTCCTCCTACTCCATTGATGCGGTCTGTACGCATGATTGATATAATCATAGCAAGCAGCTTGAAAACTGAAGAAACCTATGTTGACAGTTCTAGTAGATGGTTTCGAATTCGCAACCATTGAGATCAAATCTTTCTTTAGAAACCATAAACCAAAACTGTCAACATGTTTTTTTTCAGTTTTTAACTGTTGAATTCATTCTAGAAAATTCAAAAAGTAAAGTAACTACAGAATAAAATTACTTTGAGCTTTTTTTGTAATTTCAATTTTATTTTAAAATCTCAATTCAGACAAGATTTCCATTTTTAATAAGTCCTGTACATTGAAGAGTTCCATTGCAGTTACAAGCTGTCTATGATTTTAAGAGTTAAGTAATTCTGCCTGTCTGGCTATCTCTCTACCTATCCATCTATCAAACAGGCTGCACCAATGGAGTTGAAAGATTGAAAATTTAAACATTTACTTGTTATTATGTTTAGGAAAAACTTTTCTTTTTTTCAAAAATCACCCCCCATCCAATTGGTCTTTGATGTGTGGGGTTAATTTTACAATTTTATGTTAAACTGGCCCCTTAGTTTATGCCTAGCAGCTTTCATGCTTTGGGGGGGGGATTTGGTTTTTTTTATGATCTCTGCAAAATAAATGGTAAGAGAAGTAAATAATGATCGGCCCTTTTTTCAATTTCTTGATTCATCACCCTGAACATGGCATGCTGCTAAGAGATATTGATCACATGGTAATTTCTATTGACTGACTAACCAGACTTGATTTTGAATTGGTAATTATTGCTTTATCGTAAGTAAATGTAGGTCAGTGTATAAGAAGGTTTTTGTGAGGTATCTTCCAATATAAATACCCATATCACTTTTTTGTCTGTGTGTGTATGCTAACGGAAACAGAAAGAGTGGAAGGGTGGAGGACAAGACTTTAGTTTGTCTGTATAATCCTGTCTATATCACGACTACGAGTGCAGTTAATGTCTTGGTAGTAGCATGGAAGACAACTTCAATAAATGTAGGCATCTCTGATTTTCAATGAATAGAATTGATGTTTTTTCTCATTTTAAAAAAAAATTTGTTTTTCAAAGAATTCTGTTGCCTTATTATATTAAAACTGTTGAAAAAATATAAAATGTGAAGAGTCGTTTAAAACTGACAGAAAAATACATTTTGTTTGAATATCTGTTATTTGATACAATATTTTTTCATTTTTTTTTCAAATTTATCCTTCAAGTGTTGCAACATTATTATTAATTTTGACTAATTTTTACCTCTATCCTAACTTTCAGTTGCTTTTTATCACAACTTTGAATTGGTTCATAATTCTACGGCAATGATTAAACAGACAATTGGAAAATAAAGAGTGAGCCGATGGTGAAAATCGTACTCACTCCCTCTAGCCTGAGGGGGTCCAGTATACGGCTGACACTTTTAACCATTCAGCCACTGGAACTTTATAGTTAAACAGAAGCTGATTTTACACCCTAATCTAATCCATGCTAATTCTTTTTTTTTTCAAATTTATTAAAAAGCGACTGAAAGTTAGAATGAAAGTAAAAAACTAGTCAAAATAAAATAATAATGTTGCAATACTTCATTCACGAATAAATTTGGAAAAAACATTAATAAATATTGTTGTACTATACTAGTTATTGATGAATATGGCAATTTTTTCTGATTTAGTGTTGAAATTTTGACTTCAGGAATTGGAAGACTCAAAACGCAATCAAAAGAAAGAGGGATCAACTCACAAAGCAACAGAAGTGAGACTTAATCGCGCTTTGGAAGAAATAGAAAGATACAAAGATCAACTACAGAAAATCAAGAATGAATCCAAGGTTTACAAAAATTTTATCCCTTTGATTTATTATTATTGACAGGTATACCTTGATTAGTGTGGTCAATTTGTTCCAAAATTTTCCATACTTTTCAAAACTGCACATTTCATGGTCTTATCATAATTTACTATATATTTTTTAATAATATACAAGATTCTTTTTCACTAAAGAATGTCCCAAAATCAGCAGTTTGATTCATACTCAGCTATGTCAAAAATGGCCAATAGTTCTGCCTGTATGAATAAAGCGTTAATATACACAATGCATATAAGGGAGCAATAATGCCCATTGTTTGAGCTCAATACATTACCATGGTTTTGTATGGTATGCTATATAGGTAGGACTCGGTGCATATTGCGTAATATTCTTTTAAAATCATTTTGGAGGTAGATTTGTCATCACTGATGAAAATTTCACTTCTACAACCTGAAAACAACAATCCATAACTTAAAAATGGAAGAAATTCATGTTTCGGAGACTGCTTATCAAATGCCATAATCAGTGTATTGATAAAAAGGAAATATCTCTCATGACAACATCATGGAAAAATGACCGACTCACTTTATATTTGAGTCAATTGATTTTCTGAAATCTTATTCTCACTTCTGAATTCATTTTATACTCATGGACAATTCATATTCAAAAGTATACAATATTATGTTTTTTTTTCCGGCTTTTACCTGGTCACATTAATTTGTATAGCAATACCTCAATCATACAATATCAAAATCGCTCTACTCAAGGTATTCCTGTACAGTTAGTTTAATCGAAAAGATAGGTCCATAGAAACATCTGGATTTTTTTTTTTGTCACCTGTTTTCCCCAATCCTGGAAATATCTATTTCATGATTCTACTTGCTTCCAAGATGATCGTCCAATGTGTTCATTTCTAATCCTATATTATCTGGAATGTGAATGTTGAGAAGTCTTATTACTGTATATGTTTTCATATATCAACTATTTGTCCAATAGTCTGTTTTTTCTTAATCCTTATATCTTTTTTATGACTGTGCCTGTTAATAGACCGAAATAATGTACCTGCTTGAGAGTTGTATGGTAACACTGGCCATGCGGTCTGAGACAGCTTTGAAGCCTACCACATTGTCTTTGAGGTCTTTACTGATGAGAAAGTCTACTCCACTTTGTTTTAAAATGAAATTATTCTTGTTGCATCGAAATTGATAAATAGAAGATAAATCAAAATAACTTGAAATCATCATACAACAATTGTCTGATTCCTAATCATTTTTACATAGATCAACTTGAAGATCAAACTTTATATTATCAAAATGAAGAAGAATTATTCGTAGTCTTTTATGAATATTATGTCGGGACCCCTGTATTATCATCATCATCAGTCTTTTAACGTCCGTCGTTGGACATAGACCTTCCCCAGGATTCGCCACAATTCCCTATCATGGGAATTGCAGAGCCAGTATTTCCTGAATCTGTCAAGTTCATCTCTCCATCTTGTGTTCTGTTGGCCTCGGTTTCTTATGTGATCTCTGGGGATCCATGTTGTGAGACGTGATGTCCATCGGTGGTCTTTCATTCTTGTAACATGGCCTGCCCATTGCCATGTGAGTTTTTTAATAGTTTCTATGATGTCACAAATTCCTGTTTCCTTCCTTATATATTTTGCTGTCTTGTGATCTCTCCATGTAAGGTTGAAGATGATTTTCTCATGTGCACGTTGCATACTTCTCAGTTTGCAGGTTTGTCTCTTGGTTAGGTTCCATGTTTCAGCTCCATATTTCTGAATGATGTTTATTACTTATGGATGTTTGTTTTGATTGGTGAACTTTTTGTCTATAGTTTTGAGAAGGATTATCAACATTCAAAGAGTTTTTTCAGACAACTGAACTCCTTGCTGTTTGTGTTGTTTACATGAGATTTTGGCTGATCAATCATATGGTCTTCTTCAACCATACTATTTGAATGTGATTGCGGTAAACAGAATTTTTTCTCCATCGGTACAAGGTATGGACATCAAGCCTTAACAAGAAAAAAAAAGACATCAACCGAATCCAACATTATAAGTGTTGCTACTTTACTCTCAGTTAAAATTAAGTATGGCTAAATATTCATAACATTGTTTTCGACAGCAACTCCCTATAAAAGCCCTGAACACACGTGTTCACTCGCTCATTGGCCCTGGCTTTCTAGCTGGTTATCTGCCTTTTTCCTCTCTAAAATCATGGCCAGCATAGTTTCTATTCTTTGACTGTGATTATATACATTGTCTTTTGTCAATAATTTCCTCAATGTGAAAATCTACAAGAGCTTTATAGCCGATAAATACAAACACTGCAACTATTTCACTTGAATCATTTTTGGCAGTGAAGCAAACACTGCACATTATTTCACCCCTTCTTGCACCTAACCTGAACCAACCAACTTTTGATAATCTAGCTTGGTTAAGCATACCATTCATTGTAATAGGCACTACTAATCAGGCTCCCTTCAATTGATAGACCAAACAACATTAGAGCCCCTGAATTTTTGAGATGAGGTATTATTATTATTTCTATTATTACTTGGACTATCCTCATCTTGGTTGTTTTTCATACAACGTTTTGGCCGTTGTACTCTACGGCCTTCATCAGGTATCCTTTGGTAGGTGTAGGGAAGTAACGAACTGAACCCTTTATTTAACCGACGGGGGTATATTGACCGCACTCCCCTCTTAGCATTAGTAGTATTATTATTGTCTCACACTAGGATTGAACCTAGAACCATAAGATTACTTGCATGATACCTGATGAAGGCCGTAGAGTACAACGGCTGAAATGTTGTATGAAAAGCAACCAAGATGAGGATAGTCCAAGTGATAATAGAAATAACATTAGACCCGTTATGTCATGTGTTCCCTTACTATGTATTCTGTTCTATATTTCATTTTTATATATGGGAATAACCCTAAACAGGCCTCTTCTCTACACAATTGATTGTATCAATATTTTCTTACATGTATTCCTTTTTTAGTCTGGAATTGCCATTTTGTCTATGCATTAAATGTACATTCCATTTGTTCGTCAAAATACTTGTGTCTTCTTTACTTGGTTCAATCTCCATGTCCACTCTCGTACTTGGTGTGCATATTCTCTTAGCTGTCATGGCAACTAGCAACTCTCTTCCTCCTTCCACATCTCCGTCGCGTGGTACTAAAAACCCAAACCACATGCTGTCTTATCACCTGAAAAGCTCTTTGATTGTGAACTTCTTGTTTGGCCTTCAAGTTAAAACAACACAAGTGTTTGTTCTTCATTCTAGGATCACAGTGTTCAGGATAAGAAACGGACTGAACAGTTACAGGCAGATAATAGACGGTTGGAAAAACAGAAAAATGAATTGATGACTGGATTCAGAAAACAAATGAAACTGATTGATATTTTAAAGAAACAAAAGGTCAGTTGGAAAGAACTTTGCAAATTATTCTATCAAGTTTATTCCTCACCTGAGGTCAAGGACACGTCTATAGGAAATAGTGCCTGCGGCAAGCACTGGAATTGTGCCCCTGTCTAAAAATCTGATACAATTTTAGATAATTTTATCATAATATCAGCTCAAAAATACAAGTGAAGCTCTTTAGAAACTGTGAGCCACATGGGTTTCTATCTGTTTTTAAGTTGGTCTGGCTAGCTATGTATATATGTATCATATGTATAAGCTAAATCAATGTAGCTTGAGAGCTTGAAATTCAAACATTTACTTCTTATCATGTCAAGAAAAAAATTTTTTTTTTCTTTAAATTCTTCCTTTAAATAGTTTTCAGAGTGGGGCTTTAATTTGCAATGTAAGTTTATGCTGAATTGATCCTTTAGTTTGTGTCCACTTGTTTTTTTAAAATTCTGACCTTTTAGTGATTAATGCCCAACAAAACGTAAGCTAAGTAACTTCATTATTGATCACTTTTTTCAAATTTTTCTATTGATCACACCAACATGGCATGTTGCCGAAAGACATTGGTCATGTGATGGTTTCTATTGAGTGACTAACCTGACCTGTTTTCATGTGTTTCTCAAATAAGCCCTTATTTGAAACTATTAGTAAATGTCTATCAAGTACTTTTTAGAATTATCTTGGAGCATATATTGAGTAAGCACCCAAAATTTGATTTAAGACATTGGGTCAAATTTTCAGTTTACACTGGTTGTCACATCGTACATCTGCATCGAAGAGTGAACAAACTAATCCCATGTAAAATTTTTCTGTGAAATCTTTTAGGTGTGGATGTTATGGTTCATTATTCTTTCCTGAATTATGTTTTCAGGATTGTGAACTTTGGGGATTTCAGTGTTCAAAGTTGCTGATCTGTTCAGGATTACAATAATCGGGATTGTGTCTTTCGGGATAATGACCCAAACCTGGTTTTCTAATGTGATTTATTTCTCTTTTTTGTTTCTAGTTACACACAGAAGCGTCTAAGATGCTGTCTTTCACGGAAGAAGAATTTGTCAAAGCGATGGAATGGGAAACGTAGAAAGAAATTCATTTGAGTCTCTTTTACAAACTCTGACATTGACAGCCATTGTTGAAATCTCTTTTCAATAACTGCAAGACTGCTTTCCGAGCTGGCTTGTAAGGTTCGGTCAAATGGGGAGATAATCTGAGCTTTATCTCTGAGACTCAGCCAACACAGCCATTTAAACTTTTGAGATGTTTCACATGTAGTGTCAAATTTTGGAATCAAGTGAGTGTAGAGGTGGGAGTTCAATACCAGTCTATTGCGGCAGGCCTGCCTAAAGAGATAGAAGACTCTTTTGGCAGAACACCTCGAAATGCAGAAATTCAACTCTATTCCAGTGCCTGTGTTGGGTTAGTCTGAGATAAAGCTTGGATTATCTCCCCTTTTGGCAACCCTGCTCGGGAAGAGGTGCTTAGGTGGAACGCCTTAAAAGGTAGCCTTAGAAGATTCTTTAGGCAGGCCTTTATCAAGGGGCCTGGTAATTGAACCTCTGCCTCTTGACTACCTTGATTTCCAAATTCAACTCTGTTCCAATGCCTGCACTGGCCAAGTCTCTGAGATAAAACTCGGATTATTTCCTTTTCTAGCCAAATCAGACGATGTTTGTTCCAAGGAATGCAAGTCTGAAATATTTCCTCTACTTTATCTTTATCACTTAGTTGTTATTTTAATTGGCCTCTCAACAAAAACTCTGAAATACAATCATTGTCCAAACCATCCACTTTCAACATTTCCATCTGCCATAGGATAGTCCTTGGTGATTTTTCCTTTCATGTCAGCAAAGTCAAAAATATTAGATAATGCATCCTTGTTCTTTAATAAAAATGTTTCAATGAACACATAACATTGAATAGAAAGCAACCAAACTGCGGCCTTAGGTTTCTTCAGTTTTCAAGTGTGTTTGGCTGGCTAACATGTACGAGTCATACATATAGGCGGCACCTATGGCACTAGAAGACTGGAAATTTATATATTTGCTCCTATCAAGTCTAGAAAAATCACTTTTTTGTGGAATCCCTGCACCCCCCCCCCAGTCAGTTTTTAGTGGGGGGTTCAATTTACAGTGTAAATTGCTCCCTTAGTTTTTGCCTGGCAGCATTCATGTTTGTCGTTTAAAATTTAGACCCTTTGAGCGAGCGGCAACCTTGGACTGAAGTTTGGCAATGAGTGCAATGGATGTATCTCAAGTTGTTTCCACTTTATATTTCATGGTGTCCGAGTATTTTCATTAAAGCACAAAGATCGGTCACCTTACCTTTTGGTCTTTACAAACATAAAAACAGAAGCTTGCCGAGTCTTCTTCTGAATTTCTGAAGAAAATTTTCATGAAAATTTAGGATCAATTTGCTGAACTTCTTTTTTGTCAGACTTGCATGGTGGTCATTTTTCTATTAAAAAAATTGTTTCAAATGTTTCTCATGATATTTTTCATTTTATCACCAGAAATTGGCAATTTTTTTTTCAATCATTTAGCAGCTTTAGTGTGAGTTTGCAGTATGTATAACCTGGTTCCTTGAAAATTGATTGCATGTTAAGAGCCAATACAAGAATTTCCCATGTAAAAAAAAGTCCTCCTGGAAGAAGCCAAAAGAGAAAAATAACCCACACATGAAAAGAATTGTTTCGATAACAAGCTTTTTGTTTCAAAAATATCTATCTGAATTTATGTTGGGACTTATCTATGTGTAACGAAATTATTTTCCATGTTGGGTTTTTGTTGTGGGGAATTTTTATGTGGGCTTCTTTCATTCAAGCATTTTTCTGGCCACTGTAAATCCAATAGCTGGTGTTATATACTTTTTGTCACTTTTTAATGGAAAGAATGGGTTGCATATAATAAAAATTGTACCGGTAGAGCATGTAATTCGATTTTTAATTTCTTCTAGATTTCATATTTTCCTCTTCCCTTTCAACCAGAACAAAGAGTGAATATGGGGTGCACACAAGATTTTCTGAAGCCTTGGGCACATCCTACAGTTAAGATGAAATTATTTAAAAAAAAAAATTACTTGATTTAAGGGAGATAAAATTAAATTTAAAAAAAAAGAAAACAAGAGGAAATCTTCCCAAATCATTGAAGCTTAGATGGATCAAGCATTCCAAGGAAGTTGGGAAGACTTTAAAGATGAGGCAAGCTCAATGATGGTGACTGTTTCTTGGGATTCCAAAGGGTTAATCTTGATAGATTCCCTCAAATGGATAGTGGATAACCATGGAAGGAGGCTTATTATAAAAACACTTCAAGAAAATTGAAAATTGCATTGGTAAGAAAACAACCAGGTAAGTTGTGTCAAGGTATTTTTTCCCATCCTGAAAATGCACCGGTTCAATTTTCAAGGGTAGCAATACATGAATTTTATTGGGAAACGTTACCCAATCCACCCTACACAGCCCTGATCTTGACCCTTAAGAATTATTTTTGTTCCCGAAACTGAAATAACATTCAAAAGGAACATGATTCAAGTCCCTCAATGATACCAAAAATGTCATTTTAATATGGTAATGGAGAGCACAGTTTCAAGGGAGGTTTAGAGAGATCGAAGCCCTGCCTTCAGAAATGTACAGATGTTGATGGAGGATACATTGAGAAACAATAGCTTCACATATTGATATTTTTCTTTAATAATGGGTTGTATGATTTTGTAGCAATACTTTTTAACTAAGCCTTATGTGAGTATATATATATATATATATATATATATATATATATATATACAGGGTTTCCCATAAATAAGTCCTCTTTCTAAGGGAAACAACTCATCCAATTAATTAGCAAAAGACTTTTGGTGGTAATTTTAGTTTGAAAGTTGCTTCCCATAGAAGAAATGGCATCTACTGTAGTTGAATTTAAGGGAAGCAACTTGGCCTGAAATAACCAGTGAAATTAGAGACTTTAGTTAATTAATCAAACAAGTTGCTTCCTTTGAAATAGGGACTCACTTTTGTGACACCCTGTACATATATATATATATGTATATATATAAATATATACACACAGAACTATGTGAGAATTTAATTTGTATGCTATGATGTGTATACATGCTTAGCCATTACTAATGTTATTATTTGGTACTTTTGACTTGTTTTGGACAGAGATTTGGCTCGTTCCAAAAGGTCATATTTTTTTTAAGACACTGTTGACGTCAGCTACTATGCCATGCTGATTTGGTCCCAAAACAAAACAAAATAAATCTCTTATTGCGAATTTCACGTGGAAGGACAGTAGACAGATGTGTAGAGAAACAACATTTATTTCTCTGATTAAACAAAATAAATCATTAAGTGTCACAATTCAAAATGAATTGATTATCAGACCAAATTTTCATTCAGAGTTAAACAAAATATTCAGTGGAAAGAATCTGATATATTTTGAAACTTGTTTGCATTAGTGTTAACAACCTTTTTATATATTTACATATATTTGAGTTATTGCCCTTGGACAATGGAAAATGTTGATTCCCCCACTAGGTGGCACTGATTGTGAACAATATGATGCCATATTGGTCTCGTTACATAACGTGTAGATGTGAATAAATAAATGCGTGTCGCTTTTATCTACAATTTTGTATGTTTATCTATTGCAGGTTTAATTCATTAAGAAGTTGAATTTACTAAAAAGTTGTCTACCAGTGAGTTGAGCTGAGCTTTATTATTTCTAACTGTTTGAACACCAAAAATCCTAGAGAATTCAATTTTCTTCTTCTGATTTTTTTTCTTCTTGAGAAATTTCTTCTTTTTCTTTTTCCTTTGCTTGTCTTTTTGCTTCATCTTCAGTCTGAAAAATCTTTGCTTTATTTTTGTCTTGACATTTCAAGGCCGCCAGATGTAAACATTGTTCTACGCTTGAAGATTCTGCATTGTCAAGGCAACCCAAAACTGTTTTCGGGTTATCTCCTACGGGAGGAGAGCTCTCTTCTTTTATGGCTTCTCGAATCAGGTCTTTCCGCCACTGTCAAAAAATGGGAAAGTTTATGAATTTTCAGGGGTTGAAAATATTTTATGGATTGTAGATTTTTATGTTTTATCAATCAGGTTGTTAGGTATGAAATGTCATGTTTTTAACAGTAAGATGGAGGATGATATGAACAACAAAAAAATACTAATCATTTAATGAAAATATGACTCATTTGGAGCAATAATCTTTTTCAATGATCTTCAAATGATAATATGCCATCTCTATTAAATATTTTAGGTTTAGTAGTTACAAATTCAATAAAAGCACTAATTATGTCTTCCCTGTTCTTGAAGCTTTTATTATGGATATGAAATTCAAAATACTAGAAAAGATGATAATCTGTGGAAAAAATGTCAAATGAATATGGAAGATACTGAAAGATTTCATATCCCAATTCTCTAAGTTTCATCATCCTCCTCCTCCTCCTCCTCATCATCATCATCAGTCTTTAATCGTCCATCATTAGAAATAGACCTTTCCAAGAATTAACCACACCTCTCTATCGTGGGCATGGCGGAGCTAATATTTTCTGAACCTGTCCAATTTGTCTTGCCATCTCATAGTCTGCCAGTCTTGGTTCAGCTTTATTGTCTGGGGATCCATGTTGTCAATCGTAATGTCCATCGGTTGTCTGCCATTCTTGCAATATGACAAGCCTATTGCCCTTTGAACTTCCTAATGGTTTCTATGAAGTCTTGAACTCCTGTTTTTTGCCTAATAATCTGTGCTGTCTTGTGGTCTCTTGATGTAGAGCATGATTCTCTTATGTGCAAGTTGTATTGTTCTCAAACACAATCAACTGAAGGGTGTGGGATTTGGCACTGTCATGCTCAAACCGTTGTTAGCCACTGCTGTCAATAATTTTCGATCATTAAGAATGGGTTCGGGCCTGTAGAGGCGTGAGTTACAAATACCCTTATAGACCATTTGCTTTAGAGTCTGGCATACATAGCCATATAATTCCGTTTAAAATGAGGAATTCCATTTCAATGACAAAAGTTGTCAACAAAGGCTCTCAGATCTTGGGGCTTTTGTCTTACCTGGTCTTCAACGAGACGTCTTAAATGAAATGTTGTCCTTGTGTTGTAATTCATTGGAGTGACATGCCAGGTGGACCGGAACAAAATTTCTTCTCTGGAAGGAAGAAAAATTAATTTTAGCCATAAAAGAAATAGGAATGAATTGAATTCATTTGAAACTATTAACAAAAACTATCAATTCAGCATGTTCAGTTTTCAAGTTGGTCTGGCTGGTTATTTATGTAAGTATCACACATACATGTTACACCAATGGAGCTAGAGGGCTGAATATTCAAACATTTACTCTTCATTATGCCCCCAAAAAACGTTTTTTTTATTAATTCCCCCATAATAAGTAAGTTCTTACTGGAGGCTTCAGACTCTTTCAATGATCACTGCCCAACTAAAGGTTTATTCGTCACCACCTTTTCCATTTTTTTCAATTGATCACCCCCCCCCCCCATGAGACATGCTGCCAAAAGATGTTGGTCATGTGATGGTTTCTATTGAGTAACTAACCAGACCTGTCTTTTCATAATTCATTTTTATTAAATGAAGGATTGCAAACCATTATTGTTACTTTAAGACTATCTTCTTTTACTTAGCTAAGACAGTTTGTGCTCACTTCACACTAATGCCCTTAGGAAAGGTATGAATACATCTCTTCTTTCCCTAAATACGTATAAATAGCAAGGCAGACTAGACTTTCTGGCTGTAGTTGGCAACAAGTCTAGGAGATGGACAATTCTGATTCCAAACCAGGAATTGGATTCCCCTCAAGGGGTCTGGATGTCAAATTTAACTTTCTTTCAGCATTCCTGGAGCCAAGCTTATGCCAAGCATATCACGCCCCGCTTTCTTTTGGACTATATCAGCAAGGCGGAGAGGGAAGATTCTATCAACAGGGTATCTCAGGATTTCCATACTCTTCTCCCAGACTTTTGTCCTGGAGATGTCATTTCAGTGTCATTCTACTGTCTACCAAGAGGGAAGGAAACTTTCATCTTCTTCATATATACACATACCTACCTGTAATCAGCTTCATCTTCCTACATCCATGATGGATCTGATTCTATCTGGTAATAAACAGAGGTGGGCACACCTGACTGAAAAGTTAGTCTGGATGACCACTAATCCACTAACTCAAAAAGTTTGATAACGGTAAACTGATAACCACAAAAAATTCAGCAGAAGCTAACAATAAAGGCTAACAGCTAATTTTTATTATATGAATTTAGCTTTGGTATGTTTCAAGGCTCTAAAACCCTTAAAACAGACATAGAGATCTGAAATTTTGATATTTTGTATCTTAGATGTAAAACTTTCCAAAAAATTAAACATTAGTTTACATTCCACATACAATTTATTTACAGTACAAAAAGAATTAAAAAAATAAAAAATATTGAGAAATAAAGATACACATGAAAAATAACATTAATGCATTTACTCTGGCTTGGGTCCAACTCCTCGATTGCATTGAGTGATGTTGGTTGCCCTTCATGAACATAAGCCTCTCAAAGTTGGTATCTGATAGGATTGCTCTCTTGGCGCTCAATACGTCCTTGTCTCTGGGGAACAGGCAATCAACTGTACCACTGAATGGGATGGCTGCATTGTATTTGATGAACAGGTTGATCAACATTTGTTCACTTAAGAAAGCTATGTCAGTGTGGACCTCCTCCTGGCTGGCATCCAGCCAGGTTTTCACCAAGTTCCGTGTTTTGGACCCAAGTGACCCCTTAGCTTGGGCTCTTCCGAGGTTGAGGGATTCTGCTGGAAAAAAATCATCTTCTTCCTCCTCATCCTCATCACAAATTAGTCACCATTAAGCACTCATGGAGTAATTTTGCTTAATGTGTCGTTTCAAATTGTGTATTTTTCAAAAGTTATCAAATAATTGTATCCAAATTATTGGGAATTTTGTTGTCTTTCTCATTGTTGATTGATTTGCAGCTTATATGTGGGTTTTGATGGAGCCCTCAGAATTTGTGCAAAAAAGAGGCTCCAAATATCAATGGTAAAAATGAGCAGTTTTCCTTGTCTATATGAAAAAAAAATCAGCCGCAGGGCAAAATGCAGATGTGATGGGGAGCAGTCACATCCCCTTTTTGTAGCTAATCAGGACCCATTGAAGCATGTGTTTGCTGTTGCCTGCGTGCCTGGGGAGAGGAATGTCCATACATTACTGTCATTCACTCAAATCCTTCAGTCAGTCTAGTCTGGCTCACACAGGAGTCTCCTTGCTCACAAGAAGAGACACAACAGTCTCTGACCACTTTAATGACAAATGGATTTTCATTGCCCACATGATATCCTTCTTCATCTGGACTCATACTAAAAAATAATTTTACCTTTCAATGCGCACTCAAGACACAAAGAAGACACCAGAAACTTTCCAAGTGCACAATGACATTCATCCACTCAACGATCTATATAGATCGACCAACAGAATTTGTAAGAAATTGCTTCATTCGTACACACACGTTCTAAAACAATTTTAAAAAACTGTTAATTGGAATCATTCTGACTTCCCATGTAACCAGTGGTTTTTTGCAAACCCACCTTATCTTCCTCTTACTTCTCCATTCTTTACTTCTTTTAATAAAAGAACAGGATTTATTAAGAAACTATGGACTCTGTGTCTTTTGTTTTGGTCAGTAATGTTTTTTTACAAGCTGGTATCAGTGGGTATTAATCGAAATAATACCCACATTATACTTTAAATTTCCAATAGTTGCTCCCACTGGCCATAAAAAATAAATACCCACACAAGAATGCAACAGAAACAGAAACAGAAACATGTATCAGTATTTTCCAGTTTGTCCAAACCCTCAAAATATTCAAGTTGAACATATTTTCAAAACACCCATTTAATTTTAGTGCAAAATTCAAAATATTCTTATAAAAATGCAAATATTTTTAGATTATCCTACCGCTGCTGGCACATTGGGGACAGATAGAAAGAGTTACCAACTCATTTTTTCACTTCAGGCCCAATCAGTTGAGCGTGTATTATGTATTGCTTCATTTTATGCATAAAAGTATTCGTACAATAAAAATAAATAAGACTAAATACTCGGATGATAGGAAAAATATGGATAAATATTTTCCCAAACTTTCATAAAACCTGATGTCGGGGTTTGTATACTTATGAAATTTTAAATTGCTGTTTCAATTTGGTACCACAAAACATTAAAAAATATTTTTAGTGACCGAAAAATATTTTGAGGATAAATCTGGACTTATCATATGATTTTAGGGTTTACAGAGGTTATTGACCGTTGAACTTTATTCACTTTAACAGTGGAAAAATTGTTAGCGGACTTAAAGTTAGTGGAACTAGATTTAATTAAAGAAGCTAATTGGTCCACTAAGGGCTTTCATGGTTGGCAAATTTGGAAAAACGTTCCTACCACTGGTAATAAAGTACTGATCTTGCTATCTATAAAACTAGAAATTCATCTTTTGAAAAAAGCAACTGAAGAACTCACCTGAGCGATGTACGGTGTTTCTTAAAACACTTTTCTTTTTTCCTTCCCTGGATTTCTGTTTCCCCTATTTCTTTATTCATGGCCCCACCGCTGATGACGGTCCTCTCCTTCCGCTGCTGTTGCTTACAATGGGGAATAGCGGTTAGATAAATATAGATGAGGCCATTGGCCAAGTGACTGGCCAGGCCACCAGGAAAACACTGTATGGGTTTGTTTTTCATGGGAATGTTCAAATTTGATTGCACCTGCAAATAGAAGTAGGCATGAGATAATCTTCCCCTTCTTATCAGGCATTGGAGAGAAAATTGGGTACTCACCAGTCAGCATTTTTTCCAGACTTCATTTCTTTTTTCAGAGAAATCAGAGATCATCATAAACAATGAAGTGCAGTTAGCATGTAATAAGCAGTTCCTTGAGATAAGAAAGTTATTTCAAGGGTGACTCCAGTTTAAAAAGATAGTAATAGATATTTATACTACTTCTAATAGATTTTACAAGCATACACATGTCAAGCCTAAAATAAAATTTGTACTAAAACAGTTATTTGATATTAATCACTGCTACCCACAACAGAGTGGTTTAATCACTGTTGGTAGGTTTTGGTTATTCATGTGTTCTGACATTTATATGTATCTATCTATCAATCCAGGCTTTGCCCAGCCCAAACTGTTCATGATAAAAACTTTAAATTTTGCTTATACATTCCCTTCAGTGGGTAAGTTTGGGGTTTTTTCTAAATTTAGGGGGTGAAGGTTTCAATATGCTATGTCAGTTTATGCCAAATTGGTCACTAGTTTGGGTTCGTTTGTTTTTTTTGAAAATCCAGATCTTTTTCAGTGATCACAGACCAACTAAAGGTGAGAGGTGTTACCTATTCATTGATCACCTCTTTTCCTAACTTTTTAATTTATCACCCCCAATACAGCATATGTAGGTGGCTGGAATGCGATTTCTGTTATATGTTTGGCTTCTGGGTTCTTACATTTTTATATCAGTTTATAAACTTCATGAAAAACATTCATTTTATGAAAGATAAGCTGAGTTTTCAATATATTCCAAAACAAGTGACCTCCATAATAGATTTTTTTAATATTAAATATTCTTCAGGAGAGAGGAGACTGAAAAAAATAGAGTATCTCAGAATGTTTACCAAAATAACAAATACCATCTTCCTGAACATTGTGAAATACCGATAATTACTTTTAGATTATTATACATATAATTCTTTGAAGACACTGATTAATCATTAGCTGGTCATAAGATTTTTAGTTTCTTTTCTGAAAAAAAAATTTATGTATCAGTGGAAGAGTCCATTGTTTAAAATGGTGGGTAGGAGACATGTTCATCTGCAAAGTTGTTACCCTTAAATGGAAGATTCTATGCTTATGGACAGAGAACCCAAGAAAATCAAACTGTTCATCATATTAGATTGATTTTTGAACACACTGATTTGTCGTTAGCTTAACCTGTAATATTTTTAAGCAGGGTCTCCTTGCGAAATGGAAGTTATTTCATGGGTGCCTCCAGTCCAAAAAGGTTGAGAACGGCTAGCCTAAGTTGGGGTCTTGAAAAAAAGCATGTTACTTACATAACCGACTCGTAAGGCTTCAAGAACCCGTGGGTCTCGCTCTGTGGCATTTGCCTGGTACAGGATACCCCACGCAGCTGTCTGCAGTCCCTCTTTCGTGGGATCTTTGGACAAACTTTCACAGATTCGAATTAAAGTCTGAATGGCACCAAAACGAATCCTCCAGCTCCAATTACTTTCTTTGGAAAAAAAATGACCAAAAGAAATTTCATTAAAATGGCTGAAAGGAAAAATCCAGAAGGTTTCAAAGAAGCTTTGCTGAAAAAATATTCTAGAAAGTTTCATAGAAACACAACAATTTTTTCTAGAAGATTTTTCTAGAAACACAACAATTTTCCAGAAGGTTTTATAGAAATAATTTTTCTCTGATTGATGAAATAGATCTTCTATTACCTCTTTTGTTACAAGTGATATTCCTGGATTTGTTATACCAGCAGTTTTCCCATGCCTCGTCTGTATTTCAAACTAAAATCTTCATTTATCTACCCCTGTAGATTGAATAAAGCATTCGCCTTGGAATTCCGAGAAAATTACTGACTGTAAAAGACAACTGAGGAAGGCTGTACAACACCAGTAATATAGTGACCATAACAAATAGTCCAAGCAAATTAGTGTATGATAGACTTATACAATTGACAAGAATAACAAGTTAAGTATTCATTTCTTCAATGAGTGAGAGAGAGAGAAAACCCATTTTTTTTCCAGAAAAAGAGAGAGAGATATGTTGAAGAGAAAGACTAACCTGCTTCGACCGCAAGATCCGAAGAAGACTGAAAAAATGTGAGGTCAAAGAGTCCAACATAGCAACCAAGACTGTCCTCATCGTTGGTCGTTTCCTTGTCGAGTAATATTTCAGGGCACAGATGTTGTTTGGCCAAAAATGATTCGCTTATAATATCTTTGTTTGTACCAAGCAAAGCTCTCTTCTGAATTGATGAAGTCCTTGCGTGCAGAACGATGTCTCCCAATAAAGTAGTATATGTAAAGGCAACATCCCAATGCCACCGGTAAAAACTTGACTCATTGTGAGAGTTGACAGCCTGAAAAAGAGAGAGAAACAGGTCTGGTTAGTCACTCAATAGAAACTGTCACATGACCAACATACGTTGTTGGGGGTGATCAATAAAAAAAAATTGGAAAAACGGGGATGATCAATTGTTCTACTCACAGTCGCATTGGATGAGATATTCGAGAAAGATGACATTTGCGTCGTAGAAGTTTGTGGAGTTTCTGTTTTCACTGTTGGTACGGACAGAGTATCTCCTTTAGAAAATGTCTCGCTGGATATCAGTTCATTCACCTCTTTCTCAGCCTGATCTTCATCTGTAACACTAAATAAAAATTAAGTTTGGAGTCAGTTTCTTGGGATTCCTTCTCAATGGCCTCATAACACAAATAAAACTAGCACTCCAAGGGAAATTATGAATTACCACCACCTATATATGCTATAGCTAGCTCATCCTTCAAAAATAATAAGATCCCATTAATCCTAAAGAGAAGGGTGTATAACCAATGCATCCTCCCAATAGTCACTTATGGAGCTGAAACATAGAACCTAGCCAAGAGACAGACCCGTAAATTGAGAACCATGCGACATGCACATGAAAGAATAATGCTGGGCCTCATATGGAGAGATCACAAGACAGCACAGTACATCCGAGAAAAGACAAGAGTCAGGGACATCATAGAATCCATTAAAAATCTCAAATGGCGGTGGACTGGCCATGTTGCAAGAATGGCAGACAACCGATGGACATCATGACTCATGACATGGATCTCCCAAGATCACATGCGCAACCGAGGCCGGCAGAATATTAGATGGAGAGATGAGTTAGACAAGTTCAGGAAGTACTGGCTCCGTGACGCCCATGATAGAGAAATGTGGCAAATCTTGGGGAAGGTCTATGTCCAACGACGGACGTTAAAAGACTGATGAGGATGATATATGCTATCTTTTATCTCAGTGGTAAAATTAAGCTGTCCTGATGAAAACACTACCAGTATGGTTTGAATTATAAATTTGTGATTAAAAAAAAAAAAAAAAAACAGGTCTGGTTAGATATTTGATAGAATGATCACTGAAAAATTGGAAAAAGGGATGATCAACAATAAAGTTACTTTTCTTGCCTTTTTTGTATCTGATCACTAAAAAATACAAATTTAAAAAATGAAACAAGCATAATGCTTTTGAACACAAACTAAAGGACCAATTTGGTATAAACTTTGATTGTAAATTGATCCCCCAATTAAAACCAATTTGGTGGATGAATTTGAAAAAAGAAAAAAAAAAATTCTGACAACTAATTGAAGGGTGAGCATGTGCAAAATTTCAAGTTTCTACGATGAATGATCAGGGCTGGGCAATGTCTGGATAAATACTTATAAATATCAGAACACATGAATAAGTAAGACTCAACAGCAGTGTTTAAACCGGTCTGTTATGTGTAGCGGTGATCAAAAATACAAAAATGGAAGGAAAATTATCACCAAATTACTGTATTTGCCAGAATCAAACGGTGTTGGATTAACTATGTAGCAAAAGTAGTTCTGCACTTGCTCTATTACAATAGTTCTATACTGTTTTCAACTTTTATGAACGACCGGGTGTTCAAGGTTTGTGATCTTATCAAGTTTAATTGTTATTAAAACTTCAACACAGAAATTAATAGGAGTGGTGCATTTATGTGATATATACACAACACATGAATACAAAAATATTTGAAACTGGAGTAATAGCCACAGCAAAAAGATTGAAATGAAAACAAAGTAATGCTATTATGAAAACATCAATTTGGCAATGAAGCAAATGAAAAAATTCAATTACTTTACAAGTAAAAAATGTAGGTGCTTTAAAATTCATGTACCTTTTTAAAAATTTGAAGCCCTTTCTTTGTTACCTATGCTACAGGCCCATGTTAGCTTGATCTTGTCATGTACACAATTTTCTTCCCAGAATAAATCTAAAAAATCTACCCAGCTTCCAGAGCAAGATTAAAGCCACTTTATGCCCTACGCATAGATCCAAAATGGTGACCTCCATCTTGTCCCTATTGTTCAACTGACAAGATTTTTTAAAATGAAACATTCCTGAAGAAATGAATATTATATTCAATTAAAACACATCAAAATACATAAGAAAAAATATATTTTCCCACAAAGATGCATTCCTTTACGAAACCAATCTTTACTAATGAATCTTATGCTTACATAAGGTCCAGTTTTCTACCATAGCATTTGAATGTTTGAATTAATTCTATAAATAACAGGAGAAAAATTAATTTTGAATTTAAACTTCCCTATCAAAGAATAGAAAAAACTTCAAGAAACTGTGGCAAACTTTCTCTTTTGATGCCTTAAGCACGTGCTTATTTTGATTAATGGTTAATCCAGAGTTGTCTGTAGCCTTTCTTTTGACTTCCCTACACTTGTTATTCAGTAAAGCTTCAAGTATTGCCTTTGTAAATGGGGCGCATCTGTGAGCCTCATTCTGTGAGCAGAGGTTAGAAGCTATTGTGAAGAAGAATTGGTTTCTGTGAGACTCACAAGTGAACAGGAGTTACAGTTGAAGTAACCAGAAGTTATTTATTACTTTGTTTGACCAGAAAAAATAGGACTCAAATGAATCAACTAGTCAGGATTACAGTTATAAAATGGCAGATACTGTGAAAACCAGTAAATACAACTATGGATGGCCCACAGGATAAAACCTTCTCATGGAGTGAGGTAGGGGTAGGTTGAAAGTTGGAACCTTATAGTCAATAAACGGTAATGACACAGCACAATTGCTTTATGTAACCCCAACCTAACATTCCTTTATAAAAAAAACTGTATTGTTATTTGCTGATGTTTGCTCTATCCTGTCACCCTGGGGTCAGGTCATGCGTCTTTGTCAAAGGTCAAGTGCACCAACTGACATTTAGATAATACAGTGGGTTATACTTGCTAACTCTACAAATGGCAGGGGGGGGGTTATAGTGTATTACAGTTGCCACTAAAATTTATACCTTCGTCAAACTCCCTCTATTTGGTTTTGACTTTATTCTTGTAAGTAACAACAATGATGATGACAATGATCCAGACCAAAAACCAGTGATGTCATGCACGAATAACAGTGACGTACGCACAAACTAATGACAAATTCACATGCAACTTGGGTCGACTTGTTATGCAAAAGTTTGCAAATCCCATTTACAGGAATTACTAATAAAATAGTTGAAATGGGACACATAGTTTGGGAATAATATTGTAGTGTCCCATATTCTTTTAGTTAGGAATTAAGTACAAAACTCTTCTTTTAGCTAAATATCAAAAACGTCATTTCCTCCAATGACCCCTATAAAAACCCTGGACACACATAGTCCAATGCTCACTAGCTCCAGCTCCCCTAGCTGGTTACAATTCTAGCCCCGGCCTTTGCGGCTGGCCATTCTCTTTCTTTCCATTTTCCTGGTCCAAGGCTCAGAACCCTAGCTAGTCATGCCTCTGGCCCTGGCAGAAAGAAAGAGAAAGAGAGTAGCCCTATACTCTGCAAGGAGTCTACAAGAATAAACAAAAACTGTGAAACTGACTTTTTGTTAGAGTGCCACACCCACTTTTCTGAACTTTTCTCTAGCTTGGTGCTTGGACCTTATGTATGACATGCACCCCAGAATTGATCAAATTGAAATAGACACATTTTGCCTCAACACCGGATGATGTCAGCTTGTATGTTAGCAGTTTTATAAGGATAAACAAATAAGAGTTGGTTTTACCCAATTTATTAAGATAAAGATGTAAAGTTGTAAAATCTTTTATTGCACCAATGTATTTTATCAACTGTCGGTGAGATGAAATATGTAATAACTTTGAATCTAATTTTATCAAAATAAATTTTGTAAAACCAAATGTTTCATGTTTGCAAGACTGCTTACGTACAAGTTGACATCATCTGGTATTGAGGCAAAATGTGTCCGTTTCAATACATATGTATCTGGTCCCAGTGCACTAGCAACTGAGCAATTGTCAAATTCCATAAGAGAATAGTCAAACATTCACTTCTCACTTCAATTGGCTTTTGGGCTGTTTAGTGTTTTCTTTGTTCACTGCAGAGGATTCATGCTTCCAATTATCTTGACCACATTCATGTTCTGTCAAGAGAAAAGAAAGAAGATGTGTCCTGACAAGAGAAAAGAAAAAAGATGTCCTGACGAGAAAAAAGAAAAAAAGATTGGTGTCCAGTCAAGAGAAAAGGAAAAAAAGATTGGTGTCCAGTCAAGAGAACAGGAAAGGATTGGTGTCCAGTCAAGAGAAAAGGAAAAAAAAGATTGGTGTCCAGTCAAGAGAACAGGAAAAAAAGATTGGTGTCCAGTCAAGAGAACAGGAAAGGATTGGTGTCCAGTCAAGAGAAAAGGAATAAAGGATTAGTGTCCAGTCAAGAGAAAAGGAATAAAAGATTGGTGTCCAGTCAAGAGAAAAGGAATAAAAGATTAGTGTCCAGTCAAGAGAAAAAAAAAGATTTGTGTCCTATAAAGAAAAGAGAGAAAAGATCTGTTTTCAGTCAAGAAAAAATAGAAGCAGATTTGCGTTCTGTCAAGAGAAAAGAGAAAAGAAAAAAAGATTTGTGTCCTATCAAAAACAAAGCAAAAGGTTTGTGTCCTGTCAAGAGAAGAGAGAAAAGATCTGTGTCCAGTCTAGAGAAAAGATTCATGTCTTGTCAAGTGGAAAGCCAAAGATAAAAAAACAGTGCCATCACAGAAATAGTAATTCAGCTAATTTGATTTTGATACACTAGCATCTATAGCAGCAACTGTCATTACTAATTGACAAAGTAACACGTCAGCATAACAAACCACTCACACCATTTCCTTAAAGCGTTCCCTCCCACTCTTCTTATAAAAGGGAAATACTCTTATCTGGTGTCGCTCAAGTGACATTTTATCAGAGCATGGAATTTCATTTTATCAAGTCAAAATACAAACATATGTCAGTTACATGAATGGAATTCTATTTCATTAAGATATTAGCTTGACAGAATCTTGACAATGATTCACCTTCATCTTAATTTTTAGACATGCAAACTCTGGCGCTGATTGCTGTCACTGATTGACTGACTGACGGACATACCAAAATAAAAATTTGCTAATGTACATCTTTAGGAGCTATATCTAGCTCCTTTTTGGATCATTAAGCTCCTTTTAGTCTCTAACTGACTGACTTATTTGAACGAAATTTTAAAGGAAGAGACTGATAAATGAAGGTGATTTCAGGAAGGGAGGGCTTTTGATGGTACTAAAGATTGAACAAGAACATCTATGGTCTGACTCTATGGCTTGTTTTCAATTGCCTGAAGGTCAATGCTTATTTCTGTGGTGGCCAAAAACAGGTCTGATGAGTCACTCAATAGAAACCGTCACATGACTAACTTCTTTTCGCAGTATGCTGTGTTGGGGGTGATCAATTGAAAAAATTCGAAAAAGGAGTGTTCAATTAGTAAGTTACTTCTTTTGCCATCTGTTGGGCAGTGATCATTTAAAAAAGTCTGAAGTTTAAAAAAAAAACAAACATGAAGGCTGCTGGATACAAACTGAAGGATCAATTTAGCATAAACATACATTTCAAATTGACCCCTCCCCATTATCAACCTGCAGGGCGGGGGGGGGGCAAAAAACAAGAAAAATGTTTTTTGTAGACATGATGAGGAATAACTATTTGAAATCTTCAGCCCTCTAGCTTCATTGGTGTAGTTTTTGGTTGATGGTTTCTAAGAAAATTACAAGAGAATCGATACAAGATATTCCCAGGCAGGGACGGCGGAATGAGAAAGGCTACCCCAGTGGATTGAATAAAAAGTTCAGCTGGAGAGTACCGCAGCTGAAACATTGTGAATATGAAAAAAAATCCCACCAAAATGAGGACTTTAGGTCCAAATAAATAAAATATCATCTTTTAATTGATCATCCTCCACACGCCATACAGCCAAAAGATGTTGGTCACATGACAGTTTCTACTGAGTGAATAACCAGACCAGATTTTTATCACATTTCATCTACAAACAACCGAACGAGTTTTGACTTCAGCTTGAAAAAAAGATTTCATTTGAATTGAGCCACAACGAAATATACACTGAGTAAACATCATCATCAGCTGACACTTTTCCTAGAAGAAGGGGGCAGTGAAGGATATATGGCTATTGTCACCTATCCTGTTTCAAAATGGTCACCACTTCAGGGTTAGGGTTAGAGTTGGTGTCGTCAGCTCCTCTGACTTCAAATTCATCACCAGCATCTACCACTCTACATCTGGAGCGGTGGCCATTTTGAAATAGGAAAGGCCACAATTGCTGGATATTTTTCAGGGCGGGGGACAAGAGGATACATGTTGGAATATGTCTCAGTGGGAACCCTATTACCAGTAAATGATAATGCAGTCTTTTTTGTATGGGAACATTGAGTTGAGCTTACATTATCCTTTATTGACTATAAGGTTCTCACTTTCAAAGCCCCTCGCCTGAGGTGAGAAGATTGATCTCAAGTGGACTCCCATGTCAGTAGATGTAAGTCTCTTCCACTTTGTAACTGTTTTTCGTTAAGACTGACCTGTTGCATGTCTTGGAGGCATGACTTGTGGCTCGCACGTTGGATGGGTTCGATTGATGCAATGACACGCCAAGTTCTGGAGGATCTTCAGAGTAGTCAGATTCATTTTGGCTGCCTCGGCTAGAATGGCCACAGCCACAAAACAATCGATCCAGCTGGAAAAAAAACAAACAGATCTGGTTAGTCACTCAATAGAAACTGTCCTGTGACCGCTGTCTCTTGGCAGTATGAAGGGAGTGATCAATTAAAAAATTGGAAAAAGTAGTGATCAACAAGTAAAAAATATATTTTTGTTTTTCATCTAATATAGATGAGATGTCTTCCATCTCATCCTTCATAAATTTTTATTCTTTGGTTCTGTGAGGAATTCCTCTGATTAATTTTTTCACTTTACTCTTTCATCAATTCTAGCGGTTAAAAGCTACGACTCAAATGTAAGTGAAAAATGGTGGATTGTATATAATTTTCTTGCTTTTCATGGTTGAAATCTGTTTTGCTCTTCATATATTTATTTGTTGAAATGAATTTTTTGAATTGGACCCCCATCCTCACTTAAAATACTGGATCTACGCCAGTACTTGTTTGATTTTAGAGATGTCTTCAACATGCTATCCCCAGAACCAATCCATATCCTTCTAAAATCCTCAATAACCTACAGGACCTTTCCAGGTGTTCTGTGAAACAAAGTGACATTTTCGCAATATAATTCACAATTCTTCATTACATAAATGATTCCTTCTTATTTGGGTTTATACATTGGATAACTTCATAAACAAACCCAAAATCCTATAGTTACATAGACATGTAATCATTGATATGTAGAAAGGAAAGTTGTTTTTGAAGGGGTTCCCTCAGAAAATCTGATTATTGTAGAGGGTTCGACGAGTAGTTTAAATATGAAGACGACTGGCTGAATAGATTACCAAGATTTCTTATCGGGAGAAAAGTTGCATTGTACTGAGGACATCCTTCTAAAATCTTCAACATCCTAAAAGATGGAGACCTACTTACCAAGATTCATTGTCTGGAGAACTGCTGCATTGTATTAAGGACCTGAGTGATTCATTAAAAGAATCCTGGCTTTTGCTTTTGTCCAGACTCCTTGAAGTCTCCACTAGGTTTTGGCATTTCCAAACATCAAGAGAGTGCCAGAGAGCTGGGCTCAAGTCATGGATACAGCTGCTCATCCAAGAGGTGTGGTTAGAGGGACAACGGGACTCACTTGAGCACGATTCCTCGCTTGACATACTAGGCTACAAAAATAAATCAATGGTTGATAAAGAAAGATGAATGAATGTAGATGTCTCGTATTTTGATAACTGTTTAAGTCATAGTGGGGAATTTAAATGTTAAATCAAAGGATTGTTTTCGAACTAAAATTACATCCTTGCAATTTTAGGTAATTCAAAAAAGTGATCCAGAGTTTGTGGTTTGGTGCTGTATACCTCCCTTACCCATTTTCAAAGGCAGAAGTCACAGGGTGTAAGGCCAGGACTTTGAGCAGCCCATTCATTCCTCATTAGGAGTTAATTCTTATCCAGTGTGTATGTAAGTATACGTATATGTTACACTGAATTGATGAAATTGCCAAATTGTCAAAACTTTCAACTTTTTTATAAAACAATTTGGTTGTTTTAATTTGATCAAAAGTTCAATGATTTTTTTAACTATAAAAAATTTGTGAAATCAAACTTTTTTCACTAAAAACAAGTAAATAAGTAATTTCAATTTGATCAAAAGTTAATTAAATCAAAACAAGGATATAAGATATTTAGTTCAATTCAACTTTTTAATATATTTTTGGAAGAAAAATTTTTCTTACGTCAAAAAAACAAAAAATGAATATGTTTAATTTGATCAGAAGTTCATTCGATCAAAATAACTATTTTTTGTGATATAAAGTTCATGTAATCAAACTGAAATCAACCTTTTTTTTACAAAAAATAAGTAAATTTCCCCAATTAGACAATTTTACCAATTCAACATGATATACATATTTTATTTGGTGTATTTTCTAAAAAAATTATCTAAAAAAAAATATCAAAAATATCTGTGAATTTTTTGATGTGTAATAAATAGTTTGATAATAATTACCCTCAACGTTCCAGATAAATCTTTCTTCCCACAATATTGAGTTGCCTGTCCATCTTCAATTTCATCAAAATCCAGATCTGCTTTGGCCATAATAATGGATGCAACTTGAAGCATAAACCTCAAAGCTAACTGAGCATCTGGATATGAGGAATAAAGGGATTGGCACTCGCACAAGCCTGGAAAATGCAAACGAGAATCTGTTAGGCAAAATTTAACGGTAAAGCCTTTGAGATATGATAGCTTCATTCAAACAAACTTTGACCAAACACCTTATTCTTTTAGATAGAAGCTGATGTTTCTTATTTGATTTTTTTCCAAATGTTGATATTCTGCCAAACTCAAGGTATATAGCTTGATTTAACTTTTTTCATGCATTTTTGACGCAAACATTTTTCAAATACCAAAAAGAATAAAAAATTTAAAAAATCCCTACCTCAGCTTTTTACGTTTTGATTGTCAGACAGAAGTTCCCTTGTACACAAAAAAAACAAAGATGACATTCAATAAAATCTGAAATAAACTTCATGTTGTATTATTTTTTGACTACAGTACTCCCTCTAATTTCATGACTCGAAATTCGTGGATCCGAATATTCAGGGTTTTTTTCATCAATCAAGAGTAACTTCTACTTTCACTGACATTTGAGAAAAAAATTTTAAATATTTTGTTCTCGAATTCTTCTTGCCTTTTTGCTATGAAGAGAAAAGTCCAGATATTTGTTTGAAAAAAAGAAAGATAAATTTGAATTAATGATAACATAGAATGAGGCTGTTTTATTTCAATGTTTCTGTTTTTTTTTTTAAATTTACTGGCAAAACATCAGTAATGTGTGTTAACTGCTTCTTGTCAAGCTTGATAAAAATGGCAGTTCAAATGGGTAATTAAGCTCCAACTTGAAATCAAAATTTAACTTCAATTGAAGAAAGCATAACAGTGATAAACACTTGATAAAAAGTACATCTGAATGGTGTCTAGAATGACTCAATCAATAAAAATTTAAACATAGGAAAAAGACGCCAGATTTTGATGCATTGAGTTTGGATATGGAAGGAAAAGCTAAAAGCAAAGACATCTTGCTGGGTTGAGCTAATGGCTTATTGAAAGAAATGTGTAGTGCCCCCTACACTTTTAGTTAGGAATTAAGTACAAAACTCTTCTTTTAGCTAGATATCAAAAATGTCACTTCCTCTGACGACCCCTATAAAACCCCCGGACACACATGGTCCAATGCTCACTAGCTCCAGTAACTCTAGCTGGGTACGCTTCTAGCCTTTGTGGCCAGCCATTTTCTCTCTTTCCTTCTCCTTGGTTCAAGCCTCATTGGCGCCAGGACCCCTAGCTGGTCATGCCTCTGGCCAACTATTTCTTTCTCTTTCCATCTCCTTAAGATCGTTATCACTTCACCGACCCACTGGCCAATCTGATCCGATCTTAACCATTCCTCCTTATTTCAATGCACGTCCAACTTCATATTTCAATGCGCTTTCCATTCTCTTGGTACAGCATCCTTTTTTCCATATCCACAGGGCTGCATGCATGCTACAGTCAACCACAAGGATCCAATCCCCTCGTCTCTAATCCATCCATCGCTATTTGTTCCACAAGGAAGAAGACATCCAATAAGCATAATGAATGATATTTATTCATTTTTCTTCGGTAAATGGAAAGAAAAGATGAATAGCGAGGTGGAATAGATTTAACATAAGAAACCCACAACACTTACGTATCTACGGAAATTGCTACATTGTTATTGATACACCTGGATGTATTCTAAACAGGTGATGGAGACAACTGCAAATCAAGATTATTTAAATTACTTTAGACCACAACTTCGAATGGACATTAATGTTTGTCTCTCTATAGAGCCATGAAGGATTTACACCCCCAATACTTCCAGTACATTACTATATTTTTCATTGATTATGTTTGATTTATCTTATCGTTACATTATAATTAACAAAATCTCAGAGTTAGGTAAGAAGTGAACAAATAAAACCAGAAAAATTGAGTCTTATATGATTTCAACTTTTTTTCCATAAGAGTGGGTGTCAAAAGTTATTTCAGAAACGTTTATCAGTCACCTTACAATAAACTCAACTTATAACTCTATATGGATATTAAAAGTCCCACCAAACCCATAATTTTATTGATTATAATATGAACATTAGGTGTAATAACTTTTCGGGTGGTAATACTAAATCCAGTTCTATAGATCCCTCATTTAAAAACATGTCTAATATTAAAAGTCTTTTAATAGGGGGTTGTAGTTCTGGCTAGTCAGTTCCAGGTTTGAAGGCTTGAAACATTTAATAGGATATATTTATTCAAGCAACCAGTCAAGGGGTCTTATTTAACAGGAGTATGATGACATTCATGTTTGTCTATGTGTCGCTGGGCACTCCTGCTCGCATTTTGGAGGTACGACCATGGAAATCTGCACGAGAACACCGCTATTCATCATCTAAAAATGTTTTGTTTTTTTTTCGAAAAAGAGATTTGGGGGGTTTCTATCGTCATTCCGGACCAAATCTTGGGATGGCATTTCTAAAAATATAATTTTAGTTAAAAGATATATTATTTTTTGACTATCTTAGTTCTGGTACAGGTTTGGGCTATGGTGATTCATATATACAAGCTGCAGGTATTCATTTATATTACTAGATGAAGTATTGTAACAATATATTTTATTAAGTAATTGTATAAGATGAAGGATAAAAAATGTAGTCAAAATTAGTAAAAAACATTCTATTAATATACCTTCAGCAGAAGTTCTTTTTGACTAGAGCTATGTGTTTTCACTATACAGACCAAACAAATCAAGACTGTTATGTAATATGACATGAATCTTCATCATGGAGAATCTCTGGAGCTCTGCACAGTATGCAAATATCTTTGTAATCATTAAACTCTTTATCAAATTTTTCTAAATTTCACTGTTTCCACCAGAAAAGAATAATGTGACGATTAAACATCATCAAATAATTTAGTTCAGATCAAGAAGAGTCAGCAATAGTAATCGAATGAAAAGGTCTGAGTTTATAAACCACTTGGAATACAGCTTGGCCTTCACTGCAAAGAATCACAGTATGGTTGCCAAAATAGCCATTTTTGGCAAGATATGGCTGATTTTTTTCCCAATTCATCTGATAAAAATCTATGATAACCCAAAATCTGACCAATTTGAAGAAGGTTATCTCTAAGTATTTAAAATTATTCGTATCAATCCTTTAATTGAATTTATGGCTCAGCTCCATAGGCAAAGCCTACTTTTCATATCACTCATGATAATCAACCTTCACCAGAAGAATGACATCTTCATCACTATTGGCTTTCTGGTGGAGCAGCATCATCATCATTTCAATGAGGCTACAGTGTCCGATATCAGACAGACATTCCCAAATTTTGACGATCTGTCTTTCAAAATGGCATCCCCGGGTCAAACATAAAGACTGTCTGCTTGAAAAACAAATGTATCTGAATGATGCACTGCAGGATTTGAGCTTCTTAGATGAATCTGGTGATTCTTCCAATAATGAATGCTCTTTCAGCTATCCAGGCGTGAATGATTTTCACTATGCCGACAAAGAATCGGTATTTGAATTGGACGATACTAAACACAGTGATGTTGATGTTGTGGACAGTACTTATTGTGGACATGGTGATACTAGGCTTAGTATTCCTGAGAATATCGATCAGTCAAGTGATTCTGAGAATTATGATAACTTTTTAGGAACGTGGAGTTGGGCTGTGTCGGAATGAGTGCTTTGAAAAGTCTCACAAATGAAACAAATTTGATGTGGAAATGCAAGAAAAATATTACAAATAAGACAAACTCACAATCCATATACCTACAGAAGTCTTTATTGTAACCACAGTTATGGTTGATATAAAAATTGTTATTTCTTTTATAGTAATTTTTTTGTTGATTTGTGAAAAAATTCACTGAGTGGTACTATGGCTGGAAAAAAAAAATCTACCGGTAAAATCATCATCATGATGATGATCATCAGTCTGTTAGCATCCGTTGTTGGTCATAAATCTTCCCCCAGATTTGCCAGACGTCTCCATCATGGGCATCGCGGAGCCAGTATTTTCAGAATTTATCTAGCTTATCACATCATCATACTTTCTGTTGGCCATAGCCTTGCACCTGATCTCTGGGGATCCACATTGTAAGACGTGATGTCCAGTGGCTGTTGAACATTCTTGCAACATGTCCAGCCCATTGCCATTAGAGCTTTCTGAAAGTTTCTATGATGTCTCAAACTCCCGTCTTTTCTCTGGTATCCTGTGCTGTCTTGTGATCTCTCCATGTGAGGTTGAGCATGATTCTCTCATGTGTACATTGCATGGTTCTCAGTTTAAGGGTCAATCTTTTGGTTAGGTGACAATCAGTAGGATACATTGGTTATACATACCCTTCTTTGAAGAACCAGTGGGATTTTCTTGTTCTGAAAAGTCGAGCTTGCTCTACCGAAAGCTTGTCAACCTAGTGTGATTCTTTGCTTCATTTCTTCTTCTTTTGATGACTTCATGAAGACTTGCTGTCCTGGGTAGATATAGTGGTCTACTTTCTCCAGCTCTGCATTTTCGAATTTGATCGTTGTGTCTGTCCCCAATATGTTTGTTATACATGACATTCGTTTTGCTCAAGTTCATGTGAAAGCCAACTTGCTTGCTTGCTTCATTTAGTTCATCTAACATAATTTGAAGTTTGTGAAGTTTAACATCAACTCTTATATTAATGGACCATTTGTAACCATCGTGTAACTCTTCAATGAATAGAATAAAAGATATAACTTATATGTGAATTGAATTTTTTTAAATGAAAAAAAATACCAAAATATGCAAGGGAGATAACTCTGATAAGATATTACTCTCCTTGAATTATTTTTGAGTCCCCAAGAATGAATCTAAGGGTTAATGACAATATAAATTACTTCAGTAAATTATAAAACTGATAACATCGGTTTCTTCAAGTTGGTCCAGCTGGCCGGCTATGTATATATGTATTTATGACACCTACAGGATGAAACTTTAAACCTTTACTCCTTATTATGTCTAGGAAGAATTAAAAAAATAAAAAGAATTCACTTCCAAAGTAAGTTTTTGGTGTGGAGTTCAATTTGCAATGTAAGTCTATGCTAAATCGGTTTTTTTGTTTGTGTCTGGAAACATTCACTTGTTTTGAAAATCCTAACATTTTTTGCAGTGATCAATGCCTGACGAGGTGTGAGAGAAATAACTTATCAATTGATAACACCTTTTTCCGATTCTAAGATTGATCACCCACAAAAACAGCAAATGTTCACTTACCTTGTAAATAACAGGAGAGTCTGCCTTTGAGATCGTCACAGCCATGAAGATGACTGGCCATTTTGTGGAAATATAGGCGGGTGAATAGCAACTGGCACACCTGTTGATCAATCATGGAAATTGGTCACGAAATTGACACCGGTAGGGGAAAGGTGGGCTTAGTTGGAACATTAGGTTAGTTCGAGGATCTCACTCTCAACAGAAATAGATTGTAGCAGGGTCCTCACCAGATTTTCTGTTTCTACTGAAAGAGAGATATTCCAACTTACCCAACGTTTTCCCTATACCATGAGTAGAGTGCTTAATTTGTTCCAAAATTTCCGTACTGTTCAAAACTCCACAAGTCAAGGTCTTATCATAATTAAATTTGTTTTTGTTTTCAGCATAAACTTCATCATCATCACCATCATCATCATCAGTCTTGTGAGGTCTGTCCTTGGACATAGACCTTTGTCAAGATTTGCCAGACCTCTCCAATGTGGGCGTCATGGAGCCAGTACTTTCTGAACTTGTCTAGTTCGTCACGCCATCTTATTTTCTGTCGGACACAGGTTCACATACTATCACTGGGGATACATTTTATGAGTCTTGATGTCCGGTGGTTGTCTGACATTCTTGCTACATGACCAGCTCATTGCCATTTGAGTTTTCTAATGGACTCTATATCTCTGACTCCTGTCTGTTCTCTAATATACTGTGCTGTCTTGTGATCTCTCCATGTGATGCTGAGCATGATTCTCTCCTGTATACGTTGTATGGTTCTGAGTTTGAAGGTCCATCTTTCGGTTAGTCTCCATGTTTCAACTATACTACATTAAAAACCTGTACTAATAAAAACTAGTATTCCTCTACTTATGAACTAGTTTAACCAAGTTGTCAGAAATTGAAGACAGTGATTGAATAATTTTATAATTGCATCGTATTTAAAAGAATCAAAAACATGTTGATCAGAATTTTCTTGTTTATATTTTTTCAAGCATTTACCAGGAGAAAAAAAAGTAAGAGAGACTACTCTTTAATTAGCATTTAATAGTTACCTCCCCTGACAAGTAGATGCTCACCATTTTCTCATCGGTTTAATCTCAATAAATTAAACAATCAAAATGAGAATAAATCATGCTGCCTCCTCACAGTACTGAACGATTGGTTACAATAGATTATTACAAACCAAATGAAAAATATCTATTCATGTACCGATTATTGTGCTTACTTATTTATATGTAAAGCCTCTCTAGGAATCGCAATACTAGCATTCCAAGGGAAATTATGAATCACTGCCAGCCATATATGCTCATTAATTAAGCAGTGTAGGTAGTAAAATTAAGTAACTTTGATGAAAATACCACCAGTATGGTATCCCAAAGTCCTCTTCTCTTTCAGCAGGCTTTTTTTTCAGATACCTCAACCAAACCCTACTTTATTATTTACACTCACTTATTTGGAGTAAAATCCTCATCTTGGTTGTGATAGTCACAACGTTTCGGCCGCTGTATCCTCTAGCCCTCTATTCTATCATCAGGCTTACTTTTATGAATGTGACTCAACTAAACTCTGCTTTATTGTATACACTGACTTACTCGGAGTAGTATCCTCATCATGGTTGTTATAGTTACAACGTTTCGGCCGCTGTATCCTCACACTGAACCCTTTATCCATTCCACAGGCGTAGATTATTCTCATTCCACTGTCCATGCAAGAGGGAAGCTCATATTTATGTAAACAAAAATTAAACAAATCATGAAACTAAAATCTATTTAAAGGCCATCAACAGCATGATGACCCACTAATACATAAAATTTGAAATTTTTTAGAAAACGTCCAAGGTCCACAGAAAACACCTGAATGGCTCACTGCCCACCTATTGCTGACCCCTAGATTAAGGTATTGTAGTATGAATAGATGTAACTAAATACAAGCTTGTAAAAACATATTAAATCATTATAAGGGTTTTGAACAGTACAAAAAATAATGAATCAAATTAACCGCACCAAACAAGAGTGGTTTTTAGAATTACCAGTTATAAATTCAACACATATAATTTGAATTTTCAAAGTCTCCAAAGCAAATTTGTTTTTGCAATGTCACTTGACTGCCTTGTTCATTGAAGCATTGCATATGATTTTTTAGGGACTACCTGACCCAAGGATTGAACTGATGTCTGCCTGGGTTCTGGATATGCTTAACCGATCCTCTCATCCACAAGAGGCTAGTGGTTAAGAAGTGTGGCTTGTGGACCCCAGGGGGTCTGATAAATAATGCTTTGATGTCTACAGAAATGTTCCCACTAGATCAGACATTGTAAATCTTCTGTTAGAGAAACACTATCATCGATCGCACAACCATCGAAAAACTTGATTATTGTATAAAGACTAGTACCGTACATGAGAATTCAAATAAATGTACTCAATTCAGAGCAAATATTATTTTTAAATGTCAGAAATTGTTTATTATTGTAGTTCATTTTTTACAGTCCAAAAATTAAAAGTTAAAAATCGGGGTCTGCCAGAATATTTTCTTTATAGAAGGGGTCCTTGAGTTTTCAAAGTTTCAAAAGCACAACACTAGGCTACTGTTACTTGGGAAACCAGCAGATACAACAGCTGAAAAATTGTGACTATAACAAACAAAATGAGGGCAGTGTATAATAATGATCATTCTTCATCCCCGAAATTCAGACAAAATTTCCCAGGTGTTTTTTGCTAATAGTGAAGTTACCTTCAGTTATTTCTATTGATATTCGGACCGTCCTCATCTTGGTTGTTTTTCATACAACGTTTCGGCCGTTGCACTCTACGGCCTTCGCCAGGTATCATCTGGTAGATTTTGGGAAGTAATGAACCGAACCCTTTATTTATCCGACGGGGGTATATTGACCGTACTCCCCTCTTAGCATTAGTAGTATTGTTATATTGTCTCACACTAGGATCGAACCTAGAACCATCAGATTACTTAACAGTAATTTGTCTGATGCTGTAACCACTGCGCTATGTGTCCATGTAGACAACAGATGTTAATTTTTGTATCAATAAAAATAAAAAAACAAAAATAAAAATTATATCAATAGAAATAATAATAATACCTCATCTCAAAAATTCCGAGATATATTACCTTCAGTTGCTTGATCTCTACACTTCTTAGGAACGGCTGTTGTAAAGATTCAGTCCTCAACAAGAAAAGAAGGGATTCAGCCAGAAAGAATAAAGATGCAACCTGGTTTTGGTGAATAGGGGCTTGGTTAAGAGACAGTAGCAAACAGTCGAGACATTCTGGAAAGAGACAAAAGATGCAGAAAAGAAAAATGGTCAGAACTAACATTCCATGGAAATTATGAATTACCGCCACTCATATAGGTTGTTTTCACCTCATAAACTAAGCAGTAGTGGTGGTAAAACCAAGTAACCTTGATGAAAATCCTACCAGTATGGCTTGAATCACAAATTTATCAAAAAAAAAACATGATCATAAACTAAGGGAACAGTTTGTTATAAACTTTCATTGTAAATCAAATCCTCCAATAAAAACCTATTTAGGCAAGAATTTTTTCACCCCCCCCCATATTTTCCCTTCTTATTGAGAGTAGATTGTGCGCAAAATTTCATGTTTCTACAATGAATACTTAGGGCCAGGTGAAGTCCCGATAGATGGATACATATAAATGTCAGAACACATGAATAACCTCAATGCAACAGTATTCAAACCAGTCAGTTATGGGTAGCAGTGATCGATAATTAGAAGTTTATTTTCTAACCATTTTAGTTTTTATGAATCATTCATGCAGGTTTAAAGCTGCTTCATGCCCTAAACACAGCCCCAAAATGGTGCCCTCCATCTTGGCCCTCATATTGCTCAACTGATTAGGTTTTTAAAAAAATGGAACATTCCTGATGAAGCCAAGGATATAATCATATAAAATGCATCGAAAAAATACATTTTCCGACAAAAATATACTCCTTCACTGACCAAAATCTATACTAATGAAATTTATTTTTCTACAATAGTATTTGTGTGGATGATTTAATCATATAAATGTTTGAATCAACTCTATATATAAGAAAAACAAAATTGAATTTCAGATTTAAAATTTCATGTTAGACAATTTGAATCAGTAATGATGATTTAATGCTGGAAACTGCAAGTAACCTGTTGAGCCCTGTTCTCTTTTGATACTTTAAGCACGTGCTTATTTTGCTTAATGGTTAATCCACGACTGCATTCATGGTAAACAGAAAATTTGGATCAAATATAGAATCAAGGATGAAGTGTAGACTTTCTTCAAAATATTCTTTCACATACTTAAAGGGATCTGAATTCTACATTCTGCATTTTCATTAAATTTTGATAACGGTGTCATTAGGAGATTCGTACATTTGTTTGGAATCACTTATTCACTGATCAGTCCTTTTTCAAATTTTTCAATTGATCACCTGGCAAGCTGCTTAAAGGCATTGGTCACATGATAGTTTTTTTCATGGTTTAAACCATACTGATAACCTTTTAATCAAAGTAACTTAATTTTACCACTGCTACTGATTGATTTACAAGGTAAAAAGCAGTATATATGGTGAAGGGCTGCAGTGATCTCCTTGGAATGCTGATTTTAAGAATTGTAAACGAAAACAGTCCTCAAAACCTGTCAAAATAGGTTTCTTCAGTTTTCAAGTTGGTCCGGCTGACTGACGATGTATATATGTATCACGCTTTTTTGAAGCTAAAAGGCTGAAAATTTCAACATTTGATCCTTATTGTGTCTAGTAAAAACGTTTTCTGCTTTTTTTCTAATTTCCCCCCTAAAATAAGTTCTTGGTAGCGGGTTCAATTTACAATGTAAGTTTATGCATGCTAAATTGGTCCCTAATTCGTGCCAGCTATTTTTTTTTTTCTTCAATTTGGACTTTTTAGTGATTCAACAAAAGTTGAGAGGAGTAACTTCATCACCCCCAGCTGGACATGCTGTTTGATTTTACACTGTCACAATTTACGGATCTATGAATCATGCTGTGATATTCGTAATTCTTGAATATCAAATAAATAAAAAACTTGCTTTGAATTTTCATTGTATATCTGAGTTTCTCAGCTTTCTGTTTAACTTTATTTGACTTTATTTCCATCATTGTACAAGGTTCTCTCACCAAAAACAAATGAGTCATACATGTAAAATGACACTTACACGAAAACTGATGATGACAAGATGCCAGTGTCAGATTACTTTCTATATATCAGTCATAGTAAAGGTTTGTTACTGGCTTGTGAACTAAATCCAAGGGAGATAACAATTTAAAGGTGGCTGCTGCTAGTAACGTATGAAGGAATAAATGAAAGCAGAAAACTTGACCATTTCAAAATACATTTTATTAAATTTGATTGTAAAGGATATAAATTAGTTTTAGGAGTAGGTTTAGGTGGTGTTACAAGTAATAGTAAAAAAGGATTATAATTTTTTTTCATAACTATAAAATTAGCAACAAAAACAAACTAGTAACTAACAATAAAAAAAATTGAACAACCCTTAAACTAACCCTAACCCCTGATGTCCTTTATTATTTAATTTGATAAAATGCAGTTTTTAAATGGTGAAGTTTTCTACTTTCTTTGTCCCTTAATACATTAGTAACAACTGCTGTTTGAATGAGCATTATTTGTTACCTCCCTTTGATATTTCAGTTTGCTAACTAGTAAAAGACCTTTACGTATTTCGTCATAATCTAACAGTAAGAAAATCTATAAATAATAATAATAGTTTATTTCACCAACAAATATAAAATATCATATATACGATTGTTTTTATATCAATGGTTAAGGGGATACAAATCAGGCTTATTATCTCACAAGTAGTACCAACCTTGATGGATTCTCATAATCAGTATCTTGTATCATATATTGATATTTTTCAGATGAGTGAAATCAATATTCCAATACTTATAGAGTAGCCAGTACGGCATTCTCAGAGCAGATAATAAAATCAAATTGAGTGGACACTAATCCATGAATGAATCAATGAAATATTTTTCAATGGTTATTTTGAAACCACTTTTGCTTATATTTACTATACCTGTTTTTGGAAAAAAAAAGGATATGAAATTGTTTCAAGCAAGTATTGCCTTGTTTAACACATAAAAACCAAAGATTAAAAAAACTGTCAAAAATTGCAACCTACTGATAGGTTTTACTGAGTTTATTATAAAAAAATTCACTTTTTGTAAATAAATTAAAATGTAACACAGATGATTTTTGCACATCTTTGTGTTTATATCTCACATTTTTGCTCAAGATTTTTGTAATTTTTTTTTCCAAAATTTTTTAATTCGCTGTTTTTATGTTTTTGTTTTTATTTAATTATCTTATTAATTTTAAAAGCTTTTCACTGTTTTAGCTTCTATAATTTTGGGTCTTGATCCATTGATTTGTTCCAGTAGTCGACAACTCTTTGTGAGAAGAAGGAGCTTCTTGAATGTTTTCTGCAATGTTCTTTATATATATATATATATATATATATATATATATATATATATATATATATATATATATATATATTTCCGTCTTTTATTCATTATAAAGAATTTCCTTGGCTGGGAAGTTGTTGATGCCTTTCAGGCAAAACATGTATAATCATTCTTTAGAAAAGATTTTCAAATATTTCTGTGCACCCCGTTGCCCCCAATAATCTTCCTGCAATCCCTGGAGGGTCCCAACCCCTACTTTAAAAAAAACCCATTGTAAATTTCCTTCTTACCGTCTTGAATGGTACCTCTACATTCCAACAGCTGAGCCAATTCTGTCCATGCAACAGGTAGGTTCACATGTCGGCCGACACCAAAATTATTCAGCCCAACTCGACGCTGTAACAGGAGAATACATCATCAGGGATTTGCTTATAGACCTGTCAGGGTCAGTAAAGTGAAAAGTGGGAGATCATATGCAAGTGAATCAGCTCATAGGGTGAGGGCTCTGTAACCCCCTCCCCCCGTTTTGGTTTTTGGTCTTTGTAAATGCTTAGCTATAGCATTTTCAGCACTAAATTTCAACACAGAACATACAAAACCTGAATCATTGCAATAATTCCTGTAAACTAAGGTCTGCATAAATCAGAGTAAAATTAAAAATATCATATTCTCCCCAGTCTCTCTTGGTGAGATAATCTTCTTTAAAACAACTCATAGATCAAGAGAGAAGAACTCGGTTATCTGATTCTTTTGCTCAAGACAAATATAAACACCAACTATACAATATTTCCTTGATTAAGTACCTAACTGTTACATGCTTTTATCTATTGTATAAACTAGAGCCCTAAAGTTGCTTAACTTTAAATACACCTTTACCAAAATTGATCTGACCTTACCAGACTATAGTATATTCAAAATGCTTATGAGGGGAAGCCTCTTTTTCTTGCATAATCTTTTCTCTTGAAAAACAAGCTGATATGTTGGAAAATGGACTAAAATTTTGAATAGAATTTTTTTCAAAGGAAGATGCAGAAAAAATATTTCAACAAAAATTGTTTGGAAAAGTGAGAGACGAAAAATATTGTCAGAGAACCCCGCAAAATGAAAGAGAATTGGCAGGTCTGTGCTTACCATTATTAGAAGAATAAGAAACAGGAATTTTTCACTTGTAATTCAATAACTAGCATTCGAAGGGAAATCATGAATTTCTGCCATCCGTATATGCTACTTTTGGCCTCATAAATTGAGCAGAGGTGGTGGTTAAACACTACCAGTATGATTTGAATCATAAATAAGGACATGAACACATAGACACAGTTGCTTTACCCCTTCTATTTCTATTTGCTTTAGCATGATAGAAACCAATAAACAAAGATGTGACATTGATTTGTGGAGATTTTTTGTTTTCAGCATACACGGTATGTGTATATTACAATTCCAAAATTCTAAAAACTCCCCAATTCCAAAATATGTCTGGTCCCAAGGGTTTGAAATATAAGATTGAGTTATGGACTAATCTAGTATGTACAGGTATAACTTGATTAGTACACTTATACATTGATTTGTGCACTTAATTCATTTCAAAATTATCCGTACAGTTCAAAACTGTATTGTCCAAGGTCTTATCATGATTCAATGTTTTTTTTCTTCCAGCTTATACTAAGCTACATTAATTTGTACAGCATTACCTAAACTGTACTACATCAGAACCTGCAATAATCAAAACCGCACTGTCCCAAGTCATATTATAATTCCATGTATTTTTACTTTTCCCTTATGCTGGGTTACATTGATTTGTATATCAGTACCTTAACATCAATACAATCTAAATCTGCACCAATCAAAACCAGACTATTTATGGCATCTAAGTATCTGTATTCTTTAAAAGAAAAAGGAATTTCATCAATGAATTACCTTAATTCTTGCCAACATCTTGATTGCCATAGTGTGGAACTTTTTCTGTTCGGCTCCAGAGTTGGCACCATTATATTCATGGACAAATTCTTCTGTTACCTCTAAGGGATTTCTGAGGAGGAAAAAGAGGGTTACAAATCATATCGTCCAAATGCAAAAAAAAAGTTTAATTCATAAAATGATGACAAAAACATTCAACAAGCAAAAGACGTCCAATGTCAGAAGGTCCTATGCAAAAAGGGCTAATTTATACATTAGACACAACGTACACACATGCTATACTTTCCCTGTCAATCATTTTGATATGAAATTTTGCTAGAGTCTGTTGTTGTTGATTATACTTTTTAAAAGTTTATTTTCAACTGACAGGCTACGTATACATATGTACATGTACGGTACATACATGTCACTTATACACACACATACTCACACGCACATAAGTATACACACATACCACATGCACACATATACACACACACCACATACATATAAAAAATGGAATGATTGAGTTAAAGATAAAAGAAAATAGCTCTACTTGAAGTAACTATGCTTGAAACAAAGCACGACCAATTTATATGTAGGTACTCAAATATATATATTCACACACACACATGCTCCCCTGTAAAGGCTGCAAATTTGTGTACAGGGGTAAGTTCACCTCAGGATGAACACAGGATAGGTGGTGGTGATCTCTGAATATCAATTAGGGGCCAAAAACGGCTGCACCCTATAGCCTACAAATTTGTATACAAGAGTAACTTGACCCCTAGAATGAACATAGGATATGTGTCAACGACCCCTGCTGAAATATGAGGGTTGATTTAGGCTCAGTACAATTCTGACGTTTCAAATTTACCCAGGATGTGTAATTGAATCACTGTTGTCTGCATGAGCCAGAACTGATTATGAAAAAATTATCTAGCATTATCTAAAAAAAATAGATCTTTCATCTGAAGTTTAAAAAAAAAAAAATGCCATCACAAGATTTGGTCTAAAACGACCATAGAGATTCCAAAAAGCAATTTTGAACCCCCCCCCCCACTAAATGATTTTAGATAGCCCCAAGTGGTGTGCTAATGCAAATTTTCAAGTTTGTAGCCCCCAAAATGTGACCAGGAGTTCCCAGGGACACACACACACACACACAGATGAGCAAAGAATGAAGAATCTGTAGCCCTTTTTGGCTGATTGGTCAAGGGGGCCATTTGTAGGGTGATTCGATCATTGTGTTTTTCATAAGGGATTTTCTCGTGTATGTCCAAATGTTCAGACTGAGAACAAAAATCTTCCAAGAGGAATAATGTCTTTTACACTTATTACAACCTGAACCCCAATATCACAAGAGTAGCGGATAAACAAAAAGAACATCTCTGAATTTTTGAGATGAGGTATTATCATTATTTCTATTATTACTCAGACTATCCTCATCTTGGTTGTTTTTCATACAACATTTCGGCCGTTGTACCCCACGGTCTTCATCAGGTATCATCTGGTAGGTGTGGGGAAGTAACGAACTGAACCCTTTATTTAACTGACAATAATAATACTACTAATGCTAAGAGGGGAGTGCAGTCAATATACCCCCGTCAGTTAAATAAAGGGTTCGGTTTGTTACTTCCCCTCACCTACCAGATGATACCTGATGAAGGCTGTAGAGTACAACAGCCGAAACGTTGTTTGAAAAACAACCAAGATGAGGATAGTTCGAATAATAATAGAGATAATAAATAAACAACAAGAAGTCAAGATAATCAGATTCTGTGCTGCCCAATAAGAATGAAGGGAGGTGTGAGTGGCAAAGCGGTTGAGAACATGGAGAATGGGGTTGGCAAGCCGTGTTCAAACTCTAGCCGAGACAGTTTGCATTAATGCCCTTGAGAAAAGCATGTATCCATCTTCTCATCCCGACCAATGGGCCAGGGTGGACAAGGTAAAGCCCATCAAACCCATTGTTTTACACTTATAATAACAGACCTTGGGGAAGAGTCATGTCCAACAACAGACATTGAAAGGATGATAGAGAAAAAAAAAACGCCCTTCCCCCCAAATAAGGGTTGAAACTTACTTATGGGCAAGGAAGGAATGACGTACAGCTGTATTGTTAAAGGCAGTCTTTCTGCACAGACGCTCGGTTATTTCTAAACGTTGCTTTTCAGATAAAATCCCAAATTTGTTCACCATGGGAACTTTAGTGATTGGCATTGTGTCTTCTGTTCTGGTGGAGAGTTACAAAGTCTGTAAAGAGAAAGAAGAGAATTAGAAAGCCATTCACTTTTTTTTATCAATACCTTCACTCTTAGATAACAAAAATCGAACATCACATTCAAAAGGAAATAAATACTGATAAGGATTTTCTACTGAAGACCATTTGTTAGATTTCTTTTTTCTATTCGATTCATAGAAGTAAGCAAGATTCCTTTAGTGCTATTCAAGCGGTATTTTTCCAACTGATGCAGCCAGAAGACAGATCATGATGTCAGCACTTTGCCACCCTATTACAAGCAGATCATGAATTTTAGTGTTAATACAGTGTAATGGTTCTGAGAGACTCAGGTCGCATTCCTCCCTTTGTGACTCCAAATTACATTCCCCCCCCGTGCCAAGATTTCCACAATGCCTCCCCTTGCGATCCAAGGTCACATTACCCACCTTGAGATTGTGGATCACCCCCCCTCTAAGATCCAAGATCACACCCCCTTCCCTTATGGACCTGGGTCACATTCTTTAGACATTTAAAAAAATTAAAAAAATGGATTGTTAATCTTTGTATAAAACTCCAATACACAATCTGGTGTTGACTTTATTTCTCTACCCTAATAAGAAAAAGAACAATTAGAACAACCCGCACAAAAATGAGGGTTGTAAACCGATATGTAAAATCCACCTTCCCCAACTGTATTCAAAGCAATGACCAACTGATTGCCAGGAGATTGAGTCCAACCAGATAGTGTAATGGTTAGCATGTCTGACTCCTACCCAGAGGTTCCTGGGTTTGATTTCTGGTATGAGCGAAGAGTGTGAAAAGCTCTTCATTAGGACTAATTTCCCTCTGCACTAAGCAGCTAATAGTGTAAGCTTTGTGATTAGGGTGGAGGTGACCTTTTGGTGCATTTGCACCCTGCCAAGAGAATATCTGAGAAAAAAGTCCTGGTCTTGACCAGACTTTCAGATTGAGCTGAATTGATAAGTCTGATATATTTGCAAAGATATATTGTATCAACTTATTTCATTCTAATGAATTAATATATTTTTGTAATCTTTTCATTCATTCTACATACAATACAAAAGTTGCAGTAATCAACTTCAGTCAGAACAGAAATTGGAGTTGAGTTCTACAGCTTATTATAATGTAAAATTGTTTATAATAATGAATTTCAGTTTTTATATCCTTTGCTTAATATTGAAAGTAGTGTAAGTCCCTTAAGAGACAATTCCCATCAGAGAATAAATGGCTCGGGACAAACTCCCCGTTTCTTTTGCATGTGTCAGATCAGTGATCTTTACGATTTGAAAGTCTGGTCAAGACCAGAACTTTTTTCTCAGAAGTTTTTATGACACCCTCTCTTGGATGCAAATGCAACAAAAGGTCACCTCCACTCTAATCACAGAGCTTACACTATTAGCTGCTTAGTGCAGAGGGAAATTAGTCCTAATGAAGAGCTTTTCACACTCTTTGCTCATACCAGAAATCAAACCTAGGAACCTCTGGGTGGGAGTCAGACATGCTAACCTTTACACTATCTGGTTGGACTCTTCTTAATCCTAGTCTTCCTTCCAGTTCTAGAAGTTCCAACTGAACATTCAATTCAATGTAGATAAGTAGGTAAAAGGTTCGTCTCTTGATAGACAACTCTCAATCGAGTATGAATAACAGGTGATGAAGTCCTAGTTTCTCTTGAATGCATCAGCTTAGTGATCCTTGCAAGTCTCAAATCTGCCCAGGACCAGGACTTTATTCCGACAAGTTTTTTTATGACCAGTCCCTTGGCAGGATGTAAATTCACTAAAGGTATTCCTCTACTCTCATCACCCAGCTTAGTATGTACTTAATTAGCTGCTGTAGGTGTATGGAAATTTGTCCTATTGAAAGGTTTTCCACACTCCACACTCCTCACTCACACTGGGAATCAAATTGGGGAACTTCTGAGTATGAGGCAGATGCTTTTCTTAATATTAATGACTGGTTATTACTATCTTGAAGACCCCCCCCCCATCCAAAAGTGATCACAATAAGTTGCTTCTCCCGCTTTAATAAATTACTCGGGCTTTTCCTTTACTAAAGGAATGAATGATTTACTTTTGATTGCAAATTTTCTGCAAATGTGTTTAAATAGCTACAATGCAGGGGAGGAATCTGCAGGTCTGTTGCATTTTAATTTTTTTTTTCATTTGTTTTGTTTTGTTTGTTTTTTCTTTCATTTTAGTCATTTTTAAAGCAAATCATTGACAAATCCAGCCATTTTCAAAAACTGAAAATGGTTGATCTCTTCTGGTAGAATCAAACCAAAGATCGCCTTCTTAGAAAAAAAATACTTGAGAAAAATGGCAATTGTTACCTTACTCGTTTTAAAATGTCCACCGTTCCAAAAAACTAAAAATACTAAACCTAACACGTGCAGTGGTAATTTTAAAACGGGAATGGTAACAATTGCCAAAAAGCGTTTAAAAAGAACAAAACAGAATTACTAACAAGGAAAGTAAAAGTAAAAATAAAATACCTTGCTTAGCAGTTTGGAGAAGATATATGCCGATTCTTCTTTTTTCCACAAACCGAAATTATCCTACCCTTCCTTTCTAAATTTGCATCTAATTATTGACAATAATCATTATCCTTTGTTTTTTTTTTAAATTATAATTATTAATTAAAAAAAGAAATTAATCTAAAATTGTAATTAATTAAAATCGTTTCAACAAACCATGCTGCGTGGTATGTGAAGCGCCATGTTTGAATTGGTTACTATGACAACATCTCGTCCTATCTCGAGAACCTCGCGAGATTCGCCAGGCCATTCAATGGAGATAAACATGCTGCGAAGACAGGTGAGAGAAACTTTTAAAAAAAGGAAGATTTATTTGAAATTTCATACGATTAAGCATCCATATATTGAATTAGAAATCGTTCGATGTATGCAATCTTCTGATCTTGTGCTCAAATTGTTGAATTATTATTCAAATGTCTTTTTATCTGTTCGGAACATGTGGTTACAAAGTGGGGCTCGATATGTAATTAATAATCTCTGGTAAATTGATCCTCCAGTTTTTGGACACCAGACATGTGATATGTTTTTTTTTTTTCTTTTTTTTTTTTGTTTAGTATATTTAGATTACGATCATATTTCTCATGTTTGTCCCTTTTGGGTGTGGTCTGGGGTTGTATTAAAAAAAAAAACCTATTTAGTTCTTGGGGGGTCGTCTACCACCACACCAATTTTGCAGTGAACTTGGAGGGTTATGGTCAGGTTCTTGGCTTGATGCCTAGGGCGACCAAACAAGAAGTGCTGAGGGAGCTGGACAATTTTTGTCCCTCTGCTTACAAGCATAGTCGGTGCAGGAATTCTTGCGCCATAGGTGACATTTAAAATTTGCTCAAACGGGTTTTATACATACAACTACAAGGAGATGCTTGCAATCTGCACCCCGGTGGTTGTATTGTAAAAATCTGCGGGTTATTTATTTCAGTTTGGAAGTCGCCCCGAAGACCTTTGCGTCCTAGGTGACCGCCTTGGTTTGCCTAAAAGGACGGGCTGGCCCTGACCACAAATATGCATGTTGCTCCCTACATCAACATCGACCTTGTATCACCTTCTGTCCTTGTGAAGAGTCGGATGAAAATACCTACCTACCTACAGTTAACATTTATTAATTACAGAACATCTGGTTACAAAAGGCGGGGGTGGGTTGATAGGTAATAAATAAATACCTGTAAATTGATCCCCCAGTTCTTGGACACGGAACGTGTGACGCTTTTTTGGTTTTGTGTTTACTGTTTAGATTACACGTTATTTACATTTCCTCGTGTTTCAGAAATAGTTTTTGTAATCTTTGCTTTGACGTACATAAACCTTTATTTAACGAGATGCCCCCCAAAAGTTACCCAAAGGCTCCTAAAGGTATAATTTTTATTAAAAGATATAATTAAACAGCGCATTCATCAGAAATTAAATCAATAATGAAATTAAAAGCCGGTCTTTTGTTCTTTATTATAACATCGGCCTGGCATATCATATGCATTGCTACCCTAATACAAGATTTTGACGATTATGGTGCGAAATCTGTTAAAGAACAAATTAATGGGTTTTTATTTTATTATTTCGCTAATTTCTGATAAATATGCTGTTTAATCATATTTCTTAATGAGAAAAAAATCATACTTTTTTAGCCTTTGTATGACTTTAAAGAGCTATGCTGTTTGAACGTCGTCATAGGTTTATGTACCTCAAAACAAAGATTACCATTTGTTCGTGTCAAAAAACCGGGAAACGATCGAAATTTTAAAAATCTTAATTCTTGAAAAAAAAATTGGGCTTCAGTGGAATTTCTAACCGTCGAAATTGGGTCATTTTGATTATTTTGACACTCCACCGTCTTTTTCAACTACTGGAAAGTTCTGTTTTTCTTTTATGAATTCCCTCATATTAACTATTCACTGATGTTTAAATGGTGCATGAACAGAAATAAATAACAGAATTATTAAAAGAAAAACAGAACTTTCCAGTAGTTGAAAAAGTGTCAGTTCCATTAAAATCGATCCAATTTTGATGGTTAGAAACTCCATGTTTGACAAATATCTCGTGTTTTAATCCTATTTTCCTGAACTTTAATATTTAAATGTAAGATTAAAGCAACAAAATGAAACCCCTCTTTCTTTAAGATGTTTTTAAAAAAGTTAATTATCTTTTAAATTTAATTACAAGGGCAATTGTTACCTTCCCCGTTTTAAAATGGCCACCGTTCTAGCTGCCAGGTTAGTATTTCGGTTATTGTTGTCTGCTTCTTTGATCTGAAAGTTGTCATCAGCATCTGTTATTTTGCAGCTGGTATGGCAGTCGTTTTAAAACGGGAAAGGTAACAATTACCTAGATTTTGAGTGTCTGCGTGAAGCACTTATTTATTTATTAGCTTATCACACTCTCATGTATTTATCTCCTGTTTTTTTTTCTATCTCTTACTTTTTCTTCCACTTGATTGAATGCTTCCTTGCATATCTATATGACACTTTTCAGTTGGTCCGTCGGTCCCTAATATGTTGAAAATCAATTTTCTCAGCTGTATCATGTTGGACTGATATGAAACTTTGTCCAGACCTTCGGGTGAATCATCCTCATTTTCCTCCTTCTACCAATATTATCAAAACTAGTAATGCTGCTGCTGCTACTACTGAAATCTCAGAAATCATTTTCCTTTGTGGAACGGGATGACTGCATAGCTCTTCTTCTATTCCTTTTCTTTGAAAGCCGGCCTCTTATTCGTCTCGTCTTTTTCTCACGAGGTAAAGAAAGTTTTGTGACTTTTTACACTGTTTCAAGTGGGATTGATTTGATATCTACGTAAGACTTTCTGGTCTTTCTGGGTATACCATTCTCCTCCTCCTCAGTTGTTGAGGCCAGTCGACTGTCAAGGACATGGGATAATTTAAAGGCATAATTTTCTCCTTCTCATAATTGTAGGTTGTTTGTAATTGGAACAACCACATAGACTGATATGGATGTATGGAAGGTGGAAACTTAAACTTATTGATTTATGAGCAGTATATGCATGTACATAAATAATTGCATAATCTTGTGAGTGCTTCTTACCTATCACTCTTTATCACACATCATTAAACTTTCAAACAATTTTTTTTTTCCAATTTATAAACTGAATGAGACACTAAACAGACATCATAGAACAATAATAAGCAGCATTACAACCAAAAATAAAAAGAAACGAAATATTAAAAAAATTTACCAGCAGCCTTCAAACACATGTACACACAAAGAGTAGAACTTGGCACCAGCCAATTTTGTATTTGTATTACCAACTTCCTCTGTTTCTATTTTGTGACAGACAGAATGGCATGTCACACAATACAACATAGGTCTTGAAGAAATCATTAAAAAAAATTCTTGGATATGTTTTTATTATATTAACATTAGGGTAAAGGTTTGTTACTGGTTCACAAACTGACTTTTTATGATGTTAAAAATATTGATGGCTGGTAGCCGATAACACTGACTCATGTGCCTGCTGCTTTTTGAGTATTAAGGAATAAATGAAATCAGAAAACTTGACCATTTTAAAATCTGTTTCTTTAAATTTAATTATAAATGATATGATTTATTTTTAAGATACGTTTTAGGGGTTGAGGTTAGTTTTAGGGTTGTTTTATGTATTTTTATTATTATTCGTTTGTGTATATTGATCACCACTACCCACAACCCTGGTTTAGATATTGGGTTTAGGTCATTCATGTGTTCTGACATTTATATGTATCTATGTATCCAGACTTTGCCTAGCCCTTATCGTTTATAGTTAAAATTTGAAATTTTGCACACACACTCCCCTCAATGAATATGGAAAATTGTTTTTTTTGTTTGCTTGAAATTCCCCTCCAAAATGAGGTTTTAGTGGGAGTTCAATTTTGAATGGAAGTTTATGCTTGTTTTTCAAAATTTTGATATTTTAGTGCCCAACAAAAGGTGAGAGAAGTAACTTATGCATTGATCACCCCTTTTTCCGATTTTTTGATTGATCACCCCCAACACGACTTGCTGCCAAAAGACATTTGTCACTGGCAGACTGAGAAAAAGAACACCTTTTTACGTATATTTTATCTGTTATGCATTTAACTGTTATTAATCACCACTACCCACAACAAACCTGTTTAAATACTTTTGCTAGGTTCAAGACATTCATGTGTTCTGACAATTCTATGTATGTATTCATCTATGTATCTGAACTTCACCCAGCTCTTAGTGTTCTGAGTAGAAATTCAAAATTCTACACACATACACACTCTCCTTATGAGAAGCAAAATTGTTTTTTTTTTCTGTGTTTTTTTTTTAATTTTCTAAAAATACCTCCCCATTCCTGTTGAGCATTCACCTTTACAATAAAAGTTTATGCTAAATTTATGAGCATATATGGGCAGCAGCTCGTTATTTTTAATTTTTTCATCATGAAAAATATGCTTAATCATTTTTGTTGTTACTTGCAAAGCTACCACCAACCCTAAATCAGAAGTCTATTCTTTATAACTAAATTTAATAAAATACAATTTCAAACTGCCAACTTTTCTGTTTTTACTTAATATGCTGGTAGCAGCAGCATAACTTAGCATTATTTGTTACTTCCCTTTGATATTTTAAATTACATCATAAAGAATTAGTTTGCGAACCAGTCACAAACCTTTACCAACATGATTATTTGGGGCCACAATTCCTTTGAACACTGTAGCTTGTGGCAAAATTTTCATGAATCAGAAAAGAAATAATTTTTTTGAGTCTTGGCCCAAATATTATCTTTCAAACACTGAGAAAGACTCTTACTGTGATCATTTTGGGGCAGGGTCTTATAGATACCAATAACCGGCTGATAACATTGAGCAAATGATATAAAAATTGGAACAATTTGCATTCATTCTTATTGATAACTTCACAGTTTAATAAGTATGAAATTCATATGAAATTCTTTAATTCATTTAAAAAAAAGATGTTTGGTACTTACTGATTTTGATAACAATATATATGATCCTGATAAACTTCTGTATATCCAAACCATTTTTTTTTTTTTTTTCCAGATTTTATCATCATTTAAGAAGCTTCATCGAACCAGAAAACTTGTATTCGATAATGATGATTTTGCGTTGGAAGGTATTTCTAACATTTTTGGCTAACAAAATATCGGAAGAAAAATGTTTTACAAGACTTGTGCTGTGCCTGTCCCAAAGTTATATGTTCAGAAGAGGGAGGAATTTATGGTGTGTGGAGTAGCACCCTCTGCTAGGCAGTGAACTGCACTGGTTTGGTATTCAATGTTTAATAAGATCATAAAAGTGTATGTTTGGAAGGAGTTTCTTTTCTTTCTCTTTTTTTTTTTTTTTTGAACATTGAGAAAACATTGAAATCGAAAGTTGTAGAACTAGTTTTTAGGCATTTAAAAAAAAAAAAAAATGCTTAATCATCTGGATAATTAAAATTAATCAAAATTCTTGTACATATGATTTTGTAAGTTAGTTTAAAAGTCAAATTAATACTGGCAAGGTATGCAAGGATGATTTATTAGGGAAATGAAGATCGCAGGGATTAGAAAAGATTATCAGACTGGAAGCTAGCATTTTGAAGATGTATTACAGCAGTGAAAATAAAAGTCAGAGCGTCCTTGTGTTTTGGTTTAATGGCTGATACGAAGCTAGAATTATAAAGAAATATTTATTTTGGGGGAACCACTAATCAAAACAACTTCTTACATGACACTACAGTGTTGTGCTGACTAACATGTCTGGTAAACATGTCTGGATTTGCTTATAAGCAAACTATGCTTACAGCGTAGGGTCCAAGACATTGAATGGGCCCACAAATCCGAACCTCATCACTATCCCCTTGAGAAAAAGATCGATCATTTATGAAATTAGAAGCTGTTTTGGTTTAATGGCTGATACGAAGCTAGAATTATAAAGAAATATTTATTTCGGGGGAACCACTAATCCAAACAACTTCTTACATGACACTACAGTGTTGTGCTGACTAACATGTCTGGTAAACATGTCTGGATTTGCTTATAAGCAAACTATGCTTACAGTGTAGGGTCCAAGACATTGAATGGGCCCACAAATAAATGGCAGTACCGAACCTCATCACTATCCCCTTGAGAAAAAGATCAATTATTTATGAAATTAGAAGCTGTTGCCAAAATTGCAGTAGCAGTTCCCTACAACCTTAGAAATCAATTTTTCTTCTTCTTCTTTCTTCTTTCATGGAGTTACAAGATTAAGATAATGCCTATGGGACAATTGTCAGTTGGTATAAATCAAACCGGCATTAAAAAAGAATGGAAACTTTGCTTTCATTATCTAAATCCTGTCTAAGCTGTAGGGAAATTCATGTAAATATTTATATGGTGAAAAGGGGAAAAAAATCGATTTTGAAGTATATAGTGAAACGTTAACGAGATTCACACTAATTACTGTCAGTTAAAAATGATACTTGAAACCATCGTGGAAAGATATTTCACACTTGTTTAAGAGAGAAAAAAATTAGACTATTTTAGTCATTGACAGCAAAAGGTGAGATGACCAACTTATTCGTTGATCAAGCCTTTTTCTAATTTTTTTTATTGATTACCCCTGGCATAACCTGCTGACAAAAGTTGTTGTTCACACATGTGATGGTTTCTAATGAGTGACTAACCAGACCTTTTTGATTTAAAACTGTCACCTTCATTCTAAGCAGGGGCATAGCTAGAGATTTGGGGCACCTTGGGGGCTTTATACTTTGAGGTCCCTCCCTTCAACACTTTGTTAAATTTGATGAAAAAAGAAATATTTGTGATAAAGACATGCATCATTTCTCTATTAGTGGAAAACTACCCCAAAAGCTAAATTGTTATGTAAACAATGCATGTATGTACAATTATATCCTTGTTATTTCGTCTGTAGAAATGCTGTGAACTACTATTCATAAAACATTAGGAGGCTCCCCTCCATTAGCCCTCCTCCTTCCCCACGCTTCGGCTACTTCTCTGAATCGGCGTATGTAAAATAAAAGCAGACAGTTCGTAATTATTTGAAAGAATGAATTCTGGTTTTTCATAATTTCTTTCTTTCAATGCTGAGAAATAAGTTTAGTTTTGATTTGATGCATTAAAAAACTGCCTGGGCAAACTGGGGATGGAAAGAAGTAGTTTACAACTGGAACCAGGTACAAAATGATTGGCAGATGTTAGAACCTCGTACAAGAGGCCATCACTTGGGCCTTATCCCAGAATACTATTATTATCATTATTATTAAGCTAAAAATGTTCAAACATTGCAAATTGTTTCCAAATCATATTTTAATATTGCTTGCAATGAATCAAAAGTTGATTGAAATGAAAGATTTAGCTCTTATATTCATAGACCACTTTTAATTGCTGTGGAACTCTTCAATCAATAAGATTTAAAAAAATTGAACTCTCTTGTAATTTGGATCGAAGGAAAGAAAATTGAAAAAAATTATTAAGAATGCAAAGGAAGTAATTTTAATCAGAAGTTATTCCCATGAATTACTTTTTGAATTTCCGGGAATGAATTCAAATAATTCATTTTGTTTCGGACCATTCATGTATTGATTCACCTATCCATTTAAAAACCATACATGCAAATTATTATATTTAATTGTATATTCATATGGTTGTATGTTCTGTCTGATTTCTATTATAACCTGAAACTCATAATGATTTGGTCCATGTGGAATAGAATAACAAAAGTATTAAAACAAAGGGTTGTAAAAATATGAGATTGTTCTGAGATAGCAATGCAGAGTACGTCATAAAAACACTCAAGACTTTGTCTGATCTCATATTAAAACAGTTTCAGTTGAGTTCAGACTTCAAAAAGATTTGAAATTAGGATATTTGAATCATCAGAAATAGATAACCTAATAGAATAAACCCTAGGCTCCTTGGTGCCGATCCATATATGAATAAGCCCATCATTTATCATTGGTAGAAGCTGTTGTTTGAAAACATGTTATTCTTCAAGCATTGGTTCGTCCAAGGGAGATAAGCGATATGAAGAGTTACCTCCCTTGTAGGTAATTGTGTAAGTGTTTTTCATTTGTCGTATTTTCGGATTAGTATCTTCGTCTTAGTTGTTTTTATCACAGTGTTTTAGTCCTGTGATTTTTTTCATTTCCACTTTTTGGCTTAACAATGTCATGACATTGAATGTCATAGTCATTTGTTAATGAGAGAATAGTGGAGGTTGTGAGAGATCGTCTATTCTCAGAAGGTAGTTGGCCTTACTGTAAACATTGACCCTCTAATCTGGGAGGCCCTTACTGAAAATAAAAACAAAAAATAGCATTCCAAGGAAAATTATGAATCACCACCACCCATATATGCTGCTTTTTACCTCGTAATTCAAGCTGTGATGGTGGTAAAATTAAATTACCTTGATGAAAATACAACCAGTAGGATTTGAATATATGATTTAAAAAAAAGAAAATATCAGATCTCATTAGTCATTCAATAGAAACGTCTTTAGGCAGAATACCATGTTGGGGGTGATCAATGGAAAAAGGGGTGATCAATGAATAAGTTACTTTTCTCTCCTTTGGTTGGGTAGGTGATCACTAAAAAGTCCGAATTTAAAAAAAAAACTAACAAGTATGAACCCTGCTGGACACTGACCAAAGGATCAATTTAGCATAAACATACATTGTAAATTGACCCCCCCCCCAACTGAAGACCTATTTAGGAGTTGAATTTAAACCAAAAAACCTCTTCAGCTGGAGTGGTGGCCATTGTGAAGTCAGGAAAGAATTGAATATTGTATATGCCAGACTATAAGACAAATGGTTTACAAGGACATTTGGAGAACTACTGTTCTCTGCAACTTGGCCAAATCCATATTAAGCTCCATAGAGTGCCCCCTCCCCCGGTCATAATACCAGTACATTTGAATGTTGGGGAAAAATTACATGCCAGCAGATGTATACTTTCTGTCAAAAATACTGAATCACCGTCGTCACGATAATAGACCTGACCAAATAACAAAAAACATAGGCTAAAGGTATTCTTCCCTTTTCACTAGTATATTCCAGTGCTCCTGGTCACATTTTTGGCATAAAACCTTAGAAATTTCCATGTGTAGTCCAGTAGCCATCATGAAATGGCCTCTTCATTTTTAAAAAAAAATTAGTCTTTTTTTTTTCTCTTGCTTTCTGAGGGGGTGCTTGATTTTCAATAATGATCCATTCTAAAATAGAAATTTTTATTTTGCTACAGCTATGACATAGCAATTTATGACTTTTAGGCATTTGTGGATTAGCTTGGTTGGAATGATATATATACACATATATATATATATATATATATGTATATATATATATATATATATATATATATGAGAGAGATTATATGATTAGATTTTTTTTTTTCTAATGAAAATGATGTCTTTTTTTTTTGTCTTACTGGTTTTGTTACCTTGAAACTGAAAACTCTTATCAGTTTGCGTCTTTGATCTCGTCACATTATGTATTGCTCTATGTAACTTTGTATCACTGAATAGTTGGGATTGGGTTGGTGGCTTAGTAAAGTCTTGGGTGACTGAGAAATAAGAAGATAGAGAGGGAGTATTGTGAGAAAAACGAAGCAACTTGGTAATTATTTTCTGCAATCCTCAACAAATGTTTAGATATTGGGTTTAGGTTATTCTAACATTCATATGTATTTATGTATCCAGCCCTTACTGTTCATAGTTGAAATTTGAAATTTTTTTGTTTAGATATTGGGTTTAGGTTATTCTAACATTCATATGTATTTATGTATCCAGCCCTAACTGTTCATAGTTGAAATTTGAAATTTTGCATGCACACTCCCCTCAGTGAGTAGGGAAAATTTATTTTTTTTTGTTTTATTTTCTTCAATTCCCCTCCAAAATGAGGTTGGGGGGGGTTTAATTTTCAATTGAAGTTATTCTGAAATTGATACCCTAGTTTGTGTCCGCCCTGGTTTTTTTGAAGTTTTGATATTTCAATGTCCAACTAAAGGCAAGAGAAGTAACTTATCCATTGATCACCCCTTTTTTCCAATTTTTTAATTGATCACCTGAACACAACAAACTGCCAAAAGACATTGGTTACTGGTAGGTTGAGAAAAAAAAAACACCTTTTCACATATATTCCATCTGTTATCATTATAACTGTTATGGTTACTGCTGTTATCAATCACCACTACCTTCAACAAACCGATTCAAACACTTCTACTGGGTTCAAGTTATTTATTTGTCCTGTCAATTATATATATGTAATTATCAATGCATCTGGACTTTGCCCAGCTCTAAGTGTTCAGAGTAGAAACTTTAAATTCTACACACACACACACACTCACATTCTCCTCAATGAAAAGTAATGCTTATATAAGAAGCACTGATTCCTAATTTTCTTTGGGGTGTTTATTTGCTGTCTCACTGCAGTAAAATATGACACAAGGTCAAGCTTAACATAGGAAGAATAGGAAACCATCCGTCCAAAAATGGCTCCAGCTGATGCGGCTACGGTTTGCTTTGCAACCAAAGCAACCTCTGCCACGAAAGCATCCACCAGGGGACCTGCTCCGTTAGGTGCAATGGAGCAGTGCTGCTCCGGGGAAATCGACCCCCCGCAGCTGGGCCGAGTTATAATAGGAGAGCCCAAGGACGAGTCCAAAGGCCTCCAGAGCGCTTAGCAGTCCGCAGCCTCAGTAAAACCTCATTGGCTGACACACTGCACTGGCACACTTGGTCTTGACACCATCCACAACCCAATCTCTGGCCCACTCGACGGGCATGTGTCAGTAACTGTGCCTCAGGCTCTGCCGTGGAACAGATACTACACTTTGATCTCGTTGATAAGGCAACAAAAGTGGTGCAAGATGTTAGTTAATTGTTTGTTTACCAAGTGACCATAACCCACGGTTTCAATTTCTTGTTATATTTTGTCATAATTGGTTTGACTTGAAAGTAAACAGGTCTTGTTAATCACTCAATAGAAGCCGTTGCATGACAGTGTCTTTTGGCAGCATACAGTGTTGGGAGTGATCAATTAAAAAATTGCTAAAAGGGATGATCAATCAATAAGTCATTCCTCTTGCCTTTCATTGGGAAGTGATCACTAAAAATGTCAGAATTTTCAAAAAATGGACATGAATGTTGCAGGACATAAACAAAGGGATCAATTTGGCATAAATTTATATTGAAAATTGAACCTCTCTCTGAAAAGTCATGGGGGGGGTGAAAATTTATTTTTTTATAGACATGATAAAAAGTAAATGTTGAAAATTTCAGCCCTCTGTCTCTATCTGTGCAGTTTCTACTCTAAATACATAGTCAGCCAGCCAGACCAAGTAGAAAACTGAAGAAGCCCCCTTTTTTTTTTAAATAGTTTTAGTTGGAATTGAATTTCCTTCTGATTTAATCAACTATCTGGAAATCCCACTTGTAATGCATGTTTTCATCTAGCTATCATAAGAGAGTAAAATTTTAGGTAAGCATGAATGTTGTTGGACACTAGATAAGTTACCAATTTGGTATGAATTTACATTGTAAATTGAACTTCCAAATAAAACTATTTTAGTATGGAATATAAAAAAAACTGCCTTCTTCAAAGGTCTCATTGGTAATCACAGAGAATTGTCTGGCCGTTCTTGAGTTTTTCCAAACATTTGTTGGGTTTTAGTGAAGATACAAAATTTTTAGGGGAGCATGGATGCAATTGGATACAAAATAAGGGACCAGTTTAGCATGACTTTACATTGTAAATTGAACTCCCCTCTAAGATTTTTGGAAGAGGATTCTCAATTACAAACCATCTAAAAATCTGCTCTGGGAGTTCCATTAGTGACCACAGAAAATTGGGTGGCCATAATTGTGTACGTTCTTGAATTTTACTCACCGGGACGGAGGAATATCGAGGAATCATTTTCTATTAAAATCATTTTTTATAAAATAGATATGTTTTATTCTGATTTCTACAATCTATGATTCTTTTTTAAGTAAGTGAAAATATTGAATTTTATAACTGCATTTAATCGATTATGAATTTGGAATAAATATTTTAAAATGAGTTGGAGAATTTTTCCATGAGGACTTTTTAAAAATTTTCTTCAAAAATGCTATTTTTTTATTTTTTTAATTTGAATTCTGTAAATCCTGTTGAGATATGCCTTCAATGAAAATTTCCTTGTAATTAGAAGCAAAGAGAATGTAGTTTAAAGAAGATTTTATACAGAGGTTTGTGGGGTGATTAATTAAAACCATTTGGGGTTATTTATTAACCAATAAGAAATATGTGTACCTGCACAACATGTAGATGAAAGAATATTAATGCAGTGGCTCAAGATAGCTATCTTTTGTGGCATCTAGCCATATGATATTTAACTTGGTAAAATAAGATTGTTTAATTTTGTTATGGCGTCAATAATTTTGTCTCTTTTCTGTTAAAATCTTCTTATGCAGTGTTTTTAACGCATTGGGCAGGTACACATTTTTCTCTCTTGTCTTCTTTTCTTTATTCGAATTGGTGCATTTAGCGCACTACCTTTAATGAGTTGAATTTTTGTACAAATTGATGACTTCAATTTTGTAATAACTTCTTTCTAGAACTCAACCAATTCTAATAAAATTTTTGTCTTCAATTAGAACTATTATTTGAAAAAAAAGTGATCCTGGGTTGATTCAAACCATCAATATATCGGTTACAAAATGAATTCTTTAACCGCATCACTTGTACTAGATGGAATTTATTTTTGAGTATAAATCATTTGTGCCTGACTTATGAAATCATTCTCATTTCTAACCATAAAACTCGGTATATGATGTGTTTTGGGGGCCCTTTTTTTTAAAGAAAAGGCCCAAATCACGTGTATATGGAAAGTTTGGTGTAATTTGCTCCTACTGTTCAGGCATGCATTGTTTTATATCAATATAGTTCCTTAAAGGTTTGTATGTAGCATTTTTCATAGCAATTTCCTTCAGTTGGTATCATTGAAAAGATTATTTGCAATAAAGTTCTCTACAAGATGACCCTAATTTTATCAAAATTAGTTGAGTTCAACAGAATTAAAGTCGTCATTTTGTGTAAAAATCAGCTTACCCATATCAAGGGCAGTTCGCTAAACACACCTGCCTAATTAAGGCAATTATCTCAGGTAATCTATGATGTCTTTTGGTTCTTGTTCACTTTTCTTTGCTTCTTGTATTTTACCACAACCTTCACTGTAATGCTATTGACAATTTAGCACTCTTGTAATAGTGGGGTCCAGAGTGTAATAATAGAAGTTATTCTCCTTGCGAAAATTAATTTATTTATTCATATACTTATTTATTTATTTATTTATTTTTTTCTTAGATCAGTGAGACATGACATACACAAAAAAATCTCTACAAAATACCCCATTTTTAAGAAAAAACTACAAAAAACAATTTATTTTAATACAAGTCAATTTAATAACAATCTATAGACCATTTTATAGCAAGTTATTTCAAAAATTTATATGAATGGTTCATTTAAATACAATAATACAATGGGAATAACACATATTCATGTTACACCCAGGACCCTACTATTACAAGATTACTGACATCTTATGTGCGTTGTTTGTACAATCAAATACGAAAAGGTTCAAATATTTTTTTTTCTCCTACTAGCGGCAAGGCAAAAGATCAACTCAGAATTTCGAAACCACATGCACGAGCAAAATGATGAGAAAATCAAACAGGTTTGTTGAATCAAATTTTATTTTCGATAAGTTGGAAGAGTTTCTATGCTTTTCACTGTATTGGGTAGCCTAAGAGGTTTTTTCTTCTGTTATCATTAGATAGCATTAGGAGTGTTCAGTCTTATCAAAAAAAAAAAAAAAAAAGATTGCCTTTGATTTCACTCTGAGATTTTTTGCCAAAAAATCAGTGCATTTTTGTTTATCAATTAACGTTGAAAGTGGAAGTAAATGAGCAACATTTTCATTGATCTTAAGAGGTAAAAATGCATCTGAAAAACAAAAAATGACTTGTGCAGTTCATTGAGAAGGTACTATGAATCTTCGAGCATTTCAAAAATGATTTTTGTAGTTTTCCTTTGTAGATTTCTTGTGGGACAATGCTTCATGATCAGGTGAACCAGCTGAAGTTGATAGTGATCAAATTAACTTCTCTTAAAAATGATCAATTGTATGTGACACAGGAGATAGCCAATATACTCAAAATACCTGGGTAATAGCTTAGTATTACAAATCTGGAAAGAATCTTTTTTTTTTTCTTTGCAGTGAATTGTTAGTCAAACACTAAACTTAAATCATATATTTTGTAATTAAGTTTAATACTGTTTTAAATGGTCAAGTTTTCTGCTTTCATTTGTTCTGTAATTAGTAAGCAGCAGCAGCAACAAAGATAATAGTCTACCTCCTGCTGCTTTTTTATTTTCATTGTGAGTCTCACCCTAAATATTACCAATATCTGAGTTGAGCATTAAGAATAATTTGTAGTTGCCTGGTTTGTCATTTTTTTCAAATGAGCATATTTGATCTGGGAAACCAATATTTTACCTCAACTAAAGAGGTTGGATGAGTATTCACATTTTGTTTGCACAAAATATCCCAAAGTTCTCAATGAATTTCAGTGACATTTTGTGGAAGGGTGGGCCATGGGCTAAGAAAAAATTGATTGATTCCAGAAAGCGCATCCTGGAATCTTTTTTGTTGATTGAGAGAAATCTGTTCATATATTAAGAAAATAGTCAAAAAATTGAAAAAAGAAATGTAACTTAGAGTTAACTCACCTACATCCTAACTCTATATGAGATGATTTTCATTCACTTTTTAGATACAGTCTGGAATTGGCAGAGGTGTGCACTCTCTGAGTGCCGTCTAATTCTTGCAATTTATTGAAAACCATCAGGGACTATCAACCAAAACTGTCAACATTGTTTCTTCATTTTTCAAATTGGTCTGGCTATGTATGACACTTGCAAGTCGCACCAACAGAGTTAGAGGACTAAAAATTCAAACATTTACTCTTTATTATGTCCGGAAAAACGATTTTCTATTTTTTTAAAAATCTTTCCCACTAAATAGGTTCTTAGTGGTAGGGTGGGGGTTCTATTTGCAATCCAAGTTTATGCTGAATTGGTCCTTTAGTTAGTGTCCTGCATTCACATTTTTTTTTTCTAACTTGGACTTCTTTACTGATAACTACCTATCGATTGATCAGTCCTACTTTGAATTTATCACCCCTAACACGACATCACATGTCGGTTTCTATTGAGTAACTAACCTAACATTTCGTTTATGCAAAAATAAGTGTCGTACAGATTGAGCACTCCTTATCCGAAATTCCTGGGATCAGAAGAGTTATAGATTTCGGAATATTTGCATGTACATAGTAAGATATATTGAGGATAGGGCCTGTAATGTAAGGGAAATAATCTTGGGTTTTTTTAAGGTGTGTTTACCTCCCATGAATTGTAATGTAAACAAATACCAGTTGTTCTATCATTAATTTTGACAAGCTCTTTCTGTACATTCAATCTTTCATTTGCTTTTTTATCATGATTAAACGATGCAGTCAAAAAATAAAGAGCAAGCCGTTGGTGAGAATCGAACTTACACCCTCTAGCCAGAGGAAGACCCGTATATGCCTGACAGCTTTTAACCATTCAGATACAGGGACTTTATAGTTAATCAGAAGCTAATCTGATCAATTGATTATGGGGTTTTTTTGTTTTTTTTTCTTGTAAAAAAAAATCTTTTAAAACCCGTTTTATTTCATTTTTATTGTATACTTGGATTTTTTTGTGTTCAGACTCCAAAAGTTTCGAATTTTGGATGATTTCAATTTTGGGGTGTTTCGGCAAAGGGATATGACAAATTTGTACATTTACTGTGTCTATTCATATTATAATAAGGAACATGTCTGAGCCATCTGCAACACTTTACAGATAAAGATCTTGTGTTAAAGGAGGTGGGGGTAGTGAGTTACTGAGAATTGAATCACAACAGAGACTGCAAAGTTGAGAGGGAGAAAAAAGCTGGGTGAGTGTACACAAAAGCTTAAGGGTCAAAGATTTTCGCAAAAGAAGAGCAAAATCTTCAACATTCTTTTTTAAAACAAAATTAATGATTTAAAAAAAAGTTTATGCTAGATTGAAAAATGTCTAAATTATTGTCTAAAAGGAAGACGGAAAACAGGTCTGATTAGTTGCTCAATAAAAACTGTCATGTAAATAGCATCTTTTGGCAGCATTCCTTGTTGGGGATGATCAATGAAAATTTTTTTATAAAGGGGGTGAAATAAATAAATAATAATAACGATAAATAAGTCACTTCGCTTACCTTTTGTTTGGAAAGTGATCACTAAAAAGTCTGAATTTAAAAAAAAAACAAAAACAAGCAGGTATAGACTAAAAGGTAAATTCAATTCATACACAGGATTTTAGAGATAGTCATCCAACCAACCCAATCAACTGAAGAAACCTGTTTTTGACAGTTTTAGTGACAGTTTTCACTGATAGTTTCTAATAAATATCTGTAAATTACAATGTAGACTTTGGGTTTTAAAATCAATTTTTTTTTTTTGTTTAATTAGCAAATCAATAATTTTGGAGCCATTTTATAGAATTGTAAAACAAAAAAATTCCAACTCAGTAAATTAAAAAAATCTACGAAAGATAAGGTATATACTTCCAATGAAAATGATTCGATTTTGTGGTGAATTTTCAGAAACCAACTCACTAAAAACTTGCTCCAGTGTCGCATTAGTAAACAAAGAAAATTGTGTGGTGGTAGCTTTTTCTTTTTTTTGACTTTTAGAAAGACGGGTGAATTAAAGTAAAGATGAAAGCCCGCTCTCCTATCAACAAGTTTTAAAATGCAGGAATTTAAAAAGGATAAGACAAGTCTTACATATAAACACAAGTGACCTCCCTTGCCACAGTCGTCTGTCTGCCATTTACATTGAAGAAAATTTGATTATCTGCCAATTCTGTAGTTTACGTACGAATACAAGTATACCTTGATTCGTGCTGTTAATTGATTCCAAAATCTTCTTTAATGTTCAAAACTGCACCATTCAAGGTTTTATTCGAATCTAATGTACTTGTTTGGTTTTTTTTTTTGTTTATATTTTGTCACATTATATTGGGACAGAAATACTTCAACCATGCAAAAAAGAGTGCTTATCAAAACTGCGTTGTTCAAAGTATTGCTGTGATTTATTTAATTTATTTAACCCAAGTCTGGAAGCACTCTTGGCTTGAAGATCCAAAGAAAGCTATGGAGGACTATTTCCCCTGATTGCAATAGTAATAACCAGATAATAAATTAGCCTGGTCTCCAGATAAAAAGGGAAGACTACAGGTATACCTTGATTAGTGTGGTCAATTTCTTCCAAATTTTTCCATACAATTCAAAACTGCGTTCTTCAAGGCCTTAGTATGATTTAGTGTGTTTTTTTCCAGCTTAAACTTGGCTACATCAATTTCTACTGCCATCTACTACATCAAAACCTACACTGAACAGTGTCTCATCTTAATTGTGTTTTTGTTTTTCTGCTTATATTTAGTTACGTTGATTTGTACAGAAATACTGTAAGCGTATCATCAAAATCTGCACTTGTCCAAACCACACTACAGTATTCAAAGCAATCCTGTATTAAAGAACTCGTGAAATACTGCTGAATTATATACAATTTCAAATGTGAAGACGTATATTTGTTGGAGTTTTTTGCTGCAGGTTGGTTTATATATCAAAGGCAGTTTCTTTAATCAGCAAAAAGACCTGTGTCCCCACGGTGTCAAAAATTCTCCTTCCTTATGATGTAGTAAAATTTTCTTTTTCAATTTTACAATTTTTGAAAGAATTTTTCTGATTTATCTTTGAAGATTTTGTTGCAACTGGGTTAACCCTTGCAAAACTAGCCTATTAAGATGCCTCAAATGCCTGAATTAAGAGTGTTTATATTTGCATTGGTTAACAAAGTGTTAAAAAAATAGAAAAAAAAATTTTACATTCAATGTGGGGTTTCTATTTACAGTCTTACTGTAATGGTGAATTTGTTTGTTACTTTCAGTCTGTTGTATTGAAATGAGGCATCATTGTTTTTCTTTCATAGAGATATTCATTGGAGCTTTATTTCATTTTAACAGGAGTTATCTCTAATTTACACACAGAAACTAGGATTATACCCTTTTTATATTCAAAAAAGTTTATTTAAGGTCTTCTGTTATCTTGACAGAGTTTCAAGTTTTTTCTAGATTCTATTTGTTTTCTCAGTTGTGCTTATAATGTCTTTGGTTGAATTCTGTTTCCAAATATTGATATAAGATTTGAATGGAAGGTGTATGAATTTCTGGAGTGTTTTTTCAAAAAATCTCATTTGCTAACGGACAGGATTTACATTCATAAAAAATCACCAAATATATATATGTGTATAAATATATACCAAGTGACTCCCCACTAAGGATTTGATGGACTGTAGTTGCTAAAGTATAATTTGAAAGTATAATTTCCTTCCTGAGATCTTGGTGATTCCATCGCTTAATGATATTTATTGTTAAGTTAACTATCAGTGAATTACTATGAACACACTTGGGAACCATTTAGGTTATATTTTAGTGACTACAGTCCATCAAATCCTTGGGGGGGGCACCCTGTATACACCAGTTAGAAAAATGCACATCTGCACTATGTTAATATAATTGTGAAAACTCGAAAAAATATTATTGCAGTGGCACAAAATAACTATTTTCAGTGGCATGTATCCACATGTAACTAAATTTTAAAAAAGACAGTTTAATTTTGCCACTACATTATTTTTTTTGTCTATTTTATGTTGAAATATTGTTTTAATTTTACAATTATGATAACACATTGTGCAGGCATGCTTTTTTTCTCACTGATCCCATTTTCTTTATGATGTTATGAATTTTTTAGAATTTCTAGTTAAACAATTAACTTGTTGTTTGAATTGAACATTGTTATTTCTCTGCTGATTCTTGTATTTCAAAGTGTTTCTTTTTCCTATACTTCCCCCCCTTTAGAATTTGTAAAAAATTCTATATATGATAGAAATTCAAATATATTTCGATATATCTTAATATCAGATGATTAAAAAAATTATCGCAAATTTTTCAAAATATTTTGAGATGGATAACTTGTATTTATTGTCAATATTTATTTTCAGGTAAAATAATGTAATTTTGTTCTGAATTTCTGATATGAAGAATCATCATTCTTATCCACTGATTCATTCAGACCAGTTTCCTCATCATGGTTGTTTTTACCCAAACATTTTGGACGTGGTACTCTCCGGCCTTTCTTCAAGTGTTTTTCTTACTTGATAACCTATTTGTAATTCCAAATCAAATGCTTTATTCAGTCCGTGGGGCACATTGTTCTTGTTCGCTGTCCATTTGGCAGGGCATATATCTGGTAAAGGTTATTCTTCCAAGTCAATTTGACTTTGCAGAGTCACTTGTCTATCTCCTCCATTGAATCAGCTTATATGATTTTTGGTAAGTTACTAGCTCTGCTTAATCAATGTCTTTGTCCTCTCTCCCATATCCCATAGTGGAAACCTAGATTTGTAAACTTAATCTAGCTTGGTGTTGCTTATATGTCCGGTAAGTAAAATGGAAAAAATAGGGATCTTGTTCTATGTTCACAAATTGGGAGGGATCCTTGTTTTTCTTTAGCTTATAACATTTACTGGGTCATGTTATATATGCTGGCAAAGTTTTGTCTAATTCAATTCTGCAGTTTAGGTAAGCATTAACTTCTTACTGCAAATTTTTAGCAAAAAATAATTTGAAAATTTGCTGAAATTTTGTATCTAGCAGTTTTCAGAGCATTTTCTTGTGACTTGGTACTAGAAATATACTCGCAATTAAAGTCTCTACAAGATGATGTACTTTTTATCATAATTGATTGGGTTTTATAAAAGTTGTTACAAGATAAAAATTGTCGTTTTGTGTGAATATTCAATCATAATAAGGACATGATTCTACCATGAGTGCTTAATATATTTATGTTGTCACACATATAGTAAAAGTAGCAGCCATCCACCCCTTCCTTCCTACCCTCTTATTAAACTTCCTATTCTCCCCTTTCTCATCCTACTCTCTAATTAAATTAACTTAACTTTTTTTCCCTCTCTCCTTTCCTACAATCATATTGAAGCAACTTTATTTTCTCCCTTCCTACTGAGTCTGTCACATTTATAGTATGAGTAGCAGCCATCAGCTGTGCCTGTTGTAGTACACTGATATGATAACTGCCATCAAATGGACAGGTCATAGACTAGTGATAATAATTATCACCTGCCTTTTTACGTTGACCCTTTTGATCTCTAATGAGACACACTTAATTTTCCCTGAAGGAGCAAATAGGAAAACTTGATATATATCTAATCCGACCAGAAGAAGTTTGGGGTTAGAACTGAGATAATTTTGTAATCCTCTTATTGAGCACGTGGCATCTTTGTTTTGAGCTTCAAATAGGCCAATGTTTTATACATACATACACATATGTATATATGTATGTGTGTATATATATATATATATATATGAAATAAATCACATGTCAGATATTGCATTACATTATATTGTATTCCTGATTTGTACTTTGTGTATGTATTTGTGTAAGTGTGTATATAAATAAATACATATTAAAAACGTTTTTAGGGTGACCCTTATGAGTAATCCTTGTTTAAAAAAAAACCCAAATATATTGTCTAAGATAGAATCAATATACAATACACATAAAACCTTGTATATAATGATAAACTACATGTTCAGCATAAACTATTTAATGAAGGGAAGATCAACACTGCTGGGGTGCCACGTCAATATAACTGTTTTGTTTTTTAAGAATCCCCAAAACAGTTACATGGTGAACAACTGAGGATTCCAACTAGAGATAATTCATACATTGTACCATAATAAAAAAGTATATGTAAAACAGGGAAAAAAACACTGAATAAAATTGCATAAATTGCATTGACAGATATTGGGAAGAGAGTGAGTGAGGTGACCCCAAAAAATCAATTGAAAAAATTTTTTAATGATCAGAGTTCAAAGCTGTAAAGCTTTCTAGAATATATATATATATATATATATATATATATATATATAGTATATGTGGTACAAATCAGGCTAGCAGTATAACATAATATCATTATATATCAATAATATAAAGCCACTTCTGAAATGTATTGGATTTCTTCAAACATAGCCAAACAAATTGAACATCAGCAGGAATGACCCCTGTATGGAGTTCAAACCCCTTTGACAAAATGAATATCTCCACACCACCCACTACCACACTCACAACATTCTCACCAAATTCCCAATAAATAGACCCAAAAAAACATAGGCAATCATTTGCCTGAGGAGGCCCAGAGAGGGCTGAAACATGAGCTAGTTTGTGTAGCGAATCAACAACCTACTATATATATATATATATATATATATATATATATATATATATATATATATATATTAATATATATATATATATATATATATTAATATATATATATATATATATATATTAATATATATATATATATATATATATTAATATATATATATATATATATATATTAATATATATATATATATATATATATTAATATATATATATATATATATATATTAATATATATATATATATATATATATTAATATATATATATATATATATTAATATATATATATATATATATATATTAATATATATATATATATATATATATATTAATATATATATATATATATATTAATATATATATATAATATAATATAATATATATATATATGTAAATTGGATGTGTTACTATTACAATACAATCATTTTCAGATTTTAAGAATGGACATCTATATGTTTTATGAATTTATAACTATATTTTACATCCATGGTCACCAATGATAAAAGAAAACTGAGACTACAGCTCAGCAATATAGCTACATTGTAAATAGAACTCTCTCTTATAAATATTCCTTCTCTCAAAACTGACCAATTTCCTGAAGGTTTGGAGATCAAATATATTGAAAACATGTAAAATTGAAAAAGGAAAAAAAAATTAAGTCTCTCTGTCTGAGTTTGAACTCTATCAACCAAATACATTTTCTATTCTTCTAACTACTTGGCTATCAAGCTACAATGATTTTGAAGCCTATGAATTAAGGCCCACAAAGAAATTAAAAAAAAAAAAAGCACTAACCCCCCCCTCCCTTTGTTGACTCAAATAAATTATGAAAAATCCTTCCTTGAATGATACTGAATCAAAAAAAATATATATATGTATATATATACACACACATGCATGCACACAAAATACCAAATCAGGAATACAAGATAATATATATAGTACAATATCCTATGTGTGATTGGTTTATTAGAGCAAGAAAGTCGGCCTACACATGAACTTCAGCAAGACGAAGATCATGTGCAACAACCACATCGGAGATAAAAACACTAAGATCAAAATTGAGGACACAGAACTGGAGGAAGTAGACCACTACATCTACCTAGGACAACGAATCTCCATGAGATCCTCAAAAAAAGAAGAAATCAAGTGAAGAATAACACTAGAATGGCAAGCCTTTGGCAGAGCAAGCTCAACCTTCAAAAAGAAGATCCCATTAATCCTGAAAAGAAGAGTATACAACCAATGCATTCTCCCGATAGTTACTTACGGAGCTGAAACATGGAATTTAACCAAGAGACGGACCTACAAACTGAGAACTATGCAATGTACACATGAGAGAGTCATGCTCAACCTTACATGGAGAGATCACAAGACAGCACAGTATATAAGGAAGAAAATGGGAGTCCATGAAACCATTAAAAACTCAAATGGCAATGGGCAGGCCATGTTGCAAGAATGAAAGACAACTGATGGACATCACGACTCACAACATGGATTCCCAGAGATTACATAAGAAACCGAGGACGACAGAACACAAGATGGAGGGATGAACTAGACAGATTCACGAAATACTGGCTCCGCGACGCCCATGATAGAGAATTGTAGCAAATCCTGGGGAAGGTCTATGTACAATGATGGATGTTGAAAGACTGATGATGATGATGAGTTGCAGAGAAAAGTTCTTTTACAAATTGTTTTTCTGAACTCAACAGCTTTTCACTTGATCATCTTATGATAACACAGACATGGATCACAGGCAGTTTGTGGCCGACCCTGGGTGACCCCATCAGATGGCTACATACCAAGATGACTGCCTTAAAATGAAAACATCTGTTAGCCCACAAAATATCTCCAAAAGTTCTCTATGGATGCAATTTTGTTGAAGGTGAGCTATAGGGTTAGAAAGAGTTAGTTTAATTTATGGATGGATTCAGGAATTTTTTTTTTCTTTTTAAATTGAATGATATTTTTCTATTTTGTTTTTCTTTTGCATACATTTATACAAATGCTCATGATGGTCCTCACAATATCTCCAGGAGTTCCCAGTAGATTTCAATTAAATTTTTGTGGGGAAAATGGACAATAGGCCTGAAAATAAGCAAATGAGCTTTTGTGCAGATCCGTGTGCAATTATCTCTCCTACATCGTAGTTATGTCTACTCTACATAATATTGCCAAAAGTTCATATCTGTCTACAACTGTAGTTCCCAACCAGTTGGGAAATTTCCCTGGGTGATGGGGGTTATTCCATTTCAAATTGTAAATGAGCCTTTGCTTGTTAGAATTATCATGTCCCTGACTGACCTATTTTCCATAAGGAAATAGGCTGATTCGGATATATTGATAACAGTTGTGAAGCATGAAATTATCTTGTATTTGCAAAATCTGAAGGAAAAATTTGGAAGATATTTTCTGCAAGTGGATCCCGCAGAAATGAAACTAGCCTCAAACCCTCTTATTGTGGACATTGAGGACCTGTCTTAAGGAGTGCAAGAGGAAATTTATTGCACTTGAAAATTATTCTAAAATCAGAGACATTATCAACTATGTTTTACTAAACAAGTTTTGACCAAGGATGACGGTGTCGTATCCTGCAATTTCATAAACATTTTCACTGAAAAATTATCATACCTTTTGGTTCTATGTATCTATGCAAAACCAGCTTTTCAGTTCGAGATGAAGACACAAAAAGAAAAGAACTAAGCGTGGAAGATGATGATATAAGATGTTGTCTTTCTTGAACCCAGCCTTATATTAAAGAAACTTGTAGAAGAAGTGCAAATCCTCAAATCTCTATGGGGCCAAACAATATTGTGCAGTGAGAAAATTTTTTTTTTTCAAAACCGCTGAAAATGTTTTTAAAGCCTGTGAACATTTATTTTTTGTCGTGTGTATCTTTTTCTCTAACAGCAATGATTTGGGATACGTGGTCTACACTGGTGTGCCATTCTAGAAATACGAACATCAAACTTTTAAAGAATGAAGCATAGTATTGCATCCATGCCTTTTATAGATAAGTTTCCACCATATTATGTCACAAGGGCACTGAAAGGGGGGGGGCACTGAAAATTTTTATCTGAGGGAAAGGAAAAAATGGTTAGAAAAGGTTTAGAACCATTGGTATATCTCTAAAAATGTTCTCAATAAATTTCAATGAGAGCGAGTTCTGGATGGAAGGGCATGAGTCCATGAGTTACTGCCCTTGGTGACACCCGCCATGGGCCTGCCACTGAGATAACACTGTGTAAAGCCATTTTTGTTCTCTGGTAGTGAGTGTTATCAAAAACTGTCAATATATATTTCTTCAGTTTTTATGTAAGTCTGGCTGTCTATCATATATAGGCTGCACCAATGGAGCTAGAGCAGAAAATCCAGATATTTACTCCTTATTATGCCTTGAGAAAACCTTTCTTGTATTTTCAAAATTCCATCCATTAATAGTTTTGTGTGTGTGTTTGTGTGTGGGGGGGTAATTCAGTTTGAAATGTAAGCTTATGCTAAATTGATCCCTTAGCTTGTTTCAAGGCTGTGTTTACACTTGTTTTTTTTTAAAATTCAGACTATTTAGTGACCCAATAAAAGGCGGGGAAGTAAGTAAGTTATTCATCGATTACCCTTTTTTATTATTTTTTGATTGATCACCCCTAACACGGCATGCTGCAAAAAAAGCATTGGCTTTGTCACAGTATCTACTGGTTGACCATTGTTTATGCGTGTAAAATATAGAAATGGCTATTATTCCCTTAAAACTTTGCCCCAGTGACCATGACAGTGATATTTATATATAATTGTTCCTGGGTAGTGAGTGTTATTTTCTAATTGCTTATGTGTAAAAAGTATAGAAAATGGCTATTATTCCCTTAAAACTTTGCTTCAGTGATCATGACAGTTATGTTCATATGTAATCGTTTTTACTTTATCTCATCGAAAATGTGCAAATTCACCAGTTATCCAGTTGGGAAGAAGTAGATTTCATATTATTACAATCCTGGTCACTAAAACAAAATTCGGAGGGAATAATTTACATTTTCTACACTTTATAGACATTATCAATCAGAACTAACATTCATTACCCAAAATATTTTGCACAGTGTAATCATTATTTAAAGAGATGTCATATTATTTATTTTGTTTTTTTTTCTTTATTTCATTTCATTTGTGGCTGGCTAGGCCTGTTGAAGCTTCACTTAAACCCCGTTAATGGTATATTCTGGGAACTCTTTCCTTACTCAGTCTATGGCCTCCACCTCTCATAACACTGAATGAAGGTTTGAATTTTAGAGTTGTCTGTCTCATCGACTGGTTTCCAAGTAAGGCTGAAGATCCCTGTCTATTCTGCTTTTTACCCATACAGAGGGCCTGTGATAGATACAATTTTTGCAGTACTTTTTGTTTCTCACTGTGATGTAGAAAAACAAGAACCATAAGTTCAATAATGCATTCACCATCCTTATGTACATATCTGTGAATTCTGATTTCAAAAGGTTTCTAAACAAAATAGTAGTAGCATTATCTGTTGTAGTAGTGAATGATGAAGAGGAAAATGAGGTTGGTTCACCAGAAAAATTGGTTATTAAAAAAAGAAAACAATTAGAAAGTTTAATTAAAGTCAGTGTTCAATATTTATTAATAATCTGTCATGGAGTCTTAGTGTATGGTTATTTTATATTTATTTCATAAGTAGGCTTTTTATGAGTATATATTATATTTTTAGCCATAAAGTTAGCTGGAAATTGAGAAGTTAGGCTTATTTTATCCATTTCTAGCTATTGATAACATTAATAATAAACACTACTTGGCAACTTCTTAAAAAAAAAAAAATGAACACTTAAAAACTAAAGAAATCTATTTTGACAGTTTTGGTTCCTGATAACTGAAAAATATTGCTTAGCATAGAAAGAGTTAATAAGAAAGGGTTTGTTCATTGACTACTGAAATGTTTTTGCCTAATTTATTCTTTTTTCAAATTTTTATTTTCTCTATTTTTTTCTATTGGTTTGCTGATGTAAGTCAAATGTATTTCTTATGGTTGTGGGAGGAAATATTAGTCTTACAGGTTCAAAGGGAAATTCCGTTTTTATTTAGAGTTTTCTGCGAGTGGATGGCATTAATAGCATAGATAAAAATCCTGGGTTTCGCCACCCATTGGACGTATATCATGAAACCATACATATATGTATCAGTGGATTCCTGTGTTTTCAAATCTCAGGATTTTTATTTATTTGTTTATCATTATTTGTTCTTTTCAGATGTTGAAAATTGCTGAAGATGCTGAAGTCATTTTGCGTACGCGGGTTATACAGGCGGAAGAGACAGAACCGGGCACGTTTAGTAAGTTTTTCTTCTTCCCTCTCCTTTTTCGGTGGACAGATCAAGGCTCCTAGATTTGGCCTGACGGGGAGATTGTCTGAACTTTTTTTCAGAAACGTACTCAATGCAAACATTGATATAGCGTTGAGTATGGAAATTGAGTGAGTTAGGAAGCTGAGAATTAATACCATCCTCTTGAGGCTGCTTAAAAGGCTGGCTATGAAACTCTGCATCCAGATTCCCTCCTATCCATTCTATGTCCTTCTTCAGGTGTTCTATCTGAATGGGATGGTTGTGAATGGAAATTTTTTCACCAATGGTAGCTATGCTTATAATGTTTAATCCACGTGTTTTCCTTCCATTTCCTTGCTGGGCCGGGATTTCCATATCTCGTCTCTGTTGAGTAGTGAATGTCAATGTCCTATCGCAAAACTATTGGCGGATTTCATTTTGTTTTGGCTTGATTCACTTACGAGATAAAAGTCCAATTTCCTTCGACAAGTGTGCACATCATCATCATCATCAGGTTGAGGTTTTCTTTACTAAAACTCACTGATGAGATTAAGTCTTGGTTCCTTATAAGCATCATCATCATCATCATGTTGACTTGTTTTCTTCATCAGAATTGCTGCATTTTGCAGTCCAGACGTTTTATGATGGATTCAGTGATGTCTCGAACATCAGAGAATCCATTTGAAAAATCAAATGGCCATGGGTTGGTCATGATGCAAGAATAGCTGACAAACGAAGGATTTCACAATTAATAACGTGGACCCTCAGAGATTGCATGCAAAACCCAGGCCAGCAGAATACAAGATTTAGAGACCAACTTGACAGGTTCAGAAAATATTGGCTCTGTGACGCCCATGATAGAGAGGTCTGGCGGATCCAGGGGAAAATCTATGTCCAATGAAGGATGATAAAAGACTGATGATGATGATGTCTAAATGAACGGTTTATTACGATTCATTGCGATTCATTCAAGCTGAATAAGTGTTCATATTGAGCTCTAGTAACAGTAACCTATTCATAATACCAGCAAATTAGATGCATTATAATATTTGCATAGTTTTCCTTTTAAAATTTTGATGTCCGTCTTATATATTGGAAAAATGTAATATCTTTTATGATGCAGAATTTATGGTTATGATCTTTGAAGCATTATTAAAAATGAACAATTAGTTTTATAAAACAATTTATTTGCTTTTTTTCAGTTGAATATTTGGGAAAAAAATCTTTCAATACATCAATTTAAAAATTATATCCCAATCTTTGGATATTACTGTGAAAGGTAGAAAGTTATCTGGATGGAACCTTGTAAAATCCTGTCAGAATATATTGGGAACCTTGTAAGATCCTGTCAGAATATATTTGGAACCTTGTAAAATCCTGTCAGAATATATTTAGAACCTTGTAAAATCCTGTCAGAATATATTGGGAAACTTGTAAGATCCTGTCAGAATATATTTGGAACCTTGTAAGATCCTGTCAGAATATATTTGGAACCTTGTAAGATCCTGTCAGAATATATTTGGAACCTTGTAAGATCCTGTCAGAATATATTTGGAACCTTGTAAGATCCTGTCAGAATATATTTGGAACCTTGTAAGATCCTGTCAGTATATATTGGGAACCTTGTAAGATCCTGTCAGAATATATTTGGAACCTTGTAAGATCCTGTCAGAATATATTGGGAACCTTGTAAAATCCTGTCAGAATATATTTGGAACCTTGTAAAATCCTGTCAGAATATATTTGGAACCTTGTAAGATCCTGTCAGAATATATTTGGAACCTTGTAAGATCCTGTCAGAATATATTTGGAACCTTGTAAGATCCTGTCAGAATATATTTAGAACCTTGTAAGATCCTGTCAGAATATATTTGGAACCTTGTAAGATCCTGTCAGAATATATTGGGAACCTTGTAAGATCCTGTCAGAATATATTTGGAACCTTGTAAGATCCTGTCAGAATATATTTGGAACCTTGTAAAATCCTGTCAGAATATATTTGGAACCTTGTAAAATCCTGTCAGAATATATTTGGAACCTTGTAAGATCCTGTCAGAATATATTTGGAACCTTGTAAAATCCTGTCAGAATATATTTGGAACCTTGTAAGATCCTGTCAGAATATATTTGGAACCTTGTAAGATCCTGTCAGAATATATTTGGAACCTTGTAAGATCCTGTCAGAATATATTGGGAACCTTGTAAGATCCTGTCAGAATATATTGGGAACCTTGTAAGATCCTGTCAGAATATATTTGGAACCTTGTAAAATCCTGTCAGAATATATTTGGAACCTTGTAAAATCCTGTCAGAATATATTTGGAACCTTGTAAGATCCTGTCAGAATATATTTGGAACCTTGTAAGATCCTGTCAGAATATATTTGGAACCTTGTAAAATCCTGTCAGAATATATTTGGAACCTTCTAAGATCCTGTCAGAATTTATTTGGAACCTTGTAAGATCCTGTCAGAATATATTTGGAACCTTGTAAGATCCTGTCAGAATATATTTGGAACCTTGTAAGATCCTGTCAGTATATATTGGGAACCTTGTAAGATCCTGTCAGAATATATTTGGAACCTTGTAAGATCCTGTCAGAATATATTGGGAACCTTGTAAAATCCTGTCAGAATATATTTGGAACCTTGTAAAATCCTGTCAGAATATATTTGGAACCTTGTAAGATCCTGTCAGAATATATTTGGAACCTTGTAAAATCCTGTCAGAATATATTTGGAACCTTGTAAGATCCTGTCAGAAAATATTTGGAACCTTGTAAGATCCTGTCAGAATATATTGGGAACCTTGTAAGATCCTGTCAGAATATATTTGGAACCTTGTAAGATCCTGTCAGAATATATTGGGAACCTTGTAAGATCCTGTCAGAATATATTGGGAACCTTGTAAGATCCTGTCAGAATATATTTGGAACCTTGTAAGATCCTGTCAGAAAATATTTGGAACCTTGTAAGATCCTGTCAGAATATATTGGGAACCTTGTAAGATCCTGTCAGAATATATTTGGAACATTGTAAGATCCTGTCAGAATATATTGGGAACCTTGTAAGATCCTGTCAGTATATATTGGGAACCTTGTAAGATCCTGTCAGAATATATTTGGAACCTTGTAAGATCCTGTCAGAATATATTGGGAACCTTGTAAGATCCTGTCAGAATATATTGGGAACCTTGTAAGATCCTGTCAGAATATATTTGGAACCTTGTAAGATCCTGTCAGAATATATTGGGAACCTTGTAAGATCCTGTCAGAATATATTGGGAACCTTGTAAGATCCTGTCAGAATATATTGGGAACCTTGTAAGATCCTGTCAGAATATATTGGGAACCTTGTAAGATCCTGTCAGAATATATTGGGAACCTTGTAAAATCCTGTCAGAAAATATTTGGAACCTTGTAAGATCCTGTCAGAATATATTGGGAACCTTGTAAGATCCTGTCAGAATACATTTGTAATCTTGTAAAATCCTGTTAGAATATATTTGGAATCTTGTAAAATCCAGTTAGATTATATTGGGAACCTCATAAAATCCAGTTAGAAAATGTCTGGAACCCTGTAAAATCCATATATATATATGAAACACTGACTCCTGATGTAATCAAAATGATTTCACTTATTCTTGTTTTCTTTCAGAAGTCAAAATAACTTCAGAAACATTCAAAGACACAAATTATTCATACAACCCAAATGCAGAACTTCCTGTATTTAGACGAAGTAAGAAATGTGAAGATCGGTAATGCAGGATATGTTTCAACTTCCCTCTATGAGAAACATCCCCTCACACACGCGTAGAAGATCCAATTTCTAAATACCTAAAAGGCACACTAGCCAAGTACCGACACGAGTCTGACTAAATAACCGATGGATGAATTCGGTGATCACTGCAACGTCAGATCACTTACCTGCTTCTCAAGATTTCAAATCCAGTGTCGATAAATTTCGTCATTCAAATATATGACTTTAAAATTCTCAGGATTTTTTATTTTCATTTTCCACTTTTTTCGTGGAATTTATTTTTTCATTTGAGTGACGTGATTAAAAATCATTGCTTCAGCTCAAATGACATTGTTGTTGTTGTTCTCTGAATTTGTTTTTTATTAATTGTGTATCCGTTTAATTTCAATTCAAAATAAAAAGAAATTGGTCTTAGTATTTCTTATTAAATCATTATCATATAAAAATACCTATATGGGTAATCTCTGTAAACAATTTGCATAAAAAATATGTATTCAACATTGAAATATACATTAATTCAAATTATAAAAATGTATGAAACTTAAAAATACTTTCTTTTAAAAAATTGATTTGATTATTGAATGAAAATGCCTCTGCAGGTAAAACAATTTACATTAGAAATATGTATTCAACATTAAGATACACATAAATTCTAGTTAAATAATATTTGAAGCAAAAACATCTACAAGCCTATCAGTACAGAGAAACATCTCCAGGCAGATGTTATCTATTCAGATTTCCTAAATTTTTCTACATATTTCTCCTGATAACTCCCCAAATTGCCCTATTAATTGATTTTCCTTCCCAGATGATCAAAATTTTTATTTATTCTTAAAATTATTCATACTTGTCCAATTTTTTTTTTTACAGAAGATGGTTAACTATTCCAGTATTTCAAAATTCTTTGGAAGGAAAAAAAATCAATGTTTTTAAAATAGACATAACTAGTGAATTTCCTGTTCTATATGACTTAATAAACATTAGAATTCCATAATTTGTAAAGCCATTTATGATCTGCAACCTTGTAAAATCCAATGAGAAAATGTTTGCAACCTTTTGAAATCCAGTTAGAAAATGTCCATAATTTATAAAATCATTTATGATCATGTATGTTTCCGATTAAGTTTCCTTTGTCGTCTCAAGGTAGTCATGTCTAACTTTTCTAGCTTATCCTTGTAACTTGAATCTCTTCATGCCACTTATGGTAAATTAAATTCTGATTACCATGTCCAGCTCATGGGGCCCAAGCCTGTACACGATATTCCAAATGTTTTATTTTTGCTTTATGAATTATTAGCGTAACGTGGATCTCTTGATAAAATATTTCTAAGCCAACCAATTTAGGATATAGTTTTAGCTATATCTGCAGAGGTATGTTTTTCAAAATTAAAATGATCATTGAATTCTACACCCGTGTCTCTCTCTTCCGATACTTTTTGTAATGGTTGATTTTCCAATGTGTATTTGTAACTCTTATTTCCTCAGCCAAAGTGCATTACTGAATCAAGCCACCAAAAAAATACATTTTTACCTGCAATGAGAGTCGATAGGTTTATGAATGCCAAAAACTTTTCCTTTCAGACCAAATTTGAAAAGTTCCAAGGCTTTCATAAGGAAGGAAAAAGAGAATGAACAGAGAGAGAGAAATTTCTTTTTCTTTTATGTCACACTACATGATATTCCTTTTCTTTTTCTTTTTTTTTTTTTTTTTTGAAATCAATTCTCTAAATGAGAAAAAGAAAGCGAAAGAAAGCAAGCAAACTATACCATGGTTATAAATAAGGTATACACTTATATATATAAATATATATAAATTTCATTTCCCAATGAATTGTATTGCATTTTGGAGGATATTTTTACTTTTATTTTTGATGTACTGATTATTTGTTTTTGTTTCGGATGTTTCAACAGGGATTAACTTGAAAAATCAATTGGGAACGAATAGTTTTTTGCACAGAAATGAATGTGGCCAAATGCTGTCAAAAACTATACGAACATTGCGTGTTTTGAACAGTCCGTTCTTTTTCTTGTGTTGAATTAGAAAAAACTCCAAAGAAATGTTTATTACTTTTGATATCATTTTTTTGTCAAATTCTAGTCTGAACCTGGAGTAGATTTTGTTTTTCTAGTGTAACAAGAACAAGAACAAGAACCATCCTCACCAAATTCAGGGGAGTAAATGTTAACATTTCCCCACCGTAATTTGAGATCCCAATCAACTGGTCTCTCGCTGACTGAGTTAAATTGTCAAGTCTTACTTTTCCATTGAAACTTGTTACAAATACACAAGAGCTTATTCCATTCTAATAGATAAACACATTTATAAAATTAACACTTTTGTACTTTGATTTGAAATCACAACCAAGTGATTGGTAGTCAGCTCTCTTACCAACAGAGCCAAACTGAGAAGTCTTATATATCTATGAAATTTATCTTCCTGATACGCACAGGCTTATGTCATTTCAATAAATAAATACATGTGTACTGAAAAAACGTTTTTTATTATTATATATACAATATACAAGTTGCAGTCATCACTTTCAGCTGAACAAGAAATAAGAGTCTTAACTTAGTTGATAAACAAGAACAATCCTCACCTAATTTAGGTGATGCAACTCTTCACAGCAGCCCCTTATGTCTAATACGACAAACGAAGGTCCTTAGTAGTTTATGGACACATAAGCTTTGGAGCATATATATTACACCGAATCGGTGACATCTTATTGGCAAGATTTACTCTTCTTTTTTTTCTTTTTTTTTTTTTATTTCTCTTTGATTACATATACATTTGATCGTAATAAATAGTTGTTCTATATCCCTGTTTTGATTGAATAAACTTTTGATCAAATTAAAATTATATATATTTAGTTGTTTTTTTTTTCTTTTTGTTTCTTGTTTGTTTATTTCAAAATATAAGTTGAAATTCCACCAATCAGGTTATTTCATCCATTTGGCAAAACATATCCTATACAAAAGTTGTAGAAATCATCTTCTGTTGAAATAGAAGTTAGGTTTGTTGATTTATACACCCAAAATGGTGGCTTCCAAGTTGTTTCACCTTAAAATGCAATATTTTTTTTCCAAAACAAGTGACTTTTTCATATTTTTGCTCTTTTCCTTCTTTTTTCTTTCCTTTATCTATTTATTAACCAAAAGCATAAGTATTTTCAGCTAATCCCCGTGAAAGTTCCAAATGAGGGTCTCAGCACCAATAACAGATTGTAGACTTGAACGATGTAGATATTGAATTGTACCTTTTATTTATAAAAATTGTTCCGATTATGAACTCTTGGGTCACATATAATTTAAATATCTGGAGGGGAAGGGCTTAACAAAAGATGGTTGAATTATGAATAGATTGAAACCGGATCCTTATCAATAGTGTGAGTGCAAATAAAAACCCAACAATATGATTTATTATCCCAAAACTTTTCACTTTTAAACTTTCATTTAAAAGGTCGATTGTATATTCACGCCAAATTTAGTTGGGCTGCACCCATGTTTAGGTGATTTCTATAGTGACGAATAACAGACAAATAAAAACATAGACGGACATGACCGAATTTATTTATCTATTTATTCACACATATATATACACATATATATATATAGTTTGTAATGTATTTTTCAATTTGTAAGAATACAAAAAGAAATAGAAGACAAATCTTATCTGTTGATGATATTTAATCATAATGCTCAATATTTATCAAAGTAAATAGAGCAATGTATCTATAATGCTCCTCTATTCAGGGTTGAACACTCTTTAAGTTAGGTAACTCATTCATTGTACGCATTATGCAATGCTTTTCCATAGGAATAGAGCATTCTGGGGGATTTAAGCAAAAGTAGAATATATTGCTTAAATTCAGCCTTACTGAATGTCCAATTCCGTGGCTCAATGGTAGGATACTGGCCTCTGGGTCTGAAGCGAAGGTTTCATATATATATATATATATATATATATATATATCAAAGTACTAATCAGTAATCCAATGTGTGATCAATTTATTTCACAAAGTGTTCTATGCACAGACATTTAGAGTAGATCTTTAAATATGGTGAAATGATGGATTCGATACACAAACACGTTTATATTGCTGCCCTTTTTGGCTTCTCCAGGCAAATAATTTGATTTATTCAGATCCCTCTTAGGGACATTATTGGGAGGTGTGTCTTTTTTCTGGATGGAAAATTCCGCCTTATTCTATTTATACTTCTTTTTCCTTTTTTTCTTGTTTGTGATTGCTCTATAAATAGTATTTTAAGTTTTTGTTGTTGGATTTCTTTTTGAAGTAATTTTATTTTAGCCTCCTCAATATTCTTGCCGTTTTATTATTGGTTTGTAGGTTTTTAAAAAAAATTATTTTAGATACTAAACTGGTTGATCTATCCTATTAGCTCTTTTTGTATTTGTTAATTTATTCTATTTATCATCAGTTGATGGAGTAAGCTTGTGGCTGGTTATGAATTATGTAGGTTGTATTTGGAATGTGCAAGACCCTTTTTTATCAGTGTGTTGGTGATCCTGCAGAACAGTGTGATGGTTTTAGTTACAGAAGATACATATATATCTTATCTATCTACTACTTTAAGGGTTCACCTCTTCACGGCTTTTGTTGTTCATGTTTAATTCCTTTAATATTCATAGTGGGTTAGCTTTTATACATCTAAGATAATTATGAGAAGATGATTGGATGATTAAATTTTGCTTATAGGCTGGGGGTATATTGATACTAGTTATAGCTGTTTTTGATTGGTGCTTGAGCTGGGGTCAAAAGTCAGGGTGTTGAATGGTGTTTTTCAAGGCTTTACCCCATAGTGAAGCACCCAAAAGTATTCATTCAGCCTGACACAAGGCCACAGTAGTCAGGGCACCCAGTGTAGATTGAACTCTCTACAGTAGAAGAAAATCAACAGGTGTGGTTAGTCACTCAGTAGACACTGTCTTTTGGCAGATTACATGATCAGGGTGATCAATTAAAAAATTGGAAAAGGGTGATCAACGAATTATTTACCTCCTCTTGTCTTCCTTCTGTTGAGCATTAATCACTAAAGTCCAAATTTGAAAAAAAAAACAAATGTAAATACCGCCGGACACAAATTAAGGGATCAATTTAGCGTAAACTTACATTACAAATTGACCCCCCAAAAACAAAAAAACAAACAAACAAAAAAAACAACCTTTGGTGAGGGAGGGATGAGGATTTTTCAAAAAACAAAAAGATGTTTTTTCCAGACATAAGTAATTGCTGAAATTTTAAGCCCTCTAGCTCTATTCGCTCAGCTTGTGCATGTGATGTGTACATTGAAAACCATCCCCATCAGAGTTGTGTATGTGTTAATGTGTTCCAGTGCTCTTGGCCATACTGTTTTGTCTATAGACTTGGCAACAGTGCTTCACTAGACCCCTTCCTAAAATTTTCTGATTTTTTGAAAAAACACTTTATTGAGGACTAATTTTGAAAGAATTATTAATGACATCTAGATTTTGCCAGTGATGGCATAAATAGAATTCATTCTGACTATATTTATTGAGTGGTGGAATTTTTCTTCATGATTTCATTATCATTATTTTTTAAATTTTTTTATTTCTACTTTTCACCTTTTTTTTAATTTTTTGCTCAGACCAATTACCCTCTGGCAGTGAGCGAATAGTGTTTGATTTGAAAATAAAGAATAAGCCTCCGGTAGGATTTGTTGCTACATCCTCAAGGGGAAGCACTGTTTAGCCTAGTCTATATACATTCCTAGCTAGCCAACCAGACTAGCTTGAAAATTGAAGAAACCTACACTGACAAATTTGGTGACAGTTTTGGCTTACTATTTCTAAAATCCAAGTGGGAGATCATAGCAAAATATCTTCTCTATGTATATAGCAGTGTGTGTGTGTGTGTGTGTGTGTGCGTACTGTTTATTTACTCTCTCACCAGAGCAAAATGCGACACAAGGTCAGGGAAAATAGGAGTCACCCTTGAAAAATAGCTCTAGCCGACATGACTTTGGTTGCTAAAATGACCACAGTCAGGATGAGCCCGACCTGTCCCTTTAAATGCAATGGGATAGTGCTGCCTTGGGGCAATGGATCCCCTACAGCTAGGCCGAATAATAATAGGAGAGCCTAAGGACCAATCCAAAGACTCCGAACGCACGTAACAATGTGCAGCCTCAGTATAACCTCATTGGCTAACGCATTGCACAGGTGCACTTGGTCTTCGACACACATCACAACACAATCTTTGGCCCATTCAGCAGGCAAATGTCAGTACTGGCACCTCAGGCTCTGCTGTGGAACAGATACTACACTTTAATCTGTGCTGAAAAAGCCACAAAAATTTGTGTAATCCTAATGAAAACAGCCTAAACATTGATGCAGGTTAACCAAATTTGGCTTGTATACTCCATCGACACTAGTTGCGGGGACTGGAGCAATTTTTTAACTACTCCTGGACTTGGATCCCTCATTAATAATGACTGTGTGCTACATCTTGCTCTTGTGGGAGTGCCAGTAAATAGGATACCCCATCGACTTAGAGGAATGTTTCAAAGTAAAAAGTTTTGAGAAAAATTTTTTCAAGTGTTTCAGAGTGAGCGGGGCTCTATTTACTATGTGACTACAATGCTAAACTGAGCACTTACTATATGTTCAATATACATATAAGATCTGACAATACGGCTTTCTGCTAGTTTATTAAGAAAAAAGTTAATGGGCTGATGATATGCAATATGACATCTAACTATAATTGAAGAAAATTTCGTGTGAAGGTGTATGTATATGCTTGACTACTAGACATTGTACGAAGTTGATATTCACCATGTATGTTAGTCAGCACACCAAGCATTATTGATTTCAAATTGTTTGGATCAACGGTTCTTTAGAAATCTAATTTTAAAAAATACAGATTACAGATATTTTATCTAAAATATCGGATCTAAATTCAGATATAGAATATCTAAATTGGCAATAGACCTAAGTTTAGTTAAAAAATATCTAATTTGGCAATTGATCCAAATTTAGATAATCTCAATTGGAACTAGATCTAAATTTAGATATTTCATATCTTAATTTAGAACTGTTATGTTTATATCTATTATATTTTATAAAATATCTACTGGCCATAGATCTAAATTAAGATATAAAACTTCTAGATTGGCAATAGATTTAAATTTAGATTATAACATCTAAATTGATGATAGCTTTAAATTTAGGTACAGAGCATCTAAATCGGCAATAGATTTAAATTTAGAAATAAAATATCCAAGTTGGCAATAGATTTAAATTTAGATGTAAAATATCCAAGTTGGCAATAGATTTAAATTTAGAAATAAAATATCTAAATTGACAATAGATCTAATTTTAGACATAAAATATCTACATTCGCAATGATCTAAATTTAGATATAAATTGCCCAAATTAGCAAAAGATTCAAATTTGGATATAAAATATCTAAATTGGCAATAGATCTAAATTTAGATATAGAATATCTACATTGGTAAAAGATTCAAATTTGGATATAAAATATCTAAATTGGCAATTGATTTAATTTTAGATATAAAATATCTAAATTGGCTTTAGATTTAAACGTAGATATAAGTATCTAAGTTGGCAATGGATCTAAATTTAGATATAATATATCGAAATTGGCGATAGATCTAAATTTAGATATAAAATATCTAAATTGGCTATATATCTTAATTCAGATATAAAATGCCTACATTGGCAATAGATTTGAATTTAGATATAAAGTATGTACATTGGCAATAGATCTGAATTTTGATATAAAATGCCTGAATAGGCAATTGATTTAAATTTAGATATAAAATATCTAAATTGGCATAGATTTGAACGTAGATATAAGTATCTAAATTGGTAATAGATCTAAATTTAGATATAAGTATCTGAATCTGCAATAGATCCAATCTTAGATGTGATATATCGAAATTGGCGATAGATCTAAATTCAGATATAAGATATCTAAATTGATAATAGATCTGAATTTAGATATAAAATGCCTAAATTGGCAATAGATTAAAACTTAGATATAAAATATCTACATTGTCAATATATAATAATATTTCCAAACATGCACCTTTGGAACTAGCTCTGCCGTAGTTCAAAAGACAATTGCCAAATGAGGTCAGAATGAAAAAGGTGAATGCTGGAAATCAAAGCCGTTTATACAACTTATATGACGTTTGATTGCAATGATATCAAAACTTTGATTAAATCCTCGGCTGGATAAACGATTAATTCCTCTTAATGAAACAGGTAAACCTCGAAACATCCCAAAATCAAATGTTGAGACGAATCAGCCCGGTCCGGGGGAGGGGGACTCGGATAATGTACAAATGAAAAAAATTGTTTTGATATCTCGATAAAGAAATATCATAAATAAAAGTAAATCGTGACCTTTCCCGTTTCCAAATGGCCACCACTCGAGCAACTGGCAAATTTAAAGCCGGAGGAGCAAACAGAAATAACCATAACCCTAACCCTAACCCTAAAATACCAACACTTGAAACGCTAACTCTAAAAAGCATTAACTCTGCAGCAGAAGTGGTAGCCATTTTGAAACGGAAAAGTTAACAGTAGCCAATATGTAAAATATAAGTCTTATTCTTTAAAAAAAAATTATTAATTGACTCCGTGGTGAATTTCTTTGATTATTTCTTTTTTTACTTTACTCTTTTTCCAATTCCAATGGTTAAAAGCTCCGACTCAAATATGAGTGAAAAATTCCGGATCATGTAATACTTTCTAGTTATTGATGTTGGAAATTTTTTTCTTTTTCACGTATTTATTTGTGAAAAAAAGTTTCCACTTAGACACCCTCTACCCACGCACACTCTATTCAAAATCCTCGGATCTCCCAATGCTTTAAATCCTGGTTCCGCCCCTGCAGGTAGATGAATCAGCCAGAGAGATAAGTCATTGACATGAAACGACCGTAAAATATTTGGGCGGATTCATCACAAGCTAATGAAATATTAGTTAATCCCTGCAAAAAAATTGGAAAAGTGGAAGAATCCATGGTTAGGGACAGAAAACAAAAAAAAAAAATTATTCTGTTCATCATATAAGCAGATATCAGAGATGATCTGCATAATTTTCTCGAATCACTAGATTTGCCATAAACGGTGGATTAAAGTCAAGCTCAATAAGTATTTGTTTTTTTCTTTCCGTTTAATAGATTAATGACTCAAAATTGATTTACCGTATTAAAATATCAGGGTCAAAATTGGGGGGGAAGCGGTTAGCATTATACCCGCGTGTAATAACACAAGTCTGGTTAGTCACTCAATAGAAAGTGCCATGTGACTAACCCTCTTTTCGTACCAAGCCGTGTTGGGGGTGGTTAAAACAGATTGGAATAAAGGGGTGATCTATGGAGAATTTACTTCCCTCGCCTTTTGTTGGGCCGTGATCACTAAAAAGTCTGAATTTTCAAACAACAAACATGATTAACGCTGTATAGAAACTGGGGTCCCAATTTAGCATGACTTTAGATTGCGAATTGAACCCGCGACTGAAAACCTATTCAGGGGGAGAAACCTTTTTTTGTCGACTTAATAAGGCATAAATCTTTACATTTTCGGCCCTCTTGCTCCATTTGTGTGGCCTCTGTGCAGGATACATATATAGCCAGCCAGACCAACTTAAAAACTGAAGACACCTATTTTGACCATCTTGAATGACAGTTTCTTAAAAATAGCAATTTGACTCCTAAAAAATGTAGGGGAGGGAGAAATCAAACGTTTTGCTGTCTCTCATCACGAATTGAAATAAAAAAACAAAAAACAAACGTGAATGTTGCTAGACCCATTTTAAGGGATCAATTTCGCTAAAACTTAAATCGCAAATTGAGCCCCTCACTAAAAAACTGAGAGAGGGGTAAATAAACATTTTTTCCAGGACATGATAAAAGAAGAAATGTTGAAAATTTGCTGTAAATCTATTGGTGTAGCCTGTGCACATGAAACATAGCCAGCCAGCCAGCCAGCCAGCCAGCCGGACCAACTTGAAAACTAAAGAAATCTATTTTGACTGTTTGGGTAACGCTTGTAGTTGGATATTTCTAAAAAAATCAGGTTTAAAATTGGCGGCTATTATACTTGAGTGTAAAAAAATGATAACATACCCATAAATACCCATAAATGTAACGAGAATATATGCAAATTCATTCTCTGTGTTTTTGCATGGATCCGTTCGGTTGATTAATCTTCCTAACATTGAAGAATACGCTATAGAAACTCTTAAAACTTCATGTCTGATCATCTCACATTAGAATGGCTTGAGTTGACTTGGGAGTATAAAAAAATGTGAAATCAGGATACTTGAATTATCAAAATTAAATTACCCAATAAAATAGTTTTAAACTCCTTAATCAATAACGCCGTCATTTTTTGTGAGTTTATTCTAGGGTACATATATTACTGATTTTTAGCAACAAAACGTGGTTTGCATTATGTTTGAGATCACATTGTACGCTGGTAAGTATGCTAATCGTTCTATTTTCCTTATTCAATGACCTGCCAACTCACAGAGGGTTATCATAACTGTACAGCAACAGGCTCTCCTGATGACTGCTATCGATACTGTATGTGTGACAGTCACGGTAGGAGGGAAAAGGGGAGAGAAAAGGTAGTTTAATAAGAAGGTAGGAAGAGATTGAGGGAGAAAAGAAAGATATTTTGATAATAGGAAAATATAGGTTGATGGCTGTTGCTAGTACAATAAGTATGACAGACAAGGCTCTTCATATATATATATATATATATATATATATATTATATATATATATATATATATATTATATATATATATATATATATATATATATATATATATTATATATATATATATATATATTATATATATATATATATATATATTATATATATATATATATATATATATATATATATATATATATATATATATATATATATATATATATATATATATATATATGACCTTGGAGGAGATTGGAGTTTGAGATAGAATCTCTCCGTAAATATTGTTATCTGAAACAGGGTTTCTCAAAATAGGGATCGGGAACTCTCTGGGGGTTGCCAAATGATTATTGAAGGTCGAAGGGAATATTTCAAATTAAAAAAAAAATGTATTACTCGCCATCACAGTCAATAATTGGACAACTATATTGTCAGAATAAATTCTGTTCGTGACATATCATACGTTTTCCACTAAAATCATCTAAAATGTAATTCTAAAAAATCCAGAAACGTCTAGATTTTCCAGAATCTAGATGTTTTTGATAAATCCGTCAAAAACCCCAAAGATTAAAAAAAAGCTTTTCTCTTAAAGTCAAAAACATTTTAGAATTGGTGTAGTGAAGTACTGATATCAATTTTCAAGTCTGTTGACAAAACGGTATGGCAAGGAACACACAGACACATATAGATAGAACCCCTCACCATCTTGATGGCTGCGATTGTTCAATTACGTGCCTTAATTTTTTTAATCCATATGAAAATGTCCTCCGTCGGGTGCTTATTTCAAATGGCTCAATACTGTTCACTAAAATGTTTTTCGTTTTTATTGTTTTATTGGTTTATCTTGAAACAAGTATTTCATTTTTTTTTCGTTTTGAACAGTGAAATTTGTCTACAGTCTTGAAAAGGATCATTTACATTCAAAGATTTTTTTGATGATTGAACCCCTTGCTGTTGTTTGTATTTTTAACACACTGTTTTGGCCGATCTATTCTATGGCATTCTTCAGGTGTACTATCTGTATGGAATGGTCGTGAACAGAATTTTTCCTACAGTAGCAACGCTATAACGTTAGATTCGGGTGATACCTGTTTCTTTTCTTGCTTGGACTGTACTTCCACATCCAGTCCCTGTTTGATTGAGGAATCAAACTGTGCACTCGTCTGACTTATACACTCCGTCGATATGTTGATGTATTCTGCTTCTTTGATTCTTCTCAGTTTCCAACAACGTTCCCTGCTGCCAAAAATGTTTTTTCTCATGACGGTTTCCATTGAGTGACTAACCAGACCTGTCGTCTGGTAGATTATTAGAATAATGATCAAACCAGCAGAGATGATTTTGGTGTGGTAATTTAGTCTTTGCATTTCAGTTTTTGGCATTTCAATAAAGATTTAATTGTTAAAACAAGAGGTAGGAGAATCAAGCACGGATTCCGGGGGTTTAAGGGCTCCAGGGCTCCACCTGCACTTCTCACCTATTTGGGCAAAGCGCAATTGGAAAAATTATTTCATTATTATTATTATATCAATAAAAGAATCCAAATACTCCCCAAAACCCAAAACAAAAATGAATTGATCCTATTAATCAATTGTCTATCAATTATTATTATTTGATGAATTGAAATGCATATGTGGGGATCTCTTTATACAATTAACATTAGAAATATGTATTCAACCTCGAAATAAAAATCTATTTAAGTTGAAAAAAATGGATGAAACTTAATAGAAAATTACAAGCTTATCAATGCAGAGAAACATTTACCAGGCGCATTTTTTTTATTTATTTTCCCTGAATTCTCATATATATATATATATATATATATATATATATATATATATATATATATATATACATATATATATATATATATATATATATATATATATATATATATATATATATCCCACATAACAGATTTAATATTCACATGGGTGAACACTCAACAGAAGTGGCACGAACAACAAGTAACATCTGTTGTCATACTTATCTCTCATCGTCAAATATGTTTTTGGGGTAACCTACATAAGTGAGCAATTTGTTTTAGAAAATAACATCCATATACAATATATTAACATCCACATAACATCCATATCCAATATATTACGATAATACCCTACATAAAATAACAAACTGCATGTACTATGGCAGGGACCAGAAAATAATGAATCGGAGCTTATTGTTAAAATCAAAATTTGAGGGGCTGGTGTTTGATCAACACTGCCTGAGAGCCACGTTAATAATTAATTAATTCTTTGCATTACCCGCGGCTGTTTAACTCAATGGTAAGAGCATCACTACGTTGAAGCAACTACCGTATTGATGGCAGGTTCAATTCCTGCAGCAGTCCTGTTTTCTTTAATTGTCTATTCAAATTCAAATTCATATATATATATATATATATATATATATATATATATATATATATATATATATATAAAATGGAGTGAAAATAAAAAGAAATGATCTCCTCTCACCCTACTGGATCCACCCTTGAGAACATTTTGGACTTTAATTTGTTTATTAGAGGAGGTGGAAAGAAAGGAAGGGTCGGAAGACTTCTGGAAATTCACCAAATAAAAAATCTTTATTAATCTATAACAAATGTTGTTGTTGTTGTGTTGAAATGCAGACAACACCCTGCCTTAAATACTGCAACCTTAACCTGAAGAGGTGAAAAAAAAACAAACAAAAAAAAACAACAACACTTCGATCATAGAATTAGTTACAGTCAGTCTGGTTAGTCACGCAACAGAAACCATCATATCACAAACGTCCTTTGGCAGCATGCTGTGTTGTGGTTGATCAATTGAAAAATTGTAGGGAAAAAAAATCCTCTCGTATCGGACAAAACAATTTTGGAATGGAATTTTTGTGTTGAAGATATCTTTACAGACAATGAATAAGTTGGATTTGTTGGATCACTGGGAACAGAACGGTTAAAAAGAAACCTTAACACAGCTAGACAAAAATTAGGATAAATTTACATGGTAAACTAACCCCCTACCCCGCACTAAAAGCGTATTTTGGCGGGAATTTTTAAAGAAATTTTTTTTCTCCGGACACAATAAGGAGTAAATATTAGAATTTTTCGCCAAATAACCCCCCACACATAGCCAGCCAGAATCTCTTAAAACTGAAGAAACCTATGCTGGCAGTTTAGATTGATAGTTTTTTTATGTACAATTCTATATCTCTCTTATAAAATACATATCTGAATGAATTGCATGTGCGCACGTATGTCTCTATTGTGTGCGTTTACGTATGTGTATATGTGTACATAAGTGTGTGCGTATGTATATATGCATGTGTGTATGTATGAATGTGTGTATGTGTTTGTGCAGTGTATGTGAGCGTGTTTGTGATCTTCCCAGCTTATTTCAAAACATGATAATTTGTAATTTTGAAAAAGAGAAATTTATTTTGATGAAAGTCAAAATATATTTACACATAAAATTTTTTCAACACAAACATTTTATTACTGTTTTTAAAAGATTCGTGTCGAACTAAATAACTTTGGAATTGAACTTTAGTGTGGGAGAAGACTTTACAGACAAGTCCAGATTGAACTATTTTTAAATGAATTATTTGGACTAGCATTCTCACCTTGCTTGTTTTGATCAGTATATTTTGACTGGTTAGTATTTTACATATCGTAACTTTTAAATAAGGCATTTGAATCAAAATCAGATAAGATTTTTAATTCACAGACTCTGTCCAATTTCTTGTCCAATTTCCAATGACCTTGTGTCATATATTGCTGTGGTGGGACAGTGATTAAATAAGTCGGATTCTGTCCAATTTCGATCAGTTAGACAGTCTTGTTTGGAATCCACTGATCCTGTCTCTATTTTGAACAGATAGACTGTCCCATTTGGAATCAACAGAACCTGTCCCATCTTAAACGGATAGACTGTCCCATATGAAATCAACGGACCCTATCCCATTATAAACTGATAGACTATTCCGTCTGGAATCAACTTCCATTTGAAAGCGACAGACCTCGTTCCGCGCTTAGCAATACCGAGCCACAGTATTTCTCATTGGCTACGATATTGCACCGACGCATAGGTACTAAACACTTCGCCAACCCCCTCCGACCCAATCATTGTCCAAGTGCAGATTCTACACCATGGTGCAGATGCTACACTTCGATCAGAGCCAATAAGCCGAAAAGGGGGAAACCAAAATGGCCATAGAGACCTAAAAAAAGCACTTTTTTGAAAGAATAAAAAAGTCATTTTTAGAAGGTGCCTAGTGGTGTACTCATGGACATTTTCAAGGTTACAGTCACCAAAAATGTGGCCAGGAGCACCCAGAGCCACAGATAGATACACAGACAAGCAGAGAAAGAAGAATCCGAGGCCCACTTGGTTTTCCAGAAAAGCATAGCATGCCAATACCAGATAATGATCAAGGCGTACATGAATAATTGAACGAACAAATAAAATCAAACACCAGTTTACATTAAACATACATTTTATCTAAAGCTCTATGTCTAAGCTACAACATATCAAAATTTCAGCTCTCTGGGTCAGTTTTTAAGGGTTTTAGAGCAAAAAAATCAAACCCAGGCTAAATTCATGTAATTAGTTAGCTGTTAGTAGTTATCCTTGCTTCTGCTAAATATTTAGTGGTTTGTACTGAATCACTTATGATAGAATCCATTAGAAAACTCAAATGGCAATGGGCTGGTCATGTTGTGAGAATGAAAGACAACCGATGGACATCACGACTCACAACATGGATCTCAAGAGACCACATGCGAAAGCGAGGCCGACAAAAACGATGGCGAGATGAACCAGACAAATTCAGAAAATACTGGCTTGATAGAGAAATGTGGCAGATCCCGGGTAAGGTCTATATCCAACGACTGACGTTAAAAGACTGATGATGATGACCGAATCACTGGATGCAAGTGATGATGGTATCTTGTCAACTTCTATGGAATTCCCACGGATCAAACTAGTTCAAATTAACTAACTTAGCAAAATGCAATTAAGTTCAATTAAACTAATTTGGAAGAGGTGGGGTTAATCACTTAATAGAGGCCATCACGTGACCAATGTCTTTTGGCCGCATGGTGAGTTGGGGACGGTAAATCAAAAAGAAAAAATTGAAAAATGAATAAATTTCTTCTCTTCGCTTTTCGTTGGATCACTGAAAAGTCAAAATTAGAAAAAAAAAACAAAAAAACGAAAATAAGTGTGAAGGTAGACGGACACAATCTAAGGGATCGATTTAGCATCAATTTACGTTGTAAATTGAACCTCACTCTAAAAGTTAGTTTTTCGGGGGAAATGTTGAGCCAATCAGTCAGAATTGTTTAAAAACTGAAATAAAATTTATTTTGATAATCTTCTTGACAGCTTCTAATCAAAAAATTACATAAAGTGCAAGGGAAGTAACTTTGATCAGAAGTTATCCCCCTTAATGTATTACTTGATTTTTTAAAATATGGATTTGCAGAAAATTGCTGCAACTAACAAAGCACTCAGAGATAGCATAACTCTGTCAACTCTGTCAACGCCATCGTCACTAGAAACTAAATGGACATTACTCCATGTATAGCCAAGTTGCAAGGGGAGGTAATTGTTGGAATTTCTTGATCCAACCCGAAATTCAATCAATTTTCCTTTAGCCCATGGCCCATTCATTGGAAATCATTGATAACTTTTGGAGATAATGTGTGGATAGATATAAGTAGATATAGAAATGTATGGGAGGAATGAAAAAAAATTTTGAGTTACCCCCATATAGCACCATTTCTTTCTCATCCTCTGATCTGTACTACCACAGAATTTCAGTGAAAATCTTTTAGAACTTTTGGAGATATTGTGTGGACAGACGGACTGACCGATTTACAGACAGACAAAGGGACAAGGCAGATGGACAGACTTTTCCAGCTGAGGTAATAATAAGGAAATTGGATTGTAGGTGAAAGTATTAAACGACAAGCGCAATGCACTCGAAAAGAAAGGTATCAGACAAATCTGGTTGGTCACTCAATAGAAACCGTCACATAAGCAACGTCTTTTGGCAGCGTAACTTGTTGAGAGGTGGTCAATTAAAAAAAAAAGTTGAACTGGTGTTCATCAATAAATACGTCACTTCTCTTACCTTTAGTAGGCTTTGATCATTATTTGAAAATCAAAATTGAAAAAATTAAATTTAAAAAAAAATAGCATGACTCGAACTAAGGGATCAATTTAGCATGAACTTGCATTGTAAATTGACCCCCCCCCCAATCCTGAGTTAGGGATGGGAATTTAAAAAAAAACAAAAAAAACGTCTTTTTCTCGACTCAACAACGAGTTGGGGATGGAATTTTCATCCCTCTAGCTCCATTGATTCGACCTGTGCGAGTGATATTTACATACGTAGATAGCTAACCAGCTAGACTAACTTGAAAACTGAGGTAACCTACATCAACAGTTTTGGCTGACAGTTTCTGACAATGATAGGGTGTAGGAAAGACGGAGACAAATCAGTATTATCAGTTTGAATGGATTGTTGCTGGCCACACCTAGTGGAAAATTGGTCGAAGCAGCAGCAGGAAGGAGAAGGAGGAAGAAGGAGGGACAAAATTACCTTGCAGGGAGAGGGAAAAAAATCTACCCACCCGTCTTTAAATGATTACCTCTGGATTAACATCAGATTTAGAA